>CM065374.1:17843395-19048395 GCA_033032245.1 Poecilia picta
TGCCTTCTATCCTTTCTAACTACTTTCAAAAAAAGGGCCCAAAGACCCAAAAAAACCCTTAAAAAAAATTTTAAATTTGACAGGAAATTTGAAAATATCATTTGAAAATTATGTGTTATTGAAAGTTTGGAAGATTAACCCCTCAACACCACCTATAAAGTTTTAAAAAAAATGCAAAAATTTTAAAAGTTTTTTAAAAAAAAGCAAGCTTAGCCGGTGGGGATAGAAGTAAAGCCGGGAGGCCCGCCGGCTTATAAAAACGGGGAACCCCCTAAAAATCTAATTTTGGAGGGCTGAGTGGGGGGGGGCTGCTCTGTAGAGGAAAAACATGAAAAAAAAAAAGTATTCGGGTGATAAAAACATCTGCTTTACACATCCCTGCCCCCCCTTTAACTAAATCGAGAATTGTTTTTCAGCTGGCGGGACCCCGCAAACAACAAGTGGAGGAGGGTGTGCTCAGTTTCGATCAAACCTCATCATGGTACTACAGGGCGATTGCGCCTTAAAGCTTTTATCCTCAAAAAACCCTTTGACTGCCCTTGGCTGGTCGCACATGTCCAACGCTCAACAGTAAATTTTTTACCTGAACTTGCTTTGGCCTCCACCCCTGCAGTTTGGGTCTGGGCCAGCTCCTTTTGTCTCTTTTTGGGGCCTTTCAAGACCCTTTTTTTTGGTCCTTCCTGTTCCCGTCCCTTGGGGGGCTTTCATCGGACTCCCGCCACCCGTTTGGCCTCCACAGCACGGGTTGTGTCAGCGCCGTACCTGCGGAGATCGATTCTGAAAACGTGTCGACACTGGAGCAAGCCTTTTTGGGCTCTAGAAATGACAATTAAAAGAAAAAAGATTGTACCAAAAAAAAAAGTAGAGTGCAAAAATAAAAAAAACAAAAAGCAGAATCTGCAGCTGAGTGGAGCCCACCTTGATGCATCCAACTCCTCTCGTGGGGGGGCTTCCTGCCTCTCCAGACCGCGTCAGCTGGAGCAGATCTAAGACAAAGCATCTCGTTTTTCTTATCAAACAAAACCTCCTCCCAACACACCTACACATCTGTGAGTCGGAAGGGCACCCTGATTGCACAAACGGCCCATCAAATTTCGGACCCGTTTTAGTCGGAGATGATACCGGCGATCTTTTAATCTCCCGCCACCCTCTCCAATTCTCCTAAAAACTTTCCCTTTAGCTATCACAAAAAAGATTTATTAATTTAAATATATAATTATATATATATATTTAATATATATAAAAAATATAAATAATACTTTTCTTTTTTTTTACAACAGCCCGCAAAAAAAAAAAGAAAATCACCATGGCAGCTTCTTCCTCTTTTTCCTCTTTTCTCGTCTTCATTGCCTGCAGTCGTGTTGAGTCTTAGGAGGGCTTTGGGTTTAAACGTCTACCCTTTTCCCGCCTGGAAAACATGAAAAAAACACTCGATCCTCCCGTTACAAGCTTTTTTCGTTTAAATTGGTGATGCCTTGTAGAAGTATCCCCCTTTTCTTTTTCCATTTTTAGCTATTCCCCTTCGTAGCTTTGACGGGCACACGCGTGGATGAAGGTGCTCTATGTTTGTACCCTGATCCAAAATGTCAGGGTACAAACACAGCAATAAAACACACCATGCAGAGAAAGGAAACATGGTGAGAAGACTGATGAAGCTCAATACAGGAAAAGTTTTGTAAGAAAACCCCGTTTTCTATAAGTTGATCCATTTTGTAAAAACAAAACAAAATACATGGAAAGCTGCAGCTGTACCTGGACAAACCCTCACACTTTTGGCTGCTGCTGTAAATACAGCCGGGCTGCATTTTAGATGTGATATAAATGAGGTCCTGAAATGCAAAACCTTTGCCTTTCTCAGTTTGACCTCTTAATAGTACCTCGTCTAGAGAGTTTCTCAAAGCAACCTTGCTGGTGATTAGTCGGTGTGCCAAGCTATCGTTTTCCTGCTCCAGGCGAAGGCTGGCCTGCTGGAGCCGACGGTTTTCTGTCTGCAAATTGCAGAAAAAGAAAAAAAAGCATTGGGTTTCTGCAGCAGAAGAGAGAAAATCAAATTATTTCAGAAAAAAAAGAGGAAGACAGGAGTCGATTCTGACCAAGTATTTGTCCACTGGGTCATCGTCCATGATCTGAAGACGACTTTCCCCGAGTTTCACTTTCTTTGTGGGGACCTTGGAAGAACAAGAAGAAATAAAAAACGACACGTCTTATTAATGTGGAAAACCTGACACGTTTGGATGAAATGGAGAAATCCATCTCTTCCATAAAGAGATTCGTAGGATGTAGGATGAGCTTGACAAATCAAGAACAGGCCTCAGAACCAGATCCAAACAAGGATAAATCAAAGATAAGATAAAGCCGAGTACATGGGGGACGCGGTAATCTACAGCGCATCTGGGGAATTATGGGGGACGGAAGGGGCTTAAGGCAAAGCATGAAATGGATTTTCATGTCTTAAATACCTAAAAACGACGAATCCAAGATCTTTTCAGGGTGTCGCGAATCAGAAATCTGACTTGTGGAGGAGCTGTGTTTGGCGTTGGGCTTTATGCTTTGTCATGGCCAGTCAGCAACGGCTCACGTGAGGAATGCAGAGAGACAAAGTAAACTGAAGTGCTCTGCATAAATGTGATCTTTCCTGTTCAAAATGCAACAGTGGATCAGAGGCATTGCCTTTCATCTAAAGCAAAACAACAGCTAGAGAGGATCTAATGTGATCAGGTTCCTCAGTTACCTGTGAGTACTGCAACAAACAGTTGTGAAGCCAAGCTACTGTTGGCAAAAAATCCCCCAAAAATGATATTGATGTAAAAACACATGGTGAAGAGCTTCCAGTGCATATTAGGAACCCACTAACTGCAACACACAGTCAGGATGCAGCTTTATCTGGACTCATGTAAGCAAAATGTTTTCTTTGGAGAGAGCAGACGGTTTGTCAGACCGTGAAGCACGGCGGCTCACGTATGATGGCATGGGGATTTTTTTTTCCCATGTTGTAGAATAATGTCTATTTATCACATACCAAGAATAATTGAATCAGATAGAACCAATTGCTTAAAGAAGATGCCAAATTGCCTTTTAGGACAATGCAGTGAAGCGGCTGTCACAACAAAACGAGACCAACAAACCCGGCGGGAAAAGCGACAAACCCGGTGCATGAATTTTAATAGGCTGCAGACTTGGGTTAACATGTAACACAGGTGTAAAATACAAATGGTCATGTAACTTGATATCAGTTAAATGATTCACAGGAAGGCTTAATCTACCAATATTTTTCATCTTATGCAGTAAATGCTTGAGCTGGTCAAGAAAACGACATAATTCCTGTTGGTACATTTAATCCAACAGATGTTCAAAATGCAATCGTGTGTATAAAAATAGAGACACTACAAAAGTATCATTAAAGCCACCATTGTTATCGTGAACACGTTTGAAGGACTTTATTGCGTTTCGGTGATGTAATCCTCAAGCCTGTGATGTGAGCAATGCAGATGTCGGATTGAGAAAAATATCAATAAATACTTAATGACTCAAACTGGCAACAGAGATAGAAATCTTGATTGGAGTCAGTTTTAGAAAGTGATCAAGTTGAGGCGAAAGGAAAACTCAGGGAGAGTAAAAATATTTTACTAAATTAAAATATTTAAAACCTACAAGAGATGAAAACCCCTGTCCTGTTAATAAAAGTGCATTTTCATGCATTGACACCACAATAGAAACATTCCAGACGGAATGAATCTTACATTGAATGGAGGCCCTGTGTCAGCCACCAGACAGGCGAGGATCTCCTCTTCACTCATCTGCTCTATAGCGGTGGCGTCGTAGGCTGTCACCATGGACACCTCCTGCATCATCGCGCCCGGATTTCCGAAACAGACCCCAACAGTCACAGCGCTTCAGCGTGAAGACCAAGGTTCAAAACCAGAAAAGCCAAGAACGTCCACCTGCAGACGCAGGAGAGTGACTGGAGAGATGTGAAGCGAGTTCAAAACGATTCTGACTCAGCCGTTTTAAATCGCTCTGAAGACACAGCCGTCCGCACACACACACACACACACACACACACACACACACACACACACACACACACACACACCACACACACACACACACACACACACACACACACACACACACACACACACACACACAAAAGATCTTAAAAGGCCAGAGGTGAGGTTGAAGTTGACGACTCCCGGAAGGAAAGAAACTTTGTTTGCAGTCCAAAGGTGAGAAATCTTCCCACAGCAACACCAGAGACAGGTGAAGTGTGTGTCACAGTGTGTGTGTGGGCAGCACCAGGTTCAGCAGGGTTTATGTATGACCTGAGAGTGTGTGAAAGGAAAGACAGCCTTGGACACGCCCACGGTTGTGTTTACATTTCTTATCTCACCTGTCCTCTTCTCTGACGCACAAATCCAGCTGTTTACGACCTGCAAGTGTCCATTTAGCCGAGTTAAATGGTTTTAAAAATCATTTATACAGGTTTAAGGAGGAAACAGGGTTTTTTTGTTGCTGTTTCTTCACATGCACTTTGTGTTTTACCCTCCCTTTTATTCACACTCTGACATGACGCCGTGTGAACCTGCTAGACTTGTCGAGTCAAACCTGCCATGCGTGTAAGAAGTAAATGATGTGGCATCTGTGATATTTTTCCCAGGGGGTGTTGGTGCGGTGGCTCTATTATAGTCATGGGCCGAGCGACCAGACCGGAGAGCAAACAGGCCCAGCAGGTAGGTAGGGCGACGCATACCGACGCAGAACAACAGGAAAGTCTCTGCTGCGTTGCACCGCCTGTAACGCAGCCCAACACTTTCATCCTGTATGCTGCAAATTCCCACCTTAATGCGAGTTTCTTTTAATTTCTCCATTTCACTGTGAAGTCTGTCATTTCTCTCCAGGACAAAGCCACTGTTACTCCTCCCAAAGTCTCACTTCTCTTGTTGATTTTCACTTCTGTGTTTGAATTTACTGTTTTTTTTCCACATGTTTATCCCTTTGTGGTCAATTTATTGTGCATATAACCGTTTCTGCACTGAAGCTGTGACTTCAACACATCGTGTCTTGTCCCTCTGAGTCACAGTAGGAAAAGATGCACACACACAAAAAAAAAGCCAAGGGAGACATATAAACATTTATTTTCTCCTCAAAATAATAATAATAATAATGATGATAATAATAAAAAGGTGTGAACAGGTGATGGGTTTTCTCACTCTAACAGGGTGAACCACAAGATAACCCATCAAATCAGAGAAATCTGAAAATAAGAGCAAACTGATTAACAAAAGCACAGAGCTTCATCTGCCAGAGAAAAGAATGACATTGTGCTGCATAATGGAAACACAAAAGCGCATTTGAAACAGCAAATTGAAAAGCTCTGCGTCGACAACGTGATGCAACAGGAGGCCGGCGCCTTAAAGAAAAACAAAACTAACAAAAAAATGCTTTCATTCATATGGAAATTTTTCCACATTTGTATTTTGTTGAGGTTTTGTGCCAATGCGAGTATTTTACTAAGAAAAATGCTTATATGCATTAATTCCCCTTTACTCTGCTACCCTGAAGTAAAATCAGGGTAGCAGTAAAATTAGGGTAGTAAAATTCAGGAAGTGTGGAAGAAACCCAACAGTGAAACATGGTGGTGGCAGCATCATGCTGGGGTGAAAGCCTGCTCAGGAAATGAATGGTGCTAAACACGAGGCGACCCTGGAAGAAAAAAGTTTTAGAAGCTGCAAAACACTTGAAACTAGAGAAGATGTTTCACCTTCCGCCTGGATAAAGACCCTGAACACTGCCAGAGCTAAATGAATGGTTTGGATAAAAGAATAATCGTGTGTTAGAATGACCTAGTCAAAGCCTGAACCTAAATCCAATTGAGAATCTGTGGGGGTGTTGATGTTGACTGATGTTATCCACCTAGTTTGACAGAATTTCAGTTATTTTATAATAAAAAAGGGGGGAAAAACCCAAACAAGTTTAGAAGAATAAAACTTTTTTAAAACAAAAATGGGAGTGGCTGCGGAGTGGAGGTTATGAAAAATGCATGTGACATTTCTCATGTTTTTGAGAATAAAATCTTTGCTTGTTTGCTTTTTCTTCTTTTCACTGTTTCACTCTGCTTTGTGTTGGTCTACGGCACGAAACCCCAAAAGTTGTGACAAAATGTGAAGAATGGACCATGAATACTTGTGCAAATCACTAATTTGTGACAAAATACTGTTTCTTAAATAGAAGTCTTGGCAGTGGAATATTTGTTTATCTGAGCACAACATTTATCATAATTTTTTAGGAATGTAAAATTCCATCTCTAAACATAAATTTCATGTTCCTACTTACAGTACCGCATTTTTTCTGACAGAAAAAGAAAAACAAAAAAAAAACACAGGAATACAAAGAGAACATAAAATAGAAGAGTAGGAAATAAAACAACAATAATATTCACCAGAAGCTTCACAAAAAAACATATCAATTCAGGCATATACTGTGACATAACACTGCATCTTGTTGCTGTACCGTGGCAGACAGGATGGCTTTTTTAATTCACTAAAATATAGCACACAATCTTACTTAATGTTGGATTTTTTTTTTCGTTTTCACTTTAAAAAAAAATGGATTGTCCGTTTTCTTTCGTCTGAATTTGCAAACAAGAAAAGACTCACAGCACCACCAGCTTTTACACCGTGAAACAAACTCTTTTCATTTTAATAGTCTGGCTTCCCTACATTTACCAGAATAGAGATCATAACTAAACATAACTAAAACATGTGAGACTTTCTTTATTGACTGAAACTAACAGGAAAAGAAAAAAAAAGAAAAAAAACTGCAAGATGCACAGAATTGCATAAAAACTCCCCTTTCCGTTCCCTGTTTCACCTCTGGACAAAACTCCACGGTGAGTTTCTATTACTGGCAAACGACGACGTCGAGTAGAAAACTGGTAGCCCTCATGTGCAATAGGCTGAAAGGCCGAAGGAGGGCGGGATTCACGCTGCGAGTGTCAGAGTTAACATCCGGGAAGAGAAAGAGAAACAGAAACTGAACCGATGTGGAGGAAAGTCCTTTATATGAAGAAACCAACACATGAGCACAGATCGATCATGTGCCTTCATTGCTAATCAGATTTTAACTCTCGGTTCCCATCCTGCTTCCTGCTGATATGAGAGGTTAGAAAAAAAATTAGTCAGTCACTTAAGCTTGAACTGAGAGTCAGGAATTCCCTCGACTCTTCATGCTTTCAGTTTGAGAGAAGAAGAGTGACACCTCAGATCTGACGGCGATCTCAAGCGACATTATTTACACAAATTTGGTGCAACGTCATTCCTAAACCACAAAGATGGCTCCCGCACAGGTTTCTGCAATCGGCGCGATGATGATGATGATGTGCACATACACCTCTAGTGGCAGGGGAAGCCCATGGTTTTCAGCACTATGCAGAGATTACTGGTTGTGTAACATATTTTCTACTGGATGCAGCAAAAAAGTGACTTTAATCTAGAATGACAGAGGTTTGGCGAGCCGTGTTGTCTTACTTTAAAGGGGGCTGTTATGTAAAATTGGCTTCTTTGTTTGAGCTTTACATCATGTTATAATGTTATTCCCTCATCAAAAATATACATGGAGTGTTGCTTTGATTGTTCCGTGCATGTCTGAGAAATCCTTGAATCTCCACCGTCCAGAGGAGCCAGAGCAAACGTTCTTTTCCATGCCGCTCCTCCTCGAGGCTGAGGTCTCCAAGCCAAACTTCTGCCTCCTCAGCTCCTTCAGACTAGCAGCGGCCCACTAAAATAAACCTCCAAACAAATGATGTATTTATGTGTTTTACCCTATATTGCAATTTACAAAAGTGGATTTCGTAGTCTGGAAGCTCGATTGTCCTTACTGGTGCAGTGGTCTTGGCACTGATGGAGTCACCGGTGATTTAGCCCCATAGCTGTGGAAGAACACGCTGCCATTTACTGGAGAGGAAAAGAAATCCTTGCTGCAGCGTTTGTGAGCTGCTGCATGATTTTGTTGCCCACACAGGAGCTCTGTCAGTGGGCTGAGTCTGTGGGTGACTGTGACTAAAGTCGGAATGTGCAATAATCTAGGTGCAATTGTGTCGTGCTTTAATAAATAAACTTTTTTCGTTGTTGTTGTTCTTATAAACGGCTTGTGCAAGTAAAGATAAGTGTGTTGGTGTGAATGTGTGTGAAGAAGAGTCCAGTGAGGAGAGAGTTAGACGTCGGTGCTGTAGGGGCGCGGCGGGGGAGGGAAAGCGTCCGAGGGGTTGTAGTAGCTCAGAGGGGACGAAGTCGGGGGGTTGGCGGGCAAAGGGAGAGACGCTGACGGGTTTTCGTAGTAGAAGCCCAGCCGCTCCCCTCCGTTGCGCATGTCGTCTGTGAGTCCAGAGCAGACGGGGTACGGCGAACACGAGGGGCAGGGGCTGTGGTGCGAACCCGAGTCCAGCTGGTCCAGGGAGACAGGCGTGATGTCGGTCCCGTCCATGGCCAGGGCGTTGCAGGCGTTGCAGGGGAAGTGAGACAGAGGATCCGCTCCCGCCACCGAGCCCACGTCCGCCTCGGACTCGTTCTTCTTACAGCAGTAATACTGGAGCAGGTCGACAGAAAACACAGCGAGTGAGAGAACGGGAGAGAGAAAGAGAGAGAGTCAGACACTTTCCAAGGATGTTTTACGTGGCGAGACTCGGCGGCTGTATCGAAGAAAAAGTGGCACAGTCGGAAATTAGCTCGTTCATTTTCATTTGAAGATTATTTTTGGGGAAGATAAGCTTGTGTGTTGAAGAAAACATGAACGCAATCATTTAAGATTTTTAGTAACGAGATTCAGAAATGATCAAAATGATCCCACTTTCTCCTCTTTTAGTGTGTAATGTACATCATGACGCACAAGCACATTAAAAGTAAAATGTAAAAATATGTTTCTGAGATGGGTTCACTGACGATACATCTGGTTAGGACACCTAAAAAGCTAAAATAATAAAATAATAATAATAATCTTTTACTATAGTAACAATCTCTGACTGAAAAATAGTGAAAAATTCACCCTGTAAATAATACTATAATATATAAAACTAACAAATGCACCCCTAGCAATTCCTTTTATAATCATAAAATTTATATTTAATTCATGCATATATTTTTTTCTTTTATGGGGGCATCTAATTAGCACATTAAAGTTGCAACTTTGCACATAATGCAGAATAATAAGGGAGATAATACTCTATAAGGTTTATGCTTAGGGAACAAGAAAACCAAGCAAGTAAATCATTGTATGTTACTTAAAATATTTCAGGGCAGCCATAGTGATTGATATTTATAAATAATCAATTATAATGGATTTTAGGTCAAAATCTATATAAACTTATTCATTTTTGCTTTGCCACAAAACTTGGCATCTTACCTGCAGATTGAAACAAAAAACAATGAGTTGGAGCTGGAAGATTAAACTTAAAGTGGCAGGTTTGTGGAAAAACACGCCTTTGGTCAGTGACCTCAGCTGGGTTGTTTCGACACAAACGGGAAAAGCAGAAGGACGTTGATAAGCTCCTGCCCTGGTAGCCGTCGCGTCTGCTGGCGGCGGCAAGAAAAGCCGATTCGCTCTACAAACATGTCGGAGCTTCTGAGAGACCGGCGATGATATTTATGAGGAGCATAAAACTGTCAGTAAAGCTCCCGTTTCCACAACAGCGAAGTATTAAACATGCCAAGCAACACGAGGGCTGATAGCTGTTTAACTATTAACGGCTTATCGCCAGCCCCGTTAAGGCTACAGTCTCCTGCTGGCATAAATTTATGAATCGTGGGCATGACGAACGTTTAAAACTAGCAAAACTACAAACAATGTGGAATAAAAAACGGGTAAAATAAAGAGAATGTTTGTCCCTCAGCAGAGGATCTGTTAGGAACTTTGTTGGGGAGCAACAAGGTTACTACAGGTTGTTCAAGATGCCAGAAAACTGAAAATATGTCTTTGTTGAGTCTTAGCCAAAAAGTGAATACAGGTATTTTAAACCAAAAGTTGTCCTGTACCTTAAATTTTTAATGTTTCTGCAACAAAACGAGGCTTTATTTTAAGAGTTTTCACATAACTATCCAAATTTATCTATATATTTATCTATTGCTCATGGTGACTTTTCACTTTTTGTTTTTGAACAGACAAACAACATGACATTCACAGATTTTTTTATTATTATTGCAAACCTTTTACAGGCACAAAACACTCCCCAAGATGTTTCATTAAAAAAAAACCTTATTTTAAATATTTTCTGTGTTTTTAAAGAGAGACAGATTTGTGTGCAACTCTCAGGTACCTGGAGTCTACAGTAACAGAGAACTGCTACGATGCACAGCAGTATCACCCCAGCAAGGATTCCTCCGGTTATCACGATAGTTCCCGCTGACATTCGACCAGCTCTCCATCCAACCCTTTGAAGAGACAGAGAGAGAAACGGAGCTCGTCAGAGTACAAGGGAGGAAAAAAGCAGCAACCAACGCCAGAAAACGTTGCTGCAGCAGAACAGCTGTACATACAGGAAAGCACAGATTTCTGAATTCCCAGTAAATGATGGAGCATGCATGCAGTAAATATCAGGTTATATAACTGGAAAGAGAAGATTTTTCCCCCTCGTCTTATGAGCATATATGAGCGATGATGTCTGAGTGAGCCCCCCAGCTAATCTGCAGAAAAGTGCCGACAATGTACGAGGATCATTTCTGTAGTCTGCTGGCTGAGACGAACAGAACTCAGAGAAAATGTTTACTGTGAAACGCTGCTGTCTAAATGAACTGAACTGAAGGGAAAACAATGAACTCACTGGAGTTTGAGCTGGTGACCAGGAGCTAAAACGCTCACTATTGAGTGAGAAAATGTTTACTTTTCTTGAGATGAATCCTATGTCCATGTCAGAAAGATATAGTTTTCCAAACTTGCAACCATATTATTGTTGGATATTTCGACAGGAATCAGATCAGAAATTAATCTGATCTAAACATGGACATGATTAAATCGAAAGACACTGTATTGTTTTTTTTTTTTTTGTCTTTGTGCTAATGTCTCGGTAATAAAATATATAGGTCAACAGAAGCGCACACACACAAATCTGTGGTAAGCTCTTCAGATTTTTGCGTACGTATTCACACATGAAAAATCTTCCTGCTCAGCTGCCTGGAAAAGTACCATAAAAAGTTTGAAATAAGTGTTGCAGATTCCTGTGATCTCACTTGCAGATCGTCCCTGGAAATGTTCAGAGCTGTAGTTAAAACTGGCTCAGCTCTCTACAGCTCACTTCCCCCACGGCTGTCACCCCGCCTATGCAATCAACGCTAATGGTAACTCTTGCGACGTCAACTTTTCGTGTTGCCTTAACAGATTGGAAAAAAGTGAGCACCGTGTTTCGGTCGGATCGTTATTTGTGTTGGACTGCTGTTCAGAGTTGCTTTTGGAACATAATCATGAGGCATTAATAGATAATCTGATGATGGCAAAATGTAACGTTGTTGACTGTGTGTCCTATGACTTTGTATTTTTGTGCTTTTAAGATGTAAAGCACTTTGAAATGCTTTGTTGCTGAAATGTGCTATAAAAATGAAACTTCACTGATTGATTGAAATAAGTGTATTACAATTGGGAATGTTTTGCAAGAGCAGTGTTTGTGTTTGTGGTGTTATTATTATGTGGCCATGAAGAAACAGCCATAGTTATCTAAAAAAATAATTATAAATAGTTCTTATCGTCACTTTTATTCTTATCACACAATATCGTAATAAAACTAAATCACCCAGCTGAAATATATTTTTTTAATGTTTTACAGGTAAATAAGTAAAATATTACTACCGTTTGCTCCTCACACTTTTTTACAACCGGTTCTCTCAAAAGCCTGCAAACCTGCAGCCGCTGCTCTGCAATGAATCAGTTTTGGTTCATCCCCCCTCCATAAAACTATGTTTGCAGGAGCAGTTCAAAAATTACAGAGTTTATTGTCAGCATTTAAGCTACACACCCTCTGAGTTCATATAGGGAAAAGTACTTCATTATGCTTACGGTCGTAAAAATAACGTCACTCAAGCAAGACCACTGGAGGCCTGAACACAACTGAAAAGAAAAGCTAAAAAGAAAAACAAAAGATTAAATATGGCTTTAAGGTATGTGCTTGTAATGAAATTCAAAAGTATAGAGATGCCCTGCAGCTGATTACCTTCGCCTAGGAATATTTAAAAGCCTCAATTACAATATGTGCTTAGCCTTAATAGAATAGCTTTGGCTGAGATTAACATGCTGAATGCATCAGCACCAACTGTGCTCATGACCCACAGAGCACGACGTTGCATATGCATGGTGAAGCGCCAGGTCAAGCACACCAACTCTCCCAAGGACAAACTATTGAATTGAACATAAACTGATTCTGAAATTACTGTTCCTGAAAAAGACTAAATAAGAGCAGGCCTGGCTTCTGGCACCATTCAGAACTGAGCTTTTCTTTTCTTTTTTTAAATGGCTTTGAGAAAAGCAGGTTGCAATAAATTAAAAGGTGAAATCTCTTCGTATGAATAAGTAGTTAAAGCAAACCAAACCTCGTGTCACATTTCAGCAAAAACGTCACGATGAGTCATGGAAACAGTCGACACAAATATGTTGAAATACTTTTCATTAAGCCCACATTTTTTATTATATAATGCTGTTTTTATTGGTGTGATGTAATATTTTAATGTTTTTATCAGCTGTAAGTGAAAAATTATCGTAAGCAACAATATCATATGTTTCTCTGAGTGATAAATTTCCTGAAATAAATGACATTTTGGAAATATTCTCCTTTTTTCTGAACGGGTTTGTAGTTCCACAACTCAAACCAGTACCTTTTAATTCATATGTACTTCCAAGAAAACGCTACTGTTGACACTCAGCTGCATTCATCCATGCGGCCTGGTGAAAAGAAAAAAAAACACACACACACACACACACTTTTCCATGGATGGCATTACTTTGCCTTCCATCCCAAATGAGAAGCCTTGAAGTTGAAACTTGAAGTTGTTTACCACCAACATAGATTATGTTTCTAGGAAAGATATTTGCAATCAACTACAGTTTTTATCTTTTATCCATGCATCTCTTGAGTGCAGTCCACTCATCCAAAGCTTTCCTCTGCTTCCCTAAAATGACTTTCTATTTGTACGAATAAATAGACCCAGATTGGCTTGAATTAAGAATAAGCTCTAAAAGTTGTGCAGAGAGTTCCCATCATGAAATTTTCTGAAAAGAAAATGCTGGGCTCAGAAATGAGACAAATTTAGTCACAGCCGTCTTAAAATAGCTGCGCTTGAATTTTCAACACCTCTTTTTTTTCCTTCTCCGTATTCCAGGAAAGTCTTGAACAAAAAGCTCTGATTGGCAGAAACATGAGGAAAAAGAGTTTGAAAAAAAAGAGGAAGCTAAATCAAGTCATCCAAAGTGTAATCACATCCAACAGAGAAATCAAGTACACTCAGAAGATTATCCAACAGCTTGTCTATCTAATCTTTATCGCGCTCCAAGATTGTAGGGGAAAGTTTCCAGTGTGCAAGAAAAGCTCAGTGCAAAAGTAATCAGAGTGCTTTTACTTCTTCACATTTCATCATATCACAGCCACAAACCTCAGCATGAACATTTTGTTTCCCTATACCACCTGTAGCAAACTTCAAATGTCCTTCACTGAAGTTCTCTAACAAAACTGCAGCGTCAAACTACAATACACACTTTCCAAGTTTTTATTTGCAAAGAACATTCTTATTACTACATATAATTTTCCTTCAACTCTCAATCTGGCAAAACTTTGCATTGGCCTAACCCTCAAAATCCCAATAAAGTTGATAGCTGTGATGTGAAATCATTTTAAAAACGCTCATAGGGTATCCAGACTTTTGTAAGTGGCTGCTGTGAATTTCTCCTTATTGTTTTTTACTAGAAATGAGAGAAGCATCAAATACCCATAAGCCATCTCAGCTCAGAAAACCAAGACAAAAACACTTGCAGAGGACAACCCGTTAAATCAGCATGTAAAACAAATGATTTTGACACTAATTTGGAATGATTTATGTGGCTCACCTCATGCAGAATGATTAATTTTAAACACTCCCATTATAGTAATTACAACACCAGGCAATTTTGTTTGTCTACTGTTCAACTTGATTAACTAAAACACGCAGAGATTTCTCAGCTGAGGAGCAACATTTAATTATATTTTGATTATATAAAATCTCCCTCTCTGAGTGCTACTTATGCCATTTTATGCCCTGAGTAATAGCCAGAAAGCATTAATTTGTAGAGAAATTAAATTATTTGTTGACGTGCTAAAAAATTAAACCTTCAAACACTTGATTGATAAGCTGTATTAGCATTTTTTTTTTTGATAAATCAAAGTGTTTGTGTGACTTAATGAACTGATTGGCTCTAAGAGACACGTCTTCCTCAGCTCGAGAGTCGGATAAAAAGGTGTTATTGTAATAATGTTTGTCTTCCTTTTGAGCAGTCAAAACAATGTGACTGAGCTGCATCTATTAAAAACACTCAAGGGTTATGATTTTATTTGCATCGTAACAGATGTGGGCATCATCTGAAAGGTAATTCATCCAAGTGAATCAACTTTTAAAAAATGAAAAAGTGTGAAGTGCGTTTATTAGTCAGAGTGATATATTTATTTTTATTTCTGCTCATTTTTGATTACAGCTTTTTAATTTCCCAGAACAAAACTGAAGTTCTCAAAAAATACGTGTTCAATCTTCACGACGTTCTGTCACAATTTGAGTAACCGACTGAGAAAATGGTATTAAGGCCTTAGGTAATAATAAAACCAAAAGTCTAGCTGTTCACTGGCATCCATCCATCTGTCCACCCAGCGAGGAAATAAGACGTCTAAAATTACATCATTAAATCGGATCAATTAAAAAAGAAGACTACTGATCTACTGGGAAGATGTTCCAGAAATCCAAACCAAAGAGATAAAGTCTGTTAGTCAAGACACCTGTGTGTGGCTGACAGTCTCAAAGGTCGATGAAAGTCTAACAAGACTAAAACAGTAAATTCCCCAGAGTCTACAGACATGCCGATGTGACTGGACAAATTCCAACTTATTAAATAATCAGAGGAAATAAAAATGAAGCTATGCCACTGAGTGTAAATGGGTGTGCAGAACTCTCCATTGTGCCACCGTGCTAAATTATACACACGACTGGCACGGTATTGTTGTTAGAACTGCAATGAGGTCATTCTTGCTCCACATTTTTCTCTCTTTTCTTCCTCCTCCCTAATTTTGTTTAGTCCTTATTCCCTTTAAACTCTTTTCAGCACAGTGACCGTCTTTCCATTCTTGGTCCATCGGGTTGAATCTGAGACTAGTGTAAAAAAAAAATTCAAGTGACACAGTTTTACAGAAGATACGGTCCTCCTTGACGTTCATCTACGCAGGCAGAGCGGTGAAACCGTTTCGGAAACAAAAACAAGCAATTTTGACTAACATGCCACCACACACAAACGAGAGAATTTCCAACAGAACGGAGAGACGAAGACGCCAAATGACACACAATTCATCTGCAGTCAGCGTCTCTGAGCCAAAGTTAGTGGGTGACTTTAAGTGGGTCCCAAGTCAACAGACTAAATAGAAGAAAATAATTATATTTAAGCCCCCCCTCTGATGTTTCTGCCCCTTTTTAGCTCTTTGTAAACTTCGACCCAGGTTGCACAGCAAGCAAGGTTATTTTGTTTTTTACTGTTAAAAATATGTAACCTGTGCAAATCCAAAAAGCAATTTTCAAATTATTATTGATTAATTAAGGGAAAGAAGCTAATCAAACCAACCTGGACCAGTGTGAACAAAGTAATTGTGATTAACTTTTGATTCAAATGTGCTTTCCTCATTCATTACTGCCACGTCTGTAAAAGACAAGCAATCGCTTCAGCAGAGCCTGTCAGGCAACATGAAGAAGGATGAAGCATCTCAAGTAACAACGCAACAAATTCCAATATAAAGACATTGGAAAATCTGTCTAGAAAAATTGATTCAATGTCATTTCTAGGCTTTTGCACTCCAGCAAACCACAGTAGGAACCATTATCTGTACATGGAGAAACAGAACTATTGTTAACTTTCACAGTGGCTGTCAGCGTAACAAGATGACTCCAGGAGGGAAGGAACAGGAAGGAACAAAAAAATAACTCAATGAAGAGGCTGGAAAAATGGTTTCCATGGGAGTCGGGTGGGGTGTGGGAGGGGGTTTCACGGACACTGCTGGCCAAAAAGAACACAAAGTCCCACCTCACATTTGGCAGAAACGTCTTGATTTTCTCCAAGAGTTTTCCAAAAATATTTGAGTTCTGGTGGGAAAAAAAGTGGAATTTTTTTTCAACACATGATCAAGTTCATTTTGAAAGCTTTCTTCCCTCTTATCAACTCAAGCTTGCTGAAACATTAAAGCATAAGAAGAGAAATCTATAATGGAAGGCATCACTTTTTCATTTACGTATTTAACAATCTTTTCTTCACAAAATCAACTACATGAATTGTCTGTGTTAAGAACTAAACGCATTGGATCTGTTGCCCTTTGAAGTCTAATTAAGTTCTTAATAATTTATAAAAACTAATTACTAAATTGAACAAATATCTAGCGCTCCCCGAAATAATTAAAGGAGCCTTGGGTATGTCTGGCTCTCTGGGTTAGTGTTACAGCAGATGAATTGAATCCATTCTTTGTGTAATTTGGGGATAATTACTATTTAAAACGACAAAAAAAAAAATCAACCTTTTTCTGTATCATTACTGTAAGCGCAAAGGGCTACGCAGTTTTTCTTTTCTGAGTCACCTAAAAGACTTGATGTTCCTGCCATCATTTTTAATGCAGTTGTGCTCCTCCTGCTAGGAAATCAATTGGTTTCATCGTTCCAGTCCTTTCTCTCTCTCTGTCTCTCCGTAACATCACACGAGTAAATATAATGAATTAAAATGACCCCCTTTTTTACTCTTTTCTCTCCTTTTACTCCAAAAATGCACACGTCGCGTTGTTTTGTGAGACGATTAAACCTTTGTTCAGGTTGCCACGACAGCCTCTTGTTTTCAGCTGCCATAAACCCACACGAGCGCAGAGCGAGGTGGAGAGGTTTCACACTCCACTTGTGGACCTATATTTAGCGGCTTTGTCATCCCTCGACAGAGTGAAAAGCAGCAGATGAGAGGCAGCACAGAAAGGTGTCATAATTTAATTCGATTTCTCAGTGGGAAATGAAACAATCCTTGCAGCAGTTGGCTCACAAGACCTCACATGTAGCTCTCTCATACACACCACACACACACACACACACACACACACACACACACACACACACACACACACACACACACACACACACACACACACACACACAACACACACACACACACACACAGCCACAAATGAATCAAACAGTGAGGGGGTAGAAGTAAAAAAAAATAAAATAAAATAAAAAATATCTTCTCTGATACATTTTATGTGGGATGCTGATTTGTGTTCTGAAATTAGACGCTTCTTCTCCCAGATGATCCCTGAGTGAGCCATGGAAATTACAGAAGCTTTGAAATGAGAATTTAATTAGGAAACTCAGAGATGCATGGGAATATTCTGACATTTAGGTACGAAATTTGTTCAAACTCCTGCTGAGAGAAAGGTAGGAAGAGATACTGCGTTTGCTTATTAAATGTGGAAGGTGTCATCTCTATTAGCCTTGCAAAAGTACAGGAATCCCCATTTTGAAACTTCTTAAATAATATGACAGAAAATTAAGAAGGATCTGGTTCTGCGTTTTTGATAAAGGACAGAATGAAAAAAGAAAAGAAAATAGAGAAGATACTGGCTGATGTTGGTAAGAGAATGTCCTTATTCACAATGAAATACCAACATGGGCTGGAAAATTACTCCAAAACAAACATTTCATCAAATTGCATGTTGATAAAGTGCTTAGTGAATCATCAAAACTTGGGAGAACGGTGGAGGAAGCTTGATAATGTGGGGCTATTTTGCTACAGGAGGAAACTGGAGCTTCTCACAAATAGATGCTGAATCAAATACTGCATTTTTTCCACCAAAAACAAAGATTTTTACAGACCACAAACTGTGTTTTAAAGCATCTACATTAAGTTTGACTACATAAGTTTGATTAAAGCTTTACATTTAGGTTAATAAAATCCTTGTTTTACGTTCCTATGCCTAATTATGCAATAATTATATTCCTGCATATGAACAGATGTGGTGAAATATAATCACTGACAACAGGAGGTGATCCAGCAGAAAATGGAGACGGATAGAAATAATTGTTGGCTTATTCAGTAAATTGTGCTAAGTATTAATAATTAAGTCAACAATCAAAATCATCATTGGTAGCAGCTCTAGGTTAGTTTTTATTTTATCGCTACTTTTATTTTACATCTTTTGAATCATTTTGTAAAACCATGCAAGACTTAGAAGTAATTTAAGGTAGTTTTATTAACTTTATCATAAGTTGGACCAAAAACATCTATGACTATTATTCAAAAGCACATCTAGTTGCATCAGTTCACTAAACACAAGCTTAGTTGTAGTTGAGCATGTAAAACCTAAATGTATATGTATATATTTTACTTTTTCAAAAGAAAAAACAAATCACATTTTTGGGCCCAGCAGGAATGAATTGGTGCACGAAGCATGTTGTTGCAGACAACTCTCTCCCAAACTACAAAGATTCGAAATGAGCAAAATAAGCAATACGAGTCTTGATAGTACTTGGAGAAGGCAATAAGTATCTCAGTAATCTCAAAAACAAAAGTAATAAGTCAGCCAAGCGAGTGTTTTCTATACACCATTTTTCAGTCCGTGATAGTTTCTCAGTCACGGATGAGTTTGCTGTTCATGTTAGCAGCTGGAAAGGAGATTATTTTGAAAGATGCGGGTCTGTAGGTGAGCTGCAGCTCAGAAAAGACATATGGGATTGTACGGTCTGTGGTCCAGCTGAAATGTGAACAAAGAAGAATAAAATGTGCAAAAGAGACAAAAGGTGATGATTTACACAGCCAGAATCCATTTGCATTAAGAAGTGATGATGTAGGTGAGACTAGGTGTGAAAGTGTTTGTGATGACTCTCCTGGTGGCCTTGGAGGAAAGAAGTGATCTGATCCCAAGCAGCTTTAAACTTCAGCCTCTCTCAAGCAGTTCTCTTAAATAGATGTTTAGTGTGTGGAGAAATGAGGAGCTGTCCTTCCCCCACATGTTGCTGCACGTTGGCAGTCAGCTGGATGAACAAATGCTACTAGATTTACACATATAAGAGACATTTTGCCGCTTAGAAACGTCAAAGACATTAGAAGACACTAAAAACAAGAGCAGAATGAAAAAAAGTGCAACAATCAGCGCAATAAGCACCTGGAAAATACAATTAATTTCACCAGGTACTAGTTCAGGGTTTCCCCCAGTGTATTATAAGCATGGCGGGCCGCCATGCTTTGCTAGCCCTGCCGCCAGGCTTAGCGTTTCAGCTGTTTGGGATTCCCCTCGGTAATTCCCCCTCAGAAAGCAAAGCAGGCGCAGAGTCCGCGCTTTCCGATTGGCTGCCGGTCCCCACGGTCAACAGAATTGTCGGACTCTCTACGGATCACGCGCCTCCCCCCCCGCCCCCCATGGCAGGAAGAAAGAGGACAAAATAAAGATAAGGAAGAAAACAAGGGCATAAAGAATGAAAGACCAGAGAGAAGAACTCAACATTTGGACAATGTGACAAGGAATAAAGTCTGAAAGAAAAAGATTTTTGCATTTTTTATTCTCCAAACTTTTCCAGATATTTATAGACTTTAGAGGAACCTTGTAGGTATAAAATCATTTGTTTATATGCATGAAATGGAGGAAAAATATCAAGAAACATGTGAGTAGTCCTAACCAATGGAGAAGGTACAAATTGACCCAGAGTTGTTTACTTCAGTCTCTTTATCAAATTAAAACTACCAAAAATACATATTATGCATTATATTTGTTTGTTCAATTAATCTGAAATGATTTTAGCAGGAATGTTAGACTAAATGCTGCCTTTCTGTTTATGCAAAACACTTTTGTTATAAGTTTTCAAGAAAATATCCCCCAAAATCAAGGTTTTTTACCTCTAAAAGTTATTGATGAAAACCAAGTTTGATCCTTTACAGGAAAAAGACACGATGAGATGATTTTACAACCAGTGACAGCTGGGACGCAGAGAACACACAGAGAGAGCAAGAGACGACAGCGATGCCTGATATATCCATTCTGAAATAATAATATGAATATTTTGTTGAGGTGGCCAGCTTTGCACTGGAAATCACAGCGAGTTCCTCCCTGCAAAATTTAAAGCCTGGGGGCTTCAATTATTCAAGTATTGTTCCTTGAACAATATTTTTCCATCACAGGGGCAATTTAGCCAGGTAGTAAGATCTGGACTCTTTCCGCTGAGAGCACTAAGCTGGGCGTGTGAGGAGAGGAACAGATCCGGCTCCACTGGATTCGGGACAGAGACACCTGCTGCCAGAGCACGGGAGGACAAATCCAACAGGAAAGAGAAAAAGACATGATGATGACCTGCTGGGTCGGGCAAGGAACCCATAATAATTGCTTGCAGTTCTAGTTTTGGTTTGTTTTTAGTGCCAAAGAAAACCAAAAGCAACTGTTTAGATCTGGGCTGACGTATGTGCGAAGAAGAAGAAGAAGAAGAAGCACCTTCCCTTACAAAAACAGCATGGACTCATCTGTCCAGTTTGCACCTGCAACTTCCTCAACACATTCAAACGAGACATCTCTCATGCCACCGACAAATTCTACCTTTCGAAGTCACCATCTGGGGGGTAGCATCCTCGGCTGTGCCCCGAAGACCCCTGTGAGGGTGGAAAGAAAGAGGGATGAGCTCACGTTCAGCCGTGATGTCAGGAGACCTCTGCCCCCAGCAGCCAGAGCAGATGAGCCGGACTGAGCCAAGGTGAGGGCAGAGAGTCACAAACACACATCTGTCTTCGTTAGGATGGGGACTGCATCCCTTCATTTATCACTTTCATCTCATTTGTCAGCTCTGCAGTTACCTGTCCTTCTCTTACACATTTACTACGTCAGTTTATATGATAATAATTATACATCTGGTGCCATTTTCTCATTAAGACGGTTTGTAACTCACTAATACATACATTACTAGTGTATGCTTTAATCAAAGAAGAATTTTCTACTTTTGTTTTTTTATACATATAAAATAATAAAACAAACTGTAATAATTCCACTGACCTTATAGTCTGATAATTACAGTAAAAGCCACTTTAAATTATAGTTTTGCCGAATTAATCGCATTTGAAAGTACTATTTGTTGCCAGGTCAGTTACGCAGCCCTCATTAAGCCCATTTTAACCTAATTAGGAATCCATTCCGATCAATTGAAAGCCTTACCTTTCAGAGTGAAGAACACTCCGACAACCTGTTTGAGTGACGGGTTCGGGGTCCAGAGATCTCGACCCCCAGCACCGGTCAGCGCAATTAAAGATGCCCGGAGCCCGTTATCCGTTTTCCGAACCAGAAACCTATGAAGTCATGATCTGCGGCTGGTCAGTCCCGCTTCCCGCTTCACGCGCGTCTTCTAGCAGCCAGGTGCCGGTGAGCAGGAGCGCGAGGAGATCTCATGGCAGCTGCCCTGAGCGCGAGCAGCTGAAGACGGACGAGGCGAGGCGCGAGCAGCAGCAGCAGCAGCAGCAGCAGCAGCAGCAGGCAGACAGCAGCGCGGCTGCGGAGCGTCACAGCGCCGCATGGCTGCGTCCTCGACGGAGAGGGGGAGGTTGGACACCCGCTGCCGCCGAGTGGTCCCGGTGGGGCGGGATTAACAGAAACACTCTGGGTCACGACGGTGTCACTTCTAAAGTGATCCCAATTTAGCTGAGTAAATAAATTTAAAAAAAATTTACAAACTAGGATTTCATTCATCAATACATTGATCAATATAGTTTATGTTTATTTACCTGATGATTTTGATGATTACATTTGACAAAATGTAATGTTCATTTATCAAAATGTAATGTTTATTGCTTGTTTCACAATTGGGTTATGATGTGAACCACTTTGAACTCCATTGTTGCAGAAATGGAGTTCAAAGTGCCTTGGAATTTCATATTTTCAAACCAATCTAACCCAATGTAAAACTAGAACTGTCCCAAAGTTTTATGCTAAATTTGAACAAGATTTAGCGCAAAATCGTGTGCAATGAAGTCTTGCCACACCCTACGACTTCATCCAGACCTGTATAACTTTTATCCATCCATCCTTCCATCCAGCCATTTTCTGTACACCCTTGTCCCATAATGGGGTCGGGAGGGTTGCTTGTGCCTATCTCCAGCTAACGTTCCAGGCGAGAGGCGGGGTCCCTGGACAGGTCGCCAGTCTGTCACAGTGTATAACCTTTAGGTCAACATGAAGTAGGCTAATCTTGAAAAGCAAGACATCACACGCCAATATAAATAAACATAGGAGAAGGTAAAAAAAAAAAACAAACAAAGTGCCTGACATCTGTCAATATGAACAGAGTTCTCAGCAACTGAGAAAACGTGGAACTTCTTCAGAAAGTACAGTTTGCTATGTCCTTTTGTGAGGAAAATATCTGGCGATTATTTCGGAAAATGTATTTTACCCACAGTGACACATGATAGTGATAGTGTGATGGTCTGGAAATGCATTGCTGTTTCAGGACCTGAAGACCATTAATGATAACTTGAATCCGATCCAGCAAGTTCATTTGAGTGGCTCAAAAACAAGGATCTTTTGAAAAAATCTAAATCTGGATTTGATCCAACTGTGATGGTGAAGTGGGACCTTAAATTGTTATTCATGCTGAAGTAAAATAATTATCCAGAAAGAAGTGGGTTCAGCTTTCCCCACAGTAATGCTTGATGGATGGCACAAAAGAAAATTTGGACTTGGAAAATACTTTTGAAAATACTCTGTATTGATACCCTCTTATGGTAATGTATATTACTTAGTCTTTAGGCTCTTCTGGAAATCACTGAATACACTATTTTTGAGTTATTTTACTGTTATCTAGCTTATTTTACTGTTATCTAGCTTATTTTACTGTTATCTCTGCTGTCTGATGCAAAGTAATTGACCCTTTGAATCTTTTATCTTACTTATTCTCTCTCCTGCTAGTAGACGTAGCAGCACCAACAACATGTCAGTGATGTTAAGAGCTTAAGCTCACTTCAGTAGAGCTGCTTTCTTTAAATCTCTCAATTTTTAGGTACTACGGTTTGCCCTGTTATGTAATTACTTTCTGCCCTGGTTTGTATTTCAGATGGAGCAGCATCACCATAGTATAGGAGTTGTATTCACGCCAAGGCTGGTGTAAGTGAAACCACATAGCACAGCAGAGCCAGTCAAAAAAAAAAAAAAGCATCACTTTTACCCCACACTTGGTTGCTAAATGCTCAACTCACTCAATCCTGGGCAGCTTTTTCTACTTATTTTAATAACACATAGGTTACTGGCCTATTCATACTGCAGTCCACTCAGAAAATCCCCTGGTATTTCTAAAGGCCAGTCTGCTCCAGAGCTGATGTAGCCTGACACAATTTGTCAATTCAATGTCATGCAAATGTGATATTTTTATAAAAAGGGTTTCTAAATCCCTTTTGGCCTGGGAAGGCCTCACGATCATTTAGCAAAGTGCTGCTGAGTCGAGGGATGTCTGGCTTTAAGAGATATATACACTGGATATCTCACTCCGTGGAGAATGCATGAGGAATTGGTGACCTATGTTTTCCTTTCAACGCAAAGGGCAAAAAAAAAAAAGCACCAAGTCTGCACCTCAAAGGTGTTTAGAAACTATTTTTGCCATCCGGTCTATGTGTAAATGTTTGAACATTTTACAATTAATGTAGCAGGAACAGGCTTTGAGTTAATTCTCACAGCTTGTTGTGGAACTGGATAAAACGGTGAGGTGTTATTGCTGTTCAGTATGCAGCATGCTGTTTATCCAGAGCTCAATTTTAATTAGATAATTGACTCGAAAGCCATTTCATGCTCCGGCGTGGGCCATTCCTCCATTATCTCTCCATCGATTAAGCCAATATTGTAAGCGGTCTGACGTATGACATTTGCAATCAGAGGATGTTGCTGTGAATAAACTTCACGCAGTTGTCCTCATTACATAACCTGCGACTTGAATCTAAATACAGAAAGTGAAATAAATATAGCATCAAAAAATGTTTAAGGAGCTGCAACAATAAACTGCAAGGCCTTACAAATTGGCATTAAATACACTTTTATAAGAGAAACAATGATTGCAAAGCTATTCTCTCTTATATGCAGACAAGACAGTTTTAATGTTGGGCAGATGTTAAGGGGGGCAAAAGGGAGAGGCGAGCGTACAAAAGCTCCAGATAAAACAAAAATCTATAACTTCTCTCTCTGTTGCACTTTGAAGAAGTTTGTGTAAAGCCTTCTGATGAGAAAAGGGCAAATTATACAAGAACCCCCCTGATTGAGGAGAAGTGTCCACACCTCCAAATTGCACACATGGTTGCTATGTGATGGAGGCAAGTTGTGAGTTCTGTGGGCTGCTGTTAAAATGCAAAATATATTGGTGAAGCAGTGAAAGAGAATCTTGGGCATCATCTTTAGGAGGAGGGAAGACAGAAGCAGTGAGCCATTGGGTTCATAATATGATTTTGAAATTATTGCATTATGACTCAAAAAACCTGAACATTGGTTTGATCACCTGGATTTAAAAAAAGGACAACTGGGCTGTAAATTTATTTATGTTACTTTTCCACAGCAACATCAATATGGAAAAATGGCCTATTCCACTGCTTCTGCTCAACAACAAAACATTCTCTCCTGTATATAAGCTGCTAAAAATATTCATGGCATGACCTTGTTAGAAAGCACTGAACTCTTAATTTAATGTTCAACTGAATTAGCTACGGCCCTGTGACAGACTGGCGACCTGTCCAGGGTGACCCCGCCTCTCGCCCGGAACATTAGCTGGAGATAGGCACCAGCAGCCCTCCCGACCCCATTAAGGGACAAGGGTGTAAAGAAAATGAATGGATGGATGGATGGATGAATTAGCTATGTGAATGTTGTAAAATCACTTCCAAATACTCCATGGTACGTAACCAACTGTATGCAGTTAAGTTTTCTGAGAATAGTTTGGCTGTTGTCTTAGAGCCACTCACGCCACACATTACCCAACTTTCTAAGAAATTTTGTTCCCATCTCATTGCTAAAGAGGAATCCTGTAATAAACCCAACTCTTTCAGAGAATGGCTGGCAGTTGGGAATACGATAGCTCAACAACCAAATGGTAAGTAGTTAAGATCCGTTTGGATTTGCTTCTCCTTCGCCAAATCAAGTCAGAGCAATGTCTTGTCTTTTCCACAATAAATCATAGAGTGACAGCTGAACCTAACAGTGGAAGTGCAGAAACCTCCCATTATATTTACAGAAAAAATTTGCAGAATGATGTGAAACATCTCCAAGCAATGTGAAGCCAATGGTGACATTGTGGTTGGATGGTTAGCAAAATAGCAGGGAGTTACCAATGTCCCGAGAACCAAAGATGCATTTGGATGCTAATTGATTTCACGATAAAGTAAGATTTTCCAAATCTGCTATGATGATCTCTGCAGGGTAGTGTGATAGAGGCATAATGGAGCACATTAGTCATAGGTCAAAATTTAAAAAGGGGCAAAAAATAAAAAATGTAAAAATCACATTAGCAGTAATACTTGTAATCCTGGTTAACGACCCTTCAAATAAAAGATAGTAGCACTGTCCCCATCTACTTAACTCCAAATAGAGCTCAAACTGCTCATGCAAACAAAGTCCTTCTTGACCATAATAATATAATATAATGAGGAGATTTAGTCTGCATGGCTTCCCTTATTTAAGTATTACCCACATCCTGTTAATGACTCATCCCTGTAGCAGTTCTCTGGCTCTGTCTGGCCGTGGCTAAGTGAAGCTAGTTTTATAGCGGGGGGCTGATGAAGGCAGCGCCAGTGGGGAGCGCTAAGATTACTGCTCAAATTGAATAAAGGAGTCGACACATTACACCAGCTTAGATGATCCGCCCCGCCGCACTGATTAATTTAAAAACCTGGACAACATTACGCACGGCTCACGGAGAGACACAAACACAAGTCACAGAAACAAGTCGCGTTAACCTGGCTTGCCCCCTTTCTCTTTAACACTGTCTCTGCCTTCCCTTCCTGCTCACTTTTTTCTTCCCTGCTGCACATCACACCCTTCCACGGTGGTCTCTCATGACTCGAGTTCATTACAGCCTTGGCAGGGTTCCTGAGATGAAATTAGAAAGACAACAGGAATGACAGTGTAGCAGTGGGAAGTTTACAAGGGGTGAAATAAAGAGCAAGTTTGCCTGTGTGTGTGTGTGTGCACGCGTGTGTTTGTTTGTAATACCTTGTGGGGATCATTTTTCTGATACATACTACGTTGTGGGGACCCACTGCTCCTTGGGGGACCGAAGCCTGGCCCCCACATGGGGAGATGCTGTTTTTGGGCCACAGGTTAGATTTAGGACTAAGGTGTGAATTGACTTTTGGTTAGGGTTAAGTATGTAATGGTTAGGTGTTAGGCTATAGAAATGACTGGAAGTCAATGGAAAGTCCCCACAAAGATAGCCACGAAAACATCTGTGTGTGTGTGTATGTAAAAGTAAAGGTAATTTTATTTATACTACACATTTTCAGCAACAAGAAAATACAACGCGCTTTACAGGAATTAAAAGGAAATACAAACAAAATAACTAACCAAAGGAAATAGGAAAAGTAGAAAAAGCTAATAATGTTAATCTAAAGTAAATAAACTAGATACTAGATGTATGTGTGTGTGTGTGTGTGTGTGTGTCCGGTGAATAAATCTAATCTTTGCTGATTCACGAGCAAGCTTGTCGCATGCATTTGCGATAGGCATCCTTCTAGCATACGAGGAGACCGAATAGCTTCTGACAGGAAACACAGCTTGAAAACAACACTGTGGGACAAAGTCACAAGGGCTCTTTTAGCAGGACCAGCTACAGTGGACAGCTCTGCCCGAGTTCATTTTTAGGCGCTCAACAACTAGTGACACGGCTGCACGCCTCAAAGACCACGATCATGACTGTTCTCATCCGGTGAGCTCCATTACTGCTTCACTGCTGTCTGCGTAGGCGCACAAGTGAGGCGCAGCAGCAAGAGCAGCTGCATATTTCAGCTTCGCTAATAAACTGAACCAAGACAACAAAAACACGTATCAGACATATGGATATGTGAAAATGCTGTAGTTTCCTTTGAAGATTTACAGTTTATTTCTCACCTGGCAGCCCGTTATTTATTCTGCTCTCTCAAATGAAAGGTTCAAATTAACATTTCTTGTTTAAAGTGATGTATCTCTTGAAAAAAGATGTCTTTTGAATACATTTAGCCCATTAAACCAAAAGTTAACACATTTTAAAGGGTTTTTGCTTGTTTTGCTCTCGCATCATTTCAGTGAGATCCAAGATCTGGGACTTTCCATTTCTTAATTCTCAGCCAGTCTTTGGTGGGGTAACTGGTAGATTTGGGGGCCACTCTCTTATTGAAAAGAGTCGAGTTCTGCTTGAGATTTATTTATTTTTCTTTCCAGATTGTCCACCATTTCCTTAAACATCCTCTGATATGTTGTCAAGAACGTGATGGTGATCAGGCCAGACCGACACCTCCAGTTCCGTCCCAGTTGGTCCTTTGACTGGACCCGTTTTCACCCTTAAAAATTAAACTTGCAAAGTCTCTTTCTAACTTTACAATCAAACACCCTCTTACAAACAGTGGGGAGCACCTGCTGCTGTGTTATGGAGGCATTTCAGGGTGTTTCGACGTTCCTAATAGCATCTTGCGGTCATTTCAGGTGAACTTGGCGATGTTTGTAAATGTTCTCTGCACATAAACTACTCTTCAGATGACGAAAGGGTGATTTCAAGTCATTTTGAGAGTTCTTTAAATCCCTTTCCAGACAATCAAGCTGCAGTCTTTCTCAGACTCTTTCACAATGGGGTTCACGCTGGCTGTTACCGTCAGAGACTGAATTATTAAGGTTGAAACCTCCTTCAAAATGCTGCGTACACTATTGCTCAGGGTTTGTCCTGATGAAACCTGTCTTTGCTGTTATGGGTTTTTCTTTTCAGGAATTCGAATTATTTAAGCTAAACTTTTAAAAAGAGGTTTTGTTTGTTTACATTACACTTGAATGTCTCAGAAATTAACATTTATACTGAATATCTACATCCAAATATCATCCAAAAAAAGACTAATAAGCTAATAGAGTTTAGCACAAGCGGATGTTATTATTCTGGGAGTATTGAGGAAAACTTTATGAGCCACAGTTCAGATCAAGAACCGCAGATATTGTGAGAAAAAATGGTTTGCACACCAAACGTATCTGTACGTAATCAGATATTTCTAAGAAGCCTCATCAGTAGTCACAGATGGAAATTTTAAACATTTGTTCTAAAAAAATTTCTGATAGGATTTCACGTAAAACGATAAAGTCGAGTACTTTTTGCTGGCTTTAAGCACAATGGGTAAAGCTTTCTTTTAAATGCTGCAGGGCCAGAAAGAGCAGAATTTTCTTTGTATGTTAAAATCGTTTCTACGTTTTGGCCCATGAGGACGTAGCAGTAGTAGCGAGAGACAAAAAACAGAGAGAACTGCTTTCTTTGAGCTGAAAAAGCTGCCGTTTCATAATTTGCTCCGCCATCAAAGCCGCAGCATCTCAGGTCTATGCAGTGTAATGTAGGACAAGTAACCCATGCTTAATATCCTGTAGTCTCCAGAGGATATGACCGTGGCCGATCCATCAGGGAGGTGCAGCTCAGATCACAATAAGCTGAGAGCTAATTAGATCTGTTTGTCATCACTAAGAAAGCTCATTGGGGCTTTGCTGTACAGCATGTTGCAAGCATATGCCCAGAAACCGTCAAAAGATTTCCACACCGAGTCAGTGAGAAGAAGAGCCGCAGCATCAATTCCACAGGTACATCTGGCTGTGTTTTTCGAGCACTTTTATTTTTGGCCTATTTTGCATCATTATTATCAGGGGAGACTTTCCCGTGGGCATATTAGTCAGTTGTGTTAACACGCTCTGCTGGGCTCTTGATCAGATTTTAATTACATCCTGTAGAGCAAAGTACCACTGTCTTTTTCCAGTGTTGGGATATATATATATATATATATATATATATATATATATATATATATATATATATATATATCGACCTTTATATATATATATATATATATATATATATATATATATATATATATATATATATATATATATAAAGGCTTGGCACAGAAGCTTAAGATTGGCCACCTTGCACAGTTGGTGGTAACAGCACCCCAGTTTTGGCATAGATCACGTCTAGTTTAAGCTGTGTTTAAGCTCATTAGTAGGCTTTTTCTCCATTCTGTGAAAGTCATTTTCTGCCAGCTCAGCAAATCCTCTTTTATGCCTTCAATTTTCTTGGAAAAAGAAAATTCCTCCGGTCTATTAATATTAAGGGATATTACCAAAAACCCTGCAAATTACCTCTTAATTAAAAAGTTTAGCTCTGATTAATTTTTTTTCCTGGTTCTTTAAAAATCTGACTTTTCTTTTTTCTCCCAGCTTCTGAATGTGAGCATAAATGACTGAATGAATCTGAGTGATAACATTAAGAAAATGTTGCTGTTAATTTGGAAGAATTTTCAATGTTAAATTAATAACACTGGCAATAAATGGCTTCATGGTTTTTCCTTTTCATTCTGAGAACACCTGGTTTTGTGTTATAATTCTCATTTAACTGGACTGTATGTAACCAGATCAGAGTATGTTTACATTGTGTTGTACTGGAATTAACTAAATTTAATTTGGACTGGGCTTCATTCAATATATTTGGATTTTTCTATGACATATGTTGTGAATAGGTGCAATATTTTATGTAAATATATACACAGTCCAGTCACATTAATGTGACCACCACGTACTTTCCACTTCAGAGTTAAATAACCAATCACAGAAGGCAGGTGGCAGCACAGTGCAGTTGAGCGTATATAAAGGGTGTGTGTGGGCTTCGGAAAACATTTCAATCGTTGGCGTAATGCAGAAACGAAGCGATTTATCCGACGTCCAAAAGGGCATGATCATTGGCTTTCGGGCCAAGGGTGGAAGCATTTCCGAAACGGCTGAGTTTGTGAACTGTTCGCGTGCCGCCGTGGTAAAAGTGTACCGTGCATGGCAAAATGGGACTGTCCAAAATCAACGACGTGGCAAATGTGGTGCACCACGGGCCATAGATGACAGAGGCGAACGACGGTTGCGGAGATGCGTTCGGGCAGATAGACGGGCTACCGTTGAGCAACTGACCACTAAAATGAACCAAGGGGCTACCACAAGTGTCTCCCAAACCACTATTCAGCGAACATTGCTGCGTCTGGGCCTCCGAAGCGGACGCCTGGTTCGTGCACCTATGCTGACTGGTGTTCATCGACGACGAAGGCTAGAATTTGCACTCCAGTACAGCAGCTGGACGTCCACTGAGTGGCGACAGGTAGCGTTTTCAGATGAATCGCGTTTTATGCTCCATCGGACAGATGGACGTTGGCGTATAAGGCGTGAAACCTCTGAAAGGAACCACCCTGCAACCATTGCAGGAACGGTCCAAGCTGGAGGCGGGAGCATTATGGTCTGGGGAATGTTTTCCTGGCATTCTCTGGGTTCACTGATTATTGTGGAAGGCACGATGGATCAATACAAGTACGCATCTGTCCTTGCGGACCATGTCCACCCCTACATGCGCATTGTTTTTCCTCAGGATGATGGCATCTTCCAGCAGGACAATGCGAGGTGCCATACAGCTGCCAGTGTACGTGCGTGGTTCGAAGAGCACCAGGATGAGTTTACCGTCCTCCCCTGGCCAGCAAACTCACCTGACTTAAACCCAATCGAGCATCTGTGGGACCATCTCGATCGAGTTGTTCGCGCCATGGATCCTCAACCGCGTAATCTAGCGCAGCTGGCCACGGCATTAGAGTCGGCATGGCTCAACATCCCAGAGAAGACCTTCAGGGACCTAAGTGACTCTCTTCCTGCACGTCTCGTAGCAGTTCGCTCTGCGAAAGGTGGTTATTCTGGCTTTTGACAGATGGTCACATTAATGTGACTGGACTGTGTATAAATGAATATTCTTTGATGAATATTCTTATAATGAATATTCTTTTTTTGTTTTTTAAAACATTTGTATTCTTCAAACGTTATATTCTTGTTTTATTTTGTTGAAAAATGTCAACATTTGTCTTCTGATTCTTTCTAAAGTGTTAAGCTATTTTAAAAGTGTTCATATCAGGAACCCAATTTTAAGACCAATTATGTTAAATTCTTGGAACATAAGAGAAATGTTCTTTAGCTGTTCATTATTTTATATTATTAATTGATCATTTTGTCACATTTTTCAAGTGACATTCTTATTTAAAATAAATGTTAATGTTCTTTTACCTCTCAAAATTCTTCCAGTTTTAGTAGAATTGTTTAATCAATTTACTTTAAACAGTGGCATTCCTTCAAACGTTTATTCATTTTTTCCTCCATTATGACAATGCCACATCATGAGAGGAGGACACGACTCCTGAAATTAAGACATCCAGATTTCAAGGTATTAATCAGTTTTTTCATTTATGTTCAAGATGCATTAAGCTGAGAACCTGAGAGAAAAACAGAAGTTGAAAAGAATTTAATTCATTTTTTTCCAGGCATCTTTTTTCCCCTCCATTCTGCTATGTCAGCATGCAAAACAATCAGTTAAAAGAAATCCCAGCCATCACTCCCAATCTCCTTTCTCATGAACACAGTGTATTTAAAACCTGCACTCGAGAGCAACTGATGTTGACATTTAGCAGTTGCGTATCTAACAGGACAGAGTCCATGAGTGCGGCTCAGCGAGAGGCGGAGCTCAGCCATCTGTCTGTCTCTCAGCTTCAGCTCATGTTCATTCGAGGATCTTGTGGTAAGGGAAGAGCGGCAGGCCTTTGATAAAATCTGGTATGTCCATTATGGGGATGGCGCCCTCTATCTTCGAGGAGGTGGGCAGCAAGGTCAGCTTTGACACTTCGCCATACGCAGACTCAATCACTTCCTCCTCTTTATCTGCTTCTTCTTTTTCATTGTGTTTCTTCTTACCCTTACCGTCCCTGTGTTTCTCCTTAGCACCGAATCCCACCACCTTTACAAAGAAGAAAAAAAAAAAGCGGACATGTGAGCCGCGCAATGAAAATGTCTCATTTTTGCGTTGAAGCCAGACGATGCTTACGTGCACGCTGAGTTTGCGGCTGGATTCGTCCCGATGTTTTTGGAACCAGGAGAGGAGCTCGTCTCTGCTCATCTGCTTAAGAGCAGCAATCTGAAAAAAGTCAAGAAGTTACTCTCAACTGGTTACATTTAGTCCCAAACCAAACTATATGGGTATTTAATAGAGGTGTGCCGATTGATCAGCCACCGATCATAATCGACCGATTTCCGTGAAAAAGTGTATGATTGGTGATCGCCGATCACGGTCACGTTGTCGATCACACAAACCGATCACCTGCATCTCATTTCGCAGCCTGCCTGTGCAGCTGGTCTCCTCTTTCCTTCTCACTGTGCAAACGCGCAGCAACAAATCCTAAGCGATGAGGAACTATAACGCACTTGAGTGAATGGGAAAGTTTGCGTGTTGCAGCGGAAAATTACCTCGGGGTGAAGCAGGTCAAAATGCATCAACAGGACAAATCTAATATGGCATAAAAACAAAGCCATACTTGACGGAGTTTGGCTATATCGAGGCTCACTGCAGTAAAAAAGACATATGGAGGATCAGATAGCAGGTAAAGCAGCGTACAGCTACAAACACTCACCCAGATTAGCATGACAGTCAGAAAGCTAAACAAATAACCCGCAAAATTATTTAAGTCTTCGAGCTGCGATGTAAGACGTGGTTCTGCTCCACCTGGTAGTGACTCTCACACCGAACCTCTGTTTAAAGCTGCAGCATCTAACTTAAAACATACATTTTACATACATATTAAAAACTTTTGCTATCCTAGACATGAGACAGATAATCTCTGAAAAAATAATCGATCTGTAAGATTATTTGTTACTCCCCTCAGTCAGAAAGTCAATCAGAACTAGCAGTAATCACCTAGCCGCTGTTCCTGAGTCACTGGCTGTTCCCGAGTCGCTGGCTGTTCACTAAATCTCACTAAACTGCACACACTAACTGTATTTAATCATATTTTCACATTTACTAATGCTCTCATTGATAAACTGTAGAGAAAATTGTAAAAAATAGTCCTGATTTTTTTTAATGTCAAGGATAAATCAATATTCTTATGACAATAAATTTATCATAATAAATTATATCAAAAATGATAAATACCTTAAGGCTACATATACCGACGGAAGGCGTTTGGTTAAACTGGATTTTATTTAGGGTTGTGAATGAAATGAATGAAATATTTTTCATTAAAATGAAAGAACCATTTTATTTCACAGTTAACCATCACTTTGTGGTGTTGTATCAAATATAATCCAAACAATTAACACTGAAGATTATTGTTGGAAAACATCAACATACTTTTGTCAAGGATGAGAAATATATGTCAATCTTTTTTCTTTTCTTTTTTCAATTTTCAAGAGAAAATTATGTTAAATGACAGTAGAAAAGACGATTCCCTGCGAAAACCAAAATAAGGATGCTACAAGTCTTTTCATGGCTGGGAAACGGCACACAAAGAGTGTTGATGTGAACTTAATAATAACCTGCCTAAGAACTGGAAGAAATGGGAGCTGGTTCACTAGGTGGCACCAAAGGTTCAGAAATCCTGAACGGATCAGAATCGGTGGGTGCAGACTGGAGAGATTTCATCAACAGGCATGATAATTGTAGATGACAGAGCAGATGAAGACCTCAGAGAAAATAACAGCGTGTTAAAGGATTAGCTACCCCTTACCTCCTTGTTGAGCCGGTCAAACACATACTGCTGCGTCAACACCTCTTCCCAGTTCCTGTTCACCTCCTCCCCCAGGTGTGTGTCCTCACACTCCTTCAGCTGCACTAACGCGGTCACCTGCATGGAGAACACACACCGCACGCTGGTTCCCACAAACATATGACATCTAGATGAATAAGACGTGCAGCCACCGTGCCAGAAAAGTTACTCCAGTCAAACTTTTTGTAACTTTTAGCTTCTTTATGAGCACCAGAAGCTCCAATAACACACACACACACACACACACACACACACCTGGGTGCTGAAGGCCTCCTCAGTCAAATCACCGAGCTCCTTCCCGTACGAAGCCAAGAACTCCTCAATCTTTAACTCCACCAACTCGGAGCTGGGGGAGAGATGAGAGCGGGGAGATATTAGAGGCTGTGGGTTGAATTTGATCCCGTTAGTCATTTATCAGCTCCACTCCCTCCATTTCCAGCGCCACACAGATAAATTGTAGCTGGGGAATGGGTGAACAGTCAGATATATCATATCCCGAATCCGGGGGAAAGTGGTTAAGATAGATCGGATCTTTAAAGGGTAAAAATTGTGCTGCGGACTCACTTGTATTTAGTCGCCTGTGTTTCCACGGTGATAGAGAAACCCAGAACACCAGAGGTGTTTCTGCAGGTAGGGGAGACATGGTAACTGCAGAGGGAGAAACAAAAGACAGCGGGTAGGATTTGGAGAGAGAAACGTTTTGGGGGGCGGGGGAGAGTGAAATTCGATTGCTTCAAAGTCTCGCACAAATCCAGGCATGAAAAGTCTTTAAATTTATGAAAAACATCATTCTGGCATTACAGCAGCACTTAGCACCGGTATAAACACATTATTGGCTTCTTTTGTATCCAAGAGGAAAACACAAAGAAATGGGATGTGCAGATGCAGACAGATTTGCTGGTTGCTTAACGGCTCCCAAAAGCTTCATTTCCTCATAAAAAACCAGAACCTGATGTAAAGGTTCATCCCAATAAAGAAGAATATCCTTGAAAAGATTATTAAATTCAGCAACTGAAGAAAAAATAACAAACAGGAAAGTGAGACTCGTTTATGAAACCTTTTCATCACACAACATATATTTTTAGTTTTCATTTGGGAAACTTTGATGATTATGACCTAAACATAATGAATTCTTTACTATTTTGGATTAGATTTACCTTTCCTCACATATAACCATTTGAAAAACTGCCAGATTTTCCCGATGTCCAGCAGTGACAAGTTGTAAAAATCACAAATGAGTAATAAATTAATTAAAAAAACAGGTTGTTCAAAGAATTTATTGGATGGAAAATTCAATGGAAGGAAAAATTTTGTAGGAAAAAGTTGCACAAGAAACAAGGATGAACTCGACTGAGTGGATAGTAAATCAATACCACGCATATTTGCCCTCATTCAACCTTTTCTTCATTTTTTACACTATGCAGTGTAAAAACACTGCACAGTATATACACGTGGGCTGCACAGTGGCGCAGTTGGTAGAGCTGTTGCCTTGCAGCCTTGCAAAAAGGTTCTGGGTTCGATTCCCGAGTTTGCACGTTCTCCCTGTGCATGCGTGGGTTCTTTCCGGCTTCCTCCCACAGTCCAAAAACATGACTGTAAGGTTAATTGATCTTTCTAAATTCTCCCTAGGTGTGAGTGTGTGTGTGCATGGTTGTCCGTCTCTGTGTTGCCCTGTGACAGACTGGTGACCTGTCCAGGGTGACCCCGCCTCTCGCCTGGAACGTTAGCTGGAGATCGGCACCAGCAACCCTCCCTGCCCCAGCAAGGGACATTTTTACATATAGTGGAGTAGTTATGTTTGTGTTTGCAGGTAATATTACTTGATAGATAGAAAAATAGGGAGAACTGCAAATCGGCTGCAAATCATGCAAGTGTTTTGAACCTGCAGCTGAAACTCACCCCAGAGTCTCTTTAGTCCTGAGGAAATCAAAACAGGGCTCCTCCATGTGCATCTGAAAAACAACAACTCAGTCAGTACCAGAGGGGGCGAGCACCAGGGCTGATGAGATTAAACACGTACCACCAGTAGCTCCATCAGAGTGTGCTCCCTTAAAGCATGAAGCCCAGACTGGAAGAAAAGTGCAATAAAAAGATGATGAATGCAAAAAAAACAAACAAATGCTGGATGTTTTAGAGAAATTACTGATCCAGGGTTCCTGGGGGTTTCACCAATTTAAATTTGAAACCTTTTGACCACTATGAATAAAGTTTTTAAGACCTATATCATGACAAAAATGCTTTTTTTCCAGGGAGGGATTGTGAAATTTCTACAGATTTTTTGTTTTCAAGTTTGTTTGTTTTTGCATTTTTTGGATGACAGATGCAAAACGCTACCTAAATAGCAGGTATAGGATGCTTGTCATTGACAACCTTAGCCGTCTTGAAACACAGGGTGCAGCGAGTGATGATGTCTGCACACAACTCAAACTTTTTCTTGATACAAATTAGAAAAACCTACACTGTATTTAAGGCATTTTTAAAAATCCATTTAAGACATTTTAAGGCCTTAATTGTATGAATTTAAGAATTTTCTATCCTGTGATTTGACTCGTTACCTGGTAGTAAACGGTGACCTCAGAGTTGGCGTCCCCTTTGTTTAAGGACTTGACTTTGCAGATGTGATGCTTTTGAGGAAGCTCCACCACTCTGAACGTCACCGGCACCTCGGCTGGCAGCTTGGAGAACTGCAGCTTACTGTCAGGAGGATAACAACGGGTAAAAGGCGGTCAGCCAGGAAAATGCAGAGCAAGTGAAATAGATAAAGAGGTGAGGCATTGAGAGGCTGCAATCAAATCTATCTGATTTCACGCTATTGGTGCTTTGCTTAGGAGGCCAATTAAGAAGAGCAGGAGCTGAACTTACTCAGTGAGGTACTTCAGGAACTCCACCGACTCCTGTGGAGGAAACGCAATAAGGAGTAATGATAAGACCGACTCAGCAAAACAAAGACGGAGACGTCCAATACAATTTAAATTCAACTAAAGTGAACATCAGCAGATTCATTTAAGTCAGTCGATAGCAGCGTCAGGCGGTTTCTCTGTGGACTCACAGCACTACTGACGTTCCCCTGCACCAGCCCCTCGGCAAACAGCTCGGTCTTGAAGCTGCGGTTGAACTCCAGCAGCTCTTTGCAGGTCAGACCGGCCATCAGAGCCTTGTACTTCTCCACCATGGACCAGCGAGAGTGCTCCAAGATCAGCAAACGCACATCCCTGGGAGGAGTAGAGAGGAAACACTGGCGAGTCAGAGAATTTAAAAGGGTGAGACAGATGTGGAGGGCTTTTCTATTCAGGGCTGTCGCACGTTTCACCACTAGAAGGCAACGCAGACTTTGTGATGATTCACATAGGGGGGGAAGCAGAGAGAACTGAGGGTACATAACGTACTTGCCGAGTTTCTCAGGTTTAATGAGGATGTTGAAGAAGGTTTTTTTCAGTTGCTCGGCAAACATGCTGAAGACATCATCGGAGGCAGAAAAATCAGCCAAGTGGTCGACAATCAGGTGAAACAGCAACTGCAGAGAGACACGTGGTCAGAGAGTGAGGCCGAGAGATTCTCCCACAATCCATCTGGGTTCTCAGGGATACACACCATACAAACTGCAATTTGTTCGCTGGGTTAGTAAGTGAAATTAACTGGGGGTGACCATTTATGTTATCGTTTATCGTGATACATTTTTTATTATGATAAGGATTTCATTTATTGTGATAAATTCCAATTAACGTTTTAGAAAAATGCCTATATTGTCGGGATTACCTTTTTTTTTTTTCATTATTTCATTCAATGAAAGGATCAATAATTGGAAATATTGTTCAATAAATGTGCATGTTATTGATACAAATCACACTTTTTTATGTAACCGGTGTCCTAAAGAAGCACATTACTAATCAGAATGTGCTTCAAGAGCAGCATTTGTCTTTCTGGGGGTTATTCTTACTGCGTCATGCGGTCACAGTCAAACAGTTTGTGTCGTCACTTTTATTGTGATCACAATCAGACCACAAAATATCACAATAAAACTTTAAATCCAAATCACCCACCGCTAGTTTTAAGTAAAACACCAACACAAAGCGACACATATTTGAAAAATACCTTGGTTTTTTTTTTTTTTAGTTATACAAATACAAATCTGAAACATGTGACAAGCATTTCTATTCAGCCCCCTTTACTCTGATGCCTCTAAAAAAATAAATAAATCCAGTGCAACAATCAGCATCCAGGGGTCACTTCATTATTAGTAAATGATGACCCAAACTTAAAGGGAATCCATTAATTAGAGATTCAGGAAAGAGGCCTGAGGTAGCTTTGGAGGAGCTGCCAGAATCCACAGCTCAGGTGGAAGTATCTGTTGAAGTGATTTACTGAAGGGTTTCAAGAAGAAAAACATTTCAAGAGTTCTGTGGAAACTTGTGGAATAAAATGCTTCAGTCCTATGAGATCAAAATTAAACTTTTTGGTGGTGGCAGCATGATGCTGTGGGGATGTTATTCTTCAGCAGGGACAGAGGAGTTGATGGGAACTTTTGGGAAGAAGGACAGAGCCTCTATAGGCTAAAAAAAGAATGTGAGTTCTGGTTTTAGAAAGGCCTAGTCAAAGTCAAAAATTGAGTGAAACTGGAAATCTGGAGCTAAACTTAAAAACTGCTGTTTATCAATGGGGTTCAACCAATCTGTGAAGTTAGTGCTTCATCAAAAGTCATTTCAGGCTCTAAATGTGTAAAGCTGGTAGTTATGCTCCAACAGCGTTAAAAATGTTTCTGCGCCGCCTCAGGGGAGCTGAACACACAGCACATACCATATTTCATTTTGTTTTTTTTGACTTCATCTTAAAAGTACATTAAAGCTTGTGCCGTGTACTGATGGGCGAGTTCACTCACAGGCAGCTTGTGGTTGAATCCCTTCACTTTTAATATCAAGCCGTGTTCGCCCGCCACCAGCTTGTGATCCAGCTGCGCCACTTCAGCCTCGTAGGCCGGCTTGGCCAAGTTGTAGCACAGGATGTTGACCATCAGCTCAAACAAGACTAAGCTGGAGGTCGACAGGATGAAGAAAGGGAGAAAATTAAAAAAAAAAAAACATCAAAAGGTGAAAAAAAATCTGAATAAGAAAGAAAAAAGATAAGCGTGAAGCAAAGGTAAGAACAAAGCAAGGCCAGGAGGATAAACAAAACTGAATCTGTGGGGGGGTTCAAGTAAATATTAAGAGTAACTACAGGCTGACAGGTGATAAAGTAGGTTAAAGCAGGACTCAGACGTTACTGTTCCAAACTCATATCTGAGCTTGAACTTACTTCTTTGCGGACTGCTGGATCATGGGGGAGATTAGGTGGAATCTGATGTATGCTGCAGGACAAGAGAGCGTAAAACAAGTGTCAACACGACTCTGCCGATATTAAATGCATCTATGGAAGCATCTTGCGCGGTGCCACAAAGAGAAACAGCAGGTTTGCACACACCTTTGGGGATTTTGAATTTGTTGTCCTTCTTGTACCAGAGGCAGCCCTTGTCACTGGAGGCTATCCGGACGGGGAAGTCTGTGTCCGGGCAGTCAGAGGGCTTCAGAGTGAAGTCGGTGGCTAAGCAAAGGCACACAGCAGAAAGTTAGTCCACCTTCCCACTCAGAACCAACTCAAATTGTGAGTAAGGTGAAACAAGTCGGGTCACGCGTTGAGCGAAATGAGGAAAAACAAGTTTCCCTCCAGTGACTGAAATTTCACCCTGGTATTAGAAGCAGGCTGCAGAGAGAGAGAGATCCTCATGTTTTGGTAAATAGAATAAATCATGTTGACATCTCGTCCTCTGCTCGGTCAGTGCAGTCTCTCAAAAATTAAGCGAATGTGTGAAAAACCTTTGCATGTGTGTTTTATCAGTCGATTTTAGGCTTGCATAGAAACTTGAGCTGCTTTTATCATCACACGCCGAGGGTAAAAATCAGGTGAGCTTCACCACCAGCAGCTTTCATGTCGAGTCAAAGGAGGTAAAGTACCACTCTTACCTGTCAAAGAGTGGTGACGGCATGCGGTGCAAATTTTCAAATGCAATAAAGTCCCTCTGGGCCCAAAGGGAGCTGCTGGAAATGTTCGACTAACGCAGCGTAAACTGGCACCACCTGGGTCTCGAGATTGAAACTTCTGTTGAAAGTGACTCTCAATAGGTCTGTCTCTGTATGAGATCCTTAGCGTGGTTATGCATTCGGTGTGTCAGAGTTAAGAAAATGTGATATACAGTGCGGAGAAAAAGTTTTTGCCCCAATTTCACCCATTGGAAGTCCCATTCAAATATTTTATTTCATGCTAATTCTACCATAGAAGATAAGGGGGGGAAAAAAATCTATTCCAAATCAGAGAAATTACTAAATTAAAGAACTCTGAAAAGTTAATTTGGGAAATGTTTGCTTCCAGGTTGTTTTGGGAGAATGATTTTTACAGGTGTGAAACACCTAAATAAAAAGAAAGCAAAACAAAGTTAAGAAAATGTAAAATAAAAAGATAATGCAGATTTTGATTTCTCCACCCCATTTTCCCCAGAATTTGCTAAGTTTGGGTCCTTGAAAGTTTCTCCTCCTCTACAGGGGTCTGGACCTAAAAATCATTCAGACATTCAGAGTGATAAGTCCAATCACATCTAACAGCAGAGCAAATTTTTACCTTCCTCTGTCTTTTAACAAAGGACAGCCAAAACTCGCATCAATCCACCATTCAAACAACTTCACAGCAAAGAGCTCAAAAAAAAAAAAAAAAAAAAAAAGTAAAGCGAAATAAACGAGCTCACTGCGCCCACCGAAAAGCTCCAAAGATCAATTGTTCTGCTTTGGGAGCTCACGACTTTTAGCTTGAATTCCAACTCTTCTAACAATTGAGTCACACATGAAAAAGCCTCCTGACAAACTGCAGTAATGACTGTATTTACTGGATGGGTGAATACAGAGCAAACGCACAATCTTGTTTACTCCTGACCCTTTGCTATGTAGCACGCAACTGGGCACTTTCTCACTCTGTTGGGTTTGGAGGCGCTTATTTACCCACCGATGAACTCGTTCGCTGCAGGAAGGTGGAGGTCACAGTTTGGCTCCATGTTTCCGCTCCATCGCTCCGTCCACTTCTTCTCAATGTCTGCATAAAGTTCACACACTCATCAGCGTGCAAGAAAACTTGGACGTAAATGCATAAAGCTAATCTATTTAATCTTTTATAGTAGCAAACCTGAGGCGTTAACGCCCACTTCTGTACACTTTTTAATTAAAATGTTCTGACTTTGTCGCGCTGGCTTTTCCCACCACTATATGGGCTACGGGTCACAGCGAGTAGCATCACAGTTTTTTTTTTCTTTTCTCCAGCTTCACTATTAAAATGTAACAAACAACACACACATACCCTCCACACTGTACTGTGTGCCAAACCACTTCTCCCGGAGGGGACACTGGCCTTCGTGTTCTGGTGACAGCAGCATCAGGTTAGCCTTCTCTGGGGTTAGCAGAGAAAGAGCTGCACTGATCACCTGAACACACAAAGAAAACAAGCTCAGTTTGTAGCACATGTCACAGCAGCTCCCTAAACGATTTATTTTTAGTGTTTCAAAAAGAAAAAAAAAAGTACTAGATACCCTCTTGAACTTTGAAACACTGTCAGGTAACATCTACACTGACTGGTCAATCCCATAACACTCTATGGGGTTTATTAGAGGAAAGGAGAAAAGCAACAACCAAGGTGTCTATTGTAACTCAGAAAAGATTAAAAGTACAGGGGAGAAAATGTTGGGAGGATTAATTGGATTAATCATGATAGAGCAATAATTGAAATAAACAACTAATTTAGTAATCGATAAATTGTTAATGGGAGTATAAAGACTCAAACACAGGCTACTTGCTGAAAGAGAACACTCAGGGCAGTTATTAACCTAAAACTGCACAAAAGATATAAACATTTTGCAATTAAGATAAAAAAACCTTGTAAAACTGTAAATGACACAGCTTTAGCTTCATGTGGTTCAAATTCTGTAAAAAAAAAATTCTATTAATCAACAGATCATCTCTATACTGTACTGATGTTAATTCAAGCAGAATGTTCTGACTGGAAAAACCTACATTTCACAGCACCTTTAAACACACCATCCAATGTGACACACAGTAGTGGCAGCATCATGCTGCGGTGATGCTTTCTGTTCAGCAGATACAGGTGATTATCCAGTACGAGGGTCTTTCAAGCAGACCAACAATCCAAACTTTATAGACAAAGCTACTAAAAAAAGGCTTATATTAAAGCACATTGGTGTAGTAAATTTGGCCCAGTCAAAGCCCAGATCAAACTGGTAACCAACAAAACTTAAAAAATTGCTGTTTTTACAAGCTGGCAGAGACGGCAATGACTATAAAGTACCGACTCCGGGTGGAGCTGAATGCAAATGCATGTCACACTTTTCAGATTTATTTGCACAATAGAGTGAAGTGCTTTGAAGTTTGGTTCTGTAATTTGACAAAACGTAAAAAAGAAAAAAGCTGAAGGAGAATGAATCCTTTCTACAAGGCAGCGACTGCGAGAAGCATTCTGCATATCACAGTGACTGAGGCTGCAGACAAAATGAAGAGCCAGAATTAGATCATAGCTCCCATCCATAACACAAGACAGGTGCACAACTCCAACAGCTTGTTTCTGATACAGAAAGACGTAAGCCGCAAATTCATTATTGTACAAAACCCAAGACTTTTTTTTTTACATCTGCGTGACCTGTTTCATTAACACCTTTGTCTAAAAAGAGAAATGCTGCCTTTCAGAATGTAAATCCCAGAACGACTGAGCTACTTACTCCAGGATTGTACTCAAACATAAGATGATCTCCTGTCAGGAAGTCCTCCTTCGGGAACAACTGCATGCATTCACAAATGTCCTCTACGTTCTCTATGGGGTCAATCTGACAGGGAGGAAAGCAAACAGGGTTGTTGTTTTTCTTTCTCCCCTCATACAACACAATATTTCTAGGCTCAGCTAATAGTGTTAATATTCTTACCTGTTCTTGGTAGTGAAACTCATTTGCTTCTATCCTCTGGATTTCATTGTATATTCTGAAGGCATCGAGAGAAATAATCAAAGTTCTAACTTTTATTCACCCAAAAGAAAACCTCAGACATCACAACATGACCCTCATGTAAGCAGGTTAAAACAAAAAGCAACAAAACACACATGAGCAGTCAGCAAACACATTAAATACTACCGCTAAGTCGTAAAATGCAGAAAATACAGCTTTAGATGCACAAAAAAAAAAATTAAAAATTTGTTTTTAGAAGACATTTTTGTTGCTACTTTGTTTCAGTCTGTGAATCTGAGTGTAATGGTACCTTTGCCGTGGTCCGATTTTCTGCAGCATCTTCAGATACTGGAACACCAGATCAATGACCTGGAAAAAACCCAGACAAGGATATCAGAGATTAAACGGAAAGCTCAGGATTATTAAAGAGAGGCTCTGTTAAAAGAATAAACTTATATCCTATTAGCAGCAGAAACCCTCTTGATTAGAAATACTGAATTAATCAGCTTATGGTGAATGTTAGTTGTATGATAAATTTAAAAACAGTAAGACTGTAATCATTTGAGATAAAAAAAGTTTCAAAGAGTATCATGTCTAAAGTTGCTTTATAAAGAAAAGCTGACATTTTCTACATGATTTCACATGTAGAATGACAGATTGCTAATATTACTGGTAAGTCATTTTTGTGTAAAAGCGATATACTGTACTTCACCTCACTTAACCTTACTGTGATGAAAGCAAGGTTGCCAATTTGAAACCTAAAAATGAAGGAAACTTCAAGCAGAGTGTAAGAGGGAACGTGATTAACCCAAATTTCTTCTTGCGTACAAAAAGAAAAGATTTTTACAACTCTTAGTTTAATTTGAATGATTGAAGGTGCAGTTTTGATCATGTTGCACCATTTAAAGTGTCAAAGTTGATAAACTCATCAGGTAGTAGTAAAAATATCTTCTTTATATTGCAAAAGAAGAAGGGATTTTAAGAGAAAGAGAAATAATGAATTCTATGCTAAAATGCTGTGGTTGACGATAACAATGTCAGCTGTGGTCGTGAAGTTGTACAAGAGGGACTGGAGAAGAAGCTGGCGAAGGAGTGAGGATGAAGAGAGGGATGCAGAGGGACAGGAGAAGTAGATAAAAGGGAAGAAGCAAGAACCTCTTAAAAAAAAAGAAGAAGAAAAAAGCGCAAGGTGCAGTGTGTGAGATTGCGGTGGCATTATGTCGCTCCTTAGAATATGAAGCTCTTTTGATCAAAAGGATTGTGATCCAAACCTCTGCTTTTTGACATATGAAAACAGTCTAAAGAAAGTATTAATTTCCCTTCTAACATATTTAAATCTTTCTCCATACTGATCTGAAAATAAATGCTTTCCAGAGAGTCTTCTCCAAACTCACCATCAAGACTGATTTTAATCATTTTGTTCACGTCGACAAATGTGTACAAGGTATAAAATAGAACAAGTCTATCTTTTTATTAGAAACATAAAGGCTCATTCTGGGGATATGGCTATTTTGCCAGATCCATCATGGTGAATTTAAGTAAATATTTTGGGGAAATTAATACTCTATTTGTTTTCAACTGCTAAAAAGGTTTTAACTATTTATTGTCACGTAGATGAAAGTTTATGAATGTTGGGGTTTGTGCAACTTTGAAGGGTTTTTTTTCGCTGTCCAACATTTATGTTGACTGATTTTTAATCTTATATTTTGTCATAAAATACTACTCAAAGTAATTAGTTGTTGAATAAACATAGTTCATAAATAAAGTTCATAACATACAAAATGATCCTAAATGGACCAGAACCTCACTCAAATATTTCAGTATTTTTAAAGGTGATCAAGACTCAGCTTCTCTTCTCTTTGACCAACATTATGACAACAAATATCACAGAAGGAATACGACTTATATAATTGAGATATTAATATGATTCAGTCGGGGATGTTTCATACCCAAGAAAAAAAAGAAAATATTTATAGGTCTTCTTAATTTAACTTATTTTGCAGGACTGCTCAGACTCTGTCTTAAAAACAGAGATGGACACCATGTATTTGTCAGTTTGCTAAGCATGCAGCGATTGCCAGCGGCTGATTGGCTGAACTATCTTTACGACCGGGAACCCTTCAGTCTCTCTAATTAACACATTATGTCTTGTTTACACAGGGGTTATGTACCAGACTTTTTCTTGGCCAACACCAGTTGCCAGGCAACAAGCAGAGAAATACAGAAAGGTCACTGGCATTGACCTTGTCGCAAAGATGGAGAATGTGAATGACAAGAAAGATCTACAGTGAAATGGCTTAATAATAGTGACTAAACCATAAAAATTCAGATTATATATATACATTTCGCTTTTTTTATTTTACAAAGCAAACTCAGAAAGCTGAAGAATTCAAATTCTAGTATTACCACAGCAGCTCTTACATTGATCAAATTTAACTCAACATATTTGTTTTTTGTGTCTTAAAATATTTATATTAATATCTGCATTTCAGGCTTACAACGCTCTGCAAAAAATGTTGGATGATAACTTTTTTAGGATTAAAAAAGGGAATGTTTAGGTATTATATAAAGAGCTGTCTAGAAACAGAGCAAAGGAAAAAACATTTTAAAATAGAAAATGTATCCATGACGATCTGCCACAGGATGTGTTTGCAGAATAGAAAAGATAATTGTGTATTTTTATGCGCTTGGCATTCTTCAACCTCTCTCTCCGATATGTTACTGTTAACCTCAGACAGAGGTCATCATTACATTTTGCGCAATTAAAAAAATGTTGATGGTTCATGAGATGCCATTTCAGAAAACCGGTTGATGTTATGTTTCACGTATTTATCTGTGTTGGAGAAACTCAGGATTCATCTGGAAGCAATTGACCAGTTCAGGACAGATATGAAAAAAAGGAAGAAGTCTATGCTTAAATACAAAATATTAAGACCAATACAATGAAATTATGCTTGCATGTTGTGCAGTATTATATGTATTATACGAGTCTCAACAGAGACTCGTATAATACATTTTGACAAACATGACAAAAACAATTGAAAATGTAGAAAAAGCAGAGAATTGTAGATAATCACTTGCGTTGATGTACACAAGCAATTGCAAACTCCTCAAAGGCATGAAACTGTCCCTTTATATGTTCACAAGTGGCAATGATTTGAAGACTGAAAAAGCAGTTTTAAAATTTGAATTCTGTTCTGAGAAATGAGAAAAACTATAACAAATGAATTCCTGCAGAGGTTTAAAAAACATCTAGCAGCAAAAAGCTACACTGAGCTACACTACAGTGATGGCTTGGGCAAGATGGTGTGTACGAAGATGATGTTAGGATCTTGAGGATTTCATATTTCAATTATTTTTGGGATAATTATTTTGTGATCAGCAGGGAATGAGTGATCAGAAGTCCTGCAAACACCCACAACCTGGTGTGAAGAGAACCCTGTGTGGAACAGAACATTGTTTTTGTACAAATTTCACAGGATTTAGGCAAGATGGCAATTTTGTCAGCCTTTCAAAAAAAAAACTTAATTTTTTCTTCTAGAGGTGCTTATTCGTATTCTGAGTGATGATTCTAATTTACGGTGTTCTAATATGTTTTAACTAAACCGTTAAGACACATATTATCTTGTAGTTCAACCATACGGTAAAACTGCTAAAATGAAGCCATCAAACCAATTCAGTCTTGCAGCTGGAGGCACTTTCCTGAACTGCACTGAGCCTTTTGTTGCCAACATCAGTTTCATTTGGAGCTCACATACTGGATGACGTACAAGAGGAAAAGCGAAGCAGACTGCATGTCAGGCACACATTACTGCAGCAGCACACTGACATTTTCATGTAATGACTGAAAGCTGTTTTGGCATCCACCTCGAGTCTTTCTACACAGCAACAAAAAGGCACATTAAAAAAAATAATAATCTACCAGATATTCTAAGGAATAATGCCAAGATACTGAAGAAAAGTATAGACTTTGTTATGCTTTACCAACAGCACACTTTAATGCATTTTTTAGTGTTTTATACGACATATTAAGTGTTTTTTAAGTAAAATCCAAAACTGAAAAGGGTGTCAATATATTTGAATCCAGCAGCGCTGAGTCAACGTTTTTTTAAATCCTTCTTCAGCTCCAATTGCAGCTGCAAGTCTTAAAAACAGATACTTTCGGTTTATACAGGCATGGACATTGACTGGGCCTTTCTAAGAACTATCCTGTTGTAGTTCTGGATGCATGTTTAGGGTTGTTGTCCTAAGCCTCCGTGTCACTAAACGGAGCTCTGTGAGATGTCCAAGGTTTGTGGTATTGTGTTTGTAAAAAAAACTGATCTGCAACATGTTTTTTTACTTTTGTTCTCTATCAAACCTCCAGCTGAGTTAATGCTCCGATTGAACTGGATTTTATTCACAGGATTCAGAATGACGGGGCAAAGCAGAAATGCAGAGCATATTCCCACTTCTGTCTGATCACCGTTTCCTACTTTCTGTTGATCTGTCACATAACATTTCGATAAAATACATGCAGTTTGTGGTTGCAACGATACAAAATCTGGAAAGTTTAGGAACTGTAAACAAGAAAGGAGCCTCAGTGAGACCGCACCATTTGCAGGAGTTGCCTTGATCGCGCAAGACCAAGTTCTTCTGCACAAAATCCAGAACACGACTCATTCAAAGTAAGAAAGTAAATGTTTCCAAGGTTATTTTATCTTTTCCACAGCAGCTATTGTTGTAGGTTTGCAGCCTGATACATTTTTCAATTAAGTAGGAAAGGGAGGCAAACAGCCATCTCGCTTAACAATCCTCCACTGTGACTGAGGTTAACAAGTTAGTTGTCATGGCAACTGACAACGCACACAGCTTCCTCAAGAATACCTTTGGAAACAAGAGGAAACAAGCCTGCAGGGCCGTGTTTCCAGCCTCTCATTGGCTTACATATGAACATCTAAATATGGGTGTCATAGAAACAAACCTGATGATCAGTCAACGAAAGCAAATAACTGAAGATGAATGTTTTATATCCTTATAAAATTTTTTTAATAAGTGTGGCAACAGGCAGTTTTCTTTACCTCGTAGAAGTTTTGGAAGCCTTCATTCGTGAGGGTGATGGAGACCGAGAAGATGGAGTAGGTGGTGTTTTGGTCAAAGCCGTTTTCACTGTTTCCCCCGTACAAAGCCAGCGCCCAGCACCTACAGAGAGACACACACGACGCAGGGCACACACTCACACAGCCAGGCTGCAAACAGGAATCCGACAGCAATCAAATTAAGTGCTGAAATGTGTGCGCGGGGTGTTAAGTGACAGAAATATCACTTCACATTTCCTGGCTGCCTTCCTGAAAGAGCGGTGAGGAGACTTGGAAAAAAAAATAAAAAACATCTAAAAATTTAGGCGGTTGATGTGTCACCCTATTATGCATTCGTCCTTCCTGTGTGGAAGGGTTTTATTAGCAGTGAAAAATTGGGAAAACAACTTCTGCACTTCAAGTAACAAAAAAAACTTGGTTATTGTTCAAGTGCAGCTCGAAGAGACAATGACCTCAACGTTTCAAGAAGCTGGAAACAAAATAAAGTACAAAGGAGAAAAAAAAAATTACGGCTTTACTTTCAAAGACACTTTGTTTTTTTCTGGCAGTGAACAAAACTGTCAAACACCAAGGAAAAACAAGCTACAAAGGAGAAGCAGGATTCAGTTCAATCCAATTCAAGGAGAACTTGTGTATAGTAAAGATTTATTAAGAACATAATTCCAAGTAAGATAGCTACAGCCAATAGCTATCATTATTACTAAAGGAAAATGTCATGTTGCAGGTGCAGTTTTGTCCAAAATAATCAGGACCATAGACACTCATCAAGGACCAGAAGTCCATTGTTGATCAAGCTGGCTGTTCAAACAACCGATTTATGCTCATCAATTTTAAATATTTATTTCAAGGCAGGATTAAAAAGCAGAAAGGAAGCTGACACCATCTCTTCCCATCGAGTAAAAAGGGCAAGCATCATATCCTCGACTCCAACGTCTCTGTCTGGCAGTCAGACAGAAATTAAAATAGGAGCAGCAAAAGCAAATGAGGTGGATTAATAGTGCTTGCAACTGATGGTGTCATCCAGGACAAGTTAATGTGGAATACTGTCTCTGCTGCTCGTGTAGTTTAGCTGTTAGCATGTCATGGCTTCAGTCAGAGGGCTCTTCAGATTCACTGCATGACTGACTGCTACCAGAGATCCTGTCTGCCCGCAGCATCACCATCCACCACTCCTTGAAGTCGCTTGGATGACACGACAAAATTAAATTTTCTTTCGGGATAAATAAGGTCTTTTTGACTCGAAGTGAAACATACCCGTTGGATAATGAATCAGCATAATGAGTTTCACTTTTTGGAACTGAATGCTTGAAATAAATGAACTTTTCCTTGATCTCCGAATTTATTGAGATGCATCACCGTTTCCCCGTTTCCGCTCAAGGGGACAACATCTGCCCAATTTCAAAACCACCCTCTTGGCTTTTCATTTAAATTCAGCCGCTCTTCTGTATCAGTGGGTTTGCTCTGACAAGAAACTCGGAGCGAGTGCGCTCCAAAATTCACTGCCGCCATTTATCAACAAGTGAACTGCGCGCACAGAATAAACAGGAATATTTTATCAAGGAGCTTTCCAAGTGGTGCAGATGGCAAGGGGAGCATTGGAAAGGGCCCTCGGCATTGTGGGACTTCACCAGGTTTGGCAAATCACTCTGCCACTTAACAGCGAGAGGCTGAAATGCTCTTGTGCAGCCACATCCTAGGATGAAAACGCATGAATCACGTTGTCAAGTGCGACCGTGCCGACGCGTACGGTTTTGAAGATCGGGCTCAAACGCTCGACGCTCACTGAAAGCAAGAAAGGGATCGTGTACACCCGGCAAATTGAGGAGGTTTTAATTGCGATCTGGAGTGCCCTCTAAGCACAAAAACAAACAGACCAAAAGCAATAACACTCACTTCTTCCTCAGCACAGAAAGTATGCTTCCTGCGCCCTCATGACCAACCAGCCATGAGATGTAGTGGAGAGGCTTGACTCTGAAAAGAAGAGCAAGAGAACATGAAAATGAAAAAGGAAGAAACACTGATGCAATCCGTCTACAATCGGGGCAACACATGGCATGTTTGGGTTGGTCTAATTCTGTGTTTACATGAAGAGGCACAAAAAAAAGAAATAAATAAAATAAAATACAAGATACAGGTTTGATGCAATTTCTCTAAAACGAGGAGAAAGCTCTGTCCGTCATGAACTGTGACTCACCTGTAGTGTTTCTCCTGAGGGGGAAGAGCCCAGGAGATGGTCAGGGCGTGGACTTTTCTAACAGGAACGACTGCAAATGGAGAGACAGAGCCGTAAGACTGAGCGGGTTAACGGCTCGGCGGCTCGCATATGTTCACACGCCATAATTAAGTCAGCCGTCAGCTTGTTTTAACAAACTAGCAAGTCGTCAACACTTATTTATAGGCTAAGCCAGAGCCTGCCAGATGTGCGCAGACGTCAGCAGCCGAGCAGATCAGTACCTCTGTAGAGCTTGAAGAAGGCTGGGGTGTCGAAAGGATCCAGCAAACTAGAGAAATCTGGCTTCGGCAGACCGCTGTCGGGACACGAGAGATGTTAAAACGTAACAACTGGTTAAACTGCGTTTATACATCTACAGCATTGGACGTATTAATTAGCATCAATTGTTAGGGTTACTACTTATTTTGTATATAAAAAGACCCTTTAATGCACCAACATTTATTAAACACACCGCCACTGACCTCCAAACAATCTCTTTAACTCATATTTTACTTTTCAAGTTGATCCGAGTTACAAGGAAATTCTAATTAGTAATCCACGACTTTCTGTTTCCCAGGGGTGAGAATGTAACTTGACTCAGAAGTCAATTTCTTATATCCAGAGGCAACTGGGCTGGATGAAGCCTCATATTTCAGATGCCACTTTGCACGTTAAGCAGGATGGCAAGTAAAAAAAAAAAAAGATCACTATAAGAGTACTGCAGCAAAGGGTCTCCGTAACAACTACAAGTAAAAACTAACAAGCTAATCAGACGTTTGGTGTTGTTGGATCTTTCTATGGATAATGATCCTAAAATGGAAAGAAATGTTTGGTCGACACAGAACCGGCCTTCATTAACAGCCATCTTAGTCTCTAAATCTAAATGAAATACTAACTAATACTTATTTTGTTAAAGGAGCTATTTATCATGAAATTTGAGTCAAATTAAAAGGTCTGATTTTCTCCATTTTGCCATCTACTTAGTATGTTAACCCAACAAATGAATTTATATTAAGGTTTTTCACACATCTTTAGCCAGGGTGCCAGTAAACGTAGCCAACACCAAGAAACTCAGACTTACTATATTCAGAGAAAAACTACAGGCTGAATGTTTTTATAGCAATGTGACAGAACTGATGTCAGAGATTTTTATTTCAAAAGCATAACTCCAAAATGTTTTCATGTCTTCGAGCCTGATGAAAATGAGTTTAGTTCAGCCAGATGAGTTGAAATCACATGAAAGGGTTTTTACGAGCAGAGCTGGAGAAAAAAAAAAAAGAAAAAAAAAATCTCATTAGCCAAATGCAGCATCCTGTCATCGTTTAGACGAAATGAAAGCCTTTAAAAACACGAAGGTTATGTGGCTTTCATGTAACAACGACGGGTGCGTTGGTTCCCAAAAAAAAAAAAGAAAAAAGAGGGAAGCCAATGACTTATAAAGCAAATAGAACTGGAGCTACATAAGAACACACTTAGCTCACATAAATGGATCCATTTCAGGACTATTAGGAAAATAAAGATCAATGTATTAATCACAAGATGCAGAGAAAGAGGAAGGACGATTCGACCTTCACTTTTAAGAGAAGGATTTCGAGGCTCGATCTATGGAACGGCGGCACCTCTTCAGTTGTTGAGAGCCTCTTCTCACATACTCACTTGTTTGGCACCTTGCTGAAGATCTCCCTCACCCACTTCTCTAGAGTGTCCAGCTTTTCTAAGAGACCCACAAAGTGAAGGTGCAGACATTTCAGTATCATCACCTCAATAATTGTGACTTCATTCTAGGGTTTTAAGTCAAATATGTTGGTAACTACTCAACTTTACTTATTTTTTTTCCATCTTTGAAAGCACTACAGTGATATTAAAATATAAATTACAATTTTGAAGAGTTTCTGATAAAGCACATGACTAAACATATCACAAAAAAACTTTAAAGTACGAGAAATATACGTATCCAGTATACAAAAATAAAACCATAAACCAGACTTATTTGACTGATTTCTGAAGGCTCCAATCTGCCTGTACGGATTTAAGCAAATTCTAATTTCTCTTATATTATGATAAATAAAAACATTTGTATTTAGAGTAAAGGCAAAGTGGGAGAGACTAACTAATCAGATGCTTGGCTAGTTAATCCATTTTAAGCATCATACATTAGCTTTTGTAAGCAGTAGTATTTCCTAGAGAAAGTAAACTAACTTAACTAAAATTTCTAACAGGGTGCCAACTTTACAAAATGTTGTTATGACAGAAAGGTTCACAGGCCCAAAAAATGTAAACGGACAACACTGTTGAGCTCCTTTCAGTCTTCCTGTCATCAGCTGAAAGTCTTGCTCTCTTTCGCTCTCTTGCAGCCTGAACTTACTTTCAATCTTTAACCTTCAGTTAAACCACATAAACCGTAGAGTGTTGCTATTAACAAAACATGTCAGTGTTTAGGGTTGCTGCCGAAACAGAAAATTAATTTCAGGGCGTAAATCTACGAATTAATTCGTTTTGTGCACATCTAATTAAAAAGTAAAATCAATATCACTTCTTTACTTTTATTGCAAAGTCCCAGCTAGAGATGAACAAAATAATATGCTTTACTATGCATGTAACACATAGTGATAAAGGTATAGAAAGGTTTTGAAAAAGTGAAGAACTAAAAAGATTTACCCTCATAAAATTTGTGCAGGTTAAAAGCTTTTGACATGTCAGACGATGACACAGTCATTAGATGCAAAAAAGAAACATAACTTTCTCTCTCTCTCTCAAAAACAAAGATAAATTTTGGCTGTTTAGGAATATTTCTACTCAAAAGAGAAGCACAGGAAGTAAAGCACTACCAACAACAGCGGTAAAGTACAATTAGCAAGCAAGGAGCTGGTTAGCAAAGTGCTTTAAACAAAAGAAATTACAAAATGTTAAATTTGTGTATTGAAATCCTAACAAGCTCATCACACCATGTGAATCTGACAACAACACAAACAATGTGATCTTTTAAAACCACACACAATCATTAGTTAGAATTTTGACTTTTGCTTTACGAGCTATTCCGTTTTCAATATTGTTTCCATGAGGAAAACAAAAAATAGTGTTTATGGTTTAGAACAAGGGGTTCTAGACTGCATGCACTGAGCGCTTTACAGCCAAAAACACTGCTGAGTTTAGTCATGCCATTTCACCACCACTATAAAGTTTATGAAGTATTTGTAATAAAGTTTTAAGTTTATTACCTACTCCTGCATATCGTCAAAATGAATGAAACATTATGTTTTCCCTACTGCTATGACGCAAATTGTTATCAGGCTTATTCCTTAGTGAAAAGGATTTAGCTGTGCAGCGAACATAAAAAAAAAAGAAATTAATAAATTGTGTGTCGCTCGAAAACACTTGAACTTGATTGTATTACCATGTTCCGATAGTTCTTAGACGTTTTATTGTCCAACACGTTGTCTCCTGCTTTTCTAATTAGGATGACTGTGACACATTTGTTTCACCCAATACCGCAGTAGATTGAGGAAAAACACACGACTCCCAACAAGAAGGGATCATATTTATACTGAGGACCATTAACTCATCGGTTTAATGAGGATGATAGTTCGGAGCACAAAAAAAATTCAACACTTGTCAATATTTTACTGGAATAAAGTAGTTAATTACCTGCGTGACATTTTCAGCGAAACCCTGAAAATCTGTTGGATAATTTTTATCTGACAGCAATTATCTCCAGCTGGCTGCTCATGGATGAAGAGGAACCTTATTTGTGCAAATGCCAGTTTAATTTATGAACCTGCCGATTGCCTTTTTTTCCAAGGGATCGGTTTGTTTCGCCGAATAAAATAAGTTGGAGGATCAAGTTAATTTCTTTTAACTAAATGTGCGTTTATGAATGAAAAACGGGATTGATTTTTCCGACCTTTTGACTGAACAGCCAGAGTCATGTAGTGGGCAGAGTAGTGCTCTTTCCAGAAGGCAAACAGACGCTTGTACACGTTGATCTTTTTCTTCTTCGGCTCTTGCTTCAGTGTCTCAGCATTACCTAGGACGGATTAACAAGAACCAAAGATAGTTTTGGGACAGCAAAGATTGAATGCAGTGAGAAATTGGTGTTTTATTCACCACACCTGTGTGTTATTGCTGCACATTCTCCAAGGAGGCCCAGTGTGTGTTAAGTGTCCCAGTGGTGATTTTTCCAGACTTACCCCAGCAGAACTTGCCCATAGGGTGTCCAGGTTTGGCCAGACTGCCGAACAGCATCTCCTTCCTGTGGGAGTCGGATGGCTTAGCCAGCTGGTACTCTGAGAGGAAAAACAAAACACCAACAAGGAGCAGACAAAGGATTTAAAAAAACAACAACAATAGATGTAGTATAAAAGAGCTACATGAGCAGCTGTGATGATTATAACCCCAAATAGATGAAGTACGATTTATCATCTCAGAACAGAGCAAGGCATGTGCAGCGGCAGAGAGACTCACCGCTGTCAACCGCCTCCACCTCCCTGCTGATGGCATCTCGAATCATCAGAGGACAGATAAAGAACTGGGCCCACCTGAGAACAACAAACACCATGCAAAGTTTATATTAGCAGCTTGCTTAGCAAGACATGGAGATAAAAAGAAATGGAGAATTAATAAAAATCACCAAAGAGGAATCGTTAACATCCCAGTGGAAACATGCAACTATTATCACACCATTTGATTTCCGTAATGCAAACTAAGGTTGTTCAATAGATTGTTTAGAAGGGTGCAGAGAAACAAACTTCTCAGATTAATAAAAATCATTTTTAAATCTAAAGTATGAATCATTTTTGGGCTCAACTGTACGATTAACATGAGCGACTGGATTTAAATGTTGTATTTGCAAATGAAAATACCAAATAGTGAAGTTGTACAAAGCTGCACAAAATTTGTATTTTACATTTTAGGGGAAAAAAATGCAATTAAATTTAAAATACAATTCAGACAATTTGTCTGACAAGACAAAATTATTTTTAAAATTCTGAGCTGCAAACAGCACTGGTCTTTGAGAGCACAAAAAAAGTGTGTTCCAGATTTTCCTGAGATTTCCTGAAAGCTCAGGTTAGGAATTGGAACTAATGCAAACGCAGGCTTGCACATATTTGGGAAGAAAATAACTTCCAAAACATCATCCAAAGTGTGCAAGACACCAACAGATTTTATACCCTTTAACAGCTGGACATGGATAATGCCACATGTCAGTGCAACAAATTGCTAAAATCAAGCAGAATCATATTTTCACTGTGTCTAAATGGCCTCTTTGAATTATCTTCTCTTGCTCTGTTTCTCTCTTTTCTGTTTATCCGTCAGTCAAGCAATAGCTCTCAATAAGTTCGCCTGTGAAGGGTGACAGCAGCAAAAAAAAAAAAACAACAAAAAAAAAAAAAAAAAAAAAACACAAAGACAAAGGAAATCTCTCGTTTCCAGACCTGTCAAGGGCTTCTTTGAAGCTTTTTCTCTGGACGTCAAATTGGAAGATGGTCCTTTCGCAGTCGGTGGAGGCGTTGTCGCTCCCGCCGTGCTTCTTGAGGAACGCATCAAAGCCGTTTTCTGACGGGTACTTCTCGCTGCCCATGAACACCACTGGAATACAACAAGGAAATCAGATGTGACAGGGAGGAGAAGCGTAAAGTGACTGTACATCAATGAATGGATAAATAAATAAACTAGCATAAATGAAAAATCCATCACAGCAGCTTTCTGAAAAATGTGTATTTTATTTATGGGTCCTCTTGTTTGCCTGGACAATGAGCCAAGCACAGACACAGCCTGACAACGCATTTCAGAAAATGATAGCTTTGTCTCTCTTCACACGGCTCCAAGCGAAGCTTTGAGCATTTGCTGACAGTTCGGATGACAAACTTTAAAAATAAGCATGGGTTTTCTTTATGACTAATGACCTAAGAACAATGTTCAGCTATCTCTGCTGATGGCAGCAATCCTAAAGATGTGTGGCAGTCTGAGCTGCACCAGCTTTCTGCTCCCGACTTGTCCTGCGCTTGCACAATTAAAAGCAGGAGACTATTGTCTACATTACCCAAAGTCCACTTAAATCAAATGATTAGCGGTAAATCACTGATTTACTATACGTACGACATTGCGGAATTGGCCGTAATTAGAATGTTTTGAGATTATCTCCTAACTCTGACAGTGTACTGTCCAAAAATGGAAAGCGTGTGACAAATGTTCTAAAAGACTTAGCTGTGAACCAAAAATTGCACGGCAAAGACAGGATTAATCAGACAATCTGTCAGCCGACAAGGTGACTTCTAAAGGAAATTGAACATACTGGATTTTACTGAGGGCTATGAGAGTAAAAGGGGGTGAAGATACAAATGCCTGCTGCAAATTTTAGCCGATTAACATGTAAAAACATTTAAGAACCAGGTGTCGTTTTCCCTCCGCTTCACGATTATTCACCACTTTTGTCCATCAGACAACCAGCTGTTTAGTATGTGTGGTCGAGGCCACCATGACCTCTGATGTGAACTGAACCTAATCTGACAGGCTGAGGAAGGAGAGTATTATGAGGAGTTAAGACAGGAGGAGGTGTGCTGGAGACCTCACCCAAGTTCATCCACTGCAGAATACAGTGCAAAAAGTACATAAATGTTATAATGCGACCATCTTTTAAAAAGTCAAAGTCCAGATGAGGGCTGGGCATTTTGCCAGGTATTTTTGGATCGATTACCATTTGTTGTAGAAAAACTTCTTATCGTGATAAGAATTTTGATCTTTCATTGTCTCGATAAATTTCAATTAATGACATCAAATAAAAAAGCAAAACTGACAATACTGTCAGAAATGTTATTTTTCATCATTTTCTCCGCTGTTTGTTCAACAAGAACATCGATAAATGCCAGTAAATTAGAAAGAATGTGCAATTTGTGCAGGTTAGTGCTATAAATCACATTTTTTTTAATAACTGGCATCCTGAAGAAGCCTATTTTATATTGGAATGTTTTTCAAGAACAGTATTTGTGTTCTTGAATATTGCTCCTGTTTTAGCTATCCAAAAAAAGCCTGTATAGTCTATCGTATTTATTTATTTATTTTTATCACAAAACCACAAAACGTTGTGGTAAGAGTCCATTTTGTCCACCTCTAGTCCAGACCTATATTTACTTAAGAACCTACTGAACACATCCTTACTGTCCAGTCTGTTAAAGCTTGAGGTATTCTGCAAAAATGGAAGTTAGGAATGTCTGCTTTTTCTTCTTCTTCTGCTTCAAAGCTGACAGAATGCAAAAGTCTTGTAGCTGTAATTGTAGCAAATGAGATTGTACAAAGTTTTGACTCTGGGGGAATCATACATATGAATACCACGTGTTCCAGATGTACCCATCAAAGCTTTTAAAACATCTTTCTTGATCATGCTACATCTTATATAATTAACTGAAGAGTATGCTAGCGATATAACAAAACATGAAAAATGTCTGCATAGTGTGAATTCTTTCAAAAGGCACCGTAAGTCTCGAAAGCTGACGACAATGCTTAATGTAAATCCAGCCTTACTGATGATTTTTGACTTTTTCTAAAATGGTTTCTTACATTTTATACCTCATGTATTAGATGGGGGGGTTAGATTTTTTTGCAGGTAACAAGTTGAATGGAAATAAAAGCAGCAGATAAAAGTGGGTCAAAAAAAACCCTAAAAGAAAATTTTATGCCCTTTGCCCCCCTCCACACACTGGATGACCATGGCCTTAGGAGAGGGTTATTCTGAGAGCTGTCACATCCCGTTAACTGATCTTGAACGTGACAAAACAAGAAAACAAGGCACGCACAACAAAGAAACAAAAACGCATTAAAACATGGGGCAACATTAAAAGAGCGATGGTGGAATGTATTAATAGAAAATTTTGCCTCCGATCTTCCTAAGGCACGGTTAGCTGCGCTGTCTTCCCACAACCTCGTCACCCGTTCTACTGAGGCTGGAGAAACATAGGAAGGAAAAGCCCTGAGGGCGATCATTCAGCAAAGAAGAGTTGACATTTTACACAAGGATCTGACGCTGGTTTGCAGTTCCAGGCCCTACAGATGTGTTCTAAAGATGGATTATTTGAACTAGATAATAACTCAAGAAAAAAAAAAGAAAAACACAGAAAAAAAAGCCTCAAAAGTAAAACTGTACGCACAAGACGATAACTCTCCAGTCTCTATATTCAAAGCATATCTATGAAAATAAAAATGCTTTGAACGTAGCCGCAGAAAATAAATATGTGACAGGGCTAACTTTCACTTCAAAGAAAAAGGTTTACGTAAAAAAATAAATAAATGAAGTAAGGAAGAAAGGAAGCACTAAGACTCCTTTCTTCCACAATTTGGATTAATTGACTAAATCTCACAATAACCTCATTCAGTTAGGAGCTTTCCTCATCCTAAAATTATTTGGTATAAAACGTCCCGATTGGTGGTGTGGATAAAATCTACAGAATCCACTGTTCCAATTTACCTTTTTCACACCGAATCAGCCCTTTAATTGTCCCGTCTCGGCTTTGTATCAAGACGCTGAAAAGAAGGAACTCGACTGGACTCTCTGGCGTTAATTACTCACTGTGCTCCAGAAAGTGAGCGAGGCCCGGGAGGTCGCTGGGGTCGCTGAAGCTGCCCACGCCGACACACAGAGCCGCTGCAGACTTAAACACAGAGAAATCAAATTATCTTTGAGACTTGTCCTGATTGTCAGAGTAGTGTGACTGTTAAATAACTACAAGCAACGCAGTTGAAGAGAAGAACAAAAGAAAAACAGAAGAAGAGACACAACGGTAATGGGAGCAGGGGAAAAGAATGCAGTCACATCATTTGCTGCTATGTATCATAGCATGCATCCATTTTATTTTCTCATTGAGTGATCCCATGTTGGTTGTATGCGGTTTCACTGCATAATGCATTAGATGGCATGTTCACTTTTGTTCTATTATGCATTTGAACTGTTCTTTTTCCAGAGGATTCATTATTCAGTTCTTTGTATTTCCATGCAGCTCAAAGCACTTTACAAAACAAAGTGATCCAATATAAAGTAAGTAAACCCAACACTTTCCGAACTTAAAAGTAGGTCAAATTCATTGACATCCATTCCCATTTGACCCAAGTCACAGAACCAAGCAGTCAAATTTAGTTCATAATGCCAGCTGGTGAAACGGTATAAGGAAGCCAAGTTATTGTTTGACTTTGCAGGAATCCAATCCTGATCAAGCATGAGGTGACAGTGGAAAGGAATGACTTTTATTCACAGCCCATTAATATTTGATTACATATCCCAACTTGACCACAGGCTTCGGGTAAACATCAACAAGCTTTTGGTATAACTTCGGCCTCATATTTTACCAATCCTCCAATCAGAAACAGTAGCCCAACTTTCTTATCGGCCAGCCTTAAAAGTTATCTCTAACGATGTAAGCCAGCCAAACTCACTTCTTATGCGTCTTTGGGATCACTGTTGTGCTTGAACACAAAACAGTGAAGTTAGCTTAACATCAGCAAGAGAGAAGTTTCTTCTCAAAACTCAACAGCTTTAAGTTTGGCTAAAATAAAAAAATAAAATAAAAGGCTAAATGTCATCTGAAGAAGTAACACATTAGATTGCAGGGATGAAGCAATTTGGGCACACTACCTGGAAGAATGCTGATCTGTCTGTAATTCCCTAAAAGACATTAATTCAAATATTAGAGTGCAAGTACTGATGTGTAATTTTCACAATGTGCACTAGGAAAAACCCTCAAAACTAAAACTAAAACGTGTGTATCCAAGTCTTGATTGCTGTATTTTCAGTAAAGTAAGAAAAAAAAAAGAAAAACACTTGCAAGTTAAGGTCCAAAAGAAATAAAATCCAAAACATATTTCTCGCATATTGCATCATGATGCCAGCCAAAACACAGCATGTTAAAATTCTTACAAGAGGTCCTTGTTATTTTTGTCACATTTTACGGATAAGCCGAATGTCTGAATTTACCTCTAAGTTAAGAAATACAGTAATATGGCAATTTATATTCATGGTTTAAGGGTAGAGACCAAAAGTACAGGGTATTTTTTTGGCCTGGTAAAAATTCATCCAATGTTCTAGATAAGCAACTTCCATTAATTCAAAAATGTAGTTCCCTTTAATTAGTAGTTAGGACGCAGTGTTGGGTCTGAGAGGAGACAGAACTGGTCTCAGGTATGGCTGTCAGGTGAAAAAAAGAGAAACTTGAGGTTCAAGTTTTATCTTTTTTGGAATCTGCAAAACAATGTTGAAATCTGCATCTTTAGAGATTTGATCACATTTTCAATGTTCTTTTGTTTCATTGTTTCACTGTTCAGAGCTATTTCGCCCTGGAAGTGTCAGCTGTTGTTTTTCAAACAAGTACCTAAATGGACTTGTTGAATTATGCATTAGGAAGTTTAACTTTATTGGACCCTCTGCGGGAATTTAAAGAAATGCTTTGAACTTTGAGAGACAACAAGAAAGGAGCTGAAAGCTGCTGACAAGTTGAGCAAGATGCAAATTTACTAGGTCTACACTGAAAATGGCACCAAAAGTTTCTTTTATCAGAAGTCAGATAAGCTCTAGTTTGTTCCTAATTTTACGTGGAATAAATATTTTTAAATGGCAAAAAATATCTTAATACTAGAAATGTAGAACATGAATAAATCACAATCAGCCTTTCTATTATTTTTTTCTAAAACAGCAGATAAATAACTAACAGTAAAATGCCTGGTAACCTTGTACTATACATGGATGATTGTGTGTCATCTGAATCGCCAGAGTCCAGTGGACTGGTATTGTTCATAGGACACAGACTGAATAAATATAAAATGACCTTTTTGACAGGAATATGTCAAAGCAAAGGATGTCCATCAATTAGCAACACAGAGAAAGGCACCATGAGTGTTTTTCATGCAAATATCTATGCCGGTATCATAGAGCTTCTTAAAGAGACAGAGGCCAATTTCAAGTTGTCCAAATGCAAATCTCGATTGTGCTATAGAAATAGCACTACGTACCAGGAAAATGCATAGTACCGCCCCTTTAAGTGACGTCTTAAAGCAAAACGACATGTTGTGGCTAAACTAACGTCACATGGACTCGTAGGATTTGAGAGCTGCGACAGACAATGTACATGGAATAATGTTTTCATTGACAAAGTTTTTGGAGTGCAACTAATCTCTCATGAATAAATGCTAATTAATCAGGTGAGGGAAGTGAGAACTGCACAACTACTGGATGGCTTAGTAACATAAAGTTACATCAGGGAACATGCAGACATGCACAACTGTGTAACAAATCTGGTCAGAAAAGGAGAATAATTTGTGTTAATTTGAGAGCTTTCTGAGTTTTGTCACTGTGGTAAATTTCAGCCACACTAGGATAGTGCCATGTTGCTTTTAAGGCCCTCCAGGGGATGTTGGTTTGCTAGGTATCCAAACTGCTGCATTTGTACATCTGCTCAGACTTTATCGTAATTACTGGAAATGATACCATATACACCTCAGCTTCATGAAACTGAATTCAAATATTACTTTAGCGTTGGGTTTATATTTTAATCCACATTAATGAACTAAGTTTGGTGTTACGAGCATAACTTTGTCACTCTTCTGAAACTTTTGGTTGTCTTCTCTGCTGACTTGTACTCATCCTTTCTCTTTAACCTTTTTGTTTTGTTCTTTACTTTGAATATTTGAATATAAGTGAAAAAATTTAAGTTGCAAAAATAAACATATCGGCATTTAAAGGAAAACTCAATGGATGCTGAGCGTTTGTACAGCAGGCTACAGTCTAATAGAGGCTTTTCAGTAAAACACCAGTGTCGTACCTGTTTGTATGCACTTCCTCTCTTCTTCTTTTTAGCCCCCTTCTTGTCTTCCCTGCCTTCATCCACGTCAGCCTCATCCTCGTGCTCCTCCTCATCATCTTCATCTTCCTCGTCCTCCTCCTCCTTGTCATCGTCATGATCTTCCCCCTCTTCTTCTTTGTCCAAGTCATCATGTTCTGATACCACCGGCCCACTGAAGTCAGAGATGAGCAGAGCAGCGAGGCCGTTGTCCAAAACGATGTACCTGAGGAGCATAAAACTAAAGGTAAAAACCACACGACCACCTTTGGCGAACCCCAACGTCGCAAGTTTCATCGACTTTCTTCTTTCTCTTGTCCAATTTTTAGGAGGGCTGTTAAATCATGTATTACTTTGAAGGCTCCATCTCGAACCCTCTGAGGCTTGTTCTGTGCTTCTTTTTCCGCAGCACATTTTCTGACTACGCGCCGCCGCGGCCCGGGGCACCGATGTGTGCTTAAAGCATGAAATCAGATCATCAGAGTGCAATAATAACAATGTACTGATCCAGCTGGAGGAGAAGCTCAATATCATTTGTGGATTGGGGTTAGTAGATCTGGGTCATTTTATCTCTACTTTCACATTTACGAACCAAGAAAATAGCTCTTCTTGATAGATTTCAGTGAATGTGAAATTAAATTAAACACTGTGACAAGGAACCAACTAAAACCCCAGGAGCTTTACCCAGAGGCAGTGTTTGGTTAGGGCTTTATGGCTCGCTGCCCAGGGAAGACTACCGCCATGGGGCGATAAATTCAGTCAGCTGAGCCCAAACCAAATCTTCTTCCACTTATTTGCATGTCCTGTCAATGAGGATTTGAAGATCTTTGTGAAATGGAAGGAAAAGGTTGGATGATCACATAAATTTTCAGCCCTACATGAAATGCAACCAAATACTTTCAGAAGTCTTATATTTGGTAACTAAAATCCATCGGCGTGTAATTTAATCTCAGAATAACCACAGCTGTCTCGGTTTGCTAGAGAGCATTAGCGAGCACAGCAGACAGGTCGAGCAGAAAGTTGAGGGATGGGAAGTTTAAAGCAGGGTTCGGGTTTTAAAGCAATACCCCGCAGAGAACTGTTTGGTCTGTCGTTTGAAAAAGACGGATTGAACAGAAGAGGATGGCAAGACTTCAAACTTAATGAGACATGGACGTCCTTCTGAAGTGACAGGAGAGCATTACTCAGAGAAGTAACCAGAAGGTCCATGGTGCCTCTGAAGGATCTACAGCTCAGACAGGGGATTCTGTTGACGGGATAAATTTTAGTTGCTCCCTTTATGGGAGATTGGAAAAGATAGCACCATCGTTGAAAGAAAAGCTATAAGAAATAAAGGTTAGAGCTTGTTGAAAGCCATCTCACAGTTGGGATTACATGCCAAACGTTGTACATAAAGAAAGACTGACAACAAACATCAACCTGAAGATGTTTTTGATGCCAATTGTAAAACATTGGATGGCAGTTTCATGATTTCCTTCAACAGGGACAGGGAAGCTGGTAATTCATAGGATGATTAATGGGGCTAAACATTGATCAATACCAGGGAAAAAAAAAAAAAACATTTTACAGGCTGCAAAAGACTTGACAGTTGGGTTGGACGTTTACCATCCATGTGTTTGAATGGAGAAGCCAAATGCCAGACCTAAATCGTCATGTGAAACAGTGCAGTGCGAGTGTGAACCGCCCGAGTGGTAAATGTAACAAATTTAGCAATTTTGGTGCCCAAAAGAACCGAATCTACCAGACATAGAGGCGTGAAAACACCAGTCTTTGGATTTGCAAAGTCGGAAGACAGACATCTTACAAAGAAAAGTAAAACATGCTTCTGAACAGAATCACCTCAGAGGGGGTTGAATTTAACTGCATGCCACACTTTTCAGACCAATCAGCTGTATTAAGTGCTGGTCTTTCATCAAAACAGGAAAAGCGCAGTTCACCAACGAAAACACGTCAGAAAGGGCTTTGTACCTGTACTGTTTCGGGTCGTTGGGTGACTTGATGATCTCACTGTCTCCAACATTGTCCTCTCCTCCTCCATCATCATCTTTTGCAGCCCGGCTCTCCTCACAGGAAGCCGGGGCCTCCGCCTGGACCGAGCCCGGAGAGTCAGCCGCCGGGTTGCTACTGGACTTGTTTGTTTGCGGCATCCTCGGCAGAGGAGACGAGGCTTTGGCACAGCGGACTGACAGCAGAGCGCCGCTGTAAACAACCGGACAGCTCGCCGTCACTGGGAATTTAGTCGTTAACGCGGCGACGCGCCGTGTCAGCCTGACCAGGGCAATGATGAAAACCCTTCGGGCAACAAGAACAAACAGAAATATTGTAAGCAAAAAGCATTTAACGGGACTTTTATATGTAAATATATATGTGACAGGAGGGATAAAGGTGTGAACCTGAGCTGTCACACACACACACACACACACACACACACACACACACACACACACACACACACACACACACACACACACAGCCCAACCTGCCAGCACAATGCAGCTATTCACAACGGCTATCTGGGGCTTTCGCCCTTTTCAATGTGATGTCAGCTAAAACCCAACCGCCCTGAAACAAACCCCACACACCTCGGCGCCCCAAAAAACACACACAATACCGAGGAGGAGATGTAGCTCGGTGTATAAAAAGCAGCGCCTCTGCACAGGGTCGAAAGTTAGATGGGTGTAACAACCGCCTGGGAGAATTGTTGGTCAGTAGAAATAACTTTTAACGCCGGCGTGTTTATCATGTATCCATACCTTCCTCCTTGCTGTTAGCAGGACGTCCGCATCGTGTCAATTCCGCTTTTCTCAACAAGCGGCGCTGGGATTGGCGGAGAGGATTCCACGGCGCGCGCCGATTGGCTGCGCAGAATCAACGGGGCGGGGCTCAGGTGCTCCCACGTGTGCGCCTGGCAGTCAGCGGTGGTTACGTCGCAGTGCTCGGAGATGGGACAGGCAGCAGCGACAAGGCAAGGCGACACCATCTGTTACCTATTATAGATGCCTGATTGAGAATGTCCTGCTTGCCTCTTTTCATAATAAGTTAATGTTATAATTGATCCTTTCGGAATTTAAAGCAGCTTGGGGGAGCTGAAGATGATATAAATGTTGTTGTGAGCCCCCCATGGTCGGAATGAAAGTTAAACTCTCTTTCAGATCTTTTCCCCTTTCACTTGTGCAGTCATATCAGGCCTGGATGCTTTTTTGGCCGGTAGGCGGCAGGCATAAGCCGCTCGGAGATGGGGAGGTTTTACTCCTGATTAGATGCCTCTCTAGACCTCTATATTAGGTTAATATTGCTGTTTTCACTGAAATTCGAGATCTTCCAACGAGCCGCCCGACATCTGCTGAAGCTCTGTTGTGCATTAAATCAGCAAAACAGACAGAGCCTTCAGCGTAGTAAACAAATTGTGTGTCAATCCCCAAATCTGAGTCAAATGGATGGAAACACACTCTTATCATGAATGAGCCACATTGACATTTGTCCAGTGCTCTTCTTCAGCCTTGACTCTGCTGAGTGTTGGCATTTCACCCCTCCACCGTGCCAATATGTCCTCCCCCTCACTCACCGTATCCTTCTCTCTCCCTCTCTCAGTCTGAAGCCAATCTGATTTGCCCCTGGGCCCGTGTTGGCAGAAAGAGGTGATAAACACCGCAACCATGACAACCGGCAAGCCAGACGAAGGCCCGAGTTCTTGTATCCTAATGGCTTTCGCTTGGCATCCCCCTTTCTCGCTTAATTCATCACGTCCAGCCTTCACCTGAGCTGATATTAAGGCTCTCGGGACGGATGAAGGTGGCACGGCTTGGCTGCACTTTGAGCTTTTCTCATCCAGTCTTTAACAGATAAGCCTCTGGCTCGTCTTATCAGCATGTGAGATGAAACGCTAGTGTTAACACTAAAGCCTCCACATCACTTTAAACAGAGCGCCGGCATTAGTCACTGAATAAATATTTCCTCAGTCTGATTAATATTAACACAATGTTAGAACTGCTGACATTCTGAAGGATACCGATTCCGGTACATCGATACAGTCCTTTACCTTGAAGATTTTCCTGTTTTGTCACATAATAACAACAAACATCAACGACTACATTTTGGATATCATCTGCTAAGCTGACACTAAATTATGCATAATTGTGACGTGCAGAGAGAATAGTAGCAGCATTTAAAATTGCAAGTGCTTTTGGGGTATGTATCACCATCTAAGGAAATGTAAAAGAAGACATTTCTAACTGTTCTCAAGCTAAGTTAAGGCTGCGTTTGACTTAATATCTTACCAAAGATTCTCGATTGGATTTAGGTCTGGACTTTGACTAGGACATTGTAACGCACATCTATGTTATTCCATGGTTACTGCCGACATGGTTAGTGAAGTTCTCCTGCTAATGTGAGCCTCCACCCTGCTTCAAGTGTTTTGACCACACGTCTCAGTCTGACATTGTCTTGTAGCTCTGACTAGTTTCCATGAAAAGCAAAAGAACAATCCACACAGAAGAATGTTGACTTTATTTATCCTGGGAGTTTTTTTATTTATTTAGGATCGCTTGAACAAAAGAGGCTGAACACAAAGAGATGTCAAAGTTGAATGATTTTTAATCCGACTTTGAAATCCATTCATAATTTTCCTTCAACTTCTCTATTCCGTCGGCATCGAACTCACAGCCCAGTAATACACACCAAAAAATAAATAAAAAATCTGTTTGTAACATTGTAAAATGCAGTAAAGTTCAAACTGTGCGAACACTCTTGAAGTGCAGCGCGGTGTTTCTTTTCTAAAACACATTCTTTTGATCAGCAAGCCTCTAACCTCTTTGAAGAGTCGAGTTGTAGGACATGCGTGCAAACCCAAAGCTTGTTGAAAGCATGGCTGCTGTAATGGGAATGGCAAACCAACCTGTGTGAGTAGTGCAAAAGAGGCTTTTATGCACCCTGCCATGTGAAAACTTTCCCAGTGTCACCAATTGATTGGACAGGCCTCTGCAAAAAAAAAAATTCAAAAAAAGCCTCCCCTTCTTAATGCCAGCGCGTGGCCTTTTCATGAGCGAGGACGTCGTATCATCAGGAATAGCAGCGTGAGCCGTTGTAATTCTGTTTTTTCTTCTTTCTTTTTTTTTCCCCTCTTCCACCCTTCCCCTCATTTCCATGCCCCTTACTGTGACTGAGCCCAAATTGAAGTTCAGATTTGACACCTCGGGCCTCCCCAGAAAAATTGCGTCTGTGTGCAAAATGCATTGTGGAACACGTTGGGCTGAATCACTGTAGGTATTATGAATTCGTCCCCCTCCTCGGACAGCTTCCCGCAGAGTCACTGGAGGCGAGGGGGTGAGGAAATAAAAAAAAAAAAGGTAGAAGAAGAAGGGGGGGACAAAAAAACACACTGCGCCTTACCTTTAAGACTCAAGGGGGCAAGGTTCCCATGGCAACTGATTTGAATCCTAATTAAAACAGGAGATTTGATTAAGTGGTGCAGCGATGTGTGTGTCTGTGAGAGATCATGTGTGTGTGTGTGGGAGTCGACATGTTCTTGTGAGTCACGGTGTAAATGAGGAGGGGGTGTTGTGCGGCTATATGTGTGTATTTATGTGTGTATAATCACGGGCCCGTGGGTAATCCTGTGACTCAGGATCCAGCGTCTCCGGCCCGGACGCTCTCTCACATGTGTGCATGTGTTCCGCGTCTCCCGCGAGGCTCGTCCTTGCCTGCAGAACCACTGTGTGAATCAGAGGTGAGTCCTCTGGAGTTGCCCTCTGCTTTAATCTGGAGCTAATGACAGAACCACCTGCCCTCCTGGCTGTCCTCGTCCTCCTCCACATCTCACCAAACCTCCAATGCCCAGCGCTCATTGTCTTCTCCCTCCCACAGCTGGTCTGTTTCTCTCCTCCGTTTGCCCCTCTTTGCCTTCGTTCCCTTTTTTTTCTTCTTCTCCTCCCCACTTTTAGATTCTTTTAAGAATAAATCTCCTTTAGCTTATTTGAAATTGATCTCAATCGTATGAGCATAGTTTACAACTGGGCCGCCTATTTTTTTAAAATATGTTTTTATCTATTGCTATAAAATTCTCAAAAAATGTACATTGAGTTTGTATTTTTGCTCTTTTCTTCCAGAACAATCTCAGCTGTCAGTGTCTCTTAGCTATTTAGCATTTCTGTCTATTACAAATTGTGAACAAACAAAACAAATCAGAATTGAAATAGTCAGGTTTAACACTGAACAAGAACTTGAAGATAACAGGGGGAAACAATTTCAAATGAACAATTTAAACATTTAACTGTATTCCATAAATGCAGAGAAAACCGTGAAGCCTGGCCTCCAATTTACCAGATTTTATGCCTGATTTTTATTCAGTTATTTTAGGCCTTTTCATTTTTTGTGGTAGGCTCTGAAGCAGTTCCTCTCCAGCTGCATGTATGAAAACAATAGTAATAATAGTTGAAATTCCACGTACCTGCATATATTTTTTAAGATATGCTGTGGTAATAATTGTTAGTCAGGATCTGGCTGTGGAAAAGTACTTGTCTCCTGACAGTTTCTTTCTACTGTTGACTCTTTTTTTGTCACACTTTACTGTTTTAGATCATTAAACACTGATTTAATATCAGATGACAATAATCTGTGAAAACACAAAAAGCTGTTTTCACATTTGTGACAAAGTTCTTTCCACTCACACCTATTGTGTGCAAAGTGATAACAAGTGGTTGCCATAACTGGCAATGAATATCATGTGACCGTAGAGGAATTTTGTACCGCTCTCCTTTGCAGGACTCGACTGGAGGGTTTTCAAGCACAAACGACCTGATTTAAGTCAGAACTTTGACTAGAGCACAGCGAAACCTTCACTGCACTCGTTTATAGGCGTTCAGAAGTGAACTTCCTGGTGCGCTTCAGATCATTGTTCTGGCCCTTGGGCACAAAATGACGGGCAGATTAATTCCTCCACCGAGAGAGCAACCTTCACTGTTCCGTCAATTACATCAGGTTTTTCAGGGTCAGAAGCAGCAAAGCAATCCCTGATCATCAAAACATCACCTTGGTAAGACGCTCTAAAGTTCTCTAAAACACTGCGCTGGTTCGATGCCAGATGTAGCTGGACACAAATCATCCTTAATGCTGTTGACAGAATAGATTATGTAAGTGTATTGCTGCAGAGTTTTGAGCCAACTGAAACTTTTTTTTGTTTATTCTTGTAAAAAAAAAATAAAATAAAAATGTGTGCTACAATAATCTAAAGAAGAGGAAAGACAAACATCAATAGCCATCTCCAGACTCTGTTTGATATCAACTTTGCGGCACAAAGTTGATATCAAACACAGTTTTGGATAGATTCCTTTGAATGGCCTTCAAGTGACATTGATTGTTCAAAAACAACTCGAACTTCCTTAAGTTTGGCTTGACGGTAGAATTTAAACGACTCATCTGCTGACAAGTCAGAGGAAGGCTGCTCTCAGGGGATTCTCAGAATGAAGTTGAAGATCACATATTGTTTTTAATTAGTCTCAAGATTGCACAATTAGAAGAACTCTTAATGGAGCAGGATAGTTGAATGTCATCTGCATAAAAGTGACAGGAGTTGGGTGGAGCCTCTTTGGACATTGGGAGACGGTCTTTGTGCTCTTTTATGGCACTCATCAAAATGTAAAAATGTTTGTTGTTTTGTGGTTTTATGATGTAAAGCACTTTAAACTTCCGTATTGATGAAATGTGCTATATAAATAAACTTGATTGATTGATTTATGGTCAGGACCCAGAAGTGGTTTTGGCCTTTAAACCGTCCAACTGATGCCATCCTGTTTCTGTCTCACAGCTGAATCATGAAGTCTTACAGATGAGGCTTGCAGTGCTTTAGATTTTGTTCTTGGTCCTTTTAGGACTTCCTAGTTAGGTCATCTTTACACTCTTCTGGTTATTTTGGTGCATTGACCACTCCAATGTAGAGTCACCTCGTCTGTTCAATAACGGATTGGTTCTCTAAAGTCCCAATGCCTTAGAAATTAGACATCAATGACTTTGTTTCTCGACTGCTCTTGAATTTCTTTGCATTTGAAAACTTTTGGCCTACTTCGTGTTGTCAGACTGGTTCTACTGAAGTGATGCTATTCTTTCTTTGACAGGTCCAGCGGTCCTTGGTACAGTAAGAGAAAAGGAAATTGAGTTTACAAAAATTGTGATTCATTTCTTATTCATGATTTTTACAACGGGGGACACGTTTTTATTTTTTGTTTTATTCTTTTTTTGTTTACCCAGGTTCAGATTGGGAAATTGTCCCATAAGGTTTTAGCATACTGTTTAGCATACTGGTAATATGTTGTATGTTTAACTCTGAATAATGTGAGAAGTAATAACATCTTAATAATTAACTACTGAAGTAATAATGTACTTTGATTGAAATTAAGTAATTTAATAAAACTGCTGCCCAGGCATATTTGTTGCCTCTCAAAGGGTAGAGTTGTAATGCATTTTAATTGTGTTTATAGCACAAAAAGTACATTGTTCATATCTATCTAATGAAGTATTTAAATAAACTGCCATTTATTTAAATACTTAAATAAATGACACCAGGAGGGGCGGTGATGACCCCTCCAAAGAAACCAAAACATGCATTCAGGTACCCACAGGAGCATGAGAACAATGTATACGGTCAAATAAGATTTTTAAAGGACGTCCGCGGATCGCCGGAGAGGAGGAATAATCCACGTCTTCCGCTGCTCTCGACATGTCCCTGTCGTCCGGTTCCGCGGCGGACATCTTTTGAGCAAGATCATAATTGGAGAGAGCCACAGATCTGAGATGACCACTTTTTGCAGTGCGTCCTCGGTGGAAGGGGAAGGGAAGTAAGCCTGGAGAGGGAAACAAAGTGGATTAAATCAAAGAAAGTGTGGAGAGGAAACCAGTCCAAATTAATAAGAGCCCACAGGAGAGTCAAAGCAGGGATGGGAGAAGAGGGGAGGAGATAAAAGAAAACAACAAAGGGGTGTAAAATATAAAGAATCTGAGTATTATCAGAAAGAAACTCTGTCTGGAGATAGAAGCAGAGGAAGAGAGAGGATATGTGGTTGAAATGAAACAGCATGAATCCCCATCCATTTCGGCTGTGGACAGCTCCAGAGACAGCACTAGGCCATTATAAATAGTTCCCCTACTTTAGAGGCACGGTCAACACTTCCCCTCTTCACCCCACCACGCAAAAAAAAAAAAATAACACAAACAAAAAAAACCCCATATTCTCAGAGCAGCTCCTGCTTCTGAAGAAAAGATACCCAGGTATCGAATGGGATCTCATAACCATCATCTTTCAGTTCCTCTCCATTTGTTTTCTTCGTTTAGCGAGCCTCCACGGTTCAACAGCATCTCTTCAGTGACAGATTCTCTTTTATAGTTCATTTTGCATGGGCTCCAATTTCTGATTTGTCCATCCTTAGATGGAAATAGCAAACCTGTGCACAGTTGCAGTACTTTTCCCGCAAATGTCACATTATTCAAAGCTACCAAATTTTATTGCAGGATGAATGGCTCATACAGCAGATAGATGAAATTTGGTGTGCAAGTTTACTCGTGTTGCTTATTTTCTTTGTTTCATGCGTGGTCAAAAATGTACCAGTATTTAGATCAAATCAAACAGCAACAAACTCACATGGTTTTTGTAGCAACCAACAAAGTCCTGGCTCAACATTAAACCTCTTTGTGTGCAGTGTCCAGTTAGTTTAAGTTGAGTTCTTATTTGATCAAGGCAGATCGATTCCGGAAGTATCTCCAGTTATTTTATATTTTCTGCATTGTAAGCAAGGCAAACAGCATTGAAGTACTGCTTCCATCTTATACCTCCACCTATCCAAGCACAGTGTCAAAATAGTCTCCTACAGTTGATCTCCACCGACCATCCAACAGCTTGTCATATTCTATAAGGCAAATGCTCCATCTTACTCCTCTTAATTAGTCCTACTTAAAAAGGGTTATTAAAGTAAGTTACTGTGTGGATGAAACTTTTAGACTTAAAGCAGACTTAAAGTTGAGCTTTCTGCACAACGACAACAAACATTTGATGCGCTCTAAAACTAAGAATATCTGCGCAGCAGCAAGTTGGTATTGATTTGTTGCCAGTGGATCAGGCTGGGTTCAAACCCAGGTTTGGTGTCTTTGCATCAGACCAAATGGAGCTACAAGAGCAGAGGCTCCGTTTGAGCTGGCCCAGACAGCCCAATTTGAAGTTAGAGGTTGACCCCTAAAGTAAGAGGAGGACTATTTCCAGATTTATTAGCCTCATCTTAAATCGACAAGTTAGAGTTGGACAAACACACGCCAAAGCTGGTTTTGGATGAAGTAAACTGACATTAAACTTTTGCCAAGCCCTAGTTCTTAATCCTACTGGAAATGTATGAATGGTTCTCCAGAATCAACCAACCAAGTTAACTGTATGCCAGCCACTTCTGACTGACTATCTATCTATAGTAAAACAACTGAACTTATATGCTTTTCCAGTCATTTTGACCACTTTTACACTACAGTCACATTCACCCATAATATGCAGATCAGTCTTGCCCAGAAGAACATCAATATGTGGCAAGAGGAAGCCAGAATCAAACCTACAACCTTCTGATTGCAAGATGACCACTCTACCAACACAGCCACATCTACTTACCTATAAGACCGTATGTAGATGAGGAGAGTACGCAGTGACACCTAAAACTAATTCAAGTTGAATGTGCTATAATCATTCCATCCAGGAAAAACACATTGGTTTAAATAAGCCATTAAAAATCCCAAATTATTGCGACATTCAGGTTCATAAGTGTATGCCAGCCTCAGACCGGCAGCAGCGTTTTAGGCAATTCAAACACGTGCGTCAATGTTTAAGCACTCTAAACAAGTACATGCATCTACGTGGCCGTGCATACATGCATGCTCAGTCTCTGCCTGCTTGTTTCCATTGCAAGCAAACGTTAAGTAGCCTTGTGGGGAGGCAGTAATAAGGACTAATGCACCTGAGAGCCCTGAGATCTATAACCATCATCTGCATCTCCCTGATATTACTGGAACCGTCTCCGTTACTGTTTCTGATAGGAATCTCCAGGGAGAGCTTTCCCCTTCACTGCTAGCGGGAGAGGGAAGAACGGGGTGGGGAGGGTGGAAGGAGCAGAGAGAGGGAGAGATGCACCTCTCCATTTCCTCAAGGTGATTCACCTTATAATGCACGCAGAAATCAATGTGAAATTGAACTGAAAATTGAACTTTCAGCTCAGTAACGTGGGAGACATGTTGTTATTAAATCTTTTCCTATAGCCGTGAAACTGGCCGCCTGCTATTTGAACGCCACTGAATGCATGCTTTCAACAATGCGACGCCACAATGTGTCTGATTGAGACCTACAGGGGACCCCAGGCTTCACTGGGACCCCAGTCGCTGGCACTTGGAGGCAATATCGGTGGAGTAGCGACCACCTAACAAGTTGTGATTAGCCTACGCGGGGAGTTAAATTCAATGCCGGAGAAGAGAGTGCGGAGCCACGGCCAGCCCAAGGCAAACGAGAGCAAGGCGGCTGCAGCAGAGAGCCCCACCCACCTCAGACTGTCATGAAATTCAGGTTTCCAAAAGTGTTTTTGTTTTTTTGTTTTTTTTGAGGAACACTCATACAAATGAAAACAAGATTGATTTTTTTGACATTTAGAAGTTGGGTACTTCTTTACAATTGCTGTTAAGAAATCGCAGAAAGTGACTTGTCTGAGACAACCAGCATTCATTTGGTTGCAACCACAAACATCACTGCTTTTTATCAAAATGTTATGTGATTCACCAACACACAGAACTGCATATTTTAAATTGTAGTAATTATTAAACCGGGATTTATTTTAATTTCATGTTTGTTTGTTTGTTTGTTGTTGTTGATGTTTATCGGTTTGAAAATTGTCTTGCCTTTGCGAAGCCCTTTGTGTTCTTGTGAAAGATCCAATAACAATACGATTGTACCTACGTACTTTTACATCCTTCTGAGAAACTGGAATCTAGATTTAAAATTTCCATGCTTTGACAAAAATTTTAGATTTAGATCTGGACTTTGAGTCTAACTCAGTGTTTTTTAAAAGTAAAACCCCGACCATATTCCTAAGTATTCTGCAGATTTTCTTCCAGGATTTGCCTGTATTTAGCTCCATTCCTCTCCCCATCAAGCATTATCCAAATCTCAATTTTTGCTGAAAAAAGCAAAGTGTTCAGGGTGATAAGCAGATTCCTGTAACATATAAAAAGTTAAGCTTAAGGTTAATCTGATCAGAGCAATGGTAAGAGGCAAACTGAATTCTTCTGCTGTCTTCTTGCCACCAACAAAAGCCATATTACCAGAGTTCAATTTTCTTTTTGTTGCTTGAGCACCTTTTTCTAGGACATATTTTCCTTCCACTTAACTTTCCAAATACTCTTTGACACAGTAAAATGTGAAGAGTCTGCTGCTTTAGCAACTAGTGCCTTTCTCAGACACTGCGAACTGGAAAACTATCGAGTCCCATTTAATCGCATGGCCTTAAAATATTATTTATTTACCTTATTTTGTTTAATTTCCTGAAAAACTGTTTTTTTTCCCTTCTTTTAGATTGAATCCATACTCATAAAAATGAACACAACAAAACCACTGTTTATAATGGGTCTATATCAGTTTCGCTTTTTGGACTAAATGATTGAAATAACTTAATTTCACAATAATATTCGAATTCGTTCAGATGCCTCAGTTTAATCCTCAAACATTGAAACATGAACGACACAAATTAATTTCCAGTAGAGCAGAGTTGAGTGGACTGCCCCCCATCCGCCCCCAAGATCAAATTCAGTTTACGTCCCCAAACAAATTCATCGTAGGTCGCCTCTGAGTGAGCGGCGCTGCATCTGTTGCTGTCTCATCGTCTTCGCTCGGAGGAAGTTCGCGCAGACTGTCGGGCCTTGCTGTAGTGTAAAAACACTCGTTCCTCTTCAAAAGTCATCACAGTCTCCTCCGCAGCCAAAGACAGCTGGCACCAAATCACCATGGTAACGCACACCGTTATTTCTTTCCCTTTTTAAAGCGAAATCCGTATAGGTGCTTAAGGGCAAGAGGAGAAATGAATAAACTAATGAGATTATAAATTATCGTCGGTATAGAGGGAAAGTATTTTTTTATTTATTTATTTTTTTTTAGCCGCCGCTCACTCGGGTAACGTGAGGGGGAAGTTTATATGGGCCCCACTGGCTGTGTGACTCTGATGTCTCCTCTGTAATCTGTTTATGAACTAAAAACAGGGCCACTTTGCGCGCCGCCTTATATTGCATGATTAATTCCGTTCCGGGTCTCCCCCCCCCCCCCCCGCCTCCCCCGCCCTCCCTCTCCTCTCCCTCTCTCTCTCTTCTGTCTCTCTCTCCTCTCCTCTCTGAATTACCCAGTTGTGTTAGAGATGAAGAGAGGCTTCTCCATCGTTACGCAGCCTCCAACTCCGCGCAGCGCACGAGCGACCGCCGGTCCACTCGCTCGCTCGCTCGCGCACTGCCGCAGCTCCCACGGGCTGCTCCGTGGAGAAGCGGACCTGCATCCTAAAGCCAAACGACTTATTTATTTATTTATTCATTTAAAGTCCTCCTCTCGCTCTCTACTCTCCTCTCTCTCTCTCTCTCTCTCTCTCTCCTCTCTCTCTCTCTCTCTCTCTCTCTCTCTCTCTCTCTCTCTCTCTCTCTCTCTCTCTCTCTCTCTCTCTCTCTCCTCTCTCCTTCGCTCGGTTTTCATCCTCTACCTCATTGCAGTCTTATCACGTCCCCCCCCCACCACCACCACCGCCGCACCGCCGCCGCCACCCCCCCCCCCCCCCCCCAGCCCTCCCTCATCCTCCTCATCCGCCTCGGCCGCTACAGGAGAGGAGAGAGGGAGAAGAAGAGTGCGGCTGGACGTGAACGACATGTCGACAGTCAGCCACTAAAGTGTTCCTTCGGTCGCTTCCTCGTTGCTTTTTTTTTTTTTTTTTTTTTTTTTTTTGTTGTTGTTGTTGTTGTTGCCGGCGGACTGAGTATTACCTGCATCCGAACTGAGCCGAGCGACGCTGCGTGGATCTATCTAGTGTGTGTGTGAACAGAGGGGGGGGGGGGGGGGGTCCGGGGGGGGGGAAGAGAGGCAGACAATGAAGAATTCAACTGGATTGCGTTACTCTGCCAAGGATTTCCATACCTAGCCTGGTAAATGCTTTTGATTCTTTATTTGTTGTATGTATCATAGTGAGTGAACTGCTCACGCTTTATTCTAACTACTGTCTAAATTGGAGTGGCTGTGAGTTATAGCCCCTCATGCATTTGATGTGTGATGCTGCTCGCCTGATATAGTGCAGGGTCTGTGCTTTGCTGGGAGCAGGGGCCCTATGTAAAAAAAAAAAAAGAAAGAAAAACAGTGAGTGTGCTTTTTGACCGCCAGAGAGGACACAGAGGCAGACAGTGGAAATATGTGACATGAATAATATGGGGAAGGAGAAGCAGTGACCGTCATCTCTGGCTGGCTTGCGTCAGTGTGTGTGTGTGTGCGTGTGTTTGTGTGTGTGCGTGTCGGCGTGTCTGTGTGTGTGTATGTGTCTGTGTGTGTGTGTGTGTGTGTGTGTGTGTGTGCACAGAGGGTGCGGGAGGGAAGAGGATAGAAAAAACTCAAGAGAGACAAGGAGGAAAGCCACACCTGTGCCAGGCCTGTCTTATAAATAAAGCAGCAAGAGACATATGCACAATCACATCCAGCCAGAGTCCTTTCCTGCTCCCATAATGATGCAGAGCTATGCTGACTGCTGACTACTTCACTTGGCTGATCTGAGAAGGAGGCTTGAGTGTTGACTGTGTTGCTTCCCATCAAGGCAGAGTCTAACAGGAGGGATCCCACTGGTCTATCTGGGCTGAGTATTGATCTTCTTCAAATAGGGGGGAGGGGCTTTTTGTTTGTTGTTGTTTTATTTTGCTCAGAGATAAACTGAGCAGCCCCCCCTTTCGGATAAGGAAAAAAAAGATGACTGGGACTATATTGTGTCTCGTTCCAGTTTGTCAGTGAGCACTTAATCCCAGATTGGTGAGCTTCCTCCTTCCCGAGGCCGTCCGGCAGCGTCCGGCAGCGTTATGAAAGCTGACCCCCCCATCACACCCCCAGCCTACCATCCATCCACACGTGCGCCCGCCACCTGTTTCTGTTCCCTGGCAGGCTTTAAAAGCATACTTTTTGGATATGGTTTGACCTTTCTCGCATTGTTTCTCAGCGCACGCTAACGCACGCATGTGAGAAACTTGGCTCGGGAGCCGCTTCTCTCCGGCGTACATTGTGTGCAGAGCAGGAGGAGGGCTTTGATGTAATCAATATCAGATTTCAGCTGTTTCACTGTGAGGCTCTCATCCTGAGTGGCAGACTTGACTGACTTCTTACTGCTTATGCAATCCCACTCCCTTCCTCCTCCTTTTGCACCCACTCTATAACCCATTACTCTCCCCCCTTATCTGTCTGGTCTTCCTCTAATTCTCCATTCCTTCACCTTTTTTCCTCCCATCTTGCCTCTTCCTCCTCCTCCTCCTCTGGTTTTCACTCATCCCTTCATCTCTCTTCTCCTCCTCCCCCACCCCTCCTGTTATAATCACCTCTGTGATTGCTCTTCCTCTCCCAGGCGGTGATGTTTTCACTGCTGCCTTCTTTTCTAACCCGCCGATGCCAGATTATTGCTGGATGATTACAGCTACCATACCATCATGATCATTATTGCATTCCGAGTGCCAGTGTTCAGCACTGTATGAGCAGATCGAGATGCTTTATCCAATTTAGATCTCATTAAGGCTTGAGAGGAAATATTCCAGTGCTAGACTCTGCATTCTCAGCTGTTTTCCGTCTTTGTTTTGTTGTTGCTTTCTGTCTAACTTCTGTGAAATTGTTCATTTTCCCTCCTCGCAGTGATCCCATGCAGACTGGGAGGGCCTGGGAGCGTTTTCAAGGTGTGGATGTAGATAGAATAAGAAAACAGAGCATTGAATTTGAAACATTGATTCAGTCCATCCATCCACAAGGTGATCGATTGTATTTTTTTGCTGTTTTTTTTTGTTGTAAAACGTCTCAAGATGACATTTGTTGTCATTTGGCAAAATGCAAATGAATCGAATTCAGTAGAATTAAATTTATTCCTTCGTAAATGATCTCTGCTGCTCTGAGTCTGGCCAAAACAGTGCAGAATTTGGACGTGAAAGACGTGTGGTAATCCTGCTCTTATTACATCAGCAGTGCTATCAGCATCAGCTCGTGCTCCTGCCTGTCACCGCGACGCCTCTACATCAAGTCGCTTTTGAGAAAAGAAAAAAAAATTCCAAGAGTTTTGATTTGCAGCGATGCTTCAGCTCCACTGTCATTATCACAATAATCACTGTGACAGGCCTTGATGGCTGTTGATAACCCAAAATATTTTTGCTGATTGATAATCTCGGGTAGTTTGCGCCTCACCCCCCCTCACCCCTCCACACCCCCACATACCCCCTCTGTGTTCCCTGATTGCCATTCATCCCATTAAATGGAGCAGTTCATTAGACAGAGGCATTATGAATCTGATTTGCATTTACTCATATTCATATCGCATACATTAAAACAACACACGCGTGACATTTCAGCTTTGCCGGCCATTTGAGAATACAGATGAATATATTCATCTCAGCTGTTATTTATTTATTTTTTCGTCCCCTACTTGTCCGAAAAGCCACTCTGAACGCGGTGAAATGTGATTCACAGGTGAGCTGGCCCACGTGTTTATGTCTTTGTTTTGCATTTACAATGTCACTATTTGAATTTGCAATATAAAAGCATTTGCTGCCTCAGCTAAGAGACTGTTCAGCTTCCCTTCGTAAAGCGTTTGCCCCACTTTATATATAAAGCATTGTTTTCCAGTGCTGGATTCAGCTTAACTTGCAAAAAAATATTCACACTGCTCAAACGTTTCCACACGTTGCCGCTTTACCACCACAAAATGTTTTGTGGCGTCTACATGCTTCAGACCCACACAAACTAGCACAATACTCCGAAGTGTAAGAAAAATACAACATGGTTGAGCATTTGGTCCCCTTTGCTCTGATTCAATTCAGAAATATGTTATTGATCAAAAAGGGAAATGAACAGATTAATTCAAGATTCTTCAAAGAGTTACTGTGGATAGAGAACAGGAGAGATCTCCTGCAGCAGTCTGTGTTACAGCAAATTTGAAGAAACCTCTGACTGAAGACATTACGACATGCCTCTAAATTAAACCCAGTGCCTCTAAAAGTCACCAAATTAGTAAACAATGTATTTTAATAAAAGCATAAATACAGCTGTTCTGTGGAAACCTCAGAGATTAAGCATAGTGGTGGCAGCAGCATCATGGTGGGGGTTTGGCTTACAGACAGAAGCAGGTAAATAAAGAGTGGTTCTGAGGGCAGATTTAAGTGAAGGACATGAAAAATATATCCTAGACGTTATGGCATATTTAGCTCAGAGTTTATTCCTGTGTTGGAATTACCAAGACAAAGTCTAACTCCAAAACCAAGAAAAATGATCTGAGGCAAGACTTGAAAATGACTATTTTCCCTCTATGCAATCTCACTGGGCTCTAGCTGCAGCATTTTTGCACAGAAAAGTAAGCAAGCATTTAGTATTTGAGTCTGAATGTGCCAGGCGGTTGTTCTGGCATGTACAACTTACCAGAATAAGGAATAGATTTTTTAATTTACTTTTTATGTGCTTCATAGTTTGTGCTTAGCAACAGCCAGTGAAAAACCAAATCAGGAAGCTTTTGGCCTTTGCTACTGTAGGGGAGACTAAAGAATTACTGCTGAACAACTCCACAGCCCGTCCTTAGTTTGTTGTGTTCTTGTGTGTAATTAGTGGTTATCAGGTTGCGAAGGCTATAGCAAGAACAATGCTTAACCTTGGTCGGACAGCAACTTATCAAAAGTGGGCCTCGCAATTTATTGTGTTATGTTATGGTGATGGAATATGTCTCCTGAAAGCCTATTGCACATCCATTTTCTTTCCTTCTACCACTAATACATATCATTTATGAAAGCTGCAGACAATCCAGTTGCATCATTGACATCACTGCATTTGACTTACTTGTGTTGAACTAATTTCTGTGAGACGTTCTACCTTTTGAGTAACTCATTATTTACATATTTTTACAGCAAACTTGAGTACAGGTGCTGCTATATAGGGTTTGGTAAAGCCACACAAGGATTGTATTCATTTTTTGAACGTTCTGCTATTGTGGGGTAATGAAAATGTTTCGATTGCATTTATTATCCAGCATGTTTTTCTTCGTTTGTTTCCTTAGTTATTTTTTGGGGGGAGAGAATTAGAGCCATCTGTCTTTTATGGCGTATTTGTCATTGCATCTTCATTTAGCCATAAAAATATACAAGATGAATGTTTTACCGTGCATGTGGACTGATGTGTTTCAGCTTCATTCTGTCGGTTATGATGGCAACTTGTCATTTTGCCGAGGCATTATCTACCTGCTTAGCTGTGTTGACACAGCCAGCGGCAGAACAGCAGTGTTAGAAAATATTGCTTCCCGGCTACTCATTATGCATGCTAGAGGTATTTTAGACGGCTATGTGTAAAATATTTTGGAAACCATGAATTAGTGTTCTTCCATTTCACAATTATGGAGTATTTTGCATAGGTGTCTCACATAAAATCTGAATTTTTATGGTCGTAATGGGTGAAGGCGTAGAAATGATCACGGAGTGTGAATATTTTTGCATGGCACCGTATGTTTGTCATGGTTTTTTGACTCATATCATGGCGAACTATTGCCTCCAGCTGGCCTATACATCATTATTTCCGTATAATGAAATGCTTTCCCCATGGCTCAAAAGTCTGTGTGATTTAACATTTATTTCCAGGCTGCTTGAATATGCTTATGATGTATCACCAAACTGATTCATCCTGAAATGACTTCTCCTTCTCCTGCCCTGCCTGTTTGTCCTCACGGATCCTGCGTGTGTGTGTGTGTGTGCGTTTGAACGTATGTGTCTTCGCCTCGCCTGGCAGTGAGATAAAGGCCCGATGCCGCGCCGTAGCCCCAGGCTGCTGAGCTGAAAGTGGAGAAGCAGCAGGATGCAGTGGGTCACTCTGGTGGTGGCCCTGGGGTGCGCCCGCCTGTCCCAGGCGTCGCGGGGCCCCACTCCCACACCCACCTCCACACACACCCCTCTGGTGGACAACTCGGAGGAGGAAGTGGATGAGCCGTGCTTCGAGCCGTGCACGTGCGAGGTCAAAGAGGGCGTGCTGCACGTGCACTGCGATGGGCGGGGCTTCACCAACGCCAGCCAGGTAAACCTCCCCCTCACCTCCTCATTCATCACGGGCCTTCGCGACGATGTCACCTCGTTTAAAAAGCCGAGTCTCCAATGCTAATACATCGGCTCGTGGCTCGTTCTATATTGTTCACGTCCCCTAATTAATAAACTAAGTAATCCGAGTTGTAATTAATCATCCAGGTGTCACAGTCATGGATCCGCCCTTTCAAACTCAACCTCCAGAGGAACTCTTTCAGACGTCTCTATAGCAACGGGTTTCAGCACCTTGGCAACGCGGTATCGATGAACCTCGGCAACAATGCTCTCCAGGACATCCGAGTGGGGGCCTTTAACGGGCTGGCCAAACTCAAGCGCCTGTACCTCCACGAGAACAAGCTGGAGGTCTTCAGAAACGACACGTTCGCCGGTTTAGAGGCCCTGGAATACCTCCAGGTAAGCTCGAGGACATAATCAGTCCTAATTATCCATGATTGACTTTATTATTGATGAATCAGTGCGAGAGTACAATTCGTTTCCATGCCAGAAACAGTGGTGGAGTGGCAGCTGGTCTGGGTGAAACGGGGTAGAAGAGTTTTGGGTTTGTTTTTGAACCAGAGAGCGGCCACACTTTTGGTTTGAGCTCCTTTGTCCATATTGCATTTTTCTGTCCCGCAGGCTGACTACAACGTGATCAAACGGATCGACAGCGGCGCTCTGAGGTTTCTCTACAAACTTCGGGTTCTCATACTGAATGACAATCTGATCCCCATCCTACCCGCTCATCTGTTCAGGTTACATCCTGATTATTTTACTCCAAAGCTTTTTAATTATGCCAGGACTGATCTGTAGAAATATCACTGCCAGGCACGGTTAGTCACAGTGTTCTGCTGAGGTAGGGTTATTGTAGCGCGCACACAGTGCCTCGCAAAAGCACTCATATCCCTTGAACTTTTTCGCAATTAGTCACGTTAAACCCACGAAGCTTGACGTGCTATACTGGAAAAGCTATGTGATAGATAGACCAACACCGAGAGGTTCATAATTAAAGTAGAAGGAAAAGTTTTCAACATTTTCAGAAAGGAAAATCTAAAAAGTTTGTTGCGCATTTGTGTTGAGATCTTTTTACTGACGGCTGCAGAAATCATCTAATAAGTACAATGGAGTCCAAGTGAGTTATGTGAAGGCCTCAGAGGTTTGTTAGAGAACAATATAGGTCAAACAGCATGAAGACTAAGGCGGGTCAAGGAGAAAGTCGTGGACACATTTCAAACTAAATCAGGTGGATGGATCATCTTCACTCTGCCTTTATGAAGAGTGGCAAAAAGAAATTCATAGGACATAGAAAGAATATGGAAGAAAGGTCTCTAATCAAATGAGCCCAAGATAGGTTTCTTTTAAAAAGGAAACTAGTACTACATAATCACCCCAATCGCCCTGCCACTGCTGTCAAGTAAGGTGGTAGCAGCATAAAGCTGTGGGATTACGTTTCTTTATCAGGGACAAGAAAACTGGTCAGAGTTAATCTAAGCTGGACTTAGATCAGCCAATCTAAGGCCAGTCATGATAACAAATGTTGCTAGGCGATATATTGTTCCAGAAGTTATCGCGATAAGCAATAATATCGATTTTTTTACACCATTTTCAACTTTATAATAGTACTGGCATGAACACATTCTCAAATATCACTAGACTTAAAGTTTTAACGAACATTTACTACTGAAACTGAGACTGTTTAAATATCCAAAATAAACAACACAAACAACAAATAAAATTAAATAGTCTCTGCAAACAAAATGTCCTTCAAGAATAGGGGGCTAGTTGAGACCAAAACACCCAGAGCGAAGACTTTTGTCATCCAGTTTTTGGCAGAAAAAGAGAGAAGACAGAAAAATAAAATCATGCAAATGGAAATTAGTGAGCTCATTTTGATTTATCCTACAATTAATCGATTTATTGCTTATTGCGACAGGCCTAAATACAGGGCAATCCTGGCCAGCGGTTCACCTCGCTAAATATTATCTCCTAATAACCCTTAGTGATTGTGACCCAGCATACATTGCTTCTGAGATGGTGACTGAAATTAAATATGCAGTGCAGAAATTAACTTGAGAATCAATGGCCAGACCTAAAAATTGATCTTCACTCCATTCAATCCGGTGTTGGAAAGAAGAATGAGAAGAAATTTGTTAGAAACAAACGCCGAGGTCTTTGCAGCTGTAATCACAGCAGAAGGTGAAGGTGGTTGAGAACAAATGCATGTCATTATCAGATTATTAATTGCCAAAATTAAAAGATGTAAAAATGCGCACACACACACACACACACACACACACACACACACAGACACACACACACACACAAACCTTGCATCATCCCTTTCACCTCATGGTCATATTCTAGTTTGTGTGGTTTTTCAAATTAAATGATAATAAAATACACTATTTCTTTTAATTGTGATGCGACAAAATGATGAAAAAGCTCAGGGATTTTTGAATGTTTTTGCAAAGCACCACATGTCATAGAAGATTAACTAACTAATCATCGAATATGAAAAAAAAAACTAACTCCATTGCCTCTCCTTCCCCCTCTTGCTCCAGATCTGTGTCTCTGACTCATTTGGACCTACGGGGAAACCGTCTGAAGAGCCTAGCAAAAGACGGGACGCTGCAGTACATCGGCCGCTCCCTGATGGAGCTGCAGCTGGAGGAGAATCCCTGGAACTGCAGCTGCGAGGCGGTGGAGCTCCTGCAGTGGCTAGGTCAGATCCCCTACACGGCTGTCGTCGGGGACGTTACCTGCGAATACCCGTTTCATCTTCACGGAAAGGACTTAAGGGAAATCCCCCGCAAAGAGCTGTGTGCTGACCTGCCGGATAAAGAGCACCAGGGAGAGAGAGGTGCTCCATCAGCGGGATCCCAGCCCCAGCCTCTGCCCCCAAACTCTAAACACAACTCCCATCCCGGGAGAGCCAGGCCGACAAGGCCATCGTCTATGGTGCACGGCTCCCGGCAGAACACTCTTGCATCCTCCACTTTGTCCCCCTACACTTCAGCGGAGCGTAAAGAGAGGGAGAAGCAGCTGAAGCCAACTAAAAGGCCTCGATCCTCCAACCGAACGCCGCCCACTGCTCGCAGTCTGATGCCCAACCAGAACCCCCCCGTAGCGGGCTACCAGACGCGGCCGCCCATACCCATCATCTGCCCCATCCGTTGCACCTGCAATCTGCACATCGCCGACCTGGGCCAAACCCTCAACTGCAAAGAGAACGGTTTCCGCAACATGTCCCAGCTCATACCGCGGCCCCTCAACGGCCGAAAGCTCTTCCTGGGAGGGAATTTCATCCAAAAGCTTGTCCGCTCCGACTTCTGGAACTTCTCCAGCCTCGACCTGATTCACTTCGGGAACAACCGCATCAGTTTCATCCAGGAGGGGGCCTTCTCCAGCCTAGTCAACCTGAGGACACTCCACCTGAATGAGAACGAGCTGGACAGGTTGAGCCCCCACATGTTCCTGGGACTCCAGAACCTGAGGTGAGGAGCGTCTGCATCGCTCTACGTTTCACGCACATCCTCCACTCTTAGCACTTCAAACAAATTTTCTCTTTTTAAACCGAAGCCACATGTCAGCTTAAGGTACTTAGAGATTTGTTTGTTAAAAAAAAAAAAGTTGAATTAATTTCAGTATAATCCTGGCACCGGATAGCACCGAAAACGTTGATTACCATTATGCTGGAGTTTGATTGAAATGAAGGTTTCCTATTCTCTTCCATGTTTGTCATTACTTAGTCACGCTGTCTGATGCAATGCTCCAGTTGAGTTGTAAGCCTGGTTCTGAGTGACAATGAGAAAATTAATGTTTTTTGGTATTTGCATACAGAGGTGTTGATAAGACGGCGAGGTGTCAGGACGATGGCAGGATTTTGTGTTTGGGAAAAGGCTCGTCAGAGCGATGCATATGTATGTAATTGTCAGATTAAGCTCAGAAAGATGATTCATCTGTACATAATGCATATCTTCCTTCAGCAAGTGCATTAAACATTAATGAAGACAACAGATCAAAATTCATGCCATTCTAGCTAAAGAATTATAAGTCACCCAGGCGTCAGATTTCAGCCGCACCGTCTTTATATTTCCAGACAGGTTTAAGAAAATCTGCAGCCATTAATCTGACTATTAATCAATAATAAAGATCCTCTGCGGACATGGAAAATGTCTTCCTCTTAACCTCTCGTTAGCCTCTGTTAAATGCTAAATGGTGACAGAGCGCTCTGAGCAACATGAACTGGACCTGCAGTGGATGTAAAAAGTCTACACACCCTGGATAAACTGCTTGTTTTCAAATATGAAACAAAAAATAAGTTATTTTAACCTTTTTTTTAACCGTTAATGTGAGATTTAGCCAACACAACTAATCATGAAAAACAAACAAATCAATCCGAGCAGAAAAGTAGAATAAAAAAGTTGCAACAACCTGGTTGCACAAGTTTTGAAACTCTTAAATTAAACTTGTTGTTGAATCATATTTTTGATGTAATTCCAGCATTCAGTCTTCTTTGTTTGCCGTCTCTAAACATCCCACATCTACCTTGAAGAAGTTTCCAGAATCTCCTCTCCACAGCCTTTTTCACTGACTTCCTGTCCAACTGAGGCCTGAACTCTGGTGGAACCGTACTATTATCGATTTTGACGAATGCCTGGACTCAGTGCAGAAAACAAAAACAAAAAGTTTTTGGTCAAAATTTTCTAATCCTTATAACTCTTTATGAAAGTCTGTGCAGTGCTGTCCATCAGAAAACCTATTCTAACAGTATGATTGGGAATAGTTTAGCCAAGTCTGGACATTTGTTTTGTTGTTTCAGCCCCAGAGGAGACCAGAACTAACTCCAAAATTTCTGCCGTCCCTTCAGCTTTGCCTATTGGCATCCTCCCTAACCAGCTTCTGTTTTGTATTTTTATTTATTATGGAGAAACATCCAGTTTTTCTAATATTGCTGTTACGTATTTTCTCAAACTGCTGCAGACTTTTCAAACCCTCACCCTGACTGATGCTTTTGTATGAGGAAATCATTTTGTTCCTCTTCAATCTCTCTGCAAATTCTGGGCTTAGCTAAAGATACAAATAACGGTTGAACTTCAATAATGTGTAATCGGAGGCTCGATAACGAATAGCAGGCATCAACCTAAGACTGAATGCTAGAATTGAGCCAAAAGGTGGTAGTTGAAGGGTGTGCGCAATAATTCAAAATGACAGTTGCTGCTTTTTCATGTTGTACCTTTATTTTCTCAAAGAAGATCTTTCTGTATTCAGCTACGTGATACAGGCTGTACATCACAGAAGATATTCTTTTCTTTCGTGTTTCTCAGAAACATGCAGAATCTGTTGCAGTCATCGAAAAGTATATCACACTCACTTCTACTAATTAAAAGAAGAAAAAAAAATCCAATGTGGTAATCAGACATCTGTGTGAAATTTGACATAATTTGATACTGATCGGTTTGTGAAGAGGCAGAGAGGAGATTAAATCAAATTCCTGCTATGAATTTGAAACACGAATAATCAGCTGCGTATTTGTTGAGATTGGGATAAAGGAGGACTAGGCTACTGTGCACATAGACCGTTTTATTATGCTGTAGCAGCATGGCCCATTTGTCTTTTTTTTGTTTGCTGTAAAGTGATAATATCTGCTTCTGTTTCCTGACCTTAGGTTCCTTTACTTGGAGAACAACAAGATCAGTGTGGTAGATCCCGGCACCTTTGACTCCATGCCGTCCCTTGAGTTGCTGTTTCTCAATTACAACGCTTTGCGGAGCCTCCCCGTCGATGTATTCTCTGGAGTCAAGCTGTCTCGTCTCAACCTGAGAAACAACGTCTTCCAGCATCTGCCGGTGGAGGGTGTGTTGGAACACCTCAGAGGACTGGTGCAGGTTGGTGGAAATCCATGTTTTACTTATTCTAACCATTGATTACTGCAGGCGGGGGGGCCGATGGGGTACAGAGCCTTGCAAAAGTATTGGGTGAACTTTTTCACACATCGTCATACTGCAGTCACAAAATGGATTGTAATTTAATCAGATTTAATATGATAAAAATGCAGGCATGGTGGTGAGGAAATGGATGCTTTAGTTTCAATTGCTTTTTACAAAAAAAACCCAGTAAATTATTTACATGATTTTCTGCCCCCTTTTTTATGCCCCTAAATAAATATCTAGTGCAACTCAGTGAGCTAATTAATTAAGTCCTCCCAATTTAATCTCAGTAAGAATACAGCTATTAAGTGAAGGCCTCAGAGGGTTGTTGCCCAATATCAGAGGACATTTGTTTCAGAAGTGTGACCTTTTTATGAGAATGTTGAGAAGAATTAGTCTTGTTTGCAGTTTTCAACAAGCCACGTAGGAGGCGCAGTAAACAAAAGAAGAACATGCTGCCGTTATGTAAAATAACATCTAAACTGTTTGACCTGGTTGCACATCTCTAAGTCAGGTAAAAAGAAAAATCTGCACTGTGCATCTAACACAACAATCCTTGCAGTAAAACATGGTCATGGCAGTGTCATGATATGAGGGAGTTTTTCTCCAGCAGCCTGGAAGAAAACATGTCAGAGGTGGCAAAAAAGCCTATTTAGTTGTTTCTTTCATTCATTTTCAGTTTAAAATGAACATGTTACATGTTGATTTAAACAAAACCTACTCCTTGTTTTGAATGACAAGGAGTAGTTGGAAGAAAAAACTAAATCTTGTATAGTTTACCCTTTCTCTTAAATGTTAATTTGCTAAGCCATAAGCAACTATGTATCAGTCAGCCTATGGAGGCATCTTTAAACAGAAAACAGGCAATGTATGTGACAAAATGATAAGGAAAAAAGATATGTTATCTTTGTATTGATGCAGCACTCTGAGTTAATATACTTCACTACACAAAGAAGTTCATCTTCTTGCAGATTTAAATCAAATCATAACATTAGAAAGTCTGGAATGAGTTGAACTGATTTCAGTTATTTGTGGCTGTTTCTGCAAAGATGAATGAGCAAAGTTTCAGTCTGTGGACGTGCAAATCTGGTAGAGACAAATGAAGGCAACTGGGCAAAAGGTGGTTCCATAAACTATGAACTTGTGGGGTTAAAAAAACATACTTTCTGTCCTTTCCAGGTTTTCTTTTTTTGAGCTAGTTTTAGCATAATTCTTCATCTAATTGTCCTACTTTGTGTTGTTCTAATACATACAATTACAGAAAAAGACATTAAGGATTGGAGTTCAGGAGTGTATCTGTATTTATATTCTGCTTTTTTGTTGTCAGGTGTAAAACTGAGGTGATGGACCCTTTGTTTCACTTCGCAAAAATGTGTTTAATTTCTCTCAAATACAACAAAAATAGAAAAGTCTAACATGATGCAAAGAAACCTCAAATGGCGATATTACATCTTAATGAATCAAGTGCTGACAGGCCCCAGCTGCATTTTTAAACTTCTGGCAGGCCCTGATCTGCTGGCCTTTGAAACAGCTGGAGCTTTCTCCCATCATCTGTTGTTTTGAGAGCGCCGCTGCAGCATGTGGGACTCTGTTTGTGCCTCAGGTATTCCAATTGGAAAATTGCAATAGACTCCATTTGCATAAGTGGTCTTAATAAATCAGGAGTTAGACTGTAGAAAGCAGAAGCCTTTAAGTGTTTAAGCATGGTTTTAATTAATGCAACGTAGAGTAAATAGACTGTATAAAATACAGCATATGTTCTTTTTTTTTTTTTGGTTTTCCTCACATCTAACCACAGCCTTTAAGTGACTGGTTGCGGCACGCAGCGCGCAGATAAGGACACATATTAAGTCCTTTCAACCAAGACTTCAGCAAATTTAATGTAAGCTTTTCTTAGACAGCCAGAGCAGAATGAGGTAAAGTGGGTGTAGATTAGCCTGAATGTCATTGTGAATTTCTGTTCTTATTTAGCTTGATGGAAGAAAAAAAAAATCCCAAAACCCCCAATTCCGGGTTTGTGTGGGTGAGACTGGCAGTTTAGCGGCAGTTTCTAAATGTTTGCTGGAGGAAGCGTGCACGTACAAATAAGTGCATTATGCCTATTGTGTATTGCTCTTATGTTCAAGAGAATTTAAGCTTTCGCAAATTGGATGCACCCAGTGGGCCGTATTCATGGAACCCAGCTGCATTGCCATTATGGAGCTGGAAATCTCTGCCACAGTAACTGAATCCGTTCATTTATCGGGGTTGTTATTTCCCTAACAAAGCCATATTAGCGCTACCCGTCGGCTGCAGAGAACAACATGACAGCAATATCACCTGTTGGCTTACTAGTGGGCTGTTTGAAGCTCTGGGCGTGGGCTTTTGTGGGCACCGCTGTGTGTTTCTGAGCCAGCATTTGCACTGTAAAATCAAAGGCTAACACTGATGGAAGCGGGATTTAGCTCCCAGCTGCTGGGGAAAAACAAAAAGAAACGCACAATTCTGATAAAGCAGCAGCATACACAGCTTACAGTCAGCTCTGCTGTCAAGAACAAGATTATGCAGTCACACCCACTTAACTGATACGGAAAATATTTCCCTTAGCGCACTGTTAGAAAATGATAAAAAAAAATTAGTCTGACGTTAAAGAGAAAATTAAAGTCATTGTGATGCGTGTGATTTCTCAACTGGAAAATTAATGCCAGTACAAGAGCAACCAAGCCTTAAAGCACAGGGTATATATATATATATATATATATATATATATATATATATATATATATATATATATAATATATATATATATATATATATATTATATATATATCCCTGTGCTTATAATATATATATATATATATATATATATATATATATATAAAATAATATATATTATATATATATTTTTATATATTTTTTATATATATATATATATATATATATATAATATATATATATATATATATATATATATATATATATATATATATATATATATATATATATATATATATATATATATATATTTTATATATATAAAAATCAACTTAAGTGAAGGAGCATCTGAAAGGAGACCAAAAATATGTATAGCCCAGGAACACATATGTCTTTGTCGGTACGTGCTAAGAACATGTTGGGTTTCAGGCAGACAGTTCCTTGTCATTGCCAGCATTAATCAAGAAATTGCCCATGGCCAAGTTTGGCGTTTAGTGGGGGAGCAATTTTGTCTAAAAAAAAAAAAACAAAAAAAAACGATGCAACTGACACAATGTGTAGAGATAACCAATTATGCTCCGGTGTGGAAAGCTGAGACGGAGGCAGACAGTGGAGCATTTTGGGAGGATTTCTGACTGATTAGAGAGAAGGTATCCACTGTTATCACTGCTGAATTATTCAGATATGTCCTGGCACCAGTATTATCAGCGCCCATGTCCCTGCTAAAAATCTCACTTTCAGTCAAAACTTGAGTTCTTTTTGTGCGCGCGTGTGTGTGCATGTGTGTGTGTGTGTGTATATATGTGGTATAAGGGTAATAAATATCCATTGTGTCTGAATTTAAATCAAGTCAAGTGTTGAGCTTTTCAGAAAGCCTGGAAATGTTGGGATTTTATGTCACTGGTATTAAAAAAAACCCAGAGACCATAGAGACAGATGATAACCTTTTAGCCATCACTCTAACAGAGTGTAACAGTAGATCTGTAAAAAAAAAAAAATCCAATCCCTGGAATGAGAGGCAGACATTTATACCCTCTACTGATGTCAAATCTTGGTATTGTGCACCTGAGATCACGCACAGAGAACCAGGGCTATTATTATGGTGCCCGATAGAAAACATTTACGATTGAGCGGCTCTCCAGTGAACATGGCCTTTTGTTCAGAGCCCAGATGTTCCTTGATACTAGGAAAATATTTTTGAAACCAATTTTCTCTCAGGGTAAACTCTGTTGAAGTGAACAAAGCTGCTTTTCTCCCTATGACATATCTATGACTTGCTTAGTGTCCAGAGGAGCTGACAAACTAAATATCATTTTACTGAGAATGAATACAAATAGCATCCCTAAGCTGAGTTTGAAAGTTAATGAAAGGTTAATTTAGGATGACTCAGAACTTAATTAAGTGTAAGTGTCCCAAAACAACCAAATAAAATAAGTGCAGCACATTGCAATCTATGCAATTACTACCTGTTAATAATAAAACAGAAATGATACTCTGTGTTTTATTGCACTTTATCTAGTCCAGAGGACCCTGAAGTGCTTTACACATCCACAGACTGATGGTGGTTAGCTGCTACATTGTAGCCACAGCTGCCCTGGGCAGACTGGTGGAAGGGAGCCATGCACTGGGGCCACTGGACCCTCTGACCACCACCAGCAGCCAAGACGGGTGAGGTGTCTTGCCCAAGGACACAACGTCTGAGACAAAGATGTGGTCTCCACATGATGAGTGGATTCTCTCTCGTGTGCTGGCTGGAGAAAAAAAAACTGCCAGCAGCTGATCTTTACAGGAAAAATGACCCTTCAGGCCCTTTCCCAGTGTGGGCGAACACCTCTTCTTAACACAGCATAAAGTAAGCAGTAAGCGGCAAGGCAATTACCAAAGTTCTTAGCAGTAGCACATTATGGATGCCGTAAAAATGAGCAGACTGTGCAAACTGTGAAATTAATTCTTGATAGTAAAATGAAAATCGTCATGAAGATTTTTGTAAGAGAGGGAAATGAGTTCTTAAAACTAACCACGAACGACAAAAACAAAATTATGAAGAATATGCAAAAATTATAAATACAAGTACATGTAAACACAACGCAACATGATATATAAAACTTAATAGAAAACACATAAGCAAAACTATAGATGTACTTTTATGTAATGTTATAAATGTAAGCCAAAACGGCCAGCAACAGAGTTACTAGAACTTAAGAGTCAAAATGTTACATACATCAAATTATATGGCTAAGCTAGCCGTTAGCAAGGTTCTTGATAGCGACTGGAAACAACACAGTTTTTACTCTGTTATGATGTGACAAAATAAAAAATTGAAATGTAACTAGTTTTTGAAAATGAAAAGAGTTTTATGAGACTGTTAGGCTTGTGAAAGTTACAGCTGCTGGTTTGTGTGGTTTGAATCATTAGTACATTTAGCATTAGATGACGGTTAGCGCCATCAGTGGTCTAGAAAGCTAAAAGCCACTTCTGCTTTAAAGGAAATTTAAATTAATTAATTTAAAATTGGGTAATTTGCCCTTCACAATTACAAACTTACATTATGTGATAAAGTGCATGACAGTGAAGTGAAAGAGAGATGTAGTTTTAATTTTTTGAGTAAAAAATAGCAAGTCTGGTCAAAACAAATGAAGGGTGACTTTGAACAACAGTTCTCAAGTCAGTTGTTGCAGAACTGGACTTTGACTGGGTCATCCAAACACATAAACAAGGTTTAACCTAAACCAGTTCCCTGTAGCTATATCTGTAGATTTGAGGTTGTTGTTCTGCTGCTAGTGAAACCTCTGCTGCAGGTTTCAGTGGTAGTAGAGTAGATGGGACTCTATACGCAATCTTTCAATTTGTATTTGTCAAAAAAATGACTTTGTGTTGTTTTGTCACATCAAAATTCTATAAAATACCTTGTAGTTTGTGAGATGCAGACTTACAAAGCCCAGTGAAGCTAGCAAAGGAGATTCAGTTGGTCCTTTTAGTGTCAGAACAGGAACTAAGCTTTCCTACTATTGTCCAAAGCATGTTTGTGCAGTCAGTTGGTGACTATCTTTTGGTAATATTATGTGTGGACTTATTTGTCTTCTGTGTTCCCATTGTCATGATTTGGTGATGTACCACACCCCATGACTGTGCATGAGATTATGACAGAAAATGTCTGGATGATAAGGGAGCTGATGGTGAGACACATCAATCAATACACAGTCCATACTGATAGCAATTGCTACCATCTTTTATTTGGCTGCACATCCTGTGTATCCAATTTCACCAGCACAATAGAAGCGGATGAAAACAAGTTAGATCCTTCTGTAACATGAACCAGTTTTCTTTATTTTAAAGTGCGCAGCACAGCATAAAACAAAACCACTATAGGTGTTTTAAACCGAAATAGACTTGCTCAGCAAAAAAGCTTCTGTCATTATGGGTTTTTATGAGCTGGGAAGTTTGACCACACCACTTTGCTATTTACAGAGACAAGATGGGTCTCAGTCTCACTGGCTGTCTGACTCGGTAATTTGGATTTCACATTACATGCCAATAAAGCCTTTTCAACTACAGTGATGTTTTTTTTCACTTGTTAAATAAAGACAGAATGTTCTAACCATTCAGATAAGAGTAATTTACTGTTAATAACTGTCGGTATTTAATTATGTGTAGGGGTGGATGATACGCCAGGACATAATTAGTGTAAGACTAATTATCATAATATTATTTTAGCATCAAAATGACTTCATATGCTCATGGTAGTGATCTTGCACGAGTTCACATCTTCGTGTCATTACTCCACTGAACAGCTAGCTGCATGCTCTGATCCCAAACATCCAAGTCGATGTGAACTTCTGCAGTCTGTATTTGTTTTTCCTCAGAATGGAAGATCAGAGGCTTCTTTCCAAACTCAGCATGTTGCAGGGATGTTTAGCGATCACACAGAGACACAGGCGCCTGCTTCTCTACCAACAGCGGCCTCAGTGGACCAGACGCTTTCGCTCTTTGCTATTACATCCACCCCGTGCGCCGTCTACAAGAAGCGGCAAACCGCCGTACAGAACGAGTTCACGGCTTTCCTCTGGGGGATGTCGGTGAAGTCGCTCGGGAAAATACGCAAAGTGCATGTTGCAGGCGAAGCGAGCGCGAATATGAAAGTTGATAACAACGCCACGGCAAAGAAGAACATTCCATGGAAAGTGCCAAAACATCACAAACTCACAAAATCGAACAGCATGAGTGCAGACTTTCAACGAGCAAATTGATTTGATATTGTTCTTTGACCTTGTGTCTCATCTGCAGATATTTTTGCTACATAAAATCTGGACAGTCACAAGAAAAAAAAAGTTTCTGATGAATGAAACGCATCATATCTGGAACGATGGCTTTTGGACGGCGCTGCGAAAGTATTTGTAGCCATTACAAATTTCTTCTACGTTTGCTTTTTAGTCGTCGTTAAATGTTTCAGAGCAGAAAAAAATAACCTGAGTGGAAACAAACTGCAGTTTTCAGATGATGATATTATTCATTCGGGGGTGGAAATCCCATCCAAAGCAACTTGGCCCTGTGTGAATTGCCTTCTCAGCCTAATAATATCAGGCTGTTTCACTCTCGGCAGCAACAACTGCCATCAAGAGTTTGTGAATAACTAGTAATGAGTCTTTTACGTCATTATGAATGAATTTTCGCCCACTTGTTTTAATTTAGCCCCACTAGAGGAATTTCAAGCTTTCTCTGACTGTGTAAAGGCATGCCACAGAATCTCAACCAGATTTAAGTCCAGACTTTGACTGGGCCATTCCCAACACCTACATTTAGTTTAGCTTTTCAGGATTACAAGAGCTAGTTCTCTTCAGATCTTTGTCCTGCTACACAAACTGATAAATGTATGTTTTATGCATGATTTTTCTTCTAGCAGGTTTACTACTACCACCCATTAGGACAAATACTCCAGATAATCGAGAAACAGCCCAAGAAATAATAAAATAATCCCCCTCAGTTCTGTCAGTCTCAAATTCTTAAATGTTTAAGTTGGGTTTTTAGCGTAAGTGGGTCGGCCTGTTGGTGTTTTTTCAGTACTTACAGCTTTGAATTCACCTAGGAGTGTCATTTTCTTCTTTTCCTGTCTCGTCCTGCTGTTGAACAATAGACACATAATTGAGACAAGTACAGTTCTCTCAGGGTTGCTCCAGGCTCTTTTGTGACCTGCTGGATGAATTGTTGATGGATTCTTGAAATAATTTTGGTAGCCTGGCGAAGTTTAAACGCTTGTTGTGTTTGTGGATAATGACCCTCATCCTGGTCTCTGAAGCTTTAATAAAAATGCCATGAGTGTTTTTCATCTGTTCCCACATTTCTGTAGATATATTACATTTTGCGATTTTGTAGCCCGCTTTATGTCAGACAGGATCTCTTTAAGGGATTTCTTGATTTTACAAGACAGACGTTAATGAGACCTGTGTGTGGCTGGTGAAATTAAACTCGGCCTTCAAAGAATGTGGTTAGCTTGTCTGGATGGCTTTTTTCTAAACAAAGTCATCACTTGAAAACCGCATTTGATCTGATATTAAAAGCTGCTTATCTGAAACCTTTAAGTGGGATTAAAGAAAAATAAACTGAATAAATGTGTAAAGGGGCTGTTTGATCTTATGTGTCGTGTGTTTTAGAGCCAAACATCTGTATGGCAGTTTAAGCTGGACTCAGGCAAGTAGATGAGCCCAAAGCCTGCAGCTTATATCTACAACAGAATAGCAGAAACTGGGAAAAGAATCAAGGCGTATGCTGTGGTTCAGTCAAAGTCTAAAGGGAGTTTTTGTGAGCTGTGCATTTATACACACAGTAAAGAAGAACTGGCCAAAATGTTCTCACCAGCAGCGATGCGAGAGAACGATAAATGCAAGTGTTATTAAATTATGGCTGCTAAAGATGTTCTACAAATGATTGAAATTGTATATTGAGAATGATTGAATTTGCTTTCTTCCCCCCCCCGCATATCATCTACAGAATAAATATTTCCCATAAAGTCATTTCTTCCAACACTTCTGATTGTTTGTCAAACTCGCTCTCTTCAGGCTCACTCCGAGTCTTATTATTCATAAAACAATGGAAGACATTCATCAGAAGAGTGAAGGCTTGGCAAGCTAAAGCTCAGGGGGCGTCTCATCACCAGAGACTTCAGCTAAAATCCTTGTGCCAGAAACTCTAACACATGCTTCATATCGACTTGATTTCTGGGAGCCACCCAGAGCAAACCTAACGAATGAAGGAAAATCACTGTTTGAGCAAAGAGATCAATTAGAAGACACGGGACTTGCTGAGAACATTTTGAATTTCTCCCCTGGTGGGAATTTTTATAGCTCTCTAATAAATCTTGGACAATAATTGCTTGATCTTTGATCTTCATGTTAATGAGGGAGCCCAGAACAGCAAATAAATGGAATCCTTCATTTCAGGCCGAATATCTTGGGCTTCATTGTAACTGTTATTAAAAATACGTATTATATCTTCCTGGCTTTCTTGGGTTTTATTCAAAAACAGCAAATCAGGAATAAAAAGTGTTCCCTCGACTGAAACGCAGATGTGTGTGTACCCTTTCCTGACTTTGAATCCTGGTATTGTGTACATGAGACGACACACAGAGAGGTGATGGACAGAGGCTGACGATTGCTACTTCTGGATGGAAAAATGTATTATTGACTTGCTTTCCAGTGAACTTGCGTCTTTTGTTCAGAATCCAGATTTTGGTTATTGGACAAATGAAACCTGTTGCTTAGCGCCCAGATCAATTAACAAACCAAATATCAGCTTACTGAGAATTACTTTCAATGTCAGATCCATAAGTTTACAAAGTAATGATAAAGTCATAACCCATATGCGGCATGTAAGTATAGCATGTTGCAGTAGCTCTGGTTGGTAACAAAATGCTTTAGACTGTTTTTAAAAGGCAATTCTTTCAAGTACTAAACCGCAGGCTTCCGTTTTCACAAAAGCACACAGCATGGGCTGACATAATAGTAACACCTGTCGGGGGTAAGCAAGGGTCTGTAATTTCTTACCAAAGTAGTTCTTTGATTGACAATTTGACAGCAAATCGCACACTTGGTGACCAGGCTTGTAAACTGTAAACACTCCTGGTTACGTCGGACAGATGCTTAAATGATAGACGGGGTGACAGAGTTTAAGGGATTTGAATGAAAACGTGCAATAAAAATGCTTTGAGAATTTCAGACAGATGTACGATTATCACCGTGAAAGTTATGAAGGAAAAGGGGGGAAAAAAAAAATAAGCTGACAGTTTGGCCACATTTTTGTGTGTCATTTGGCTCCTTCATGCTAAACCGCATCTTGCAAGAATGCAGACACTGGAAAATATTGTTTTCTGCGTGAAAATTTCCATTTAGCAGCAGTGTTGAAACTAATTTAGAACTGCAGCTGTGCGTTGTTACTAGTCACCCATCAGTTCTAGCTATGATTGTGAAAGCCCACAGTGGACTGACGCCAATAAAGGAAGGAAAAAAACAACAACAAAAAAAAAGCATCCGGCTGTTGAGCGTGAGACGACCGGGAAAGGAGCGGCTCCCGCAACAGCAATGCTGAATCATCTCCATCTTTAAAAATAAATAAATAAATAAAATCATCCATCTATCTCTGCAAGCCAAGGAGATGGCCTAACCAAATTAGCATGACAACATTTGCACCAGTGCCTTGGAAGTGCGACAGAGAGAATATCTGCTTTCACTGCCAGTGTCGCCGCTAAAGACTCGGAACAGATCAGTCCTGCAGACAATACAACATGATGTGATTCCCTTTGTGCATAATCTGCTTTAGCTTTTTCAAAGTGTTTCAAAGAGAATATTTGAGTTTGTTTTAGGACCTGCAGTCAATAGCTGGGAGGCAGAAAATGGATTTGTGGGCATACCTATTGGATTATGGCACAGGGGAGAGTTGCATCACATCCTGCCTGTTGTTAAGGACTCGGCGCTGCGATACTCCCGCATGTTCGCCTGCCTTGGAGTTGTTTTTTGAGAAAGTACTTATGTAAACCCTGGGTTGTCCAGAACCAGCTGGAGCATAGCAGGAATCTGTTTTCAGAGCCTTCGCAAGCAGGTTCAAAACTAAACACCGTGTTCTGCCATTCAAACAATAAAAAAACAAGTGATTCACTTTCTCCACCACACTTAATGATGGTATTTTTATTTATTTATGCTTCTGATTATACAGTTTTTACCTTAATTTAGAAGCTTGCGCTACACGGAAAGCTGTAGTACAAGCAGAGAAAAACGACACACACTTTTTAGGATTTCCTTCACAAATAAAAATCTATCTTACAAGCTCAGTGTGCTTGTAAGGTTTTTGAATTTAGTAGACATCATTCTTCTTCCTTGTCGCCTCACTAATGCCTGCACTCAGCTTATTTGGAGATGTTTTTAAATTAATAATATACATCGCAAGGGCTACTGCAAAATTAGTTATTTTTGTGAACAGTTAACAGAATGATTCATGAATCCGCATTGCATGGCAGATCAGTAATTATCCCACTATTATGCAATGACAGTGTGCTGTGGTGTGATGTATTTCTCCAGGTGGACCTGCAGCAGAACCCATGGGAGTGCAACTGTGAAGCGGCTCCGCTGAAGCGTTGGCTCGAGGGGCTCAGCACCATGATTCTTATGGGGGAGGCGGTCTGCAAGTCGCCCGAAAAGACTCAAGGCGTGGCCCTGCGCTCCCTGTCCATGGAGCTGCTCTGTCCTGAGCTGGAGCCCCAGGAGGGCCGTGAGCTGGAGGAGCAGATGGCAAACTCCACAGATGCAGGAGGAAATGTATCCGTGTACCCCACGCCTGGGCTGGGACCCCTCGCCCCTCCGTGGATAGATTCGATCCCTCTGTCGGTGTTGGTGCTCAGCCTGCTGGTGTTGTTCGTCTCGGCTTTCTTCGCAGCGGCGGCACTAATCGCCTACGCCCTGAGGGTTAGGGAAAAGCTGCCGTTCCGTCGCCAGGGAGAGGTGGACTTGGCCGGCATACAGATGGAGTGCGGGATCTTCACGGAGCAGACGCACCACCACCACCACCACCACCACCTTCACCACGACCTGCCTGAAAAGCCCCCCTTGCCTCTGGCTGAACACAACCACGTCTACGACACCATCTTGCCCCGAGAGGCGGCGGCGAAAGGAGCCGACCCCGCCGCCGCCTCACACATGTGTAGCAACCCGATGTTCAAAGACCAACAGGACGCAGATGTGAACCAGCAACTGCAGCCGCAGCAGGCGCAGCAGCAGCAGGCGTTTGCAGCTTCGAAGGAGTGCAAGGGAGGATACTGCCCTACGCCGGAGAAGGAGAAGGAGTGGACCCTGGAGGTGTCTTCATCCCCCATCAACACCATCACAGGGGCGATGGGCGCACTCGCTGGCCTCCATGGGAATGGCATCCTGTGTCCCACGGTCATCGACAGCCAGGGTCCCACACCTAAGGTGGAGCTTGTGGACTGTCTCTTCCAACTCTCCACCCCCGAGTTCAGAGATCTGCCCGACAGGTACGGGAGGCCTCCGCCCTGCTACCCCCGCACCCAGGACTCCAAACAGGAAGTGAGACCTGACCAGACACTCGTGGTCACCACTGTCAACTCCTCAGCCGAGGTGGCCACGGCAGCCAGAGTGAGCAGGGAGATGGAGAGCAAAGACCCAGACTGAGGACCAAACCAGACTACATGGAAGTTCTGGACCGGTCCTATCAGTTTTAACACTCCTCCTCCCTCTAATCCCTCTCCTCCCTCCTTCCTGCTACCATATTTTTTCTCTTGTCTGCTCATCATCTCCCCTTCTGCTGATGAATCACCCAGTAACACTGACTCCTCCTGTACAGAGGTTGGTTTTCAGAGGAGCCTGTGGGGGAGTGGGACTACACTACAACTCCGTGTTTTATTCCAGGACCTGAGGTCAGGTTTTGTATTTCCCCCCCCCCCCACTACTGGCACATGGGTTGGTATTTGGCAAGTATTAGCTGAACCAGGATCTCTGCCTCTGGGCAAAACTTCAGTTGCAGATACCGCTGCTTTTTATTTTTCCTCCACAGTCCCACAATGCGATAAAAAGGCTTCGTTTTTCCACCAAACACCACAATTAGCAGGCTGCAGCACGGCTGTGGGCGTTAATGCTCATAATATCACTCTCAAAGGACCTGCGTGGAGGTGAAAAAGAAAAAAAAAACACAGCTCTTAACAACATCAAAAACAAGAGTCATGAACCTCGACAGCCTGAAGGCCTGGAGCGAGCTGGGCATGCACGTAGAGACAGAGGAGCGGCCGAGACAACCCAAGAAGAAGAAGAAAAATAACCGAATATAGCCAAGTGCCTTAGCAATGAACAGCCAGCAGTATGGTCAATGCTTATTTTTCTATAAATACAGATCTATTTATCTAAACAAAGAGGTTTGACTACCAACGGATCGGGACGCTGATGGACAACTGAGACTAATCAAGGACCTGAAGAGTAATTGCATTCCCTTGGATGAGCCAAAAATAATAACCTACCCAGTCAATATTGGAGTTGTTTGTATGCAGTTCTGTTGATTTTTCTTCATCTCATCCGGTCAAACGTAGTTTGCTTATCTGGATTTCTTTACAGGGCTGTGACGGGGACTGATTCGGGATTGTCGCAGAGCGAGATTCTGGAAAGATTTTGGAAGTTCTTATTATTGTTACTATCGTTTTAATGGGAAACAAAAGCGAGGAAGGCAGGACCACAGAAGAACACCGAGCCAATGGATGCATTTTGGATTTCTTTATCTCTCAGACTTAGCCGGGCCACAAGGACCTCTGCTTGTTTTATTCCACCCGACAAAGGCACAGAGGTTATTGTATTCTTTTTCTTTAAAATATTTCTCAGAGGAAATATTGAATGACAACAAAGACAAAGGACAAAAAAAAGCAGGTGTAGAGGCATTTTTTTTCTGTTGTTAAAAAAAAGACACTTCTATCAACTACTGGTTAATATCTTTTATGGAGATACTTTTTATGCTTTCATCTCCAAACAATAGTAGAGGCAGTTGTGAATATATTTATTCTTAGTTTTTGCGTGTTGAAGCTCTCCTGTAAGGGATCATGTTATATTAATGTATAGGATGATTCTGCATCTGGTTCAGCCTTCTTACCGCCGACCCACGAAGTACAATAAAGGGTGCTACATTAAAAAAAAAGAAAAAGAGACTTTCCCTGGCAACTATTGTGTGACAGATTCACACACACTTACACACAACCTGACCCAAATAACATGCACTCCCACGTTTTCCATCTTCATTCCCTTAAAGGGATAGTACACATAATTTTGTAGGTAACTTTCTTGGTGTCTTCATTTTGTTGCAAATCAAGGATTAGGGTGGAGTTTATCTGTGTTTTGTTGCTAACTGCTAATTTCAATTCAAGTCAATAACATATTTCTCTAAATGCTGTGTCCAAACATACTCTTTGTTTACACTGGTTTAGGGAAATGTAATCAGTATGAAAGGCTAAAATAGTCTTTGACTTCCACTATGTTTCATGTATGTGGCAGCCATATTGGAAACTGCTTGGTGAACTTGTAAATCATTTCAGGTCAAGGAAACCACATAATGGAAAACAGAAAGTTACTGTAAAACTCAAATTTAAAGTTTCAACATCTAATACAAAACAAATATTAGATTTCTCATTGGAAATGCTTTTAATGTACCTTCTTCAATATCCCTTTTCACTCGGGAAGATTTATGTTGGTGTACAGCCTCCAACTTCCATTTCCTGCATAATTATAAACACAATCATCCTCTCTTTTGTAAATAACCACATTTGATGATGGTTAAAATACTCAAAATAGTATTTACTATGGCATTGTTTTAGATGGAAGGTGTTTAAAGGCAGAAGAAATATATATGTTAGCAAAATTTAAGAATTTAAGTTGCTTTGAGATTTTCATCTCAAAGCAACAATAGATTTCAAATATCTCCAAGATCCAATGTGTTGGATAAATGGACAGCTAGTTTATGGCCCTCAGTTTACTTTAAACCCTGTAAAACAGCTTAGAGAAATCCAAAATAAAAAAATAAATAAAAATTGAGTCAAAGATTTAAATATGCCCACAAAATGTTCAAGCAACCCATCTTTCAGAAATGTTCTGCCCTTTCAGTTATTAGATGTAAAAATGCTAATAATTGCATTTGAATTAATCTTTTTTTCATCCAATGTGGCGAGATGGTCTCCGTGAAACTTATTTTCACAATTTAAAAAAGTAACGAAACAAAAAATGTGCAATCTGCTTATATTTCTTTACCAAAAAAAAATCTCATCTTCTTCTACATGTACCATCTTCAATATCTGTTTTCACTCTTCCTGAATGAAAACAGCCTCAACATTTCAACAATACTCTGTGGTTAGGCCATTACCGGGAACAAGAACAAAAAACAGATGAGGCATTATATCATGAACATATTTACATTATCAGTAGAAATCTTTCAAGCTGCAAAGCCAAACACAAAACAGTTTTTGAAATAAACTCAACCACAAATCAAGCAATTAAACAACAAACAGCTGGTGACTCTGCTTTGGTTTGGGCTCCTTTAGGACTAGCCGCAAGCTCTAGCCTCCAGGACTAACTTTCTTGGATTGATACCAAATGAGGAGGACATGAAAGCGGTCTACTGCTTTACACGTTTTAAAAAAATATTCACTTGGAAAAATCCAGAATGTTCCTTTTCTTAATAGTGCATGAACAAAGCGGCCGGAGGTGCGCTGAGCTTGTCCATGCAGAGTGCTGGAGAGATCAGATGAAAGCCGGGCGAAGCTGATGGCCTGCAGCGTTCCTCACACATTGAAGGCTGTGGAAAGAAGCTAATAGAGGCAATCTTCCACATTAACTGTATGAAATCAATACAATCTATTTGTGAAATGAGGACATGTAAGGCCGCTGGCCCCGGGGCCAAGGTTGCACACTGCACCATCCCCTTCCCCAGCCTGCGTGTCTCGCGCAATGGTCTCCCCTCTTCTTTCATCTCTCCGTCTGATTCGCTCCCCTCCCTCGCTCTCCCCATTTCCTCGCCTCTTTATTCCGCCGTTCTCTGGCTCACCTTTTGCTTTTGTTCTTTCCCCTCTCCTCTATTTCCCCTTCTCTCTCTCTCAACGCTCCGGCTGTCATCTTAGCCTCACAGGGCGGACACAGAGAGATGCTGCTCTATATGCTGCCCAGCACACAGGTAGCAGCACCCACTGAAAATATGTGTGTGTGTGTGTGTGTGTAAGAGAGAGTCTGTGTGTGTGTGTTTCTTTGGGCTCTTCAGACACCTCCTCCTCACTCTCAGTGTTCAGAACTCTGTTGCACAGATAATCCCCAAGTGTGTGTGTGTGTGTGTAACACACTGGGGACTGTGTGTGCATTAAAGGGCGGGTTGGTGTTTCTTTGTAGGTGTGAGGGTGTGTGTTTAAGGAGAGTGTGTGAAGTTTGCGCAGTCTCCTGTTTGTGAGCCTCAGTCCAGCCTTAATCCTCTAAACTGTGCAGTTCACTCATACCACATCAGCCCCATTGTGTCCTCAGACAAAAGAAGCGCAGTTAAAACTAAATGCCAGTTAAAGCAACAATCGACTAATTAAAGCATCGTTTTCCATCCTTTTCACACCATTCCTTACCCCTACCCCAACCCTCACGTTTAAAGCTTCCCGTCTCACTTCCTCGCCCGTGGCATGCAATTTTTACAGTACTTTCTCTCTCTGGACCGACTCCAGCGAGGTGGATGTTTTCCTCCATATTTATTATCATTCTTATTTCGTATTGTATGCGTGTTTTTGCCAGGCTAACAGCTTTTTGCCATGGTTCATGTGTTTGTGTCCTGTCAGAACTGTCCCATCGAAGAAGAAAAAGAAGAAGAAGGAGAAGGAAAAAAAAAAGAAATCATTCATTTCCCAGAGTCAAGGATGAAAGAGTCTTTAGGCTTCAAACGCCGGTGGGCCTCTGCGGCTCAGATTGCCTCTCGCTCTTTCTCCACCGCCGTGTCGTTTATTCCTCTGGAAAGAAAGAAAGAAAATAAGAGGCTGCGGCGTCAGTTAAGTGGAGACGGCAGGAACGTGTCGAGGATCGGGACAATTAGCCTGATTAGAACAATGGCGCTTCGCATGGTGGATCTAGCCGGGCGGATCCCTCCTGAGCGTTTAGGTTGAAGACATAAAAACCCATATTCTTGTCGCTCAGGCATAAACATGCCGGCATATACATATATATATATAAAAAAAGAAGAAGAAATGCACAGTCGGGCATGGTTTGATGCGAGTGAAAAGAGATCTGTTTAAAAGTCATGGTGCATAGCTTGCAGAGGCTTTGGTGTTCGGCCATGACAAATAGTTGCGGCTGAGCCCGGTCATCCTTCACAAATACACACAGGGCGACGCGTTAACGGCGTAAACGAACGGACGCGCGCACGCACGCGCGCGCACGCACGCACGCTTCCCCCCCCACGTGCAAACACAAAAGTTCGAGAGCAAACAAAGTCCGGCTAAATATGTACACAAACTGTACACACAACAGGCACGCAGAGCAACGCTGCTGTGTAATGTTGCTCTGCATTGCAGTGATCTGCCCTGCTCCTCTTTTCACACACACACACACACACACACACACACACACACACACACACACAAAGACAATCACTGGCTCTCAATGGACTACATCAGCATGGGAAATACTTAGCAGGAGAGCAAAGAGACTTGAAGTGCATTAAAAGAGAGACACCAGTCGAGCAAGATGAGAAGGTACAGGGAGGGAGGGACCCAAAGAGGACAGAGGGGAGATGAAAAGAAGGTGCGAGGGATCAGCAAGCGGGTGATTCCAGGCTTAAGGCTGCTGGAGGACTTTATTCGTTCAACGGGGGTGTGTGTGAATGGAGTCAGCATGTGTGTATTTCGTCTCCGCTCTCAAGGCGCGCGACGTCACCCGCGCGTGATCTTTTGCCAAGAGTCGGAGCTCGAGCTCGACGTCCGCCAAACGGTTCCAGTCAAAAGATGGGAGATTTGGGCGCCTTTGCTAGAGCAGCACGACAATGGTTGTTTATGGAGCGCCGAGTCAAAATGGCAGATGACTTGGCGTGTTGGTTAGGTGTTATTATAGTAAGCTGATACGTGTCTGTTACCTTGTCAGTCTGCTGCCGCAGTAAGCCGGGGGAAGAGACACTAAGATGGCAGGGACGAGCCTGGTTGGCGCTGGGAAAACGTCGCATGAGCTTTTACATGCGCCGTGATGAAGAAGGCTCTGTTGATGTGTTCTTGCTCATGTCTGTACGTCTTAAGGTTTTTATGTGTTTTTGTGACAGACAGGAAAAACATGAAAACACCCTCTCTGCATGGGGGTTTTAAATCCAAATCGTCTTGAGTTTTCTGTTCCAAACATGTCAGGATTCCTTCCCAAACCATGGAATCCTGACACTGCTAAAACATAAACATGCTTCATGAACCCTAAACGATCTTTGAACCAAAACAATCTGAAGGATGGAAATGTATTTTATACTTTGCGACACATATTGTTTGCCTGTAAGCTGGAAAGGTCAAAGCTTTTGACCAACAATCGTACGTCTTTCTGTTTCTTGTGTCTGTTATGACATTTACAGTACATTTGTAGTCAGCCCTCAAGAGCCATCATATTGGAAAAACAGACTTTGATGCTATTATGACCGCCAAGTCTTTTGTGACATGTCTTTGCCAACTTTCCACATGTGGAGACTGATTTTCTTTTCCCATTCTTCTGCAAAATAGCCTCAATCTCGGCCTTGTTGGATCAGGCTGTCATGAAGTGCATTAGTCGGTGGTGAGGATGAGTGTGGAGGACCCAGGTTGTGGAGTGAAAAAAAAAGACGATTTAATCAAAGCTCTGACAGAAAAACAGAAATCCAGGCAGCACTGGTGAACTCAACACACGTAGCACTGGAGAAGACAAGGACAGATGAGGAAACACAGACACAGGTGGGATTAAATACACAGGGAAGGAAATCAGGGAAATGAGGGACAACTGGGGACAACCAAATAAACACACAGAAAAAAAACAACTAAATCCTCACACAGGTGGTCTGTGATTGGCTAATTTTAATCTCCCCAAACACTCCCAATTGATTTGGATCTTGACTTTGACTGGGTCAACATGCTTTTGATCTAATCCACTGTTCTTAAGCGTTAGAAAACAAATCTCGTCCTCGGACTTAGATTTTTTTTCTTAAAAATAATGATAAAATAGATATTATTATTTTTTATATTTTTAATATTTTTTTTAATAATAATATTAAAAAAATATTCATCTACCGACCAACTTATGACCAGCTTCCTTGTTTCTGGAAAAAATAAGAAAAGCAGTTCCCAGAACACAATGCTGCCACCACCGTGTTTCACTGTTTGGATTGTCCACTCGGTTTTCCTCCAGACGAAGCGTTTTGCTCGTAGGCGGAAATGTTCAATTCGAAGCCTCATCTCTCAGCAGCCCACGATCTCGACGGCTGCATGGTTTCAGGGAAACCGAGCGTCTAATGGCTTTCTTCTTGCCGGCCAGATTTTTGAGGAGTGAGTGCACAACCATTAGTTGTCCTATAAACACATTCTCCCACCTAAACTTTGGAGTCTCTTCCTGATGCCTCCGTCTTGGGGGGTGTGCACCGTCTACATAAACACGTGGATTCATAATTAAAGAAGGCCAGTTTGACATTAGAGCTGCTCACACCGTCTTCAGACTGCATGCTCTCTCGTGCCAGATTGAGACATGTGGAAAACCTCCCTACTACCCGACATCGCTGTCTCCCTGAAACAGCTTCGAGGCGACACCGAGGGCACCGTAAATTCTGATTTGCCAATGTGTCTCCCCGCTGCTTTCTTCTCTGTCGGGAGCGAGCCAGGAGCAGAGGATTACAGCCCACCTCTGCACTGGGATGCCTCGTGGCTCCTTTAGCGCGGCTCCCATCACCTCCAAAATACCACAGCTGGTGGCTTTAGAACTGAGAGGCAGTGGGCCACACAACTGTCGACTTTGCAATTCATTTATGATAAACTTAAGTCGGTCTTAATCTCCGCCTGACGCCGTGTGTAGAACCAGTGTTTGGAACAACATGTTTATCTGGCAGGGAAGCTGAGAGCGGAGCGCGAGCCAGGGGAAGGCGCCCGCTTACAAAGATAACACAGAATATCCCCCTCTCCCTGCAAGTGCCGCTTTAAACCGGGGAGCACGGCTACCTTCATGTGTCTGGGCGCAGGGCCGTAACAGAGATTTATTAACCCCGTGTGCTGGGCAAGATTCAGGAACAGGGCCTTTAAATTTTTCTTTCCGCCAATGCAGTTGTGGCATTCGAGCGTTTCAATTCTCGCAACCACAGTGCAGAGTTTGTACATTCGTATTTCTTTATTAATGAAAATAAAATACTTGCATTGGAGGAATCCTCACGATGCAGAGCTAATAAGAGCAGAGGCAGAATAAAAAAAAATCAACTTTTCTTTTTACAGCATGGCGAGATTTAACAAATGAGGAACAATGTTTTCATCAAAGCAAGGTCACAAAGTCTCTGTTTTATCCCTTTGGGTCCAAAGTTACTTTCTCTTGAGTTGGTACTTTGCATTTATTTTCCTAGTTTGACAGCAAAGTAGGTGACAGCAAATGTAGTTAAGCAGAGCTTGCATATTCAAAGTCGCACTGTAATGCCCTCAACTCATCCATTCATTGGCAAACACTTTAATCCTCTCATCCTTGAATATATAAACTGAAATCCGCGCAGTGGGAACTCAGATGACTCAAAGGCATTCATGGCAGTAGAGCAGCAATAACACTGCGGTTTGGTCAACCTATTCATCGTATTGTTGCAGTAGACTCTGGAAAGAGGTGTACGCCCTCATCCAGCTATAGTTAAGTATTCATCGGATTCATGAATACGTTTTTTAAAGACCTAATAGTCAATAAATTCATGCCAAAATGGATAATGCACGATTGGAAGATAACTAGTTGCGCTAGTGAAGGATGTAACGTCTTTTAAATGTTTATGTCTATAAAATCTGAGCTATTTAAAATGGAAGACAAATTTATGTTGGTTCATGAATTCTTGTAGGGAATTTCTTCTTCTTTGTCTGTGTCTTTGTGGACGTTTCTCTGTGCATTGTTTGTTTTATCATGTGTGAACGGAAGTGGTGGTCCACCAACTGTTCACACAGTGTTGGGAGCAGGAAATGTTTCCAGATAGCATTAGGTCATTTCTCTCTAACTGGGAGATCAAGCTCAACATCTCACATTTGACTTGTGTATTCAAGGTTTGAATGGTTTATGTCAGTGGTTCTTAACCTTTTTTGAGGTACCGAACCCCCTAGTTTCATATGCGCATTCACCGAACCCCTCCCCCCCCAGCTTTGAGAGGAAGCTCTAAACCAAAAAGTTTAGTGGCTAACGGTTCCAAAGTACTTCATCCAAAGTCGAACAATCGGCGTGTGGTCTTGTGGTTTTCAGACATTTGTATTCCCATTTTTTCTCGTATCATATCATTGCAGGTGTATTGAGAAATGTGTCGGCCATGAAGAGCAAATTCTCAAACCCAAACCGAGCCCGGCAGGCGATTATTCTGCATGTCAGTTTAATAGATGTGGATGTAAGCCTGAAACCCCCAGAGGCCAAAAAAAAAATGGAAAAGAAAAGAGAAAAAAAATCAAGGCGGTTTTAAACCTCAAAGGAAATTCAAGGAAAAACAATTAAAACTGAAAAAATAAAAACAAACTTAAGAGTTTAATAAGGCCATAAATATATGGGATGTTTTTCTTTATTCAGGATTTCTGTGTGTGAGATGAGGTGAGGTGGAACCTCAGAGCATTCATTAGTATGCATCAATATGTGTCGCTGCAATTTTAATATAACCGAAAGCCATAATTAATTGAAGCATTCAAAGTTTACTTGTTAATATGCTAGTCCTGCATTTCAGTTAACCTGCAGTTAATTTATTTCCTTATTGACTATTGAGACTATTAATATTATGAAATCAGCTGTTTTTTTCCTTTTCTCTGATGATTGAGCTGTGTTTAATCCGTTCGTTGGCAGTATTTTAAAAGTCGGCTGGGGAAATATTAACGTTGGTGCCAATATTTAGACTGCTTGATGCCACTGTTGCCTGCTTTTGTGTCTGGCTCCGTCACTTAGTCTCACATAACACATTTGCCACATCCTGCAGAGGGTTTGTTTGTGGTTTTGGGAATTTTAAAAGCTGAAGTGCAAAAAAAAAAAAACTTATCTCATAAATATGCACTCGGGGATGACAAAAGGCATTTTAATTCAAGCACTTTATGAGCCATATTTCATTATGGGCTGCTGCTGGTTGAATGAATGTGGCCGTAGCGAATGAATGCGTGTTTATGTGTGGGTGTACATGCGTTGCACTCGATGGCTGTGCTGCAGTCGTAAAATGAATCAGATCTGCTCTCAACAAGACTTGGTACCTCTCTCCAACGGGAGACTCGTAAAAGAAAGCCCGACATGAAATCCATTATGCTTAATTCCCCAAATCCATAATACCGTCAGAGGTCTTAATCTCCATCCCATTCTTATATAAATTAGCTTCCTCGTCTCTGGCAGACAGAGCTCTCTGTTTCGACACCAGCTGCCCAGACCTCTCTGCACTCGGTTGGGGGAAATCACTACCATTACAAGAAACAGTCGTGATCTTCTCTTTGGCCCGCTGAAAAACAAAGGACCTTTTGGGAAATACACTTATTCTCCGCTGAGAAGATGGATGCCAGTTCTGGCTGCCTGTAATGCTATCTTTGGCCGACTCAAAACACCGGGAAAAGATGGAATCACTTCGACTCCTCTGCGAGGATTGGATTAGGATTGAATGTTTCACTTCGTCGTGCCTGATCTCATTTCAGAAATAATGAGAAATCCTTTTTTTGTTCTTCGTCTTCAATTGTTAGTCTTCTGAAGGACACAACATCATTGCAATTCTCAGGGAGTCCGGAGAAATCTATAAACAGAGGATAGATGAATCTTAATAGAAACCTCATGGGGTTTTAAATATTTATGAAAGAGACATTACACTGAATTTTATATATCGGCTAATTACTAACAGAAAAAACGAGCACGTGTGAGTGAGACTTCTTTCACACTGAAGCATTGAAAAATCAACCAGGACCTGGCTGATCAATGCAAGGCCTTGAAGAGATCCTCTGGGGTGCATCAGGAACTCAGACATCGTCATCATCATCATTTGCTTTTAACTGCGAGAGCTCCCCAAGCACCGAGAAAGACTTTGGTAATGGGATAGTGGTGTTTTATTATGATGGTGTCGATATGTTGGGACCCAGGGAGTCTGGATGTCTCAACAGGGCCTTGATGGCAATCAAGGGTCTCATCAAGCGACTGAAAGGAGATATCCACAAGCTCCATGCCGATGATTTCAGCGCCGTGGTCAGATAAGATGATCCTGAGGAGGAAAAGGAGGAGGAGGATCTAAGACAGGATGCACAGAAAACAACCTGACCTTCACGCTTTAGTGCTGATGATGAACTGAAGACAATCTTGATGAGGCGCTTCGCCACCGTAAGGCTGAAACTAATTGTTGATGTGGAGAAACTTCTTCTGTGTGTAGGGGAAAAGACTTGAGGAGTATGGTAGCTTTGTGACTTGAAGTAGAACGGTCAGGGGTGTCTGGGGAAAGAAGGGGGAAGAAATGACTAGAAATGGTGACGCCATCGCTTGGTCGAAGCTTTAATAATGACTGAAAGAGGCTTCACCAAGTTGTAATTAGAAAAAAAAACTAGAAACCGGTTTGAGCAAATTTTTAGAAACAGAAAGAAAAGTAAAGCTTAGCTTTCTTTGATAAGAAATGCATCAGTATTAAAGAGATCAACTTAAATCTTCTAATACCGGTCTCATCGAGTGATGATTAAAAATCCTTTGTATTTTATATTTAAAAAAACCATTTTATCCAAACTACAACAGCGAGGCTCTGTGAGCACAGCGAGCGTTATGTTAAACTGCAGCTGACAGTTATGAAGCAAACAATATAACAAAAGAAACTTTTAACAAGCAAAAAGCGGAAAACAATTCACTCCTTTCTCCTTCAAAACTAGAACAAGTTTTTATTGAGAAAGAGATGGTGAAAACAACACTCCATTTTTATGCTTCGTGTAGCTTTGTGTTCATCTTAATGTGGATTTTATGAGGAGATTTTTCTTCCTTTAAGACAAAAACACAGACAACTTAGTGGACCTCCAATGGTGGTCAGTGTTGCCCCAATGAAACATGATAAATATGGTTTATTCTCTGTACGACTTGTGCCAACGAGGCAGCACGTAGACTTGGTGCATACAGAGAGGATAACCTTTCATTCTGCAAACTGTCTAGATCTAGATCTTCCAGAGTTTCTGGTCCTCTATTATTCTCTCGTCCTTTGAAATCACCTCATGAGTCTCTACAGGATTTAGACATGAGAACCGAAACAGTCCTAGAAGACTGACTTACTGTCTGCTGAACCAATTTTGTGTGTGTTTTGAATAATCACTCTGTTGAAACATGGGTTTCTGGTGGAGTCCAGCAGATTACGCAGGTACAGTACGAGGCGCTCTCCCACACATTTCATTCTCCGCTTCGCTCCAGTCTCGCCTGTACTGAACAATTATTTCCTAACCTAGAGGTTTTCTAAAGGTTTCATTTTCTACATGCCTCACTTTGTCATGGAACTACGGCAGTAAAAAGTCAATTTATTTATGGGCTCTTTAAGACGTCTTCGCCGCGGGCGCCGACAGAAACGCTCACATGTCCAAGTTTCAGTTATTCCGACTTGACGAAATGCATGAACATCCATGGTGACGGTGATAATCAGTCTTTGGCCCAGTGGCCACTGCAGAAAAAGAAGAAAACAGGTGATTCAACTTAAAAAGATAAAGCTAATTTGCTACAAGTTTATCCGAGTGTATATATATAAAGTCTTTAAAGTTGTTTACATGTAACTTTTTTAAGCTCTATTCTTGTTTTTCTCAGACGTTCACAATGAGGGGTGGAATCTATCATATTCAGATTTGGCTGTATGTAGGTTTTTTTGCAACAAAAAGGTGGTATTAAATCTGGGTGGAGGGATATCAAATATGGGACTGATGTACAGTGCAACCCTGTGAAAGCAGGTTCCACTGATAAAACCTTGTAAAGCAGGTGCTGCGCAAAAGGTTTTAAAATAGGCTACTTCTGTTGCTGCTGTGAGCTGTGTGTCACAGCCTCTGCTTCCGCTCCAGCTGCTCTCTGTGTCGATAAGCAGGCCAAATCAGCAGGCCAAGCCATAATAATTTCAAACTGTTATCAGTGCACCGACATGCATCTGTCCCTTCCACCTCGCGCCGCATCTCCATTTTTCTCCCTCTCTCTCTCTCTTCGATTTCTCCAATGCCTCACCGAAGCTCACTGTTTAAACAAAGAATCGCAGGTTCAGGTGTTGAGTTTCAGGAGGAGTTGCTAGGCAGATTTAGCAAAGTCTGAAACAAGAAGAATCATTTGTCTTTTTTTCTTCTTCTTCTTCTTCTTCTTCTTCCACTCGACGATGTAGAAAAAGCAGTGACTTTTCAGTGGGCATTAGTTTCCAAGTCTTGCTTCAGAAAAGTTTGTTGTGTCTTTCCAACAAACGAATATTCTTTGTCAAGCATTTGTGCTACAAAATTTCCCTTTGTGCTGCTCTCATTTTAAAGATGTTAAGAAATGTTTCCAGAGGGTCATGAAAGGTCAACCGCCCCCTCTCGCCTCCCCCAACCTATTCCAAGTCAGATAAAATTGTCGTCAATCAACTTGACTTTCTTTGTGCAGCAATTTTTTGTTTGCGATGCTTTGGCTTTGAAGATATTAATGAAAGTTTAAAGGTTGTTTTGATTTAGTAAAAGTGTGTGTGTGTGTGGGGGGGGGGTTGACCTTTTGACCTTTAAACTTTCATTAATATCCTTGAAGCTGAAGCAGCACAAACACAACATTTTGCAGCACAAACTTATTTGAGTTTATTGGCACCCAGTGGCGCAACTACACATTTTTCAGGTGAATGCGAAAACGTATATCGGCGCCCCCCCCCTCCCCCCCCAGGGAACATCAGGGTGAAGTTGCGATTATCTTCTCCCCCCCCCCCCCCTCCATGCGTTGCATTTACAGCACAAGGCACCCCCCCCCCCCCCCCTGCAACAGTCAAAAATGTGTTTCAAGTTCATCTCTTCTGGAGGCCGTCATCCTGCAACAACGCAACACATTTCATCGACACGCAAAGCCAATAAAAGCAACACTTTTTGTCAGATTTTTCTTCTTCTTCTTCTTCGTCTGATTTGGGTTGTAGGGCATCTGTCACAGACTGTTTTCTCGAAAGTGGCAGTGGGACAACGTTGAGTGCTGCAGCTTGTGGTGTGTGTGTGTGTGTGTGTGTGTGTGTGTGTGTGTGTTGGTGTGTGTGTGTGTGTGTGTGTGTGTGTGTGTGCGTATTGCGCATCGCTGGATAACCAGCGGGGGTGGCGGTGGGGGTGGTGCGGCACAGTTTGAAACCAGGAAATAAAAACAACATTCCAAAGAGAATAATGCAGCAGGAGGAGGAACCCGGTTCTGCCGCCGTCCCCCTGGCATTGCTCGCCACAGCCTGTGCGTGTCTGAGAGCGGCTGAGTGTCGCTGCCAGCTTTTGGGGGGGGGGGGGGGGGGGGGGGGGGGGGTCTCTCTCTCTCCCTCCCTCTGTGTATGTGTGTGTGTGTGTGTGTGTGTGTGTGTGTGTGTGGTGTGTGACAGCTTACGCACACACACGCTTGTCCCGCAGCATCGGAGTGAATCACACACTCGGAGTCACGTAATTAATGGCATTTTCCACTGATTCTTGTCCACGTTTTCAAAGAGCACGTTTTAAAATGTTCAACTTTCCAGCACATCATGTATGAGCCCCCCCAGACCCCCCAACACTACCGCATCTTTACTTTCTCACACTGATGCTATTCCATCTCCCTCTCCTCTGATAATCGCTCACACTTTCAAACACCTCCCTGTGTAATTATTTCCTTCCCCAGCTTCCGCTTGGTTTTATTATATTCTCCACCTTCGCCGTCCTCCCCACTTTGTTGCTTCTTATTTAATCTTACTTCATTTTTTTTTTGCCCCCCTCCCTCCACCCTCGCCGCTACCTCCACGTATATATCCTCTCTCCATCCCCTCGCGCATCTTTCCTCTCTCTCTCTACTCTGTCTGTCTCTGTTAAATGGGTGCGCTGACCCCATTACAGGGTGCCGGTGCTGCCGAGCGGCGAAGAAAGAGGAGGCGAGAGAAGGAGGAGCGGGAGGAGGAGAAGATGGGAGGATGGATTGCGTTTTGTGTGTTTGAATGGGATGATTAATGAGCGTTGCCCGCGGAGGGTGTTATCCCCGCTCCGGACCAGTGGGGGACGCCGCAGGGGTCACCTCTGGGTCGCTCGCGCGTACGCCGAGGCCGCGCCGAGCTTTAGATACACACGAGAGCCACGCCGCTGTGCAAACAGCGCGCCGCGCGCTGCCATCACTGCTGACATTATCATTAACACCGCCGGGACGGTGGGATCAGAGGGGGCCGCAACGGCAAACACAACCCAGCGGCTGGGAGTGTTCACAGTTCACCAGGCGGCTGCTATGTGACTCGGCGTCGCCGCCGCCGCCGCTGTGGTGGGACACTTCTCCTCCTCGGGCTACCATAAGGCTTCCCCGACGATTAACTCGCAAACATCATTGATTTAATTTGATAACTTCATTACACCAGGATTTTCTTTTTATACCCTAACATTAAGTGTTGTGCTTGTCAGACAGCTTTTCTTTTTATTTTTTCCTTTTTCTTCTTCATTTTTTAATAATCAAGCATTGTTTGTCAGGATAATTATTTGTCCAATTACAGTGTTCAGTGAAATCTATTTAATGCTTTCTCTGAGGGCTAAGAGAAAGCAATTCTCCTTAACTCCCTTTGAGTTCTCCTGCAGAAAGGATTTTACTGAAATCAAATACTTTTTTTGTGTGTTTTACTGCGCCGTGCATGTGGCTGTGTGCAAAAGTCTCAAGTCAAAGGTTACTTCTTCATACGAAGCCTGGCGAACATCTCCGTGCCCCTGAACGTCATGAGATTTTGTCACGTTTTATGGAACAGGCTTAACATCACATGATGCATAATTGTGAAGAATAAGGAAAATTTCAAGCTTTTTGTCCAGAATAAAACTTTGAAAAGTGTCATGTCTTTTATTTTCACCCCCCTTTACCTTGATTCCTTTATTTAATCCAGTGCAAATCCGTTTTTGTTTGTTGTTTTTTTTTTGTAGAAATGCTCTGCTTCAAGTGTTATTTGCCAAATGTCTTTATTGGCATTATTTCCCATTATTTCCCAGAAAATAACTCAAGTTTTTCTTCTCTGACTCACTTCCCACAGCATGCTACTGCCACCACCATGTTTCACAATGGAGTTGATGTGGGATGACGTAGATTTTCCACACACACACAAAGGGCCAAATTTACATATTCCAAATAGTTGCTTAAGAGAAAAGGAAAAGAAACAACAAATTGCATGCACAGTTAGTTGTTCTTGCAGTTGATTGTGCCTGCAGAAGTGGAGCAGACCGCCCTCTTGTTTAATGAGGATCCTGCATGTGCTGCTGCTGTCATCATGAAGAGTGTCTGAGAGCCGAATGCCATTAAAGAAAGATGAAGTCTTTATGCTAAAGGTAGAATAATAACAACAGATAATAATAATTACACAAGGTATAACGCGTTTAAAAATCAATCAAAATAAAGTTCTAAACAGACATATTTAACATCCCCCTGAAGCGGGGGGAGGGTTTTTGTTTTAGTTTGATGGTAATAATCTGTCCAACTCAGACATCTTTTGGAGCGTGCAGGTACCGGGATATATCATCTACATCACATTTTCTGGGATAAATAGATGTTGTCCTGCACTGCATCAAGGCATATCCAGGGTTTCCCCCAGAAAACTTGTTAAGTCCTGTGGTCGGGTCATCCAGCAGCCCGTCGTGTTTTTAGTTAAAAATGTTTAAAGTTGACAAGAAATTTGAAAATATCACCTGGTAATTTTGTGTTATTGGAAGATTAATGCTTGAATATTGACTATAATCTTTTAAAAAATGCAAACATTAAAAAAAAAAAACTAAAATAAATAAGCAATGCTAAGGCTGGTGGCCTGCCTGGCTTATAACACACTAGAGGAAACCCCACATAGCAGCATGCTGCCTTAAAGTGACAGTGCGCTTTTTGTCACTCCTCCACAATGACCAGATTTTCAGTTGGGTTGGGTTCTCTTTAAAGGTTTTATAACATAACGATGAGTTGAACACCTCCATCACTTAATGTCTGATCTTCCCGTTGTGTTACTTCATGCAGTTTGATCACTAATCTGTGTTTGTATTGAGATTAAATCACATTAAAACTGACCAATCACTCCTTAGGCTGGTTGGTTGCACTGGATTTACTTTGAGGCATCAGAATAGAAGGGGATAAATACAAATCAGTGCCACTTTTTCCAGACTTTTGTTTCTAAAAGTCTTTTTCTGTCCAGTTTTCTAAGCTGGGCAAATTTGAGCTTAACCATGAACAAATGTAAGGCCTAAAAACCTTTAGCTGAATAGTTTTGAGTCATTTCTTTTGGAAAAAAAAACTCAAGCAATGACCTAATATAGCACCTGAGTGATGCGTCATTCCTTGTCTGCCAACCAACAACGCTTTAGAAGTTTATTGCACGTTAAAACGTCATTTTATTTGTGAATCTCCATTATCTCTGGAATTTTTCATGCCCAAAAAAAGACATGGGAATAAATCATGTCGGAGATTGTGTATTTGCTTAGTAATGTGTGGACCAATCCATGTTCTTCTCTCAGGCTTAGAAGCCTTTTTGTGCCTGAATGATTCATATGTCACAGTGATGTGGCTCACCATTAAAAAAAATTAAAAATCCCCCCCGATACTGGAGACGTTCAGAGTTGGAAGTGCTTCTGAAAATTAGGTAAAATAATGCAAATTTTGGACATAACAACAACAAAAAAAACCCAGATGAAAACATTCTAAGCAGAGGTATACACTGCTCTGTGATGGGCTGTGTGTGTAGATAAATGGTGTAGTCATGGATGAATAAAGCTATTTCAATGACTTTGTTGTCCTCAGTATGAAGTGTCCAAATATACGCATAGAGAGCCCAAAGAAATAACTGCATGGTGCAGAACAAAGCCGCAAACCAACTCTGAATGGCTGCAATTTTCCAAAACAGAGACGATTCGGCGGTGAAAATCCCCGCATGGGTTCTGGATCAATTCTGAAAACCATTGTTAGCGAACCCAGTCCACAAATACAAGTTAAAACTTGAAAGAGAGAGGGAGAGAGATACAAAAAAAACAGAGGATAAAAACAAGGAAGCAGATTGAGAAACGTTGCTTCCTTCTGACGGTCCGAGCTCATTTCCAGAGCTCTGAGGTGAAATGGAAGAGCGCCCCTGTGGTCAGACAGCATCAAAACCAAAATTTGTTTTCAAAGTCATGGACTCTGCCGTGTCCTTCAGGTTAAGAAGGAGAGGCGCCATATGGCTTGTTACTGTATGCTCACTAAATTTAAGAACCAGCATCTGTCACGGTGCGGCTGCAGTCGTGCATATGGCTTCGGTGACTTAGACATCTGTGGAGGCTCTGTTGCTGTTCAAAGATATGTGAGTGTAAGTTTGGTGGCAACGTATGCCGCCATGCAGACGTCCTCGTCAGAAAAGCCCCGGTTTGTAAAACCGCAGCGTGTTTATTTATGTTATTATTTTATTAATTGCCCATCTACTTGGATGTGGCCATTTTGGCTCCACATGATCCTCGTAAACAAGGCGATAATATGCGAAACCAGATACTCATTTTGCTTCTCGGGGCTGTAAAAGTGGCGCAGTTGGACTTTTCTGTGTGGAGTCTTAACTTTTCTTCCAGATCATTCTGGCTTCCTCGCCATGTCCCAAAAATATACACTTTACCACTCTAAGTCGCCCTTGGGAGAAAGTATGTTTATGCAAAAGTAATTCAGTGTACGAGCGCTGAATTGATTTGATATGTTAGCTCTCACTCCCTACAGAAGCCTACCACTGTAATTGTGTTTCTTTTTTTATATCAAAATTGTATGCACACATTAACCAACTTTGAGCAAAAAAAAAAAAATACAAGTCAATTTTGTTAATATCAGAAGGGAAAAAAACAAGTTTTTCTGAAAACAAACAAGAAAACTAAACTAAACTAAACTGAGGATTTGCACAAAATGCATCATGTATGACAAGGAGTTGAGTTCATAATAGCAACATAGATTGTTGCATAATCTTTCCACATAACAGAGCCTGAGGCTTAAAATAATAATAAGAAAACACAATCAATGTTCACCCATATTTGACTCTTATAGGCCTGAAAATGATGAACCTCCAGGATGAAGACAATAACAGAGACTAGCAGCGAGGAGGTCATAACTTTATCATTACTATGAGTGGTGAGATTTAAATTCAATTCAGGCGTTTGTCAAAAACGTCGTATTTTACTAGCAATCTCTGCGGCAGCATTTTGTTGTCTTGAAAGGATGGATGTGAAGCACAAAAATCATTTGATCCTCCGGGGATTAATATACTTTTTCTTTGCTTTCTGTGTATTACTGCCAACACAAGTCAACTTCTATTTGCACTTCTTCCCATTTAAAAAGCCAATCCAGCCAACAAAGATTCGCTGAAAATGTGAAGTGACCCCAGAAAAAAAAAAAAAGTTGCTGCATTAAGTAGTTATTGGTCCCTCTAAATATAGTTTATCATCTGCCAGGATTGCATAAAGTGCTGCAAATGTTCAAAACATTACAAGGTTAACGATTGTTATGGGGACAGCAGTTGTTCGCCTGTTTTTCTGTTTTGTTTTGTTTACAAAAAGCAATCTTTGTGTAAAAAATAAAAAATCAAATCCCCACAGAAGATTTAAAGTTGTGTGTTGTAGTGGAAACTGTGCAACACTTTGTTCTGCAAAGCCACAGAGACAAGCTGGAGAAAAACCCGCCTTTCTCTCTCTTTCTTTCTGTTGCATCTATTTATTTACACAACCTCACAAAACAAGTTGTGCGACACAATGTGGCGCACAACTGTGAAGTTTGTGGGAAATGATTCGTAGTTTCCTCTCTATTCACCGATGTTCTGTCAAAAGCAATAATTCCTGTGGCATGATTCTGCCACCACCGTGTTTCAAAGCGTACGGTGAAACGTTTGCAGGTCATTTGTCAATCAGACGACCTCCAAAGGCTTTTGGGATCCACTGGGTTTTTATTTAGGGCGGAGGTCTGCATTGGGTTCACCACTGCGGCTCTAAAAAAAGAAAAAAAGAAAAAAGAAACGTTTTTGATGATGTGTGCGAGAAAATATGGTTGCTTTACACTGTGCAACCTGTTTTTCATTTTACGTTTTCATAGAAAAGGTTCACCTCATTCGATTCTTTTGTCTTTTGTATTTGAGGGGAGTTTCCTGGGTATTCATTTTGTTCAAAAATTAAAAAAATAAATAAATAAATGTTAGTTTCATTTTGCTAGCTTTTGTAAGAAAACATTTTATGTATCATATATTTACAAAATAATGTTTTTGTGTCTCTAGGTGAGTTTTATGAGGCCATACTATCTATCTATCTATCTATCTATCTATCTATCTATCTATCTATCTATCTATCTATCTATCTATCTATCTATCTATCTATCTATCTATCTATCTATCTATCTATCTATCTATCTATCTATCTATCTATCCTATCATCCATCCATCCATCCATCCATCCATCCATCCATCCATCCATCCATCCATCCATCCATCCATCCATCCATCCATCCATCCATCCATCCATCCATCCATCCATCCATCCATCTATCTATCTATCTATCTATCTATCTATCTATCTATCTATCTATCTATCTATCTATCTATCTATCTATCTATCTATCTATCTATCTATGTTGTTGTTTCAACACCACTGAATTTGCAACACCTGCAACGAATTATGCAGTTCTTAAAGTCGGAGCTGTTCTGATGAGAACAGAGGATTTTGCGTGTTGCCGTAGGCTCTTTTCGGAGATGTGAATCCTTTGTTTGAAAATTTTTTTTGTTTTTTGGAGTCTGCTGTTTGCCTTCGTTTGTGTTTCTCTCTCTCATTCTGTCACTCCGCAGGACGTTCTTCCTCTGCCTCTCCCCCCTCTCGCCGTGTGCGCCTTTGTCGAGGCGGCTCTTGTGTGCTCCAGCCACATGTGGACAGTGGATGGCAGAAGAAATTTCACTCATTCCCGGGCAATGATGAGAGCCGATGGGAGACCGGGGCGTAGCTGTCGCCGGCTGCAGCAGCTGAGAGGACGCCGCCGCAAATCATTTCAGACCACATTAGGCCACCGACAGACAAACCAAATTATGCACAGGTCTATTTTCAGCTTTGCTTTTCCTTTTCTTTTTTTTTTTTTCTCTGACACTACAAACTGCAGATTTTGGTCAGATTAGAGTAGGCTGCTGCAGATCGCCAAATGCGGAATTAACTAAACACCTAGCAAATAAAAAAAGGGACAGACGTGCAATTTATGCCTCTTTCCAAACCAGAAGAGGTTTTTAAATATTGCAATATAAATGCAGTATTATCACATCTACAGCTCCAAGTCTTCGCCTTCTGCTACCCAAATAATGGTTTGTTGAAGACCAACTCACACACACACACACACACACACACACCACACACACACACACACACACACACACACACACACACACACACAGATTTACCAGTTGTCGTGCAAGAGTTGGTCTGAATGGAAGCTCCATTTTTTATTTTTTTTTTACTCCCAGTTCCATCCTTTCAACAAGTATTCTTTTCAGTCCTTATTACTTTAATACACCTCACTGCCTTCAAGCTCTCTTCTTTTTTTTCTCTCTCATTTCAGCCTCATAGAAACACTGAAGCGTGCGCACTCACCTTTTCCTTTAGCCCTCCCCACCCCCATCAGCCTCAGTCTATTTCACAATGTTTTTCTTTCAGACTCTTTCTCTTACTTTCTTTCACTCACAGTCAAGCAGAGGATCAGAGAGGCTGAATTGGACTCTGTTTACAGTTTATCTGAGGGCGAACGCTTCACTGGATTGGACTGGACTCATCTTCTTTCCCCCCCACCACCTGCGGTGATAGCGGTCAAAGCACTTGGATATATATTTTTAGATGCGCTTCTCTCGTTCAGTTGCGTTGAGTTTTATTTTGGTCCTTGCTACTACAAGCGTGTTTTATTTGGATTTCGTGTGTAAAGCCGACACTAAGTAGTGCATAATTGCGAGAAGAGACATGTGCATTAAAGGCACTTTACTGCTGGGGGTCTTTTCACGTCTCCAGCAGCTTTGTGCAATTAGAGGCTCGGAGTCTGAAACTTGAACATGTTTTGATTTAAACTGCAAATGCTGTGAATGTATATTTTGGGTCCATCCACCACCAACAACACCAACACCGCCGCACATTTCAGCAACAAGCTGACAAACAAACAAACAAAAAGCATACATGCACTGCAGACGAAAGCAATGAATAAAACACATTCAAGTTTGACATTTTCTGACTTTTCCTCTTTTTTTTTTCCTTTTTCTTGAGGGCGAATGTGATTCGGTTAAATATGAAATGTATTTCTCCCCCATCCTCTCTCTCTCTCCCCCCCACTGTGGTGCAGGCCTTGCGGTAATTAGAGTAGAAAATCCCTTGTGGAAAACAAATGAGCTACTAACAATCACTTATATTGGAGCCACAACTGGAACAAATTCAGCTTAAACGAAATTTAATAAACTTAATATTTTCAAAGAGGGTGGAGGAGGAGGGGAAGGGGGAAGAAATGCTTTCGGGGGTAGGGGGGGACACAGTAAAGCTCTGCGACTCTTCACTACATCAGAGCTTTCTTTCTTTTCTGGCTGCTGGAATATTCCTGAGACAAGGCTCGGTAATTGTGGTGATGATTGTGGGAGATGAATCCATAGAAACTCTGATTTCACAAACGAGGTCCTGCTCTCTGAAAGAAGCAAACTCAAAGGACTCTGTGAAATATTTAATTCCTTAAACTTTATTTCCACAGCCACAAAATCATTGGTATGGATTGTCTTTCTTCTTTTTTTCTTTTTTTTTTAATTTGTGTGAAGCGTCTCTTTCACAGCCAATCTCAGCTGAAACTGGTAGATGGCAGAAATGATGAGAAATCACAACTTTGCAACACTTTGATCAGTTAAAGCTAAACTTGGCAAACTTAATTAGTGGCAAGTAAACATAAAAAAATAAAAACATCGTAGCAGTTTGGGAGCCTGGCAAGAAAGTGTGTTACAGTAAAAAGTTTTGACATTTTCAGCGTATCGAGTTGAAAGTTGAGATTTTTTACTTTTAAGGAAAGTTTTGGACAGCAGATGCGTCTCGAAGACAAGTCCTCAAAGAAAACTTTGGGAACAACAGTTTGTTTTGTAGATCCTTTTTTGCTTGTTAGTACGTTTTTTAAAGAAAACAAAATATTGATGAATTATGACCTTCCATATTGGATGAGCCAAGTAGGCAGATTTTTTTTTTCAGTTCCCGGTTTCACCCCACCTTCATTCATCTTCCTCCTCGAGCTGCAGCTTTGACATTTTTTCTTTTTAAATGAAAGACCTCAGCACTGGAAGTTTTCCCCCCATAGATTTAATGCTGCGCACTGTGCACATATTTTTTTTTATTACTCACCAAATGAAGACTAATGACTTTTGCAAACATCTAATTTTTTTTCTATCTCACACTATTCTCCAATTTGCCCAATCAGGTGCTTTTGACCAAAACACCTGCAGAATGCAGATGCTCCTCCCCAGACGATTAGCGTTCTGTTTGGTTCGGTTCAACTTTGTACAACGCAAGCGAAGGAGGATTTCATCTGTGTGAATAACGGCAAACCACACCACACACAACCCAAGGCAAGGAATATCTGCAGAGAATGTTTGCACAGTGAGGTAAATTCAGTGAATCTCAGTTCAGGAGGGGGTTGTGGGAGGATTCATGCACCACTGCAATCCCCTCAATATTTTGTAACTGCTTTGCAGCTTTTGTTTGCTTTACGGCTGCAATAGATTTACAAAGTGCATCGCGATAAATACCAGCTCAGTGATTATGTTCAAAACGGAGGAGCAAAGTAGGAGAAAGTTTATAGCAACCCACCAACGCTTCGAGTCGCCTGTTTCATCCTCAGTGCAACAAACTAGATGGGCTGCAGTCACATAATGTCTGCATGGGAGCCATTTGTTGCAATATTTAAAAACAAAAAATAAAGCAAAAAATAAAGTAGTGAAAACACTATTAACTCTAAATTCACTCACTTACTGACTAGATGAAAGGAAGAACTCCACCATTTTGTAAAGCTAGCATTGCTGCATGTCGCGTTTCACTCTTTTTCTTTACCTAAAATTACCTCTGATTTCAGCAGACGGTATTTTTTCTTCTTCTGTGCAATCTGCATGAAGACCGCTGGTCTTTGAACATGCCAAATTTACTCTGGCAGTATTTCATGTGAAGGACTCAAGCATATTTCCTCATTCATAACTGGACAGACGTGCAGAAAGACATTTGACTCGTAGACCTCTGTCTATGTTCAGAATGTGGGAGAAACAAATAACAATTTTTTCCTTTATAGTTTTACCCGTAGATGCGGTATTTTAAAATCTTTCAAAGATTCAACCGCTTTTTTAATCTCTTATAACAATATATGAAGCGGTGTGAGATTCTCGTGGCAGGTAACCTTGAGCACAAATATCACAGTTTTGACATTTGTTCGACTTTTTAGATCTTGAAAGAATATATTGCAATAAATTTCTTTCTAACTAAGGTAGTCCAAGCTCCGAGAAACTATTATACAGTATATATATATATATATATATAATTTATATATATATATATATATATATTATATATATATGACGTGCGGTGAGGTTCATTGCTGGTGAGGCACTGACTCATGACTTAGACACCATCCATGTTATTGGACTTAAGGAAATTTCGCGCATGCGTACAACGCTGGGGGGCAAAAAGACTAATCATTTACATGTCATCCATGGCCGCGTTAACTCAGTGAAACTTAGAAATGTAGGTATTAATTTCGTGTTATGATCCACAGCAAAGTGATCCGTATTTGCCAAGCTACGCAGACTCGTTGCCATAGCAACTGACAACAATGCCACTTCATGTCTTAGGATTTAACACCAAAAACATTCAAGAATTTTGCACACAGAACAGAACATTTAGTTTGTTGTTGTAGTACTTTTTAGGCTTAATGTTTTATTAATAAATAATTGCTGTGGTAGATTAGCTACCGCTTCTGAATTATTTAAACATTAACTGTAGCCCACAAAACGCACATTTAATTAAAAAAAACTAAACTAAAATATCTTATTGCTGTCTTACCTTCACTTATCCATGAAATCGATGCACCGCTAATTCTGCACAAAATATCCGTTCATCCAAAGCCAAGTTTATCCTCTGCATGTCTTTTCTACTCCGTTTGAAAATCATCAGTCTGTCTTGAAGTAAAACTTTTAGCTCCGTGTTGGTCTTCCTTTAGTTATTATCTCCTGTTTCAATTGAAAATTCACTTTAGAAAACTGTTTAAGTGTAGAAATCTATCATCATCAGAATTGGTTAAGCTATGTAAAAAATAGATACTTTATAGTAAAAAACCACAGGGTGAAAATAGGAACATAAATGATTTTTTATATTATATATTATTTTCCCCTGACCGCACGTCACAGATAAAAAAAAAAAAATTCCCTTCTCACCCTCCTCGGTGGTCTCTTTCATCCTCTGAACTCGGGTCCTCTGCCAGAGGCCTGGGAGCTTAGGGTTCTGCGCAGTATCTTGGCTGTGCCTAGTACTGCACATTTCTGGACTGAGATGTCTGATGTTGTTCCTGGGATCTGTTTTAGCCACTGCTCCAGTTTGGGGATTTCTGCCCCGAGGGCCCCGATGACCACAGGCACCACTGTGGTCTTCACCTTCCAGTTCTTTTCCAGTTCCTCCCTGAGGCCCTGGTATTTCTCCAGTTTCTCATGCCCCTTTTTCCTGATGTTGTAGTCACTTGGTATTGCTACATCCACCACAACGGCTTTCCTCTGTTCTTTATCCACCACCACAATGTCCGGTTGGTTCTCCATCACCATCTTGTCTGTCTGGATCTGGAAGTCCCACAGGATCTTAGCTCGGTCATTCTCCACCACCTTTGGGGGTGTTTCCCACTTCGATCTCAGGGCTTCCAGTCCATATTCTGCACAGATGTTCCTGTACACTATGCCCGCCACCTGGTTATGTCGTTCCATGTACGCTTTCCCTGCCAGCATCTTGCACCCTGCTGTTATGTGCTGGACTGTCTCAGGGGCCTCCTTGCACAACCTACACCTTGGGTCTTGTCTGGTGTGGTAGATCTGAGCCTCTATTGCTCTGGTGTTTAGGGCCTGTTCCTGTGCAGCCAGGATGAGAGCCTCTGTGCTGTCCTTGAGTCCAGCTTTGTCCAGCCATTGGTAGGATTTCCTGATATCAGCCACTTCAGTTATTTGTCGGTGGTACATCCCATGTAGGGGCTTGTTCTCCCATGATGGAACCTCTAGCCCCTCATCCTCTGTTCCCCATTGCCTGAGACATTCGCTGAGCATATCATCCGTTGAGGCTTTGTCCTTGATGTATTTATGGATCTTGGATGTTTCATCCTGGACAGTGGCTCTCACACTCACTAGTCCTCTGCCTCCTTCCTTACGGTTTGTGTACAGTCTCAGGGTGCTGGATTTGGGGTGGAACCCTCCATGCATGGTTAGTAACTTCCGAGTCTTAACATCCGTGGCCTTTATCTCTTCTATTGGCCAGCTAATTATTCCGGCAGGGTATCTGATTACTGGTAAGGCATAGCTGTTTATTGCACGGATCTTGTTCTTGCCATTGAGCTGGCTTCTCAGGACTTGCCTTATTCGTTGGAGGTATTTGGCTGTGGCTCCTTTCCTTGTGACCTCGTCGAGGTTGCCATTTGTTTGTGGTATTCCCAGGTACTTGTAACTGTGCTCTATGTCTGCTATTGTTCCTTCTGGGAGTGAGACCCCTTCTGTGCGGACGACCTTCCCTCTCTTTGTAACCATCCGACCACACTTTTCTAGTCCGAATGACATCCCAATGTCAGTGCTGTATATCCTGGTGGTGTGTATCAGTGAGTCGATGTCTCGCTCACTCTTAGCGTACAGCTTGATGTCATCCATGTAGAGGAGGTGACTGATTGTGGCCCCATTCTTCAGTCGGTATCTGTAGCCAGTCTTGTTGATGATTTGGCTGAGGGGGTTCAGGCCTATGCAGAACAGCAGTGGGGACAGAGCATCTCCTTGGTATATGCCACATTTGATGGACACTTGTGCAAGTGGTTTGCAGTTGGCTTCAAGGGTGGTTTTCCACAGCCCCATCGAGTTTGCAATGAAGGCTCTTAGAGTCCTATTGATGTTGTACATCTCTAAGCATTCATTGATCCAAGTGTGTGGCATTGAGTCGTAGGCTTTCTTGTAGTCTATCCAAGCGGTGCACAGGTTGGTGTGTCGGGTTTTGCAGTCTCGGGCGACTGTGTGGTCTACAAGGAGTTGGTGTTTGGCTCCTCTGGAAGCAAAAAATCCTGTTTGGCAGGCTTCTGTAAAACATGAGCTAATTAAATGGAGAGACAAAAAGAAGTGGAAGATGTTTGGCAACTATTTGGCTGCTCTGGAGGAAATTTTTACAAATTAGCGTTTCCATCCATGTTTTCAGTCACTTTTTTTGCATTTAAGTTTTACCAGATACAAAAAAAAAAAAAAAAAAAAAAAAAAAGACTAAATTTTGGTGTTACCGTTGCATTTTAGTATTTAATTCTGTATATTTGCTTCCTGGGTTTCTCAAGTAGCCTCATTACCTTTTTGAACTGAGTGAGTCCGTCGCTGAGGCGATCTGAGCTTCTTGGTCTTCTTCCGTCTTCAAGGCCTTTTCCCACAACTCTGAGGTGAGCGAGAGCTCGTTATCCTGCTGTAAGGGAACCCGGAGGGTGGATCATGTCATGAGAAAAGGGAGTGTTAGCCCTTTTGGTCAAGGTGCCGGGGTAATTTGGGCCTGATGTCCAGTTTCAGAAAAGCAAAAAATACCTCCAATATCTGCAGTTTCACTGTGATTTCAGAACACCGAAGCTCTCCCTTTTTTTTTTCTTCTCCACAAACTCTTTTGTTGTTCCTGTGATTCTTTATGCTGAAGTTATTGTTTCTTTGGAACGTTGTTTCCCAGGCGCTTGGCTCTGTCTCCCCTCGTGGGAAACAGATTAAAGACGCTGCCCGCCCCCCTGAGAGTGATGTGAGGCAGCTTTCTTTTGACGGGAGTTTTGCTGATTGGATCCTTGTGTTCTTTATTTAGCAAATAATGCCTCTGTGATAAAGTTTTCCTTTCAAATCCTTGCGAGCACAGCCGCGCATATTGATCCTTTGATGGTGTCATCATCGCTCGTCTGCCTGATTTGACTTTTAATGAAACCGATCCGATTCCCACTGTTTCACAAGGCCTTGCCGCTCCATCACTTGACTCTTCAAAAGTCCTTTTCTCGCCCGTTCGCTGTAGCGGTTGACTTCTCTTAGCTCTGATGCCATGTTTCTGATTATTGGCATGCAAATTTGTTTCCCCTTGAAAGTGGCATTAAGGTTGTATTTATAGAAGAGAACAAAAGGCTGCAATTAGACTTACTTGAAGAAGACTCTAATGAGAGGATCTAGAGCCTCATCTTTTCAGTAAAGATTTTTCCTCAATCTGACAGTCGAGCAACGCATTTTGTTTTTTTAATTGCACGTGTTGTAATGTTTCACATTTGACTGGTTGCAACATCTAAGAGTTTTATTTTTAGTCATGCAAACAAACATATGATGTGATGGCAGACTTACTGTTTGTGCAGGCTTGTTCTTCTTCTGCGGACACATGATCCCTATCGAACCGGATCAACTGGACTGATAGTAGAGAGACGAGCCTGCAGGAGGCGGCTAACCTCAGCCATCAATATTAGGAACCGCTACGCCCTTCTCTATCCTTGCTGCTAACTCAAAAGAGGAAAAATAATGTTTTTAATAGCCTCTGGTGAACTGTGCGCCTCATGCCAGTATGCACTCTGCTAAATTTGACTGCAGGGAGATTTCAAGGTCCATAAAGATATGACCAGAAGATGAAGGCTAAAAGCAATCGCTGCTACCGTAGGAGGTTGCGCCCCACAGTCGATCTGTTTCAGTAACTTTTGGAGCTCTGAGAGCTTTTTTTTTTATAGGACTGAGTGCTCAGTCTTTTGTTTCGCAGGCCGGTTTGAGCTGTTGCTGAGACTGAACTGCAGCAGAAAGAAGGAAAACAGTATGTATGTTCAGTGTTAAAAGCACTCATACTCATTTGTTTTCCTCATTTTGTCATGGTAAAATGATGAATTCAAATGTAATTTTTTGGGATCTTTTGTAAAGAAAAACAAAAAACAATGCTGCAAATCATCCTGAACACACCCCTTTCAATTGTAAAGCATAGTGGTGGCAGAGTTATACTATGGGAAGGCTTTTCTTCACCAAAGTCACCAAAGACAGTGACTCTTGTAAGAGTTGAGATCGACATGTCTACTGAGAAACATGGTGAGTAAACAGAATAACGGGTGAAAATAAATATACACTGCCAAATGTGTCATCAAAATGTCAAAACGGCTTAGTCAAAGTTCAGACCTACGGTAAAAAAAGAACTTAAGTCAAGTTCCAGATGCTCTCCATCCGATCTGATTGAACTTTATCAATTCTGTAAAGAATTGTCAAAAATTTCAGATGTGGAGACATGCCACACGTTTCAGATTTGCATTCATTAAAACAGTCGAGAGCTCTGTGCGTCATTTCTCTTCCGCTTCAGAATTATGCGCCACTGTGCGGCGATCTGCAGCATAAAATCCAAGCAAACGACAACAAAGTCTCCAACATAAGTCAACGTGAGAGCAAATACGTCTGCAAGGCACTGTGAATGGCAAAGGCCAACATTAGCTGATGTCGGTGTTGCAGCAAGAGTGTCTGCTTGTGTTACAGTGACGGGGCGAAGCTCCCACAAGGCAAAGGCAGGCCTGTCCTGTGACTGCTCTCTGCAGAGCTGAACAGAGCAGCAACCACTGTAATAACTGGAAATTTATTATAATACCTTCCAGAACACTATGAGCTTATGTTTTATTGAAAACACAAGACGCTTGCAGCTCGCACGAAGCTGATCCTCATAACGGCGTCTGGTGGAAATTCATGTAATCGTAAACACCGAAATAAGGTAGGAGTAATTTGAAAAGCCCCGGCTTTATTTTTCTGTAACTCATCCATGTACTTTAAAAAAATAAATAAAATCTGGTGTGCCTTTTTACTGAACCAAAGGGATTTTTTTTTTTTGTTTTACCTCTTGACATTCAGTTTTCAGCTCGTTTGCTCCAATAAATAAAAATGAATATAAAATTCATCCCAAACTCTTTATTATTACAGTCAGAAGTAACTTGGGATTGAATTTCAAATTTATTTTTAGCTTTTCATGATTTATTTGAACTGTTATTTCATTTAACGCATGGACTGAAATAGTAATATGCGACCTAGCAAATAAATTTAAAATAATGCAAAGCATTCTATGAAAGTGTCAGGCTTACACATAAATACAGCACAACAAACTCTAAAGTGGAGGAAAAATTCACACATTGATGCAGTAATTGATGCAAAATGAACCCCAACCAAACACTGAGTTATTAGAAACGGACGGTCGCTTTCTTGGCACAAAACCTGACCTTTAAGCGAAGTCCATAAATCTTCAACAGGTTTCAGGGAAACCGAATTTTTAGCCTGAATTATGAAGAATCAGATGTGACTTGTGTTCAGGTTTATTGACCTATTGAAGCAGCCGGCTCTGTCCATGTTTCCTCTTCAGAGGTGTTGGTTTGAGGAGAAGTGGGAGAATATGGAGCTTCATCAATTAATACTCCATTAGTCCAGTTTGACGAAGCCATTAGACCCACTGGTAGCGAAACAAATATTCAGCATTTGTTTCACTACCTCAGGTAGTTAGGCACTGCTGAGAAACAGGATATTTACTACCTGTTGCTCATTGTTAGCTCATCTGCCCAGGTCCGTTAATGTTGTGTGTAAAAAACCATAAAGACAACAGTCACTGTTCAATTTCACAATCAATCGGAATTTATCAAGTGCATAAAATGACACCAACAGTTCAACATGGCCATCAAATACCAAGCCAGAAAAGAAAAATTAATTACCTGAGAACAAATACAAAAATTTGCATGCCAGAAACCATGCAGGTGTTACCAAGCCCAAAGGATGGATCTATCCACTGTCTAAGCTATCCTCCATGCATACTTTCCCAGGGTACGAACAATAGATGTGTTCATTTTTATACAGAAACATTTTACTCAAGAAAGTGGGACCAAAGTTTATCGGGTATCTGTGTTTCTCATTTCAAACGGCCTCAAATTGGTTCTCCTGACCTCTCCTCTGACCCAGTGCATCAAACAGCAGATTTTGAAATAAAAATTAGCACATTTCATATAATATCTTCAAACTATTATAAAACAGACATGAGCAGTTTTGATACCAAAACATCTGTTACTCTCTGATTAGTTTTCAACTTCTTTGGTTTAACGAACTAAAACATTTTTCAGTTGAATATGTGACATACACTTCTTAAGACTGTGATCTAATATAAAAAAATACTAATTAGACTAATTTTAATCAAATCGGGATCATTATATCTAAGAAAAATGTTCTAGTGATTATGTTATACGTATATTAATTAAACTATGAGTCTAAATTGAGACCTACTCAAAACAATCAGGATCAGTTTAATAGTTCAACATGCACTAAAGCTAAAGCTAACATTAAAACTAGCATAATAAAACTAATATTTCCAACAGAACCTAAGTACTGTTAAGTTTTAAGACTTTATCTATACGAGTGGAAGTCATAGAGAACCTCACCACAGACAGGAAGTATAATCCAGGTAATAAGAAGTCCATTAAGAAAGTAAGAGCATAAAACGTCCACAGCAGCAGTAACAGGAATCAAGCATTAAAAATGATGAAAACGTGAAGCCAATGGAGACTTTTTAGGGAGCTAATAAAAACAAATAGTGTAAGTACTGTGGGGAGGGATTACTGTTTTATGGAACCGGGCAGAACTAATTACAGCCTGCAATTTCAAATATCGTATGGGACTTGAACATGTCACACTGCAATAATGGATGATGATGCCAGAATGCACGATTTGTTGCGGCGCAATTGTCTCAGACGGATCCAACTGGCATATCGGTCCATCAATAAATGGACAGCAGGTTGTGGATGTTTATGTGCTCATTATTAGAGTCTTCTGGAAAAACCAGCGAGAGGAGGAAGAGGGAAAGGAGACAGAGTCGGAAATCTTTGTGCACTGCATGATTTAGAAAAAGAATAAAAAATACAACTCTGCTCGACTGTCGCACCGGCTTGAGGGGGAATATTAGCGGCTGAAGCAAATGGGAGACAAGACTCAAGAAAATATTGGCTACAAGTAGAGACATAGATCAGGAAAAAAAACTACCACCAAGGATAGAAATGAACAAAAATGACAGAAATGTACAACACAAAATATTAACTGCTTTTAATGAACTAAAATCCTTCCTTTGACAATACCAATGAAGGATTGGAGTGGTCAAATCTTGATAAAACAAATTACCAAACGTGCTTCTTGTCACTGTGAGCTTTAAAAGGTCCATTTTAGAGCAGAAGCTTCATTCTTGGTTGACACACAGTCAGTTCAAGCTGGTATTAAACTCACAATACTGTGGACAGGGACACGGCTTAGACTGATGCCTCGTTTCCACTGAGTGGTAAGGCCTGGGTGGCTGTGATTCACTACGCTACATTGTCTGTTTCCATTGTAGAAGCGGCTCGCACAACCGCATCAATCCTCTCCCGGCCTCCTCCTCAGCTGTAGATCTTCAGGACAACTTTACGCTTCTGGCGTCACGCGAAATATCCCGTCGATTCGGGAACAGAAAAATGTCACGGCTCGAGACAAACACGGCACTGGTGCATCGGTTTTGTCGCCTCACTAACATGACGCAGCCTTTGGCATCGGTAGGAGGGAGCGGGGGGAGTTAACCCTGCCTTCCCAGTAAGATGCCAGCTGGCAGTGGAAATGTTCTCCTGAACGTGCCAGACCATAAAATACCGCATCGACCCACGCCGTACTGCTCAGTGGAAACAATTCAAATGTTTCTGGGATGGTTCAGAGCTCGGCCTTATAAAAAATTCATGCACTTTGCTGAAAATCTGGTTTCTTGGTAGAATACCTGCCAATCTGAGTAACTGTTCCACGAATTGTTCCAGGAAGAGAGGTCAAGTATTCTGTCAAACTGATTGTTGATGGCAGCAAATTAGTGTTGCTTCTCTTCGATTTGCTGAGAGTCGTTTATAAAAAAAACACTGTGTTATTTGTAAATGTCTATAAATGTTAGGTTGCATTTTTTATAAATCACTGAAGTTGTTTTGTTAGTCCAACCCTTAGAAGGAAACATTGATATAAATGATTATAACTCCAGCATTAACATAGTCCTCACGCCTAGACGAGGGTATATTCTGCACCAGATAGTTTAAAAGTGAAGCTATCCTTTTTCTTTTTTACGTGGCAAAAATGGGGAAAATGCTATGAGTCATTCCAAGCATTTTAGCTCAAGCTGCCAACTGAAACAGGAGGTTTTTTTTGTTTGTTTTTTTTACAACTTTCATGTCTCCACTAGGTCTCCAACTAATGCAACTCGAAGGCACCGTAGGCACGCTGTAACTGCAACAACGGCAGCCATTGCTGGACAATAAACCCCGAGAACGAAAAGAATCAGCATCACTCTCCGTGTCTGCTTGTGTTGTCCCACACGTGTCAGGTTGTCGCAAAAAGACAGCAACCCACACAGAAAACGGAACAGCCAAAGTCAAGCTGAGATCCTCTGTTTGCCCTCGTTTGTCTTGTTTGACAACCACTGAGGTGCTTTTTTTCACAGCGACTGACATCAACAGCATGCAGACGCTGCTGCTGCTGCAGGATGTTTCATCTATTCAATGAGCTCGCAGTCATTCGATGTAAATGCCGGATGATGAGCGTTTGTGTGTACCTAACTGTTGATTCATCAGTAAATAACCACATAAACACTTTTGCTCGGTTAGGTAAATCTCAGATGCATCTCCATGAATTTGAATCTCATTGAGGGATTAATTAATTTCGGTGTTTATTCAAAAAGTGAAACTCAGGTGATGGAAAAGCTGTATTTGTGAAGCAGAGTAGTCTCCTTTTATTAAAAAAAGGTTTTTCTCCTGATACTTTATTTTTTTTGTAGTACATTTACAAAGCAGTTTGCACTAAATGCACGTAGGAGGAATTCTGCTCAAGTGATGCAATTTACATCTATTTGTTGCAGCTGTTTGCTCTTGAGCCTCAAATACAACCAATTTAAAAAATAATAATTTTAAACTTATTTTTAAAACAATGTTAATGAACCATCATGGGTCCACTGATTTGTGTTTTGTCTTCTCTTTCCTTTTTCTATAGCTTTAGCTACAAAGCTGCTTTATTTCCTGGAATCATAGCAGACTTCAAAATGGCCGCCCTACAGTCAGTCTCTTGCTACATCCGGCCAATCGCTCTGTGATCGGCCAATCACAGAGCGGAAAAAGAAAACAAATTCACATGAATAATAAAAACATTGACACTTATCTATCAAAAGGAAATATCAAGCAAATATTTTCTGGCACAGTTTACAAGTCATTTTATTATTTCAATCACTTGAACTTTCTTCTAACTCTCAACCAATCAAACGCTAGCTCTTATCACCCGTTAAAGACCTGGGTTGGAGGCGGGCCTCCAAGATGGCAGCCACAGAGGACACAGCCACATGCTAACAAACATTTCAAAATAAACACTGATACACACTGGAACTAAAACAGAAAGAAGAAAACATTGCTCCCCTGACTATTTATTCTTTCATTCACCCGTGTTGAAAACGTAATTGTGCGTCTCACTAAAACTGACATTTTAGTGGTTTAAAATTCAGAAGATGCACAAATAGTAGATATGCATGGTGAGGGCAGTGGCGTAAAAGAGCAGAAATTAATGAATTACACGAGTTTATAACGTCTGAATAAAACTTTTGGAGAAGAGAAACGTCTCTACAGTTTCTCTTGGAGCGTTACAGAGTGCATGGGGGGGGGGGGGGGCGGAGGGGGGCACGGCGCTTCCTGCAACCTCTCCAGCTGAGGAGGAGTTCCCATCCCCGCTTCTTCAGCTCCGATTTCACAGCTCTGGGATCTCCTTCATCCAGATCCTTCATAATATATTAGGCAACTTGATGACGATCGCATCTGCGAACACATGCGGCTCCACGCACACAAACACCAGCAGATGTACGCTTTTAATGACAGCTAATCATTAGCATTCCTTTTAATATTCATGCCTTTTTTACGTAACCTTTACGTAACCAGGGACCTGTGCATGGATTTCTACATTCCCCACGCACGTGTTGTGTGTGTGTGTGTGTGTGTGTGTGTGTGTGTGTGTGTGTGTGTGTGTGTGTGTGTGTGTGTGTGTGTGTGTGTGTGTGTGTGTGTGTGTGTGTGTGCAGTCAAGTCTTTTCTCTGTAGTTTCCCTCATTATGAGAAAGCCCTTTAATGTTTGTCTCCCACTGGAGAGGGGAAGGGAGTGTGAAACTGTTATTGCAGGCAGAGAGAGTGAGAGAGAAAAATCCAATAGAGGCAGCCTGACAGACACTCCTGCTCATGCAGTATGATCTCTCAGAAGATGACATTTGCCTCGCTAGCGTCTGTGTGGGCACCTATACGTCGCCGACTGCGTGCCGGTGTGTGTGTGTGTGTGTGTGTGTGTGTGTGCGTGTGTGTGACCTCAGCAATACAGTCGCAGATGACGGAAGAATGACTTGGGTGTTTCAGAAGGTGGGGTGGGTTTGGAGGTGGATGATGGCTGGCAGGTGGAGGAGGCGTGAGATAAGAAGGCCGATGTGTGGAAAAGCGGGAGGCAAAGAGGTTTGAGTCTGTGAATAAAAGATGCTGTGGGGAAGTTGACGGTGGGCGAGAAAAAGACGGTCTGCGCCCCGTCAGGCTCTTCCTGCATGCAACACTGAATGGGGAGACCTTAGGAATGTGCATAGTGTGTGTGTGTGTGTTTTGTGTTTGAGTGGATCTGGGCATGCTCTGTTGGTCACTGATAACCCCACAGCACAACCGAAAGAGTCACGCTTTCCCTCACAGTCACAGTAGCGTGGGCACTCTCAGTGTGCGTCTGCATTTATGTGAATATCCGAGTGTGTGTGTGTCCATCTGCCTCCCTCTGTCGTTGTCTGCCTGCCTCAGCGTCAATCTGTTACTATATTCCCTGATACCTCTCCAGTATCAGAGGCCGTGATTTAAAGCGGCTCAGTGGGCGCGTTGGGAGCCCACGGTTTGGGAAGAGACCGAGAGCTTGTTGCTCGGCCAACAGGATCCTCGTGGTCATTCCTGCAGCACAAACAACCGCGCAGCCAGCTGGAGAGCCAGGAGGCGTCTCGGTGAGCTGGCGCCGGACCAAATCGCAGAAGTTGTGCTGAGCCTATTGCTTTGCCCGAACGCGAGCGAGCGAGCGAGCAAGGCGTCTTCGCCCGCTATGACGGCGCACACGCCCTTTGCTCCTGGGATCTGTGTTTTTTTTTTTTTGGAGGACGGAGGAGGGGGGGGGGGGGGGGGGGTTGTGTGTGAAGGTTCCCCTTCATACGTGCGATGAGTTTGACACCTCGAGGCACAAAGGGACTGAATAAATGACATCATTAGAAAAAGAAATAAATAAAGTTCTGGCTGCCAGAGGTCCTCATTAAAATCCATTTTCTGCCCTGAGCCTGAGGGCAGAACTGACAATGTTTGCAGTTCTTCTACTCAACAGATAATAGCAGCAACAATAACGGCAGCGTGCGGGGCACTTCCTCCGATTTTGTTGTTCTGTTTGTTTGTTTTCTTTCTCATTGTGATGATGCATTCACTGGCCATTTTATTAGGTACACCTTTCTGGTTCATACAATGAATGGATTAACCCCTGGTTTCCCCCCTACTCCATCTGATTTTAGTCCTTCTTTATTTTTTTTCTTTTTGTTTTGATGCCTTACGTTACGGGTCGATAGGATTTTTGCTAACCCGGGACCCAAAACGTTTTCAACACACTCCAATGCTGCAGCTTCAGTCGTTAGCCAAACGCTAATAAAAATGTGTCAGGAAAGCAAAACTGGCCAAGTTATGTTTAGGAAACCCACCGGTTTCTGCTCAAGTCACGGACAGGTTTATATTCACACTTGATTGGTATCTTCACAAGACCTCGAATTTTTATTTCACAACTCACCGACAGGGCCGATTCAAACAGGATTAAGGACAGAGACAATCTCTGCGATTTTCCACAAGCGGCATGAGTGTGAATCGGGCTGCAGACGACTTTGCAGTGGTTTTGTGGACAAAATAGCCGCGTTAATGTCAAAGGTCACAGAGCAATGGCCTGGCTGGTTCAAGATGGGAGACAGCAGCAGCTCAGATGACAGTCTGACACAACCAAGGTGTGTAAAATATGTTTGAACGTGAAAGCAGATGCAACAATCCTGAAAGTACAGCTTCATCCTGTCTTGTATCAACAGCTCAGCTTATTTTGGGATATTTCACTGGAACCCTTTGGGTCTCTTAATCACAAAATACCCATTTTATTACGGCTGCTTCCACCAGGTTATGTGGGCCGTGTCATGTTTAAAACTGCTTTATTCAATCTAACAATGAGCTCACTGAGCCCCCACTGTCAACACATCAACAGGATGTGCAGCTGCCAAATCTGCAGAAACAGTCTGACGCCATCATGTCAGTGTGGGCCAATGTCCCTGAGGAATATTTCTGACACCGTGTTGAATCTGTACCATGAAGAACTGGGACAATTTTAATATAGGCAAAAAAAGGGGTCCAAACCCAGAACTGACAACGCATACCCAATAAGTTATGCCTTTTTAAAGATTGTAATTAAAAACAATTGTTTTCCATTGAATCTGACTCTAGTTTGTAACGTGGATGCGGAGGCATTTGCCTCAGCGCTGCTCATATTACGAGAAACAGGGCAGGAAAAAACAGAAACTGCAGCACTGTCAAGGATAAAAGCCAGCCACTTAATTCCCATTTGAGTTTTATTGATTTATTTTCCATTCAACCTTATCCAAGAAGTCTCTTGAAATATATTATCTCCTCTTCGAGGCAGAGCCGCGAGAACTGAATCACCTAAAACAAGACAGTGCAGTTGCTTTGAGAGGCACACAGAGGCGTTTCGATCTGCCTATACAGCAGAAGGTGACAAAGGAATGAAGGAAGGAGGGCAGGAAGGAAGGAAGGAAGTGGGGAAATGACGACGTGAACACGAAGATATTTGACACCCAACATGTTAACATTAATTGATCGATGATTTGCAAAAACGTGTCACTGCTGAGGCGATGTGACATTAGGGTTGAAGATGGCTGGGCCCAAAATACTCAACTAAATATTTTACCTGCTGTCATTAGCTGAGGTTCTGCCACACACACACACACACACACACACACACACACACACACACACACACACACACACACACACACACACACACACACACACACACACACAAAGACAGAGTCTCTCATTATTCTGGTTCTGGTGATGCACAAACCACCGGCTAAGCTGGGAATGTCACTCAGAGATGTGAGGTGTAACAAACGAAGGTTGCTACCTAGAAACCAAGGGATGTGCTAGTTACTGGGATCAAGGTAAACCAAGGTTTGAAAAAAGTTACTATATCAGAACTGTTAAGATTTTCTGTCATATCTTTGAGAAAAAGTGCCAGACTGATCAGAGCCTTTTTTCCTCCTGTTGCACCGAGCAACACTTTGCTACAATTTCACCAAACGCTTAGCCACATTAGCTGGCAGATTGAAGGCTGCTAACGTCGTTCGTCGCTTTTAAGAAAGACAAATTTAACAGTCTGAAACGTTCTCCTGTCACAAAAAAACTAATAAAATAAAAAGAGAGACACAGACACTCAAGGAGGGGAAAATAAAGAAACATGACTCATACTTTTTCTGTTCTTTTTTGACTGTGACTTTTTGAAAATTACCCGAGGCGCGCTACCAGCAGCTTTTCTGTCAAGCCTCTGGCCGGAGGCTCGACCCAAACAGATAACCTGGCTAATGAAGCAGCTGACATCATTTTGATAAACTTTATTAAAAACAGAACAGCAAAAAGCCTGCCATATGCTGTACCAAACAGTATTTTCTATGCAGTAAAACCTTTTACTTGTACATCTAGCACTGGTTTACTCTGGCTAAGTGACCATAAATATATTCATAACATTTTAATTCCTCCAGTCTTGGTAGGTCAGCTGCTTTTCTCTTTTAAATCAAAAAGAAAAATCACATTTGCTGTAAATTTATGTGGGAAATCTTTGATACCGTTGCTCTAAAGTGAGCATTACTCATAAGTGAGACTTTCATGCAGGAAAACGTGTGACAGAAGTCTACTATTGTCGACTGTGAAGTATATTAATCTGCTGACGGTTGAAGTTTATCGGGATGAAACAATCAGAATTTTACATGAAGTTAAACTTCTATTAACTTAATGAACAGACAAAAAGATTTGATGTTCATAATTTGTCTTATATGCAGTTCAAGCGTAATTTAAACAGCACCAAAACAGAAAATCACCAGATGATAGATACTTACTCTATCTCTAAGATTTCCCAAAGACTGCCACCATTTCTAAATCCAGCTTGATCTGACACAGGCAAAAAGATAAAACAGAGACATTTTGATGCAGTTCATTCAAGTTTCCTCTTACTAGCATGAACACTTGAATGATTGGAAAAAGGGTTAATTTGGTCAACATCAAAAAATTTTCGAGCATCTCTGCTTTATTATAGGATCACTAGCAAAGGTCAGTGTCAAATTTTCATCTTTTAAATCTCAGAAAATGTCCAAAATATCTTTTGCAAGCAAATGATCAACTTTTCAAACTCAGAAATTTCAACGTTTTTTTTCCTAGAAAGTTTCTGATTAATCTTAAAATTTATGAGGTTTTTGGCTGAAATTTACTCCTTTTTTCTATCTTCAGTGACTCTAACACACCCCGTCGTAGAGAGCCCATCCAGTATCCATAAAGCCGACTTGCATCCAAATCTACGTCACTGCCCCTACATGCATGTCGACTCAGAAGTGAAACAGATTTGATTCTTTCTCTCAGACTGACAGTAAGCCTCCAAGTCCAGACTCCCGGTGAACATTAATATCTTCCTCTGGGTTTACTGCAAGTTATCTAAAACAACGTTCAGGACCTTCATCACGCTGTCCATCCTCTGAGGAAGATGGAAGCAGTGACACAGAGTTATGGCAGCGGTGAATCAGAGCTTTTGTCTGATTCATGTAAGCTACAGACCAGCCAATTGATTTTACAGATTTATCATGCCACCGTCATAAAAAACAGCCAAAGGATAACCGGAGGGACTGTCAGGGGCATAACTCTGACCCAAATGGACCAGAAGAGTCTGACTCGAGTGTCTGTTATTTCTTGCATTTCAATCAAGTACAAAATCAGCATTGATTTCCATCATTTTGTTTTGCTAAGGAGCCTTTTGGAAGTGGACGCCCACCTGGGGTCACACCTGAGGAACTGAGAGGAGAAGATGCTGCTGATCGCAATCAACAAAAAGCCATTTAACCAAAGATTATAACGCCGTGAAAATAAACTGTCACCAAACCACGACCGAGTCCCACTCTCAGGCGCTAAGAGGGCAGTGACATTTTCATATATTTTTTATTTCAACAAAAAAAAAAATCTCCCTGCAACCTTTCTACACGTTTTTGCTTTTAGCATTCATTGCTGAAAGCACTGCATTGCATTTTTATTTTTGCTCTGAAGAGCTGCTCACAGCTCAGTACAAAATGTGACTCTTTAACCCTTGTTGTAATGCACTGTAGAGTGAACTGTACGCTAAAAACATCCTAATCAAGATGCCGATAGACGGCTACAAGCCATCACTGAGTCCCTCCTTCAAAACTGTACTTCAGAAGAGCCTCTCGGTCATTAGGCCTGCTAATGATTCAGATCAAAGAGGGAGATCTAAGCTGAGTAATAATTTAGCAGATAAACAGCGGCACTTCACATGACGAGAACAATGAACGCCTGCAAAGCCCTTCGCAGGATCACCAAGTCGGTCGGAGCGACAGTCAGAAGCCGTCAGTCGTCTCTCGACGTATCGAACGAGCCTGTGGTAACAGTCCTCTGCCACGAATGCAGCAAATTGATTAAAGCGTTTTAGCTGCACTTGTTTTTCATACAGCAAATTAGCAGCACTTCACACAAAGGCAAATATTACAGAGTACGGCTTTATATATTACGGCAATCTGGATACATTCTGCACTGTGGTAAAAAAAAAGATAAATAAATAAAATAAAACAGTACCCATTTGCTTGTTCTTGTCTTCAAATCCATGGATGAAGATGCCTCTTTATTTTTCTTTTTGTAAATGACACTCAAATCATATAAAGTGGTTATTTCAATAATATGTTTTGGCTCAAAAGGGGAGATTTTTGTTTGTTTTGTATTTTGTGTTGAAGTGGCTCCGGGTCAGTTTGGCCCCGTTGTTATTTTCATAACACATTTTCAATTTTGCTCTCTCCCTCCTCCAATTGGTGCCCAAAAACAAACATCAGTTATTTTTTATTGTTTATTTATTGTTTATTTTTCTAAGAGATTTTTTTTTAAGTTTAACTAAGCAAATCCCAAAGTAGAACTCAACCAGTAAAAAAGTTTTAAATCTGAGCTGAAAGGTTTTTCACTTGCTTTGAATAAAAGTGCCAAATTTAAAACGCGACTAATAGTTTATCTGCACCTATGCTCATGCAAAATTAAACTCAGGACAAAATTAAAACATTTCTTTCAGTGTTAAAGTTCATAATAACAAATGTGATTTGCGAAAGAAAAAATAACGTTATTTACAGATAGATCTGATATTTATAGATAAAACGTTACTTATAGATAGATCTGATTTTCCACATTTTAAGTTTATCAGACATCCGATCTGTTACCAGATATTCTACAAGGTATTTATATTTATTGTATGTGTACTGTACACTGAAAACATCCTAATTCAAATGACAATAAATTTCTACAAATTATGTCTTATAGGCATTCATCATAATCAAATAAAACATCATTTGTGAGAAATAATAAAATATGTCTTGGACGAGCAAGAAGCAGGATTCTGCAGGAATGAAGACCATCGGAGCAGACAAATGAACCTTTCCAATCCAGTTTGTTGGCGAGGAAACATCTGAAATATGCAAAACCCCAAAGTGCAGGAACCTCTGAGCTAAATGCTCCAGCCTGCAGCGTATCGGTGATTAAAGATGCACAGAGGAGCTGATTGGCTCCCTGAATCGGGTGATTTTGCATCCCAGTGCAGCAGATAACAGCAAACCAGGGATCTTAAAATATATATATATATATATATATATATATATATTATATATATATATATATATATATATATATATATATATATATATATATATAATCGAGGAGCACTTTTGCAACTCCAGGTCTCTCTGAATTCTTGATCTGATAAAACAAATCAAGAATATTAGTTAGTTTTAACTCTAGCTAATAAAAAGTTAGAAAACTGTCGTCTGTTTTGCAAAAGGAACAAATATAAAGTTATTTTTAGATAACTTGTATATGAATATGTTGTAATTATATTTTATTTTTTTACAGATTGTGAATATCTGTAAAAATATTCTTGTTTTTGGAGAAGTCATTGTTTTACTGCTACTGTTCTTAATACAGTTCAACTTTCAATTTCCCTATAATCAGAAAAAATAATGTATTTAGTGACAAATCTAAATGAGTTAATGTATCACCACATCAGAGCTTTGCGATATCGCTGACTTGAAATCAGCCGGAATCCGTTTTCTGAATAAATAAAAGCTAATCTCCATGTTTTGGTCAGTTTGCGCTCATCACATCATCCTTCGACAATCCCTTTTTGTCATCATCCTCCAGGAAATATTTCTCTCAAACTGAAAACAGGTCAATTATTCTCAGCTGGGATTGGTTTGTCCTCAATGATGAAATGGAAAAAGTACTCTTGCGGTTGCTTTAATTGGGTTTTCTTTCTTTTCTTTTTTTTTTTGTGCAACATCTGATGAGAGGAAATAACTTTTAGTTCTCAAACATTTTGTTTAGACATTTTAATTGTTGCTTTATGCATGGGATATTTGTTTTATTGTCTATTAACCCCCGTTTGATTCTGGATGAAGCGTCTGCCCACTGGCTTCATCGTAACGAGCGATTGTGTTCACAGACACTAGACTATAAATGTCAGTTCAGTAAACCTGCTTGCTCTTTGTGTGACAGCTGTGTTTAATGCAAATAAAGCCTCTGCTAGGCTTTTGATGGCACTTCACAAAAAGTAATAAAATGAATGGGCACTTCATCTCCTGGATGAGAACTGTGATTATCTCAGCAACACGTTCGTCACGTTGTTGCTTTAACTGGAAATCTGCTCCATGTTGGCACAAAAACAGGGCCATGAAAATTGATTTCCTCCCGTATAGATTTCCTTTTCTTTACCTTTTTTTTTGTCATACTTCAGAATAATAATAGTATTAGAGATTAAATCAGTGAAAACGAAAAGTATTTTGAGCGTGAAAATGTATCCACTGCTGCTATGAGTGACAATGTTGAGTATTTTGCTGTGAAGTAAGCAATCATTTTATTTATGTAGCACATTTTCAGCAACCAGGCAATTCAAAGTGCTTTACATGAGTTAGAGGGAATACAAACAAAATACAACAAAACCAAAATGACAAAAGTGTAGAACTACGTATTGGTTTCAGATGTTTAATAATTAATTTATTAAGCATCAGAGGTCCCTCTGGACTCTTGATCTGATAAAACTAAATGTTGGTCCTAAATGGTGCTAAATGCTGACTGAAGGTAATGAGTAGTTGCTCTAGAAAAACTGAGGTCCTAATTCCTGCTCTGGGTTGAGTGAAGTAACTAAATGTTCACTGTGGAAGAATTTTGGTCAACGCTTCTTTGCAGGATTATTTTAAATGAAAGGTTTTCTAACACAAACACACATCTCCATCGGATATAAATCAGACCCGAGCTTCTCTTCCCCGTCTTCCCAAAACTCTCTGCGAGGATGAAGATATCAGTGACCCTTATATTTATGATTCAACGCTCAGTTCTTGAAGGAAGTAAAGATGTTGTCCTGAACCTTAAGAGGTGAGTTCTTGAAGTCCTGTCAGTATTTTTGGTAGACTGGACTCTTGGAGGAAGATTCCAAGATTTAAACGTCTTTCCTGACTGATGGACATCAGCGACTTTGTTTCTCATCTGTACTTGAATATGTCTTGCAGATCGATGCATAATGCATAGCTTTGTAAAACCTATTAGTCTCCTTTCTGTTGTCAGACATGCTTTCAAGGTGAATGCCTTCCTCTACATGCCTGTCAGTAATTACAGGTCTGAATTGGACTGGAGTAAGAACATTATGTGCTTCCATCTCATCCTGTCATATCCAGGCCTTTTCTGACAGTCTTGTGAGGTAGGATGGTTGTGTACTCGTCCATCCTATCCTCCAGCTTGAATTGTTGGTGCCCCGAGCGGGCGAGGGGCGGGGTACGCTCTGGACAGGTCGCCAGTCTGTCGCAGACACTATACACTGAAAACATCCTAATTCAAATGACAATACATTTCTATTTTGTAAATTTTTATTTACAAAATTACTGCCTGTCAGTAATTACAGGCCTGTAATTACTGTCAGTAATTACAGGCCTGTAATTACTGACAGGCAGTAATTTTGTAAATAAAAATTTACAAAATTTTTATTTTGTAAATTATGATAATTTAGGCATTTTTTATGGACTTTCAATGCAACTTTTAGAGCAACTTTGCATTAAAAGCGTTATTTACCGAATGACACTTCATGACAACTAAACATTCATAAAGTCTTCTTCATGTTCATGACATATGTTATGACATGTTTTTGACAGTGTCTTGTCAGTCTTATGCACACCCCTTCAAATAAAGTGCTACCGAAAAAACCACCATCATTTAAGTCTTATCAATGCCATCAGGATCCTACAATCAGCCACCTGTCACTAGCAATCACAGTAGAAATCTCCCCATTATAGCAGGAATTAAAGTACTCTGTTCTAATCCAGTGAAGAATTATAAAATAATAAAACCCGACTCCCTACGAGTAAAACTTCATTTAACAGACATTGTTTTCTGTTTAAATAATAATAATAAAATGTGAGAATAAATCAACGCAGCAACGTCTAAATGTGGCTGAAAGGTCGTATGGGGTTGACCAAATCGATTTACTGAGTAAGTCTGGTGTTCAACGTCTTTGTTCTCTGGGGCAATACAGACAAGAACCGGTCAGCCTTCAGTCAACATTAAAACAAGTCCAGGAAAGTTCAGAGAGAGACTTAGGATATTTAAGAAGCTGTGGATGAAAACATCAACATCATGCAGGAGTTGAAGACTGAACTCCTCACCTCTGACCCTAAACATAATCCAAAGCCTCTCAGGAAGTCCAATCTACAGGTTTTTCTCATGATTTTAACCTGCTGCAGTGAGACGATGCTCAAAAAAGAAAGACAAATCATGTAAATAAAAACCGATTGCCATTACCAAATCAAAACTTGGATTCGGAAAGCTTTTAAAAGCTGTGAAAGTTCATAAGGGGACAAATTTCACTTATTTTTCTTTTTTCTTTAAACTCATTTATCTGTTTGCAGTGACACCATTTATTTTGTGCAAGTGCACGAATGTGTTGCCTGTGAAACTCGTATCGAATATCCCCATTTTTAGTCACGTCCGTATCTGTGGCAGAAAAAGCATCGCAATTTGTGAGCCTCTCATTTTACACTCAACGTTTGTTATTTACAGACAGTGCAATGAAGCAATTCGTCGGGTTGAAAATAACTAATATGAATGCGCTGTCCGGTTCCCGGAGAAAATGTAATTACGGCTTTTACAACACACAAAGCGAGTGGGATGAGGAATTAAATAGCTTTTTAAGACTTTGTTTTAATTCCATTTTTTCTTTTCTCCTTTCCCCCCATTTTTCTTTCATTCTTTTTTTCTTTTTTTTTTTTTTTTTTTTTGTAACTCATGTTAAAGTTTCCCAAATTAAGTTTAGATCTGTCGAGTTAAATTATGTTCCAGCAAACACTACTTGGAGAGACCCCATTGGGAGCAGCTTTATTAAAACCTGAAACAAATATCTGGTTTCCACTGCGTGCGATCAGAGACGTTTCTCATCCTTCCCCGTTTGGCGCCAAAATTTCCCGCTAGTTTTTGTCGCCTCCTTCCGCGCGCGCTGCCAGTCGCCTTTGTTGCACTCTTGTGTCCTGAGGCCGGAGGACAAAACGTCCTAATGTTTGCAACAGTTCACTGATTGCCGAGCGGCCTGACAGCTGAGTGGCAGCGGCGCGGCCAGACGCGGCCATCTTGTTGCTCTGCTAGTGGTCAGAGCTCCGCGGGGCTGATTGTCTGAGAACGGCGGGATATTTTTCAGCCTCAATAGCTGCCAACTTACAAATAGCTCTTTGTAGTCCAAAATAAAAAAAAAAAAAAAAAAAACGAATGCAAGGTCAATTTTGTGGATCAAAAGGGCCGAACAGAAGCAGGTACTGTGCCCTGTAATTTTGTGGCCTTGGATCTGTTTCCAGTTCTTTGAAGAATATCATCCTCTCTCCCTCGGCGCCAAGCACCAAGACGGATCCTCCACACATCTGTGCTGCTGTTTCTACCTGCTGCACTCCGCCTGGGATGACGCATACAATTAGACATGGCAATTTAGGGGGAAAAAAAAATGTAACAAGGAAAAAAAAAAAAGGCTTCAATCTTTTAACTCAAGAGTGAATTGGCGGGATTGTGTGTGTGGACTCAAAAGGTTCTCTGTTATGTTTTTATTTTCAATCTGTGCAGCTGCTGGGAGCATTTCGGTGTGTGTGTGTGTGCGTTTGTCAACTCTCAATGATTTGAAGGGAAGCAATGTTTTGGAGAACGTGGGAAGCTTGGAGTGAGGAGCGAAAACTAACAGAGGGTGAAATGTTTTTAGAAGCCCCATTTTTATCTCCGCCGCACACTCACTCCGTAGTGCTCCGCTCCCTTTTGCTTGCGCGGCGTTGCCGTGCGAAAAGCACAGAGACGCACCGCACCGGCATTGAATTAGGAGGAGATCCGCGCGCCGCAATGATGTATGCGGCGTGACTGTAAACTCCTTTCTATTTCTGCGTCGTCGTAACGAGATTTTAAATTATAACGCCACTTTCTACCTCTTACAGACAACATCCTTCACCATCGGGGTCTCCAAGAAAAGCAAATGGTGGCAAAGAGCGTGGGCGTTCTCGCCAAGGCAGACAAGAGAAGATTGTTGTGCAGCGTTGTCTCCTTTTTTGTATTTTTAGCTGTAATCAGTAACAATGTCTTCCCAAAGTGCTCTTAAACCCTTTGATTCTTTTTCGCTTTCTGTCGCCTTGCCACTGAGAACTTGGCTGGGATTTTCTGTGATGGAGTAGAGAAGTCTGTAAAGTACAAGCAAAAGGTAGATGCTTTTACAAATGTCTGCAAATAAGTACCTGGGGGAAAAAATGGGAATTGCAATTCATATTAAGATAAAGCTAAATAAAATGGTCTAGTCAGGAACTACTGGGTCAAACGGTACAGATTTGCATTTTGTTGTGTTTATTATTCAGGTATTTTCTGTCCCACAGGCTTAAAAAAAATGGGCATTGTCTCACACAAATAAACAGCAGTGAATGTCTGACACTTTTCCCAATTTCGGGCGATCTGTCGTGTCCATTGACTGCTTCATTTCCACCACCTGGAAGAGTCGCACTCCAGACAACGCTGCGTCGTCTCGATCCGTCGCAGATTTACAAAGTCCCTTCCTCTATGACAAGGCCCCCATGGGCAAAGTCCAGCTCCATTAAAAAGAAAATGGTTGTCCCCGGTTTGCTGCGGAAGAGGAAGAAATGAAAGTCCCCGCGGAGCGCTGACCTCAACCCCATCAAAAACCTTCCAGACAAATTGGAAGCCAAACTGGCTGCAAGGGCTGATTGCGCAACGTCACTGACGGGCCCCGCTAATGACCGTGTGGAGAGCAAACCCTGCTAGTCGCCGCCATTTTTGGGGAAATGTTTTTTTTTTTTTTTTTAAACTGAGAATAAGGATGATTTTCTACAACAAATCTTCAGGGGCCACATATAGATCTATATCTTTTTTTTGCTTGCCTACATTCTGCTACAACTTTGTACTAGTTCTGATGTGTGTCATAATTCGATGCCAATCAGCCTCTACATGCTTGACATGAGTGGCTATGAGCAGCCTGCAGCTTCAGCTTTTGTTTTATATTTTAATTGCAATTTTCAGGCAAAGAAATAAAATAACAGCGGTAATGAATTGATTTTTAAAACCGTGCAGGTCTGCAATCTGTCGCATGCATGTTTTCTGCTTTTGTTCCCAGGACTTACTTTTAAAAACAATTACACTTGGGGAAAAAAAAGAGAAAAAATCTACCCACTGAGGATAATTACGTCTTTAGAAAAAAAAAAAAAAAAGTTGGCTTTTGGTTTGTACAAAGAAATATATTACCTTTGAAGAATGAAAATAAAATTGGTAGTATTGTTTTTGAGAGACATAATTTGTTGACAACAAATCAGTATCACAGCATTATAGGGTGCTTCTCAAAACTGCACACGCTTGTTGATTTTTTATTATTTATTTTTAGTTTCATCAGTGGATGACCACAAACCTCATAGTTTTTCTTTGTTTTTTTTATTGGAGTATTATGTGTGCAGCAAAAGTAGCTTTTAATATTTTTTTATTCAAAGAAATTAAAGGTGTGACGTGCATTTGTTTTCAACGCCTTGTGTTGATATTTGGAGCCACTTTTCACAGCGGTTACAATTAAAAGTGTTCTGGCAAATGGTTCCATCAACTTCATCTATTGCTTTTTCCACAGTAGCCCACACTCACTCACTCAGACTGGATGGAGACTGAGGATGGTGTTAACGGCACAGGAAAGTAATCAGACCAACACTATAACCAAAATTTTAATTAATTAATCAACAAAAAAACATACGTTAGCATCATAAGCAACGTGTTAAATATAAAAGCCCTTTTTAGTGCCCAATTATTGAATAGACGTGTGAGGTCAACAACAAAGATATTTGTTATTTTATCAGGGAGCCCTGATCATTTAGAAAGATGTTCAGAAGCCAAACTTTCTATCTCAACCGAGCTTTTTTGTGACTTTGTTGTCCGTTGCTGTTGTCGGAGGATGCCGCTTGTACGTCAGATTTATGGTCCTGTTAGAAACGTGTACATTCAAAGGTTCCGGTCTGAACCCTTGCATGTACACACAAAATGTGACTCACTGAGTTAAAATGCATGTAACTAATGAATCAAAATCAGGCAGCTGAATACTTGGCACCAACCAGCACATGAATGCAATCTGACGTGAAGCTTTGCCATGCGGCTCAGCATCGATCTCCTGGCGGTAGCTGAACAGCTGCAGCATCATCAAGTCTTCGGCACATTTCGACATGTTTTCTTCCCAGGACTGCTGTGCGTTCAGCTCCAATCACTGCTCCATACTGCTCTCTCCATCCTGACAAACTTCACTTTTCCAGCAGAAGAAATGCGTGCTACCCACACCTTGTTTCATTCCAGGGTTGGCATTTTCAGTAGGATGCGCATTGTTAGCTTCCTTCACACCTTTTCTTTTTTTTGCATGTAGAGCTAAAGGTAAAATCTGACCGGCGCACACTCTGACACATGTTTGCTACATTCACTACAGAGCTCGTTGCAAACCGAAAACAAAACCCATAGCTGCTTTTTTTTTTTTTTTTTTAACACTGCTTCTCCTTTTGCCACTCTTCCATAAAGGTCAGATTTGTGGTGTGCACAACTAATAGTTGTCCTGTCAACAGATTGTAAGCTGAGGATCTGGCTCCTTAGTCTTCATGACCTTTTCCAGCAAACCTCTGAGCCAATCACAGGACGGCCGTATTTATGCTGGGATTAAATTATTAATTAGGTGACTCTACTGCCAGGAGCCGGCTTGATTTTATGGTGTTTATAGGAATCACACTGAAGTGGCAATATAAAATAAAGCATGCCACGTTTTTAGTTTGCAAATGTAAATGTTAAATCTTCCATCCTTTCCGTTCAAAATCACAGTTTTGCTCTCGGTCACATCATCAATGAAACACACCGATGTCTGAGGTTGCAGCTGCAACGGTGGGAACAGTTTGGACAAAAGTGTGTTTGCGTAAAAAGAAAAATCACTATTATTATAGTGGCTGGTTATTTTTAATCCCTCAAACTGCAGCATCAAGATTTTTGTCTGACATTTAGCTTACTTTTAAATGTATTTAATTTTCCCATGATTCATCTGTTCATTTTGGCAGGTAATTTGAGTTGCCTTTAGATCTGTGCATATCCGTCCATAAAGAAATCTCCAAAGCAGACATGAACAATGGTTGCGCCAAATTTTATTCTGCTGTATTGGAGTAAAAGGATGCGAAATACAAATCTATGCCAAATCTTTCCCACGTTTGCTATTTGTAGCCCAAACTGACAAACAAAACACATGAAAAGAACTAGAAGCATTCACATGCAATTTAATAAACCCAAGGGTTTTTGAAGAGTGTTGCTTAATCCCTTCAGTAATTATGACCATGAACAAAAAGCTACGTTTAAAGAGCATGAGTGTACACTCACTGTATATTGGATTTACAGCAACTCCTGAGGCTTCTCCTTTAACATTAAACCTTTTATCAGCCTTACAGAAACAACAAAGCGTTTTCCTTTTCTTTCCTTTTTTTTTTTATTGAGGTTGCTCGGGGTCAGTGGAAACAAGTCGAGAACAGAGCAGCGACATATCATCCCCACTTTTAAGTTGTTATATGAGTCTCCATAAACTGTTTCCTGCCTCCGTCGAGTCCTGGGGGAAATATTTGCTTCGAAAGGCTCCACTACATTCAGCTGCCAGCTGCTAACTGAGCCTGCCTCCGCTTTGGTGCAGCGCAGGTAACGAACTGTGTTGTGGGGTGGGTATTTAAACACGCACTAAACTAATTAAAACACAAGGCAACAACGCAAGAAAGGATGCAGCAAGGGCCCGGCTCAAGCACAGAAGTCGTGTTCTCCTCCGTACCGCCTCCGTTTGCGGCTCGGTTTGGAACCGGCTGTGGTGAGACTTTCTCTGAACTCTTGTCTTCCGCAGTTTTTCCTTCAGTCTAATTTTAGCGCACTCCCCCTAGTGCAATACCTTTCCTTTGTTTTCGCTTCAAGGGGACAAACTGCTGTGTCGCAATAAACACCCCGGAAAGTGCCAACGTGTCAGGAGGACTGCGAGGTGCAGTTCGTACTGGAAAACACTTCCGCCCACCCATACGTTATTTCCTGCGGAACCAGTGGAACGGCGAGCGCTCCGCAGAAAGCCAACAGACGGGCAGATGGAAGCATTCGGGGATAGCGATCTCCGTCTCTCATCAGCCGCCTTTAGCGGTCACATTCACACCGGCAAAGTGGAGAAGCCGTCGCCCTCTGCGGCCCGCGTGGGCAGAGCTGTTATCTAAAGCAGCATTCCTGGCCTGAGGGCTTCAGAGTGGACGCCTAAGATGTTGTCATCTCGTGCGGTTATCTGATAGCACCTTATAATCCTCCGCAATCATCTCCACTCAGTGCCTAGTTTGATGCTTAACTTTGAGGCTTTCCAGTGGATTACACTAAGAAATAGGGTCAGTAACCTTTCCCGTGGTTTTTTTTTTTTTTCCCATCTTCACAGTGGGGCCGTTTTAAGTGACAGTTTTTGCTTTCAGAGTTGTGGCTCTCCGAAGAGCACAAGACATTTATTTAGAAACGCTCGCTGCGACTTGAAATGACAGCACGGTCGTTAATAGCTCCCAAAACCCTTTATTACTCTTTTATTGTGAGATAATGACGATCCCTTTTGTTCCCCTGCAATTAAAATGCCGCAAATCTCAATGCATTTTATTCAGATTTGATCTGACTGACCAACAAAAGATATCAGTGGGTTTAGGGTTTTTTTTCTAAAAAGTGTAACACACGCAGTCCCCCTTTTACTCCAATACCCACAAAATAAAATGTAGTGCTGTAAATTGCCAGAGTAAGTTATTAGAAATAAGTTATTCTGACTATGAGTAAAGCTGCTCCGATACGATTCGATATGAAATGATTTTTCTCTTACATACCAAAATAAATGTGGTCAAAAACCAGCAGCCTGGAAACACTAAACACGGCGTTGGCAGTATAATGAGGTGGAGATGCATTTTTCAGATACTTGTTTGTGGAAAGAATCTGAAAACCGTTTCTTCTATTTCACATTTCATGTTGGTTTATGGCTAAAGTGTTACAGTTTGTGACTTTAATGTGAGAAAAAAGCGGAAAGTTTAGAGGATCTCCGTGTTTTTACAAGGCGCTGCAAGTAGAAGTTTTTTTTTTTTGCACAAGCTTAGAGTTGATGACATTTTTTTTTCCAAAACCCACATTGATGAATTATATATACGTACACATCCAGCGCATAATCTTTTCTTAGAACAAGTCATGCTCTCACTTTCTGCATCTGCTGCTGCTGCTGCGGTCTATATTAAAGCCAGGAAGAAAAAAAATACGCCCGAGTTCTGGCCAATTCCCTCGGCTGGCATTCTTGTAGGTTGACTGCTCTGGTTCCTCTTGAGGTGTGTGTGGTGTGTGGTGTGTGTGTGTGTGTGTGTGTGTGTGTGTGTGTGTGTGTGTGTGTTTTGTGTGTGGTGTGTGTGTGTGTGTGTGTGTGTCTGTGTCTGTGTGTATTTAAAAAAAAAAGACCAGGAAACATTCTGCCTTTTTAGGAATAAAAACAAAGAATCCCTTCAAAAGGACATTTTAGCTGTGTTGACTACAGTGAGGTACTTCCTAAAGAAAACACTTTTTCCCTGTGAAGGATCTTCGTCGAGGTGCATCCAGGAAAGACAGAGGAGGCAATATGTATGAAAATGAGAACAGCAATGTTGCAAGAGTCTCAGTGCCGACAGATAGGGGATGCTGTAAAATACTACACACACACCCCACCCAGCCCCCATCCTCGAATGTTATTGCTTCTGAATGCATAAGTTGTCAGGGATCCCAGCAAGCCCACCATTATTATGGACTACAGCAGGAGGAACAACATGTACAGAGAGAAAATTGCAGACAGGTACATGTATTATATACAACTACAGATCCATAATCAGTACATGCATCCTGCTCCGCATCTCACTCTGTCGCGAGGAAAGAAACGGTTTGTTAAGATTACAATGACAGCAAATCACACAGCGGCACTTTCTTCAGTTTGCTTGTTTCTTTGTAATCCTGTTAGAGATGTTTTCTGTCTCCTCCGTTTCAACCCTCCGTCTGCTTTCTCCACGTTCTGAATACGTCGCCTTGCAAAGCGTGTCATAACGCAGTGAACTTTTCCGTGTTTTGTCACATGAAAGCCACAAGTTCCAATTAGTTTTTCTTTTTTGTTTTTTTTTCTTTTTCTGTTTTTTTGGCACTTGGTGATCAAGGCAAGGCTGTGGTAGCCTCATGCTGTGGGAATGCCTGTGGATGTGGCAAAATGCAGAGCGACTCTGAAAGGAAATCTGTCACAGGCTGAAATAGACTTGATATTGACTTGAGAATCACTTGATTCACGTTTCCGAAAGCACAGACCCGCCACGCTGACATCCAGGCAACCGACAGCAAGATCCTGTGATCTGCTGTAAAATGGACTGAAGCCACAACACCAACACTCTAGTCAGGCTTAGAAGGCATTATGTGTCCTCCAGACACTTAGTGCTGTTTTGTAACACAATCAAGTAGCTATGTTATATTCAGTTGTTATGAAACTACCACATATATGAATATGATTAAAGAAATTTGACTATGTAATTTAACGCCTTGAAATTGGGCCTCTGTCTCTTTCAGAGTTTCCTGCTCTTTTTAACCCTATGGCAACCTGTTTGCCAAGCTGCTCTACCGGGTGTTTGCTAATTGTTGCTAGCTAGTCTGAAGGAGCTCGAAAGTTTGAAACTCCAGCTCCGATGGAGAGCTGCACTATCAAAGGCGCCACTCGGTTCCTCCACGTGTTTTGCACAGTTGCATGGTTGCCACGGGAGATTAAAGGGTGTCCCAAACCGTACATGAAAGAATCAAGGCAACACTCTGGGTATGTTTTTGATGAAAGAATAACATTATAACATGATGTAAAGCTCAAAAATAGTCCATTTTAGATGATACAGCCCCTTTAAGGAGGTAGAGGTCCTTTGGTCTACCTCACGACCCGACCAAAGATTAAGCCGAAGATATAGAATGGACAGATGGCCTCTACTCAGTTGCACATTTATTTGAATTGGAATATGCTATTTTCAATAACTCTGCAGCATTTTTTATATGCCATGCTTTTGCCCTTGTTATACAGTTCATCATCTTTTTTTTAGTTTGTTGTTGTCTGTTTCTGAATCTGCATGCTTCAACTTTCACTGAACTATTCTATTCTATTCAATACTTGGAGGCAAATCCAACTGAGAATCATAAAAATTGAAAATGGATGTTGATGCCCGGAGGCGGTCCATCCAATCTCAATGAGCTTGAGCTATATTTTTCAGCAAAGAATGGAGAAGAAAAAAAAAAAGATGTGTAGAGCTTGTGCTGAGCCCGACATTTACATGATGGCGTCTATATCGGTGGAAATTAATCCAGAAATGGATCCGCGGGTTAAATTGTGGCTCAATTTCAATTGCAGTTATAGATTTGATCTGGGACAACTCTGGGTGAAAAGTGAGATCTTAATGTGAGTTGTGCAGTTTCAGTTATTTTTTTAGCTCGTTTTGCATTTTTATATTTACAAAATGTGTCAGTTTTTGTTGGTATAAAATCCTAATTAAATATATCAAAGGTTGCAGCTGTAAATGTGGAAGCTTTCAAAAGACTTATCACTTTTGCAAGATACTGTAATATGATAGTTACCCTTTGACTTTATTTATTTGTTTATTGCTTTTTATTCCATTTAAAACCTGATTTTGCACTTATTTGTTACCTCTTTCAGAAAGATGTGTCTGAATCTGCAGTTGTTTGTTTCTTTCCATTGTCATTCACATAATTTTCCTGGTAATTTTGTGTCTTTTGTAGTTGTTAAGTGTAGGTGGTTGGTGTGCATCTAATCGTAGCTGCTTAATGTCTCATCACAATAATTTTCTATTTCATTTGTTTTGTTTATGAGACTTTTTTTTCTTTGCAGCCACTTGAGAACAATCCTTGAAGTCATTTTCAATCTTTTTCACAATGCTTTGCTTTTTTCATTGAGATGTCTTTTATGGATCATCTTTTCAAAGATGTGTGATTATTTGCTCACTTTGTAGCAGCTTGCATCTCTTTGTTCACCTTTAACACATTTTTATTACTAATTTTGCTCACTTTGTGACTCCTTTCTGACATCGGCAATTTCCCACCTGCAGATCTGTTTGGAAATTAGCATATTCATCACCAGCTTGAATGTCATAACAATCTTGGGGCTTTTAATTATTTATCTCAACATTTTTGTCTTTAAGTTCAATTGCCTCTCTAATGATTTTTAAAAACAAAAATGTAGTGAATATGTTTGAATTCACTTTTGCAAGTGAAACATTTTAAATACAGACTCGCATACAGCTCTGGAAAACAAATGAAGAGCCCACTGCACTGAACCTCGTGGTTATTCCACCAAATATTGATTTATGAGTTTCTAAATTAATATAAATTTGCTTTCTTTGCGTTATTTGAGGTCTGAAAGCACTGCATCTTTGTTATTTTGACCATTTTACATTTTCTGCAAATAAACACAAAATTTTTGCTTGTAATTTCTGAGACATGTTGACAGTAGTTCATAAACCAGTGGTTCTTAACCTTTTTTGAGGTACCAAACCCACCAGTTTCATATGCACATTCACTGAACCCTTCTGTAGTGATAAATAAAATATGATTTTTTTTCCTCCCCAAATTCAAGACATAGACATAGAGTCTAGTTGGGTCACCCCAAGATCACTAAGTCTTCTTAAAAGGTATTACTTTCCGCAGCACTGATTGGCTATGCAATGTAACCTGATCCTCTGCAGCAAGTGATGGCAAAGCGGGGCGTCATCACAACTTTACACAAGTGTGTCTTTACCTCCGCGGCAGAGGCTCCGCCGAACCTCTGAGACCGACTCATCGAACCCCTGGGGTTCGATCGAACCCAGGTTAAGAACCACTGTCATAGAATAAAAGAACAATTTTCATTTTACTTACATAGAATGATAAAACATAAAATCAGAAAACTGATCATCAGGTCGTCTGGTACTCCTCTTTCAGGATGAATCCTTCACCACAGGATGAAGCTGCCACCTCCATACTCCATGTCTCCACTTGACTCCTCTAAATATACTTCTAGTAGTTATGGTCAGAAAGTTCAGCTTTCTTCTCTTCTGACTTTAATGTTTTTTTCTTAGATTGTCCCTGTAGGTAGGAACAGATTTCAATCCATCCTCAGAGAGTCAATTGTATAGAGAAGGGGCTTTATTTTCTGGCAACACCCTCTCAGTCAATGTTGATGTTAAACTCACTTCACGGTGAAAATCGAGCTCCAGTGGTTTCCATTATATGATTGGCTCAAGCTTCGCTTACCGCTGGAGTTTCTGAACATCTTCAGACCAATTGCCTTTCGTTGGAGGGGGGCAGTTTTGTTGACGCTGCTGAAATTTGGGGCATTACTGGGTGTCCCAACAGGAACGTGGTGCCAAACACACATCAGAAATGGTTTTAGACCAGGCAGGGCGAGTTAACATCGACTTTATGGGATGGCAAAGCCTCAAGCATGTTAGGCGTGTTGTGGACGTCGTAAAATCCTAGTCTGTCTTTGGAAAGCGGCACATTTATTTTAGCGCTACCAATTAAACCAAAAGTTAAACAAAAATTATACCAGAAGATTGTCAATGACTGTTTGAATAATTCCTCTATTTATTTTTAATGTTTTTTTTATTATTTAGAAATCTTTGCAGTTGTTATTTTCACTCTACTCTAAATAGGTTGGTTTCATTTCAATTTGCACGGACGGTGAAAATCAGCTTTCATCCGTTTTTGCAGCTCATTTGTGCCAAAAATTCTTGTGCCAGCATTGCAGATGCAGCAGCACATCAAATCTCCCTAAACCTGCAACACGACACCAAATCCTAACATAGATAGTTGTCATATCTATAACCATTCTACAAATATCGTGTACATATAATGATTAAGAAAATATAACAGATATTAAAAAAAGAGACGCAAACCCATCACAGTTCAGCTTTTGATCCCTCAAAGTTTATGACCCAGTATTTAAGTAATTTTTTTAATTATTATTTTAAGGCCTTACACCACACTTGCTAACAATTTTCAAGACTGATTAACTCTTTATGAAGGTGCAGAGGGCTCTTAATTAATAAATCATGATGCTAAGCAGAGCGGTGTGTTTTTATGTTTTTGCTTTGGAGGCTGAAGTAAAAAAATGAAAAAAGAAAAACTCTAAACCAGTTCCTCTAAGACCAGCACCAGATTTTAAGTGAATGGTGCCCTGAGGAACTACCTTTGAAGATTGTGAAAAATGCACATAAATGCTGACTTATGTTGTGCGTGTGTGCGTGTATGTGTGTGTGTGTGTATATATGTTTACAGTTCATCCAGGTACAACAGTTGAGTCAGTTTTCACACTTTAGGATAATCCTAAAAGAAGGTGACACAAGGTTTAACGTGTTTATAATGTGATAAATATTTTTGAAGCTGTTTTCAAAGATTTTTTTTCTTACTGGAGACAGAAAAAAATCTCATTCTGTTCTGAGAATGATCAAATTGAGTTTTTGAATTGTCTGAAAATAGTGAAACAGTCCATCCAGATACCAATCTAAGAGTCAAAGTGCATAGCAGCATTTTCTCACGCACCTTTACACACAACTCAGGGTTCACTATAGCAAATAAGTAATTATAAAAATGTTGAGAATTCAGCTAAAATATATATATATTTCTTTTTTGTTTTTCCAAAGTGCTTGTGCCTTAAAGAAAGCCTAACTCCCCCACGGCTATGAACCGCTTGACCTCATCAAGAACTGAGACCGTGAGAGAAAGATGATTGCTGGAAAAAAGAAAACAACAAAAAAGGAGAAGAAAAAAAAACAAATCTGAGTTTCTACACCGCTGCAGGTGAGGAGACATTAAGGGTGAAATCTGAAGAACAACAACCCCAGTGATCATTATCCCTCTGCCTTCTGTGCCTCTTAACAGCCTCTGTCCCATTTCCCATCTCTGTCCATATCTGTGCTGCTCTCTCCTCTTTTTAACGCTGGCAAGGATGCGGACAATGGCTTCGATAAAGATGAATTGAAATTGGCTGTGGCTGGATTTGGCTTCCAGAGATGCACAATGGAAGAAGCCGAGCTGTAATTATTGCTCCGGATTCCAGCACGCTGCATTGCAAACTCATTTACCCTGTGTTCTCTCCCCGTTCCTTCCTCCCTCTCTTCGTCCTCACTCCGTCTGTCCCCGTCTCTTTGTAAATCCCTCCTTCTTTTCCCTCGCCCTTTCACTCCTTCAAATCTCACCCTGTTCAGCTAAGTACAGTTCATTATTGTTGTTTGCTAAAGTAGAACTATAATTTCACAGCTGAGGAGCCAGATCAGGTCTGGAGTAGTGATTAATAATCTGACGGGGAATAATGATTTCATCCTTCGTTTTCAGCTCTGGGTAATTATTCGCTGTGTAATTGCGGAATAGATTTGCTCATGAAAAACAGACTTATTCAAATGTGAGATGGAAACTGCAGCGCCTTGGGTGTGTCAAAGTATCAGCAAAGCTAAATTTGTACGGTTGTGTTCCAAATATAGGAGCGAGGATGTGACAAGAACAGATGAGTGGGCAAGTCTTTACCTGTTCTGAGTCTGCTAACGTGACGAGCGTCGCCTGCTTCTTCTTCCTAAAACAACTCCTATGGACGCTTCTCAAGAAGGGATGCAACTACTTCCAGTCTGTGTGCCTTGCCAAAGTAATCAAACCCATAGCACATGACAGACCATCGTCTGTGCAGATGGTTTTTGACAACAAGGACGGGGAATATTGGACGAGAAATTGTTAGACTAAGAAAAACTAGAGGTTCAGCTTTCTGGAGGACGGCAACGCTGAACGCAGAGCCAGAGCCACATGGGGTCAAACCATTTTAAATGTGTTGGAATGATCTATTCAAAGTTCCGACCTAGAGAATCAATGGCGAAACTTGAAAATCGCTGCTCACACGTGCTTCCTGTGGTGACATAACTTTGGCTTATTCACCGGACAAACAGCAGCAGATAACAGACAACTTGTGAGCAATTTTCTCTGCTATAAGCTGATGGGAAGTCCCATTCTGCGTCACTGATGGAAATTATAGAATATCTGCTTCTTTCTTTACTCTTGGATTTCCAGAGAGTCTCAACGGTCTTTCATTTCTTTGACCATTGAATAAAATAAAGACAGAATGCATTCTGGGTGTTATTCTTGATTCGTTGTCAGTTAGAACAGCCTCTCATATTAAAATAAGATTAATTCATTTATCCCCTTTTCATTTCCAACCAAGATTCAGCTTGATTTAGTTTGCAAAACAAATCACTTAAACTTTTTGTCCATTAAAAAAAAATTTAAAACTGATAATTCCCTTAATTATAGTAAAACGCAATTCTACAAAGCACTGATCCCCAAAGAATTTAATTTTATTTTTTTAAATCAAGTTTGTAGTTGAAAAGAACTGAATGAAATTTAAGGGGCTTGACTACTTTTTTGCAAGGCACTGTAATTTATTTTACTTTTTTTTACTAAAGTAGTTATGCAGTACACTGGAGGGATTAATCCACTTACAGTGATTCATGCACACAGGCTGCTGTGTGTGACCACACAGATTTAGCTCCACAAAAAGCCAGTAATTATCCATTCTTCGCATCCTGAATGCTTAATGAAACTATCTCGATTTTCCTTTTCTTTTTTCTCTTTTTTTTTTTATTTTACGAATTTGTGCGCTCGCATTTGCATTTGCACAGCTTTGATTGTTTTGGATTTTGTTGAGAACGCACAAGCACAAACGTACAGATGACCAAACTGGAAGTTGCAGGGGCGATAATCCCACGGCGCAGCTTTGATCAGTCTCCTGACGCGGGGATGGGGCGTGTTTGCTCAGGTTCTTTCTTTCTTTTTTTTTGGATGTCATCAGAGAGAAAAAGAAATCATTTTTACTGTAGGTACAAGTTTCTCAGTGTGGTTGCCAGGCAACCAAAAGCCTTGAGTTTGGTCCACAAAAGGCATGTGTGTGTAGACTTCTGCACGAGCACACACACACACACACACACACACACACACACACACACACACACACACACACACACATTCACAAACACATATTATGCCTTTTTTTCTTATCTTCACAAGGACTTTGCATCAACTTCCATTCATTTTTCATTCATTAACCTTATCTAAACTCAACAAAACCCCCAACCCTAAAACACAACTTCTCCTTATGGGCCCAGTCTTAGTCCTCATAGTGTAGTATTTAAAAATGAGGTCTTAAAAAGTGAGAAATGCTAAAGCATACACACACACACACACACACACACACACACACACACACACACACACACACACACACTAATACCTGTGTGAGAAACAACCAGTACTATCAGTTAAACAGGAGCTATCGCCCCATTTCCTGTGTCCACTTTGGGATTTGCCCTTATGGATCTCATGCCAGATTACAAATGTTGTTAAGGAGAGGCTCTCTGTGTTTGTGTGTATGTGTGTGTGAGAGAGAGAGAGTGTGAAAAGGTGTGGTGCTTGCACAGCGCAGCAGGGGATTTTTTTAAGTGGCATTGTTCTGACTGCCTCTGCGTTCTCACACAAAAACACACTAAGACACGCTCCACATGTGCATGCATTAAACACATAAACAACCGTGACGTGTCGATCCTTTCTGTTCAGCCGTTAAAGACTTGCACTTAGTCGTCTTTTCTTTTTCTTCTTCTTCTTTTCTTTCTGTGCTCCGTACTTTCTCATGATGACAGGTGGGGTAATGGGCCATTAGATTAACACCAAACCGAGGAGGTGGTTTCAAATGAAATGTGATGCTCTGAGATGGCAACAAGACGCTGCTCTCTTTCTGACTTAGGATTTTCTGCAGTATATGCCTGTGAGCGCTTTGCTCAAAATAGGGTCAATGATGATAGAATGAGGCAATCTCTGCTCTTTAGGGGTGTGTGTGTGTGTGTGTGTGTGTGTGTGTGTGTGTGTGTGTGTGTGCGCGCGCGCGTGCGTATGTGTGCGTGTGTTTGCGTGTGTGTCAGAGGAGAAAGAAGAGGCACAAACATAGGGAAAGGAATCAAGACAGGGAGTGTGTGAAAGTGAGGGTGTGCTCATTAAAAGTGAAAAAATAAATAAATAAAAAACAGTGAGAAAGAGGGGGGAAGAGAGTCTTCTGTGCCCGTCAGCGAGGATTTACTGATGAAGAAGTAAAGAGTCTCTTATCTCGCCTTAAGACATCACTCCTTTCTCCTCTTGCCTTTCTTTTTTTTAAATTGCCATTGTTGAGTTTGCTAAATTCCTCTTGTCAGCACAAATTCTGTGAAGATGGATCAGGTTGAAATTTGGACAAAATTCAAAGAGCAACTTTGTTTGCTTTTTTTCCCCCCAACAGACGTTGGAAACTGCAAAGAGTTAGAAGAAGCCTTTAACCCAGAGTCTTCTCAAGCTGAGACAGATGGTGAGACAGCGGTGGTCTCTGCAACAGGTCAGGCTGTACAACTACAAAGCTAAGCTAAGTGATAATGACTTAAAACAGCATGACGCAAAAACAACACCTTGGCTGGGAATTGCTTTTTATAAAAAATAAAAATAAAAAAAAACCTACAAGCTGTCAGGAGAGGAAAACAGAAAAATTTAATACATTAATTAAGACGATAGTAATGTGGTGGGGCGAATAAGGCATGAAAGCTTGTTCTTTTTCACATTTTGTCACGTCACAAATTTCTGTTTATTTCCTGGTCAGGACAGCTGGATGCCTCCTTCAGGGCTTTCTCTGAATTCATGGCTTCGTCTGTTACAATAGTTTGTCCAGATACCGAAAAGACACAGCAGGTTGATCTTTTTCCAAAATACTGCGCTAGTTTTAGGATGCACGCCTTCCTGAAAGCTTCACTGTGTTGTTGGGGAGCCATTTTGACTCGCTCTCTTTATTGTTGTTGTCCTTAACACTGAAGACAAGAGAGGCGTGCAGTGCTTTAGAGGAAGACGTTTTATTTATATACCACTTTCTTTTAGCAACAAGGCAGTTCAAAAACGACACACGCACAGCAAAAGAAACACTAAATTTTAAGATGTTCTTCAGGAGTTTATTTCTGACATCCTGGATGAATCACTGATCTTCTCTTGGAGTAATTTTGGTAGGCTGGCAACTTAGGGAAAACTCAACGCAGTTTCATTTGTTTCTAATTTATGGGAAAATCCTTAGGAATTACTAATTTGTGTGCTACTTTTTTTAGATATTTTGTCCTACAATGTGAGAAAGCTTCTGTTTATATGATTTTCTTTATCATAAAAGTGGTTATAGATGGGTGGGTGTGGCAAATGAAATTTAACAAAATACTGTGTTATTACAGTAAATTTAACAAGAGGGCAATTGTATCTTATTTTTGTCTGAGTTTAAAATTCAATTGACAATCTGAAACATATAAGTGTGGTGAAAAAAAAGAGACTGCAGGAATCTGTGATGAGTAAAATACTTTTTGTGACACTAAATGTATTAAAAACCCAGTCCATTCAATTCCCTTCAGAAGTCACAGATATAGTGACCACGAAAACCCAGATCTGACCTTTCAAGCTACTTTATGCGCTGCCTTCAAATACTCCAAGAAAATGTCCTTGAAGAAAATGTTTTCAGTTGTCAGTCTACCATGCCCAAAGTGTCGCAGAAGCTCAAATTTGCATCAATGTTGCATCAATGCTCAAAAAGGTTTCCTGAATGCGTCTGATTACACGTGAAGGTATTTAATAAATCAGCTTATTATACAGATTTAGTAAGACTTTTAAATTACCAGTGACACAATGGCAGTGACTAATGAGTTCAGCATTGAATCTGAGCCCGTCTTTTATTCAATACTGTTATTACATCTTCGGAGACCTTGAATGAGAAGGCAGCTGCAGCAATGTGTTTTTAATCTATAACGATGGCTGCTTGCTGTTTTGGTTCTTTTTAAGTAATGTGGTTCAAAAGTAATAATGCGGCAGGCTTCAATGACTTTATACGGTTCTCGAAAAGTTCTGATTAGTAGGATAGGTTCTGGCGTCTTCGTACCTAGAGTGTGTTGAAACGGACTCAAACTCCAGGCGGAGAAGACTGGAGTCAAAACCAAGCCTGATTTTACGGGCAAACGCCTCATTGACTTTCTTAAGTGTGTGGGGGTTTTTTTTTCTTCATGTTTAATTTGATATGGAAGTGACCCACTGAAAGAACCAACAACCTTCAGAGTAGGTCAGATTTGCAAATTTTTTTGTCTCGTGTTTCTCCTGCAAAAGTGAATTTCTGGTCTTGGCAGTTCAATAAATTTCTCCTTGGTGCCGTTTTATATCGCTTACTTTCAAAACACTGTTAGATATACATAGACTCCAAACAATGTATTTAAACTCTTCAGAGAGATAAAATGAAGCTCTGAGCTTAGATCATACATCTTATTCAGAAAATAAACTCTCAGTTTTTTCAGTGGTAAGTGGAATTATTGTTACATTCCTGTATTATCTTATTGGTGCTTCTTTTTAGTTAAATAAGTAATTAGGAAATAGACCTTGGTGTGATTAATGACAAGTATGTAATTAAATTGATTGAAGTAAAAGAATCTTTGTTTGGATAAATATCTCCAACATCCTTACTGTTGATATTTGTCAGAGATTATTCAGATGGGAGGGAAAAAAGGCTATTCTTTTTAGATAAGATTGTCTTTTTTTGCAGAGAATTGTTGAAACTGATTCCATTCATGCAAATCAAATGGTTTAACGTAACGTTTCAAATCCTATTATGCATTTGCTTGAATAGAGCCAACCTGGCATGCAGCATGTGTAATCTAATCTTGGTATGAAATAGTTGTTTGGTGGAGGCATCAGAGATTATGTTAGGCAATGAGACACTAACATCCTGAAGAAAGGGTTTAGGTCAAACGTGACCAAAGTTTAACTTTGTGCATGTGTATGTGTGTTTGTGTGTGCGTTTGTACACTGCAAATCACCCTAAAAGTAAAAGATGGCGGTGGCATCAGCATGTTGTCAGTTCTGTTTTTCTTCTGCAGGTACGTGAAACCTGCTATGTTGATGTGACAATGGTTTAACTAAATACGGGAGAATCTTTGGTAAATTAGAGGCTTCAAATACTTGAACCCGGGGCAGAGGTTCGCGTAATCACTAATAGTACAATGAGAGACCATACCTCATTTAAAATCATTAAGGCAATATATTGTCTGTTGATGTTGCTTGCGTTGCGAAACATACTAAACCGTCTCTCCCGGTGTAACTGTGTGGCGGATTTTAATCACAATAAGCGTCAAAATCTTGTGTCTTTTTCCACTTCACAATTCTGCTCTGAATTATTTATTTCTGTCACATAAAAAATCTGCTTCAAATCCACTTATGGGTGTGGTTGAAGCTTGACAAAATGTAAAAAAAAAAAAAAAGTTCAGCGGTCATGAATAATTAACACAACGTACTGTATGTACTTTTCCTTGACACATCCCTTTTCTACCACTAGTGCACTAGTTTTAGTCAACACCAACACAGACAAACATCTAATAGGGTTGTTTGTAATCCTGTTACTTCCTTACATTATATGTGTAAACTTGCTTTTATTTCAATTAAAAGTGTCTCTACTTTTTGTTGTGCTCTGCCATGTTTCCTGTTTTTCTTGTTGTTGTTTTGGTTGTTCAAATAGCTGACTGCACTGGTGGACTGTTGAGCATGTTTTTCCTGCCTTTGTCTCCTGAGGAATCGCACTCCTCGTGTTGGCAGACTGCTGGACGCACCATCAGTGCGGTGTGCTTTTCACCACGACCGCAGCTATTACAGGTCCAGGTCCTGGTGTGTCGCAGGAACAAAAAAAAAAAAACACAGTTGAAATAGTTAAGCAGAGCAAGAAACACGGCGCAGCAGGTAGAGTCGCCCACACAGTCAGTAGGGAGACGCATATAGAGAGAACAGAAAAACGGGGCGTGCAGCAAAAAACAAAAAGATCTGTATACGCTGAGCGTGGAGCGGAGCGAAGAAAGAGGCAAAACAGGACAACCTGTTCAGACGCTAGCTCGAAATTATAAAGTGCATGCAAACATTTGAGCTGCACAAAGCGACAAGGTAGAGCTAGGCTAGGATAAGAGAGAGAGAGAGAGAAAGAGAAAGAAAGCATTGGAGAAAGGGGGAAGGGGCACTTATTTATTTATTCACAAATACTAGATGAGGCAAAGGATTTACATCAGTGTTGAGACATGAAGGGATTCTTCTCACGGCATCAAATTAGGAAAAAAAAAAAAAAAAAGCTGAACTTAAAAAGTCAAGCCTGTATGATTTCACTTTAATGACTATTGATTCCAGGTTTTATTCAAAGCCCTTTGATGGACCTTTAAATATTAAACAGCACCAACTATCAAAAATGTATTTGAACTTGCTGGTTCACCAAGGCTGCCATCCCAGGCGAATCTTTTCATATTTTCCTCACTCTGTTTTATTTAATTTTTTTTATGAATCTTTCCAATAAAGTATCTTCCACCACAAAATGATTGGTGCGTGCCACTGTCAGTCCTTCCCAGGATTTATATCCCTTGCTGGCTACACGGGAAGTCGATGTTGCTCTCAACAGCATAGTCAGCAGATGAAAGCTAATGAGCACTCACATTAGCTGATTATAATTTAGAATAACCTCATCAGTCTGGTGTCTTTAGAGACAGACACTAAACTCTGCAATGAATAAGAATACTGGCCAGATGCTTGGCTGCAGAGCGTTGCTCCTGGTTGGTGGGCCTTGCAGAGATGGGTGGCCTCTGCTCGTAACTCTGCCGCCGTTAATCTGCTACTAGTTTTCAGAGAAAACTTTATGGTGAAAGGTTATTTTGAATAGCAAAAAGATGAAGCAGTATTGTCGTTTTAAATGAATGGATACGAATAGTTGAAAGTAAAGTTCTGATAAAAAGTTGTGAGGAGTTAATATCTTAAGCGCTGTGCTTTCTGTGTGTATTTATTTGGCATAAACCCAGATTAACTGGGCTTGGAGGCTAGGCCTGTGCTGGACGATAAATTGCCCGTTTATTGCGATAAACGATGGCATTGTTGTTTTGAAAACATTTTCAAGCAATGTAAGAGCTACAATGTCATAAAAACGCAAGAGCACATTCTCAAAGATCAATAAAATTTTAATTCTAATAGACATTTAAACACTGGAACTGGAAGACATTTGGAATATCCAAAATAGATAAAGAAAACAACAGAATCAACGAATAAAATGAATTATTACGTCTCTGTAAACAAAATTATCTTGGAAAAAAAGGGGGACAGTTGAGACCAAAACACCAGACTGAAGACATTTATCATTCGGTTTTTGGTAAAAAGAGATGAACACAAATGAAAATTGGTTTCTTTAAATTTATCATATGATTCATTGCTTTAGTATTTATTGTGACATGCCTACTGAAGGCTACAGCTAAAGGCTAGTCTGAGATCAACCGAGACCAAAGTAAACTTTTACCGTTTTAAAACAACTGTAATTTGATACAGGTATGTTTGCGAGCCATAATTTATCAACGCTTAGACCATAATCTCATTTGCATTCAAGGAGCCAATAATTGCTCTTAATGCAAACGTAGCTTATTTTCATGACTTATTTCAGCTCTAAATTTGTCTTATATTAACAATCCTATAAATCTCCACCATAGAGAAAGAAGAAGACGCAAGATACAAATATAAAATTTATTATTTGAAACCCCAAGTTGGCTTAAAATTTTACACATAACAGGTTATTTGTCTAAGTTTCATATTTACAAGAGAAATAGAGTTTAGATGCACCACCAAAAATCTCCCTGTGTGAAACAAATGTAGGAGTCATCTAATTGGACAAATGGAAAAGGAGATAATAAAAACCCAAGTTGTATAAATTTATAAAGAAGAAGTTTAAGTGAAGTTTAAGTTTTTCAAATAGATTTTTACACTGACTTGTGTTTGTATCGGGCAGGTACACTTTTCAGGATTCTGTATTTGATTCATACAGGAAGCTCGTTAGTGCAAGGTTGCTAACTTCTCAGTAAAACTCAGAGTAAAATGGAGAAAGAATATTCTTTCTCCATTTCCCATAAAGGTTTGTTTCAGTGAAAAAAAATTTCTAAAACAGTAAAACAATTGGCTCAATTTACGCAACACAATGAGAGTCCATAGTTTCCTGCTTTTAATCCAGAGTGGCCCTCACACAGAACATTTAAAATGGAGTCAGTGTGCAACAAAATCATCTTTAGTTGACTATTAAGCCCATTTTTTCCACCTGTACACGCTCCATACATGGTTAAGTTTATAACTTAAAGACTTTTGTTGACAAAAGATCCAAAACGTTGCGTGTGAATATAATTTTAGCCGTTGTTTGGTTGCCATTTTCCAGGGTTCCTGATGATCAAACTTTAAAAACTTAATTGTGAACAGATGGATGTCATTGTCTTGCAGAACATAAAATCCTATTGTCCCAAAAAGCTTTTCATCTTCCAGCTGCTAAACGACATTAGCTCCTGTTAAAACTAGAAAAAATAAATCACGTTAAAGCTTGGAGGAAATGCTAACAACTTTTCAATCATATGGCAACCTTTTATTTCCTGAATATGATTCATCATCTGTTGTTTTTCTGTTGTATATTGGATTGAACCAGAGATATATTACCAAGCATTTAGTTAGCTATCAAGCTAAGTCATTGGTCCAAATATTAAAAGTGTATACATTTGTATTGATCAGTAAAAATATATATATATTAATCAATGCAGGTATTTAAAAAGATGCATCTCTCAATGTTTCAGTACGATTACACTAAAACTAGTAAATTACTAGAATCGCTAATAAATAAATAAAACAAACTTCTAAATCCTGCTAAAAATCAATGTGTTGCAATATTTCTACCACAGCTGAACAATAACAAGCCATTAATGTAAATTTTTTAAAGGTGAATCCAACCTTTGCATAACCGACTGATGGAGGAGCGAGCTGGTGTTTGCCACTCGCTCGGCATCGGCAGCAGATCAAAATGACTGAGTGTAAGCGAGAGGTAGTCAAGGCCGACTGAAAGAATCCATACCAGGAGAGAATCGGAGTAGTGAAAGGCAGATCAATGTGCAAACAGCCAAGCCTTGCAAAATGAAAAGAAAGTCAGCTCCGTCTGAAAAAATTCTTTGTGCACTCTTAATTCGGCGCCAAAAAAAAGGATAAAAAAGCTTCAAAAACATGTCGCCTCTGCACCTTTGGACCTTGGGATATTAAAATGGTAGTATGTAAAAACGTATATTTCCATCCACTACTGTTGCTGCACTGGATTGAGTCTTTTTAGATTTCATGTTGATGTTTCTGGGATGCCACAAATGAAGCATTTCATGCTGGTAATCAAAGTCAAAAAGCTCCGAAATATCAATAGCGTGATCGATACGTCACTTGGGGATTGTTGTTCAGAAGCCTTAAAAATAAACACACAATCATTTAAAAAATAAAAATAAAGAGATCCCACCAACGCAGCAAGCCCCTATCAATTTCACAGTTTAATCTGGGGATGTAAACAAAGTGGAGGAGCCCAGTTAAGGAAATTGCAACTCTTGTAGACAACTGTGAAGTTCAAAAGGGAAAGGAACTCAATATTCATGTAATTGCTTTGTTGCTTTCATTTATCTTCCTTCTAGTCATTTATTCCTGCTTTTTTTATTTTTACTATCAGCTTCTGAGGCATTTCTTTTCCATCCATCTCTCGTGGCAACAATGGGGAACGACGCACTGTACGGCAGGCGGACGGAAAGCGAGATACTTAGACGGCTTATCAGACAGACAGATCAGGATGTGCTTGAATTATCTATGCAGCGAATCACAGCAGTTACAACTTGTGATCACAGGGGGAATGAGAGGCAGGGAGACCGGCGGGGAATGACAGACGTAGGGAGCAAAGGAAGAGGCAGAAGGAAAAAGAAGACGCACACAAAAAACGAAAACAGGTGAGAAAATGGGAAAAGAGGGAGGTGTAGCTGAAGGTAAGAGGGGAAGCAGCGCGGTGGAGGGAATTGATGTTCCCCATGCGATCTATACAACTCTCAATTATCCTACTGCAGTCTGACGACAGCAGCTCTTCAAGAGATGAAGAGAGGAGGAAGAGGCAGTGCAGGAAACGTCAGAGAGGAGGCTGAGGGGGGTAATGGTCGGGAAGGCGCCTCCTGTTTCAGCAGTATCTACTTGCAATTGCAGACTGCGATGCGATGCAAATGCACTGTCCTGTTTGGCTCCAGAGGACAAAAATAAAAAAAAACAACAAGACTCTTAGGGAAGCAGAGGTAAGATGGAGAGAGACATGAAAAAAGAGAGAACCAAACAACAAAGGACAGCAGTGAAGGAGGAGATGAAGAAAGAGAGTGAAAAAGAAAACACTTGCTTGAATAAAAAAGAAAAAAAAACAAGAAATATTAGGGGGAAAAAAAGAAAAGCAAAATATGAAAAAAAAAATCCAATAGAAACCTTTCTATTTACAGAAGCTGACTTCCTCTAAGAAAATCAATGTAGACTGTAGCCAAAATCCCCGCCGGCCTTTAAATAAAGATCCACTCTACATGGGTATTTTCACACTTACAGCACCCCACATGTTGGTTAATCTACCTGCGAGGATACAGGAGTGACTCACAGCTCATTTACTGGAAGATTACCAAACCTTTAAACCTCAGAGCCTCATTGTTTAAACCTAACCTTTATTCAAACTTTGTTTCACATCTTGCAGCCACACTAAAATAGAGGCCCGGTTGCTGAGGGGAAAGAAAAGCAAGGGCGAGGAAATGTATTCATTTCTACTCACTTGAAACAGAAAAAAAAATGCAAAATGCAAAGTGTTTCTCTCATATTTTGTCACGTTAGAATCGCAACTTGCGATGCATTTTTACCGAGATTTCATGTGATACACCATTGCAAAGCAGCATGGCGTCCAGGGAAAAGATTCATGTTTGTTTCTAAAGGCCTTTTGAGGTTTCTTAGGCATCATTAGTGAGCAGCATCGTGAAGAACAAGGAACAAAGCAGCCAGGTCAGGGAAAAAGTTAATGAGAAATTTTACATACAAAGCCCTAGCAGCCCACCTAAACGGACTGACCAGGCAAGGACAGCATTAATCAAAGGAGCAGCCAAGAGGCTCGTGGTTCCACCGGAGCAGCTGTGGAGGGTGGGAGGGTCTGTTGACTACAAGTCTGGCCTTTAAGAGAAAGTGGCAAGAAGAAAGCCGTAACGAAAAGAAAGACCTAAGAAGTCCCGTTTGTAGTTAGCTGAAGGCCATTTGGGAGACACAGCAAAACCCGTGGAGAAAGGGGCTTTTGGTCAGACGAGAACACCGCTGAACCTTTTGTGTATTATACCTGCTTTGACTCAGTTGTGCTAAAGCTACAGGGCTCTTTCTCTCAAGTACTGGAGTTTGAGACCCGCGGTTTAGATCAAAACAAGTTTGCGTGTTAACAAGGCCGGGTGGATATCCACGATCTGTGGTGACAAACAACGATCGGCTCTCCAGCTAATCTACCTGTACATGAGATATTTTGCAAAGAAAAATGTGTTAAATGCTACGATATTACTTCTTTTGTGTTGGTTTCACATGCAAGTCCAAATGCAACACACTGAAGTAAAAACTTAGTAAAAGGTTCCAGTGGTGTGAATTAAATAATTGATGTTGGGGAAGTAGGGGGGAGGAGGTGGAATGACCATTGTTTAAACCAAAGCACATGGAGTGAGGCTACATTTGTCAGGTTGAAAATGTTACATTTAAGTTCACTCCAACAGATGAACTGAATGCACAGCACACTTTTCTGGTAAAGAAACTCTAAATGCCGCATGTGTGGAGACCTGTGTTTAATTGGTCTTTCAGGTAAAGCATGGGGCATATTTTAATTGAGAATGACTTTAATTTATTTAAGAGAATTCAGATGCATCATTCATTAGAAATTATGAGCATTAGGCCAGCTGTCAGGATGAGAATAATAAAAAAAGATGGTTAGACTAGACACTGAAACGAGTACTGCTAATTAAATTGAACTTAACATGACACGTTTTGGAAAGTGTCTTCTGATCCATAAATCCCAAAGCATGAATATTGGGATAAAATGCATTTAAATAAATAAGCATTAGACTTGAACCCAGGACCTTAGTGCTACCAACGGCGCCACTGTGCAACCCCATACCTAGACATGTTGGATAATTTCATACTTCCAAATTTTTGGGATGTTCCCTTTGTGTTCCAACATATTGGAGCAGCAGAAAACCAGGTGCATAAAAATATGATTGGGTTTTTTTGTAGAAGTTAATGATTGGCCTGCAAAGACTCCCATCCTCAACCCAACTCAACACTTTTAGGATGAATTAGAGTCGAATCCGTGGTTGAGATCCTCTCCACTGTCTTATTTATTTATTTATTTTGAACATGATAGAAGTGTAAAAATCACACACATGAACAAGGAATGCAAAAGACACATATTTCAGTACCACAATAATCTTAACATGCTCCAAAAGGAGTAGGAAGAAGTAAGAAACTTATGAACACCCACCCATAAACACATACAATATTTTCAGACGGACCCTCATTATTAAATAAAAAATAAATAAAATATATAAAAAGAATTTCATTTTACACGGATTTACATATGTCTGAATATATGCATCCATACATCTATGCGTTAGTCTCAATTTACATGTGTATGTAAACTTTCTTTGGGGTTAGAAAGTTACCATTTGTACAATTGAACTCAGCTAAAATGGGCGACATTAGCAATGGCAACATTTAAAACTTTACACAAAACATAGCAAATTTACTCATAAAACACTGTACACTATCAAATTTGTCCAAAATATATTTCAAAATGTAATATTTGTAAAGAAGGCGAAATCTTATTTAAAGTGGATTAACAACACTTGAGTTCATATAGGTGTACAGGAAGACAAGCAAATACGTTTGGCAATGCATTGTGTCTGTCAACCCAAGAGAGCCGCAGGTGGGAAGAGACAAGCTTTTTCCATGAGTGTTAAAGAGCCCACGTCATCTTGGTTTTATATGCTTATTTTTATCTTGCTCTCCAAAGTCGGTATTAGAACTACCTTTCTTTGGTCTTCTGAAAGGCTTTTGTGGTTTTGTGGACACATTCTCTTGGACACGGGTCAGAACGCTGGCTTTATAACCCTGCTTTTATAAAGCAAAGCAGGACGTGATTTTGTATTGTTTTATTGAAAAATGCATGAACATCCTTCAAATGGATGTGATCTTTAAGGCAGTATATCTAGTTTTAAAATTTTAATGTGCCTTGAATTAAAGCTGTCATCACAGGGGAGTGAGTTATGTACATGAGATGCACCAGTAATACCCCACACCATTACAGAACCAGGCTTTTGGGCTTGTAGATAACAGTCTGAATGGTAAATGGCCTGCACTTAAAGTGCCAGCCACAGTTATAGGCTCCCCTAGTAAAGACATGGAAAGCCTTAAAATAATCTTTTTATTATTGCAGCTGAAAATGTTAATCAAAATTTAGAGAGAAAAAAGAAATCTTTAGTTACAAAATAAAGTAGCTGTGTTTAACTAAATTAATAAATCAAGCACATGAAAATGATTGAGTTTCTTTTAATTTATCATTTAATTGATTTATTGTTTATTGTGACAAGCCTGCTTATTGCACACCTTTTTGAAGTACCAATTGTTCCCGGAGCCATTATCTCCTCCCCAAATAAAAACGGTCCTTCTCCATCATTGCTGGACTAAATGGACTTTATTGCTAAGAAACCAAAACACACTATGTTTTTCTCTTGCATCTCCAAATACCAGGAGAAGCTGATGCAACCTGTTTACAGGAGGCTACTGTTTTATACATAAATGTTTTTGGGTTTTTTTTTATATATTATAAAATAATCTTTGCTTGACGAGTGTTTACTCGCCCAGGTGACTAATTCCTTGACTGGTGAATGCATGTCAAGGTTACAGATGAAATCTTATACTTTGCACCTGAACTTGAACCAGTGAGGGACTGAAGACAGACATTTGCATATCTTATTTTTTAGAAACATTTTATACAGTTTAAGGATTTTTTTCTCTAGTGCATGTTGACAAAGTGGAGACATTTTTCATTTCTTCGGTCCTTGAAGACAGCCTTTTGAGGGAACATCATTGCATTTTGCCTCATTACAGATATTCTGCTGAATGCACCATTTTACTATGTATACAAGCATTAACTGTCACACTTAGTGCTGTACTCTCCCAAAAAGCATCATGTATTATTGAGTGTACTCCTGCTGTATAGAGTGCAACTATCTTGTCGGACACGAAGCTTTATGGGAAAGAAATGAGTTTCATCAGATATCTCAGTACATCTTCTAAAATCTGCAACCAAGAAGAAGACTGTGAAGACAGCAGCAGGCATACATTAGAAAACCGTTTTAAATAAGGTGGAGGAATTGCAAAAGAAAAAAAGCCAATTGCATTTTCTGATTGTTCCAGTTTTGATGTATCGAGTGGTAGCACCTATAAAAACATATTAATCTAACTTTTCTTTTACAGAAAGGAACAATATTTTAAAATTTTTTATAAAAAGCACAAAGTTCACCAAACAAATATTAAAAAGAGGTTTGCACAAAGAGAAAGCAATTACAACTCAACGGGAACTGAGATTTAAAAACAAACAACAACAACAAAAAAGATTCAGAACAGAAATTATTCTGGCATTTAGCAAGTAGAAACAATTTTAATAATCTTTATTGATCTCAGATAATGAAGATTTGGTCTGATTTAATGTGCTGTAGTCAAAAATTGTCATGGATTTTACAAATTTACTTAAAAGTTTTAATAATCGATCTCGATCATGTTCTAACTTTATCTTTTACATGTGTGTATCAGCATGTGTGCGTGTGTGTGTGTGTGGGGGGGGGCGCGCTCTGCAACAGAATGTGTGTGTTTATTGGCGATAATCAACCGGGGACAGCAGTGAGACGGTAATTAGAATTATGCCATTTCCCATCTCCTCACAGCGGCATTGTCTTTAAAGGTGCCCGTGATTATGATTGATGTGCCTTTTTATAGCGCGTGCGCTCCTATGTGTGTGTGTCAGATTGAGATAAAGGGTTATTGTGCTTGGACTCTAGCTGTGCTGCTTTGAAAGGAGGCTGTACTGAGTCATTATGGTCAGTAAGACGTCCATTGATCAAGCTGTCAAGTATCTCTGCCTGTGGATGTTTGTGTGGGTGCCACGTCTCCACAGTGCGCGTGTGCTCGCCCGATAAGCTAATTGCCCCTCGGCCAATGGATACATATGGACTAATGGCTTAGAAACATTAAGTCAATTAGTGCATATAAGAAGAGGAAACGATATTGTCATTCACTCTCTCATTTCCCTCATAAAGCACTTTATTCAGCCTCTCTCTGTTTGTTGTGTTTCAGTGTGCTGCTGGAAGGAGCATATTTTGCATCTCTGCACTTTTGCATGTACACAATACCGTCTGAGGCATCGACACACGCGTGCACTTGTCGATGCACATCAGCTAAAAATTGAAGCCTAACCACCTGTGAAATGACAGTAGACAAAAAGATATCTCTCAATGGACACAGAGAGGAGAGGAGAAAAAGACGCAGATGTTTGCAGCCCGGTTTTCATAAACCGTATAACAAGTCTTGGGGACGTAAGCACATTTGCTCATTATTCATAAGCAAACACAAAGGTATTTGCGGCAGAAACGGATCAACTGTACCTTCTGTTAAACTTGTCAGATTCTTCTTATTTCCCTCCCTCTCCCCTCTCAGCATTCTCATTAGGGTTCTGCTGTTGAAACCTAAATCTGTCAAAGCACCACTGTACCTCAGCATTATCGTACGGAGAGCCTTGTGAGGCGCTGTGTCAGTGTCACTGTCTGATCTCAGCATCCCCCTCCAGAGGAGCCTGCTCTCTTACGTCCCCCCCATCCCTCTACCCCTCCACCTCCAAAACTGTAACAAAGTCCCAAAACATTTTCACCACTTGAGTAGCCTCAAGGTAAAACGCAGGAAGCTAAACTGTTCTGGTTCAGCTCCCAAGGTCAGCCTGTGCTCTGGAAAATAAAAAACGAGGGCCGCCGTTGGAACTCGCAGAGCTGCAGCCGAGCTGTTGAGCAGCGTACAGTAACAAACCAGGGGGTTGTTTATGAAGGAAATTAGCAGCTATGAAGCTGCACTGCAATGAAAACAGCAGTTCATCACAGTTTGGCCAGTGCCAACTTTAAATGCCGGACCTCCAGTAAATGTAATATTAATTGGCACCCCTATAGTAACTCTATGGGAAACTCGGCATGAATGGCATCAAAGTCAACCAGTTATATCGGTCCTCTAAGAGGGTGGGCTTTGCAGTCATAATGCTTGTAGCATTATGTGTACTTGCCGGAGGACGCTTGTATGTTTTTCAACAGCGCCGGGGAGCCGAGAGGCTGCTAGCCACCTCGTTTCAGAATGCTAGCTAGCTTAAGAAGGATGCTGGATGGCGTCATTGGTAACTTTAACAAAAATTGGATTGTATGGCTTAAAGAAAACCTCTCTAGTAGAAGTCAGAGTTTTTTGTTCAGAGGAGATATTTTCAAGTTTATTCCTACCAATCCTATAGAAATTCTTAGGGCCATCTGTCACAAAGGACATCCCAATTACCAAGGAAATGACTGTAACTTCACTGAACTACCAAAAGCTCCCACAACAATTAAGTGAAAAGACACAAACAACACTAGGGTTACTTCAAGCCATTGTGATCAGTTTTAAGTGTCAACTTCTAACTGAGTCAAGGTTTACTACTCAATTTAGCTAGCTCAGGCCGTTTACATTTGTGATGGTAGAACAGAAAGTACCTCATTATTGGATCATTTCTCAACAACTACTTTGGTTAGATTTGCTGCATTTCACATAGGCTGTTTTGGAGTTGTTAATGTCTCTTCCCATCATGCTCACTGTTGAACTTGCATAGTGGCTAAATAAATATGGGTTCTTTCCTCCAAGCAGCCAGTAACTAGAAGATATAACACCATACAGCTGACCGTCACACCTCACAAAGGCCCCAAACCGAGTTTGAAGTCAAACTGTCCACAAACACCTTCTAGGCCTGTTGATGAATAAAGAACTTATAGTTTAAGTCCTCATCAGTGTAGATTTTGTTTTGCTTAAGTGTGGGGAAGCGGTTTGGCATCAAGACTCATGAAAGTCTCAATCAAAACTTTACTGGTATTAGCCTGGCCCAATCAGATCTATTGCAAGAGAATCGTGGCGAGCGTCCTTTTGCCATTTACACCTGGTTAATACTCGCTGTTTCCATCCTTGCACACAATAATTCATGCGAGAAGTGCACTCACACAGGCTGGAGAGTGGGAGGGGAAGTGCATCTCCATTTTTGTAAGTCTGTGCTCAGTGCAAGCAGGAAAAGCAGCAAGGTAGAGTCTAAAAACATGTCCATTTTTACAAGCATGTACATGATTTATTATTATAAACCCAGTGGGAATGATTATTCCTAAATGTTTGATAGACTTGTAAAAACAGCAACTTTGTAGTTTGTAGTTGAAGATTTATTAGGAATGCAGTTGCTCTTTAGACTCTTCTTCAGCTACCACTTGTTGAATACAGGCAGGTTTTATCTGCACCGCCATCTACTGATTAAAAGAAGAACTACAGTGCTTCTACTGCGCCTTAAACGAAAGGAAAAATGCAAAGAGGATGTTTTGTCGCAGTCAATGTCAACAGCACAAATACATGTAGACAGAGGACACACAATGGAAAGTCAAAAGAGAGAGTGGTGCAGAAAAGTTGTGAGGAAAACAGAAAGAAAAAACTGCTGGCATACGCTGTCAAACATGCAAAACTTACACTTTTTTTGCTGTAGCTTTGACTTCTGCTACAACAAATGTAACCAGCAAAGTAGAGTAATAACAGAGACAGACTAAAGGCACACAGAGTGGAGAGAGTGATATTTGATGACCTGATGAGTAATAACATTAGTAAAACAGTGAGGGAGGCAGTGACAGTGTGACAAATGCAAGGTCCTAATGTCTTGGTCAGCATCATTACTAATCCAGAATTTGTGTTTTCAAACTTTCCTGTGATTTTTAGCTGAGGAATGCAAATTGACTTCAACAACATCATTGTGCTAAAATTTATGCATGCATGTAGTTTATCCTGCTGAGCGAAAATGGATTGATATGGACCTGATGCTAATTCATCAAGCAGCATGATGTCACAGTGACATGAACTGTCGCTTAAACAAAGTACGTTATGTACTAACAATACTTTATTATTAACACTAATAGAAAACTTGAACTGTTTGTAGCTTCGGTTTTATCAGTAATGCAGCCAGCTTTAAATCCATTTTGTCGCATCAAGAAATTTAAAGTTTAAAACTAAAGCACCTGGAGCCAGATACTTCTTAAAAAAAATGCACCTCACATAATTTATATCCCAGGAAAACAATATGTAATGAATTGCTAGATAGTAGATCCTGGAAAATCTGACCACACTAAAAAGGTGAAACATAATATCCTCCTAAATACATAATTTTTTAGGGGGCAAAAGTAATCGCACCATTAGCAGTTTTGCTAAAAACCAGTATTTCTTAACATTGTTATTCATCACTAAATAAAATAATTCAAGTCAAAAGCTTTCCTACATTTTCCAGTATAACATTATACCTCAAAACCAAAACAAATATGAGTTTATTTTAAACAAAATAGCCCAAACTTTGCTTTTTAGTCATATAAAACATAGTTCAGTCAGTTTTAAACCAAATGCCACGGTCAATCTTCCATATAGAAGATATGCAGATTGTCATTTAACTGGAGAAAATATAAATAAACTCATTCAGATAGATCAGAGTGTTACAAACAAAGTATGTTTTGAATTACACTAAAAAGCAAGATGTGTTATGAATTTGCTGTTGTCTGTAAAAAGGCAAGAAGTGTTTTGGAATAGATAGAATTTGTGTTTCTTATTTCAGTAAGGAGCATTAAATTTATTAAGCTATTTGCTGGTCATTATGTTATTGTACAGAACAAAAATCTTTAAGTTATGCAAGTCAAATGAAAATTGTTCTCTTCCTGCATTTTTGTTTATTCCTCAAGTGACCTCATCACCAAAAGGCTTTCACTACATTCTTTGTTTACATTTCTGAGCAAACAAAACAATATTTTATGTGACTAAAGAATGGTTTTAGAAATGTTATTATGAAGAGAGGGCTGATCAAATCTCCAATGTATAAATATGAGACTTAAAAAGTGACCATTTAAAGGAGCCAAGTGCACAAAACCTACAAAAATATATTTTATTTCCAAGAAAACGGTCATATTCAAGGATTTTGCCATCATTATTTGCTAGTTATGTTATAACTAGTTGATAGGGTAATAACCTACAATACTGAAAGGATGTTATTCTTTTACTGATTCAGAGCTATTATGAAGTTAATATCAAAGTAATGGTAATGGTATGTATATTGTTGGTGCTGTTTTTTGTTAAATCCTGCATTGCAGTTTTCATCGTTTTATTTTCGAAGCCATCAGGTAAATGTGTCCGTTATTGTACCTGCATCAGTTAGACATGAGACTGGTGCAGTTCTTAGGGAGAAAGTCCTTCAGGTTCAAACTGAATCTCTCTGTAAATAAAAGCACCTCTTGCAGCTTCTGTCCCTTGCTCTGTTTGACCTGATTTCTCTTTCCAACTTTTGGCTGTCTAAGCCTCGCAGCCTCCTCTATGATCTTGTCTAAATTTACATCTCTCTACATGGCCCTCTAATCGTGCCTGAGAAGTTCTCATTGCTGCTGATGAAAGCGTAAGAGGTTGATCAAATGCAAAGCAGCCTCTCTGAAACCTCCTTTGCATCATGCGCTGCTACGTCTCTGTGGCTGGCCTCCAGCCTCAAACACCACTAGGATGTGCCTCCCGACTGCGGCGCTGCCGTGAAAATCAATGACCGCCATTTGGCGCACCGCCATGAACACGGGTTCTAATATTTATAAGGGCCGATCAGTGATTGTTTGTTTTCAGCTGGAATAAAGATAGCGAGAAAAATGTACGCGGGTTTTGATTGAGGGGGATGTCGGAGAAAACAATTTCTCAGGGTAGTGTCTAATGGATTGGAGAGACCAGAGAGACGTTTGTCTTTTAACGCCCCAGATACATTAAGGAGGTATAAAATATGCTTGTCAGCCTGAATCAGTGTTATGCCACAACACAATTCAGACGCAACCGAGCGAGTTTCGGCTGTAGAAAGAGATTATAAGGAGTTATCAGAGCCGACAGCACAGAGGAAACAAAACCACAGGCTTCAGTTCGGGTTGCTAAGCACAAAACTCCAACAGACTTGCATCAAAGCATCCTATAATCAATTGAAACTATCAGTTTTAAGGATACTCCGTTCCACTTTCAAACACAAGTGGCATAATATTCCAGTGTCTCTATGAAAGGGATGGCTGTTTTTTATATATATATGTATATACAGTATATGTTCATATATATATACATATATATATATATATATATGTGTATAGTGATCAGAAAAGCAAACTCAGTTCTTCTTTGTGCAGCATATTTTTTCCATCAGTCATTGGCTCGGGTCATAGGCAGGAGATAGAAACTCGATGTGAGATTTTGCTCCATCGAGCGTCTTTCATCAATTGTTCGAAACTTATTTCAATGCCACGCGAAGTGAAAGGCTGCGAGAAAGTTACATAAACGCACAAAGAGAGACCGCATGTATTTTCTGCCTTATTAAAGCAAGGGGGAGCATTAAAGCAATTGATCAAATTCTTCTGCTGTGAACCGAGTCGCCTGCGGTGATGACTCCACAGCGGTGCTTTCAGCATCTCTCAGATCATTGTTTTCACTTTAAAAAGTGTGCTGTTTTTTTGTCCCACTTCAAATAGTTCTTATTGCTGGCCTTCAACAGCGACAGACAATTTTTTTTAAACACCACCGCTATGATCTAGCCAACACGGATACAACTGGCTGAAATCTCCTCAAAAAAATTTGTGCCACAGTTTGTTATTTTCTTTTCCTTTTCTTTACCTCTTGACATGTTTGGTGGGTCATGTGATTCTTTGGGCGATCCAACAAACGAGAAAGAAAAAGAATGTAAACATGTTCTGCAAATCTCCAAATTGGCAAAAAATTAAGTCTGATTTGACAAAGCAATGTTGCATATGAAGTACATACCACTGAATCTAAAAAATCCAAAGTATTCTTTTGCTTTAAAAGAAGGAGGGTTGAAAACAAAGGTCGAGTCCGTCTTCTAGTGTTATTATTAGCTATCTACTCTTAGCCAATAATATTATCCATTAGTTGTTATTAGTTACCTACAGTGAGATCAGAAAAAGCCTTCCTGAGGAATCTTGGCACACACATTTTAAGTTGGCCTTGGATTAGCCTCAAATGGCCAACAGCGATTAATTTCCTTTTCAGCACAGACATTATGGAGCCTCGGAGATCCCACAGATTTTAGTGCAACAAAGGTTATCTCCTGTAAAAATGATTCAGGAATTGCTCTCTTCCCAGAGATTTGCATGAACACACAAAGAGAAAATGCTGACTCGGAGAAAACAACATTTTTCTTTTTCTTTTTTTTATCCTGTAAAGACATCTCCCTGCGCCTAGGTAAGGAAGACGTGCTCCGTCTTTTAGATAGTCTCAGGCCAACCTTTGGAGGAAGCTCATTTTACCTTTTTGTTTCCTCTTTGAATCTCAAGAAATAAGCAACCTGACTACTCAGGGTCCCCTGCTCGCCTCAGGGTGCCTGGGAGGAAATTGAATTCACACAGGATAATGACGGGATAATGCCAAATGCTTCAGCTGTGCACATGCTAAGGAAAACCCTCATAGTGTGAGGGTTATGTTAATAGTAATCATTTAGAGCTCTTTTAATAATTTCTGCTGGTTGAGTCTGAGCTGTAAAAACCTATTTACTCAAGATGTGCATCAATCACTTCCTCCAGAAAGTTGCGATGGCAAATCGAGTCGTCATTTTGCTAATTTTGCGCGGAATTGCATTGTTCATCATCAGTCATCGCGACGACCTTTCCTCAAATCTGACCAATCACTTTATCATTTTCTGTAATTCTTTCTTGTCTGACGAATCATAATCACTGCAACTCGACTTAATTTTGGCCGACCCCTTTAGCGTCTTTCTAATTTAACTTCCTCTTTCACGACGTCTCTTTAAAGCCAAACCTGCAAGTGTGTGTGACGCTAAGCGCTAACATTTCTGTTTCTTTAGATTTGGGCCACAGCGATCATAAAAAAAAAAAACTTGCAACATCGTGGAAGGACTGGTCAATACACTTGAACTCCCACACTTGAGGCGAAGACTCAGAGAAGCACTTCACCTTCTGTAAAAACCTCAGCATCAGACGCCGAGGAGCTGACTTTTCATCGCAGCCGTCTCTCACAAGCACGCTGAAGCTCATAATGAAACTACATTAGCCGCAATAAAGAATCACAAACCCAACTTTTTCTTGAGATTCTCTCCACGAGCGGCACACACTGGATCAGAAACAGGGGACAGACCAAGCAAAATACAATCTGCACCGGGAACAAGCACCATTACCTCAGCAGTGGTCCCCAAACTTTTTTCTGTGAGGGCCACATAACATTTTCCTTCTCTGGTGGGGGGCCGGAGTCAGTTTGTCAGAAAAAGTGTGACGATTGCAGGAGAGACTAAATGTAAAAATATATTGTTTTCTGGAAAGCACAATCAAATAATCCTCCTTGGGTTCTTCACAGAAAAAATCCAGGAAGGATTATAGTCCGTATTTTCCCAACTATGAGTCGCACCGGACTATAAGCCACAACCTCAAAGTTTTTTGGGTTTTTTTAAACCAGTAAACATATAAGCCTCAGATATCTTTGCTGCTGCAGGTTTTCCTCAACGATGCAGCAGCAGCAGAGGGGCAGACACACAAAGTTTGAGTCATAACAGGTCAATTGAATATCACATTTATTATGGTTGAAAAAGAAAAAGTTGCCAAGATTAGATTTAACAGAACTGATTAAGGTAGTTTCCGAACGGTAACTATAACAGTAAAAGTGCTGATCCATCGTGCTGCTAATAGCATGTTCTAAATCAGTGATCCCAACCTTTTTATTGCCGCTGATCGATCATTTTGTTGCGGTCCGTGGGGGGTGGGGGGGTGAACAGTCAGATCAGGCTTCTGCATGTTAATGTTCCAACTAAATACTGAATATGTCCTATTTGGGTCGTCTTCACCCTTTTTATCGCAGAGTCAGAGCCCAAACGCTCTGACTCTGGTCGCTATGGTAACGTTTATTTATCCCATTGAAATAAGATACAGAAGCGCCACAAAATCAAACATTTTACTTTCATGAAAATTTTAACTCATGATAACGACTAACGGAGCCCTGAGCTTGTTTCTCTGCAACGAGACGGTTCCATGTGGGAGCGGCTTGTAATGTGTGTCTCACCTACCAGTCCGGAATAAATCCATCCTCCTGTCTCTTCTCTGGGCCTTTTCCCATTTGAAAAATAAACTTTCCAAAGACATCTGATCTGTTTCTGACTCATTTTGCTGTTTGTGGGCTCAGTGTTGGCATGCAAGTAACCAGACTAATAATGATTCACTTCCTACTAAAGAGCCCCCTAGTGGTTGAAGAAAAATTCACATGTAAACGGCTTGTAGTCCGGAAAATACGGTATATGAAAAAAAAATTTAAATGCTCTCTGGTACTGTTCAGGGGGCCGGACCAAATGTGGGGGCGGGCCGGATCCGGCCCGCAGGCCGTAGTTTGGGGACCACTGCCTCAAGGGATAATGCCATAAGTCTTCTTAAGAGCCACAAAACACATGCAGACCCTTGGTAATTGTGTGTGTGATGGGAGACTGGGGGGGTTCATTCCCTAAAAAGAATCCTGGCTCACAAACATAGATCTCTTCTTTTAATTTTCTATCATTTACAGTTAAGCTAACAACAACAATGTTTCCTGTTAGGTGACAGTTTTAAAAATATACACTCTTCAAAATCTGATCATGTTCTCTGTCTCTCTTTTTCTTTTGGAAAAACACTGTGTGCATGTATGAAACAATCTCTGACCTGATTTGCAAAATCAAAAGGAGTGCTCCAGCTTGTAAGGTGGTTGGTGAAAACTGGAGGCGATTGTGAATATACACAATAGGACAGATGCAGATGAAAGCTTGATGTATTCTCTTTTTTTTGGTTGGGAAGGGGGAGGACAAATTCCCACCTGGATCTACACGCTAATTAGCGTTTCTTTCGATTTCCAGTCCACAATATACATCTTGCAAGCTGATCTGACGTTTTTCTATCATTCATATCAAAGATGGCTGTTTTTAAGTGCCATCTGTTATGAGGAAAGCACACAACAACCACATCCCAGCCCGTCCCTCAGCTAGAGCTTCATTGTGGATGTTTGCTCTTCGCTGACATCTGCTGCCTGAAAAGGGCATTGTATTTTTACAAGTTGGGGGGAAAAAAAGATGCTTGCAACCACAGCAAACACAATAAGTTTCCGTTTTAAAACTAAATAAAATGAGGATATAAGGGAATGCGACACTATGCAACACTATGCAAGTTTACGTTAAACTTAAGTTTAACGTAAACTCACAAGCAAAAGTTTCCTCATGTTGTTTCGTATTATCAAATACTGATGCTGCTACTACCAGCCCATATGCCTGCAAATCTATATTGTCTGACTTTTATGCATAAAATGGATGCATGGACACTGTTTTTTTTCCTTTTCTTAAGCAGGTATGTGATGTGACGTAATTAGTTACCCTATGCTGCAAAAGCTGAAATAATTATGGTAATGTGTAATTAAATTTTGCTTTGAAAACCAGATACTTACATAAGCAACAAGGGCAGGCACAAAGATCACCATTTTCACACCCCTCAGGCAGAAATTTAAAGCTCCGGCTGGATAATAAACGTGACAGACACAAGAAAAGACTTCAGCAGGTTCAAGGCTTCAGTAAACCTCCCCTTAAGACTGCAAATAATTTAAAAAATACTTCAGAAAATTGTTAAAAGGGAGATTAAATTGAAAATAGCATTGTTTGATCTGTTCTCCTCAGAGGGGAAATGTCACACTTCACCCCAATATAAAAGATAAAACGTTTATCACAGAAAATGAAAAACGTTGCATAATGTTCGGTTGCACATGAGGACAAACTTTACTGTTAACCTCCAACACTTGAGCCCTTCCGACTTCCCAGCATGCCGTTGTGCTAATGATCATAGTGGTGCTCCAGCTGTGAAGACGGTGAAGCAGACAGCTGCAGTTTACACTTCACCACAATCCAAACAACGCCGCAACCGAGAAATACAACAATTCAAGTCATCAAATGCCTTTTCTTCACCACGCTCCAAATACACGCATCCTGTTGTTTTATAATGGGTTGTTATGTGGTTCTCACAGTAATAGCTTGTTGTTGGTCTTTTTTTTTGTGACGTTAAACATGAGTGATAGTTCTCTTGTGTAAAAGAAAGATGTCTGACAGACGTGTGCCAGTCTCAGGATGGAGGAACGCTAACAGCTCGTCGCCCTGACCGTTTGCTTTAGGTGATTTTTGCAACATAAAAACAACTCAAACTGAGTATATTTATATTAGTGAGAGGATGTCAGTATACACAGTCCAGTCACATTAATGTGACCACCACGTACTTTCCACTTCAGAGTTAAATAACCAATCACAGAAGGCAGGTGGCAGCACAGTGCAGTTGAGCGTATATAAAGGGTGTGTGTGGGCTTCGGAAAACATTTCAATCGTTGGCGTAATGCAGAAACGAAGCGATTTATCCGACGTCCAAAAGGGCATGATCATTGGCTTTCGGGCCAAGGGTGGAAGCATTTCCGAAACGGCTGAGTTTGTGAACTGTTCGCGTGCCGCCGTGGTAAAAGTGTACCGTGCATGGCAAAATGGGACTGTCCAAAATCAACGACGTGGCAAATGTGGTGCACCACGGGCCATAGATGACAGAGGCGAACGACGGTTGCGGAGATGCGTTCGGGCAGATAGACGGGCTACCGTTGAGCAACTGACCACTAAAATGAACCAAGGGGCTACCACAAGTGTCTCCCAAACCACTATTCAGCGAACATTGCTGCGTCTGGGCCTCCGAAGCAGACGCCTGGTTCGTGCACCTATGCTGACTGGTGTTCATCGACGACGAAGGCTAGAATTTGCACGCCAGTACAGCAGCTGGACGTCCACTGAGTGGCGACAGGTAGCGTTTTCAGATGAATCGCGTTTTATGCTCCATCGGACAGATGGACGTTGGCGTATAAGGCGTGAAACCTCTGAAAGGAACCACCCTGCAACCATTGCAGGAACGGTCCAAGCTGGAGGCGGGAGCATTATGGTCTGGGGAATGTTTTCCTGGCATTCTCTGGGTTCACTGATTATTGTGGAAGGCACGATGGATCAATACAAGTACGCATCTGTCCTTGCGGACCATGTCCACCCCTACATGCGCATTGTTTTTCCTCAGGATGATGGCATCTTCCAGCAGGACAATGCGAGGTGCCATACAGCTGCCAGTGTACGTGCGTGGTTCGAAGAGCACCAGGATGAGTTTACCGTCCTCCCCTGGCCAGCAAACTCACCTGACTTAAACCCAATCGAGCATCTGTGGGACCATCTCGATCGAGTTGTTCGCGCCATGGATCCTCAACCGCGTAATCTAGCGCAGCTGGCCACGGCATTAGAGTCGGCATGGCTCAACATCCCAGAGAAGACCTTCAGGGACCTAAGTGACTCTCTTCCTGCACGTCTCGTAGCAGTTCGCTCTGCGAAAGGTGGTTATTCTGGCTTTTGACAGATGGTCACATTAATGTGACTGGACTGTGTATTAAGCTATTTAATTCTCTCTCTTTTTTATTAGTCTGCTGCCGTTTTAGTTGTGACTTGTCTGTCCAATGTAAGTTCAGAAAGACTGGAGAACTGCAGTAGTGTTACGTGTCTGTCCATGTACTACAGCTGTTAGGACGACATCCCATTAATCCCAGCATTAGCTGATCGGGTGTACACATAAAGCCTGCAGCGTTAAGTAATAACACAGATGCCGTTTCACACAAAAAGAGCAGAAAACTTGTGAAAATGTGACTAATATAGCTTTGCGGCACAACAATGTGAACATATTCAGTGTGAGCTGTTTTAAACGGCTAAAATCTGCAATGAGCATTTATTTCTGTAAGTGGCTAGATATTCCATCAAGCTTATATCAGGGCATTACATTAGGTCTGGCAATTATTCCTACTGCTGCCAAAAGTTCAAATTAGTCCAAACATCAATTTAAACCACAAAAAAAAAAAAAAATCCATTGTACCCAGATTTACTCATGCTCCTAACAGGAACATTAATCTAAGCAGAGGAAATTTTTCCAGCGCCTCCTTAGAAGGTGTCTAAGATGTGAAGAATGAAAACAATACTGTGCAGAAATGCAAACTGGGGTAGAAAATGACTATCATGAGAGTTTATTAAAGCAAAACAAACAAAAATAAATGCATAAAAACAGGAGCAGACGGGGAACAGCGAGGTACAACATTGACCAAGGAGATGATGTGGATGGAACCAGTGGAGAACAAAAAAAGAAAGGAAACAGGTGAGCCTACATGTGTACATACAGGAAAAGAAAGCAGGAGAACGAATTACAAATTAACAGATGCAGGTAAGAAAGGAGCAGGTAAGAATAAATGAGGACATGATTAGCAGCTGGAAAACAAAATAAACAAAATCAAGCCTAGTCCTAAAGAGACCCTAACAAAAAGATACATGAGTCTAAAAATGCACCAACAAGTAAACTGAACCAAAGCGAGGAATAAAGTTAAAAGGCAAGAGATCAGGACAAATACAAATATAATCAAAGCTGAAACTAAGACTCCAAACAACAAAGAATAATGACAAACATTTTAATCAGTTTGAAACCCCAACCTTTGAAAATGTTGGTACATTTGAACCTCTAACCTGCTTGTGCTTCTCGCTGATCCAGTCCGAAGACAAACAACAGAAAAAAAGACATTTCTATCTCCTCTTTCAACCTCTGCAGACAGGATGTCAAATGATCCTTTTGACTGAACACTTTCCAGTGCGATTATTGGCTACGGGGGAAATTTTCACCCCCAACAATCTGGCTAAAACACCCCCGGCCTGGCAGTCATAGGAGCAGCTTGTTCCTGTGCAGACCGAAGGGTTCAGATGAATGCTAATGAAGAGGAATGAGAGGACCACTTGGAATAAACATTTGCTATCAAATAAAAGTAATTGATGATTTGGCTCCGAGTCTGCGGCTTCGTGGTCTCCGCTGAACCCTTTTTAATCATAATTTAAACACTTTAATCATATTCTCTAAATGCTGAAAACACACCCCAGTCTGACTTTATCAGGGCTTGGAGTAACCTGCAAGGAGGTCAGCTAATTAACAGAAAAACACCAATTAAACGCCACTGTAAATCGCTTTACATTTGACAGTTGACAGTTAATGTAGGTCCTCTTACGTGTATTTTGCAGACTTAGTTATTAGTTTAATACCACAGTACAGTCAACTTTCCCTTCCTTACACTTTTATCGCTTCATCCAAGTAAGCCGTTTCTACACTCTGTGAAACTTAGTAATAATAGTGGCTGAAAGGCGTTTAATCAGCGTGTTTACAGCTCTATAAACCATTCTTTCAACATGGCCTCGCTTTGTCTTGAACGCAAAGCCACACGCATCCTAAAGTGCTTCACTTTCTTTCAGCTTTAAGATAAAGCACGTTACACGGCGCTTCAGTGCAACGGTTTAATTTTCTGTTGCACATTTCTAAGTGGCTTCCTCGCAGAGCAGGAGAGCGTCACCTCAACGGGACTTAAAGTACAGTAAAGTCTGCATCAGCGGGAGAATCGCGCGCAGCAGTCTGTGAATTATAGTATTTGTTAATGTTTGCGGCGCCTCTCAGGATGATGTATCAGGCCTCACTACATGAAGCGCTCGAGAAATCTGGAGAGCAGCTGAAGAGCCAGTTCAGGTTGTGTCATAATTAACTCGGCACCAAGCAGCCTTCTCTGTTCAGCCACTGGAGAAAATCCATGTGGACACCCAACTGTGGCACTTCAGCGACTGCCTGATCCAAAATGTGAACATATTGCCGTGGAGAGCTCGGGGTTTTTTGCGGCCAAGAGCGGCAGAGCCGATCGATGGGATTGACAAAAACGGAAAGAGATGGAACAAAATTTTAAATTGCACAAATCAGTAACAATGAAGTGATTTTTAGCCCTTGCAAACATGCAGAGAATTGATTGTCTTTTCTCTTATCAGTTTTGTTTAAATAACCGGATATTGTTCTCTACTATCATAAATAGTATACACATATTTGGCCCCAATTATTGGTTCTTTGTAACACGTAAATGTTTTTCGTGTTCCTTAGTTTAGTTCTGCCTAGTTTCCATTTCCACTTCAGTTCTTCTTAGTGCTTCTAGTTCATTTCTTGTTTATAGTTAGTTACTCCAGTCTAGTTGTGTTTCCTTAACGTAGTTATCCTTGTTAGATTTATTTCCTGATGCCTGCAACCTGTTAGCTCATCAGACTAGCCCCAGTATTTAGACTTCTCATTCCCAGTCACTCCTTGCTGGTTTCTCTCTCCTAACTCCCATCACTTCCCCATGTTCTCTTCATGTCTCCCTATTGGTTTCTTCCTGTGGATTTTTTGTTTGTTTGTTTGTTTGTTTGTTTGTTTGTTTGTTTGTTTTGTTTGTTTGTTTGTTTGTTTTTGCCCAAGCTCCAGCGGTTTGTACACAGGTTGTTTTTTTTTTTTTTTACCAGACTTTCATTAAAACTTTCCAGCTCCTCTCTGTACTTTGATCCGCCCTCAAACACACACACCTCATGACAAAAAGATGTCAAACAGTAACTCATAATGCGCTGATCTAAAGACATTTAAAAACAGATTAAAAATAACGTCACTGACATCTGTCAGTGTGGAAAGGGACTTCAAAGACATTTCTAAGGCTTTGGGAATCCACTGAACCAAAGTGACAGCCATTAATCACAAAAGGAGAAAATATGCAGCAGTGGAGAACTTTCTAAGGAGCCTACAAAAATAACTCATGGAAGTGAATCGACTATTCATCCAGGATATCACAAAATAACCAAGAACAACATCTAAAACACGGGTGTAACCTTAGTTACGCTCTGTGATTACTATTCAGGTATAAGAGAGACACTGGGAAAAACTGGCCTCCACAAGGTGAAAACCATTGTTGATCAAAAAAAAAAAAAGAGCACAAATACAAAACCAAAGACAAAGTTTTCGAAAGGCGTACATCCTGTAACACTTGTTGTAAAACTATCACACGATTACAGGGAAACGCATAGTGTGATGGTGTGGACTGATTTGCTGCTTCAAGGCCTGAACTGCTTCTCTAGAGGAAAATGATGAAGCATAAAATCCAGCCATCAGTTTGTGTTTTGCAGCCGGAAAATGATTTAGACCAGAGCAGACAGCTCAGCACTGAACGACTGAAATTAACAAATAAAATCAAACCATTAAAAACTGTACTCAGTTATTTGATGTGATCTTAAACATGACATTCCTGCTTGAAAGCCCTCAAGTACAGCTTAGATTCAATATTTCCAAAGGGAAATCTCACCGGCACTTAATGTAAACGCTGCACGGATTACAAGGGCATTAATCAATGAAATCATAATTTGATTTTGCTTTGATTTGGTTTCTGCTTTTTACATTTACTCAGGTCATCTATGTCCAATATTAAAATTAGTTTGAGGATCTGAGACACTGATGAGAGACAAAACAGCAAAAGCATTGGAGATCTGTAAGGGTGTGCACACTTTTCTCACAGCTCTGTGTGGGCAAGCAGAGAGGCGTTTGATCACCTCACAGACTGATAAGGGGGAAAAAAAAGAAAACTAAAAATCAATTCTTAAGAACATTTGTAAAAATCACTGTCAGTGAACAAAACTGCAGCGTCCATCATGAAAAGAGCAAAGGAAAATGGTAAACACAATCTAGAAATGCTTTTGCTTCTGTTTTTTTATTATTATTTCTTTTGGCCCTGGGCCTTCACTTTGCTGGAAAACAGACAAGCTGACAAACTAACAAGAGAAGGGCTGGACTACGCATTCACACAGAGGCAGTGATACACAGACTGAAGACAAATACTGGCAGAAACAATGATTTAGCATTAACAGGAAGAAAAGCTCTGTGAAAATAATATGGTAAAACACAACAAGCAAGCAGGCGTTCACAGAGAGAAATGGGAGAACCGCTGACACAAAGGTAGTCATAAACTAATACAGTCCCTTTCAAAGGTAGACATACTCTTTTTTACATTTTGTTACATTATAGCAACAAACTTCCATGGCTGAGATTTTACGTGACAGACCAAGTTGTGCAGAGCGAACACTGGGGAACAAGCAGGGATATAAAACCAAAACATTCACCTGAAATGTCAGCATGTCTCTGGAGGAGCTGCAAACATCCAGAACTCAAGTGGGAGAAGAAGCAGAAGTAACGAGGGAAAAAAACATACATCCTGCTTTCTACAACGTTGTTAGATGCTGCAAGACTCAAGAGTAGTATTTAGGTTCACAACCCAGCAGGACAATGACTGTAAATATATAACCATAGTCATAATGGGTTAGATGAAAGTGTCTAGTCAAAGTCCAGACCTTAATCCAATCGAGCATCTGTGTTTCGACTTGGAAATAAATTATCCAGATTCTCCCCGTCCTATCTGGTTGCGATTTAAGTATTTTCCAAAGAACAAAAGGGAATCAAATCAATCTACATGTGTAAACTGGTGGAAAACATGCTGAATACAAATGCACAGCCGACATATTCCTTCTACTTCACAAGCATGTGCTACTTTGTGTTGGTTTAGCTCCTCAAATCCCTGTAATAAATGTGAGAAAATGTGGAAAAAGCTCTAGGGCCATGAATACTTTTGTAAGCCAGCGCAATGCTCTGTTCCGACACAATGATACCATTGTACCAGTAGAAAAAAAAAAAAAAAAAAAAAACAGACCGCCCACCCATTTGAACATGAGCATTCACGCACCACAGAACCATAAACAACTTGAAGTCTTCTCGACGTTGTGTCAAAATAACCCTCAAGGAAGACCTCCTGCCGTTTGATGGCGTGTCGTTTTGTTGAGCTCTCATAAAGCCCGCAGTCGGCGCTTTCAGTACGCATGCACGCTTACTTATGTGGTGATGAATTAACCGGGGTGCTCTGAGTGGTCTGTGACAGCACCAGGCCTCCGACATCATGGCTGCATATGCCAGACATCTGGTGCAATATTAGGGCCAAGGCACCCGGTTCCTCTCAGAGGCAAGATTCAATATCTGACACATCAACAAAGCTTGTAGCAGATTGTGTCTTTCCGCGACATTACTTTTACGCTACATATCACTCCTTTTTTTTTTTTAGTTTATTGGTCAGGATTTTAAAAAATTGTTTAGTAAGATCTTGAGAGGGAAGTAAAGATAAATAGCATACCATAATTTAGAAGCAAAAAAAAAAGAAATATCAGTTTATGTAAGAAAGGAAACTTAAATATAAAAAGCATGCGAAATGAAAACTTTACATAAAAAAGTGCCTTTTACTGTCTTGTTTATTTGATGAATAGAGGCAATTTTGGTCAGAGGTTCACTTCTGGGCCACATTAAGCGTCAGCTCCAGGAGAAGCTGCAGTTAAAAGCTTCTTATTTAGAGAATTATATTATGATGTATGTTGCAGAGGTTGGAGTTATTTTTGGAGTGTAGGCTGAGCAATAAAGCAAGATGATGAATTGTCACTGCATTTATATTTATCAAGCTGTTGGGCCCCTCTTGAGCTTTCTGTGTGTTTGCATGTGTGCCGCGAATATAAATTTGCGGAAAAAAGGGGGGAAATATAATTTTGTTTGCTTTGTACATATTGGAAAAAGGTTTCTTTTTTTTCATATACAACTCTCATTTTACACTGCGATTTGCATAGCTTCTTCAGATGAGTCATCCTTATGTTTAGATGCTTCTTCGAACTGCTGACTGAACCGAAGTAACCTCTCTGATACTCAGTTGTTTAGACTCGGATCAAATTGCTCATCATTGCTGCATTTTTAATAGAAACAGTATTGATTGACTGCCTGATATTTGCATTTGTTTGATATGACTAGCTAGTGTGTTGAACAAAAACTCCTCCAAACAGGTTGTTTACAAATATTACATCTATTCAGTCCATTTTTTGACTGGACCAGAAATGGTAAGCAGCACTTTAACTTAGTGTTGCTCAATAAAAAAACATGATAAAATTGTGTAAACAACAGCAAATAAGGAGTCTGAACCTGAGTGAAGCTTTCCTCCAATACCTGGACTGGATGCTGCTCCAACAACAGCTGCAGCTCGAAGCAGCTGAGGCAGGTTGACCTGTGTCATCACACCGCTTCCAATCAGCGCCAATTAGTGTGAAGGTGAGTCGGTGTCAAGGTGATGATGCCGCTCCAACCTGTAACACAGACTCTTGTTAGAATTTCTGTCATTCACCTCGATGCAGTGAGTAGCTGGAGTTTACTTTCCATGCTCAGGGTACCTGGGAGATGGTTGCTAATTGGGAGTGCATGAAGCTGATGTTAAAGAGACAAGCGCATCGCCTGGACTTGCATGGGGACATTTTTTCTGCCATAACCCAGGAGCACACATTTTCGGTCTGAAAGCAGAATTTCATGTCTTTGGTTCTCAAAATTGTTAATGCTTTTGCTTACATTTTCATTTTTGAAAGCAGGACTTTCATGTCTTCCTTCTTAAAACTTCTCCTCGCGCTCAGACAGTGAAGTGACTCAATTCCGATTTTTTTGAACATATCAGGTTTGTATCGGATATTTTTTCATGACAGTCTGAACAACACTGGTCGGATTCTGTTCGACTGCGAGTCAGGTCGCTTGGGTATCGATATGTATCCGATTCAAATGTGACCTGCCGTCCAGGGTCGCATTCATCCGAACTGAACGTCATTCATACTCGACAAACGTCACTATTCTGCATCCTGGCACGCGCAAGCGGGAGGAATAACATCAGCCATGACGGACTATAATGAGGATTCAGTTGTTAATATACAGCTCCGGTTGGACAACAACTTAAAATGTGTAAGTTATGCTCCACCGGGAGCCTCCATATTTACTTCCACAAACACTGAGCACTTCCTTTTATGGCGGTTGGAAAAACATCGAGAACGCTGACGCTACTGCGCATGTCGGACACTTTCAGGTTGTTTGCCCGGAGATCACGTACAAGTCGCATATATTTGGAAGTGTACGGAAGAGGATTAGGGCCACTGGAAGAAAAAAAAATAAAACAGTTTTGACTTTAATCTCAAAATTCTGACTTTAATATCAAAAATAATAATTTTGAAAATCAAAAGAGAAAATGACCACAATCAGGAGGTGGAGAACATATTAAGCAAATAAAATGCTAAAACAAGGTAACAACTGTTGCATGGATTGCATTAACAGTTCGAGTCAAGTTTTAATACCTAAAAGATTTGTCACAAATTCAGAGTGACATGCGCCCAAATATGAATGGGTTGTTATAATGAAGTGGAATAAAAAATAACATGTAGTTTTGAAAACATTTTATAGATCAACTCTGAAAAATACAGGAAGCACTTTCAACCATCTTTACACTCTAAATAAAATCCTGTGCAGCTGTCAGGAGTCGTCTAATAGCATTTAATAATTTAATAATGTTATCATGAATACGAAGGCCCACAGCAGAAACCTGATCTTCAAACTTCCATAAGCAGCACTGTGTCCTCCATCACAAAAGAAAAGAGTTTAGCAAAACTGCAAACTTACCAATTAAGTCGACAGGTTGGCGAACAGAGCATTCGTTGTAACTTTAGAGGAGCTCCAGAAATCTGGTGGGAAAATCTGTCAACAACACAGTTTAACTTCTTAGACACTTCTTTAGAAATAATCTAGTTTTCCTCTGATTTCTATGAAAAACTTTTCTTTCTTCTGGCGTAAGACATGAACCTGCAGAATTTGTTGATCCTATCTTCATTTTCTATACATCCGTATGCTGTATTCCTGTTGTTTCATATGTCAGGATGAGCAGTGTAGGAGGACTGCTAGTAAATCTTTTCAAAACCAAATTAATGCATCGTTTGTTGAAGCTCAGATGGCACTTGAACATATGTCTTTAGACACATGCAAATACAATCTTGCATGATGTTTTCTCTGTAAGATTAAATACGATTAAACTCGTATGACGACTGTAATTGGTGTTTTGTGTATTTTAGAATAACCTCCGTATTATGAATATTGCTGTTCAGTGATGATGCACCAGCAGCAGTAGGAGAGATTATTTCTCCTGCTGGGCTCAGCGTGCTGCTGCTTAGAATGCTGCTTTGCTTGTGGGGTTTTTTAAGAGTGAATGATTCTTTAATAATAAAACTCTGTCTCTCTCGCCTGAATTGTACTCCAGAACAACAAACTGGGAGGTAATGGGTTCACCACTCCAGAGGCAGATTCTTTTGTGAACAGACGTTTTCTTGGTTTTTAGCTTTATTTGTCCTTTTTCTGTCTGGATTCTTATTGACTTTATCACCAATTACCGTATTACCAATGTTTCCTTTATTGATTTAGATCAAGACATGTATTAACACTAAAAGTACATCCATGAATATGTGAATGTTGGAAAGAAAACAGTTAATGTTTACCTGGTACCACCAGGGGGCAGATATGCCGGCAAGACATAAGAGACTACAAATATGGTGCCTGACTTGGACAAACTTTCCCCCGTCAGCAGCCATGCTATTTATATTTTTTGACATCTGGAGAAGAAATGCTAAGGTTCTAGAAAGAAATTATGCCTGAAATGACAACGATGTGCTAAGTAACAGTGTGTAAATGTAAATGTCAAACAGAGTTTGTTTTTCTTAAACTGTCTTAGCTCAAGTCATATTGTTGGTGCCATGGAAACAGACACCGATGTAAATTAGGTCTTTGTTTTATTTTCTTATAGAAAGTACTCCCAGAAGACAGCTGCTGTGTCTCTGTCCATTTGACCTCCATATGGTCTCAGCAGCACTCAGAGTTTGTTTGTTTCATTCTGTTCAAAAGGTTCAGGGTGTAAGATTGCTGCAAAGTCAACGGTTTGACTGGTTGTTCTTAGATTTTAACGCCAGGTTATAATTTGTGTTTAAACTGGAATGTACTCAACCAAACCTGAGATTGTATTAGAATGAATTGGATTGAACTCAATCACAGGTAGACGTCAATTTGATCGGTTTGTGTTATAAATTGTCTTGAGACGACAGCTACAATGAATTAGCACTACGCTGTAGAAACATATGAAACTGAATTGATGAACAGAAGTTAATTTTGAGAAGTGACAAGCACAACAATGTCATACTATATACATGAAGGTTCTTTGAAAAATTACATCCTGAAACATTAGATGTTTATGGATGGCATAATGTGTTGCTGTTGATATGAAACTATAGAAGTGTTTAAAATGATTACTTTAAATTTCTTCTTGTTAGAGGTAAGTTTTTCCTCTCTACTATCACTACGTTCATGCTGAGTACGAGAGATTGCTGCAAAGTCAATGATTGCTGAAAGTCAATGACTCAATTCAATCTGGTGGGGTTTCTTAAAGAAACATGGTAAACTAATTTTACTAAACATCTGAGTTTAATGCATTGTTTGGAAATAAGGATTCATTGAAATGCATGTATAATTGAACAGAAATTAATTCACATTTGTTGTAAATTGGCTTCATATAAATAAACCTTTGTAAATAAACTGAATTCAAATGAAAGATTAGGAAAATGGGAGCACAAAGCATATTGCATACCTGCAATATGCTGGTATTTAAGAAACTAGGCTGTTCTTACAGCAGGAGTTAAGGTCAGATAGGAGAGTATAATGCCAGTGAAAGTAGATTTTCTCTTTTTGCTTCGTTACCGAGGAAAAATGGGAGGGTGGACATCGGTAATGCCCATGCAATGTGCAGCAGATGGAGCCTTAGAAACATTAAAAACTCCTCTATTGGCCAAAATAAATCAGAGTTGTTCCACATGGAAAACACATAAAGGAACAGATGTAGAAGAATTTGCACAGAAACAAACTGCTGCATGCTGGGAAATTATTAAAGATCATCTGCTCCGTGTTTAACCAAAAATAAAATCACACATTAAGGCCCAACGCCTTCTAACAACGCCGTTTTAGTTAAAACATTTCTGTTTTGACTGAATCAAGGCCATGAAAGCTTGACATGCAGGGTCTGTTCAAGTCCCTCAGTCTGCTATTATGTACACGCCAAGCTAGGTTTCTGTGTTTCATGCTCAGTGGGTGGAGGTTGCCAAATGACTGGTTTTTACATGAATTAAAATGCTGGTTTAATACATCAAAGCGCCCAACGGCCTCATGTCGTTTTTTACATTTGACAACTTATATTTCTGCTTTTCAAGCCCCCTGACAAGAACAATGCTGGCTTACTTTAAAGCCTCGGCTTTGAAACAGTCTGACGGAGAATGACACGCTGGGAATAAAGCACTGGGCTGACAAATATAATACATCACAACTATATGTCCACTTTGGAGATATATAATGTCGTTGGGCTCGTAACTTTGCTAAAAGAAAATATTAAAAACATCTGTCAAATAAACACGAGATACTTTAGGTTTTGTTCCCTGTGGTTTGTCGCAGTCTGACCTGTGAGCCTGACAAAACAGAAAATATGAAAAAGATGTCATATTCCCATCATTTCATGTGTTTCTGTTTTTATTTTTGATTTAAAGGAGAACAATGTGCAATTCAGTGCATTGCGTCTCTATTGGCAGTCGTACTGGAAGTAGAGAGTGCAACACGAATCTGTGGGGACATCTGCTGGTACGCGACGAAACGAGGTAAAAGTCCAAAATCTCTTAAAGCAGACAGGAAACTAAATGATCAGGTTATGTGACTGCTTTAATTTAAAGTGTCTTTTTAAACATATGCATGTCTGAGGTTGTGTTATTCTTCATTATTACACATCAAGAAATGTGGTGTAAGCTGATAAAAAACAGGTAATCAGACGATGTAGAATTTTTTTTTCCTTGCTTCAGTTTTAAAAACTCCAGTTAAAATTAATCAACTTCTGTGTAGGTTTTCTTTTTTTTCTTTTTTTTTAGTTCAACTGCATAATTTTGTGAAACAATGATACCTCTTTTTACAGCTCAACTCGAATCGCACAGACATTCAAAATGGATACCACTGTAGCAGCTATAGGGATGTTATTAGAAATTATGTTTCCTCCTTGTGTAAGCCTTTTTCCATTTATATTGTTTTCAGGTGGGATTCAGAATGATTGGATATGCTCCCTCAGAGCCTGCAGGTGGATAAAAATTTCATGCAGGAAGAAGCAAGGAACAGATGATTCCCGCTATACATCTTTTTTCTGTGTGCGGATCTGTGCAACCTTTCAATTGAATACAAGTTAGCAACTATATTTCAAAGCTTTGTGCTCATTTGGAAATAAAATGTGGTTGTAAATGCTTTCCTGACCTTTCAGCACATCTATTTATTAAATTACACTTTTACCGCCCAATTATTCTAAATTTAAAACTTGACAATATTGTGTATGTATAAAAATGAGGTGAAAGTTGGTGTTTTGTAAACACATTAAAACATAACTTCTCATTTTTAAGGCAAATGTGTGTTTTTAGTTTCAGTACATTAAAATAAAATCAAATTTATAGTGCACTCTAGTCAGTGTCCTACACTCTTTAAAATCTAATATATTTTCTGAAAGAAGAAAAAACATTTCCAGGAAGACATCTCAGTGTCTAGATGCCAAGTGAAACAATCATATTTTTAGCTTTTTCAGGGTTTTGATGTGGTTTAATGTAATAAGGCAATCTTTAAAATATGAATTATGAGAACTAAAGTAATTTCAGACCCATTTCAGGCCATTCCTTTGGTAAAATGAATGTTAAAGCTTGAAGTTAAACATCTTTGAACAACCAGCAGCCATTTAAAGTTTCACTATCAATGAAAGAGTACAAATCACTTCATGGAAAGTAGCGAAGCACATTTTTGTCCATGTTAAGGTTTTGTTTAAAGTATGGCGCCTTCCTGAAAGGCTGAGATTCTGTTTCATCCATCCATCCATTTTCTTAACACCCTTCTCCCTTGGTGGGGTCGGGAGGGTTGCTGGTGCCTCTCCAGCTAACGTTCTGGGCGAGAGGTGGGGTCACCCTGGACAGGTCGCCAGTTTGTCACAGGGCAACACAGAGACACACAAACAACCATGCACACACACACACAGGGACAATTTAGACAGACCAATTAACCTGACAGTCATGTTTTTGGACTGAGGGAGGAAACTGGAGTACCCAGAGAAAACCCACACATGCACAGGGAGAACATGCAAACTCCATGCCGAAAGATCGGGGCCGGGAATTGAACCCAGAACTTTCTTGCTGCAGGGCAACAGCTCTACCAACTGCGCCACTGTGCAGCCTATTCTATATCATTGTGAAGGAAACCATTTTAGGGCCATTGCCGTCCACCAAGAAGGTCCTTGTTTTAAATCCCAAGCCAGGGCTCCTTTGCATGTAGTTTGCATGTTCTCCCTCATGCATGTGTTGTTTCTCCAGCTTCCTTCCATATGACTGCTATTCTAGTAGGTCTCTCTAAATTGCACTTTGGTGTGTGAATGCATGGTTGTTAACTTGCATTGTGAAAAATCTAGGAAATTCTCAGTATTTTCCCCAAAATGCTCACTAAGAGTTACGTGTTAGTCTTGGGATCTTTGTGAATACCTTGGTGTTTTGGGTAAAAGACTTACTTATAGACCTGTCCAGGGCGAACCCGCCTCTCGCCCGGAACGCCAGCTGGAGATAGGCACCAGCACCTCCGACCCATTAGGGAAAGGTTAGGAAAATGGATGGATGATGGGACTTACTTATACCAGCAAAATCTTCCATTTGTTTCCTGAAATCATTGTTTTGTCTCAATAGTCCTACTCGTATAGGGTTCCAGTTTTGGAAGCATCCATTCTCAAAATAAAAATAAAACATCCCATGTTTTCTGAAAAGTAGATGCAGTTTACTGTGTTGCTCTGGGGAAAGAAAAAGTCTGATCTGTTTTTTTCACCGTTGTGACTGGAAACTAAAGCTTCAGCTAAAGTTGCAAAATATCTGTTTTTTGTGCATTCTGGCCCCTGATTATTTATGGGCTGACTAATGGCTTGTGGTCTCTGAGGTTGCATTTAGGCCAGAGAATTTCATGCCTCCATAGTTTCAGGATTTTTGCCAGCGCCAGCCACAACCTGCTCAGTGTAATTTAAGACAAAAAAACACATTATTTATAATTTGTCACAAAAGAGGCAGACTCAGGCTTAAAGTTCACTTCTAAGGATCATCTTTAAGCCTTCATAGTTCACATTTATTACTCAAGGAACACATGGAAACTTGACTGATGCACAAGAGATGCTATGTTCACACGACTTCCTGAAGTAATTCTGTTTAACTTGATCTGGATACTAGAGAAAATAAGGATGTCTTCACAGTGTATTTGGTCAACAAAGGTATGTTTTCTGTTTGTGGCATTTCATTGAAAAAAAATCTAATTCTGAGATTGCACACGTTTGAGTGCAGGTTTATGCATGCATTTAGACGGAAAGTTCGCCCATGTTTATGTTTATTTATGAATGTTTTAGTCAGAGCAAATTGAGTTGCATTTTAAATGACCAGATCTGATTGCATCATGCAAGTCTACTTCTTTTCTTTTTTTTTTAACTATAGCCCCCGAGGCATTGCATTAATTTTCAACCCGTTTTAGTCATTAAGGCTAAACAATTTACATGTTCAAAAGAATGCCACAAAAATATTGATTATATAAAGCTAGTGCTACTATTTGGGGTACATTTTCACATGAATGTGTCATTTTACAAGAAACGTTGCTTGGCTGGGGCACTAAGAAATTTTTAAGAATGATTTTTGGTAATGTCAAAGTTAACTACGATTTCGTCAGCGAACAATAAAAAGAACAAAAGTCACGAAAGCCTAAAATCTTGTCTGCATATTTTGTGATACCCTAGACATTAAAAAAGAGGTTTTAAAGAGTCAGTTGAACATTTTGTGGTCAAATGTCTTAGCAACGTAGTAAATTTTAAATCACAGGCTAAAGTAAGCCAACACCTGTTCAAACAATGAATGGCCAGTCCTTCACATATTCAAAACTAAAAGTATGTAGCCCCGCTCACAAACAATTTGCAAAATAGCTTATTTTTTATGTCCCTCTACTGAAAAAATATCAACATGAAACTAAACACACAGTTGAATAGAGCTACAGTCCCAATAAAAATTCACAATTTGATCCAGAATAAACTAAATCAAAGTATTTAGGACACAAAAAAAAAAAAATATATATATATATATATATATATATATATATATATATATATATATATATATATATATATATATATATATATATATATATATATATATATATATTACTGGTAAGGCATAGCTGTTTATTGCACGGATCTTGTTTATTGCACGGAGCACCCCCATGCTCAGGGAATGTCTCAGGCAATGGGGAACACAAGGGGAAAGAAGACCGTCTTTTCCCCTTGAAGACGGTCTTCTTCCGTCTTCAAGGGGAAAAGGCCTTGAAGACGGAAGAAGACCAAGAAGCTCAGATCGCCTCAGCGACGGACTCACTCAGTTCAAAAAGGTAATGAGGCTACTTGAGAAACCCAGGAAGCAAATATACAGAATTAAATACTAAAATGCAACGGTAACACCAAAATTTAGTCTTTTTTTTTTTGTTTTTTTTTTTTTTTTGTATCTGGTAAAACTTAAATGCAAAAAAAGTGACTGAAAACATGGATGGAAATGCTAATTTGTAAAAATTTCCTCCAGAGCAGCCAAATAGTTGCCAAACATCTTCCACTTCTTTTTGTCTCTCCATTTAATTAGCTCATGTTTTACAGAAGCCTGCCAAACAGGAGTTTTGCTTCCAAAAAATTATATATATATATATATATATATATATATATATATATATATATATATAGCAGAGGAGCCAAACACCAACTCCTTGTAGACCACACAGTCGCCCGAGACTGCAAAACCCGACACACCAACCTGTGCACCGCTTGGATAGACTACAAGAAAGCCTATGACTCAATGCCACACACTTGGATCAATGAATGCTTAGAGATGTACAACATCAATAGGACTCTAAGAGCCTTCATTGCAAACTCGATGGGGCTGTGGAAAACCACCCTTAAAGCCAACTGCAAACCACTTGCACAAGTGTCCATCAAATGTGGCATATACCAAGGAGATGCTCTGTCCCCACTGCTGTTCTGCATAGGCCTGAACCCCCTCAGCCAAATCATCAACAAGACTGGCTACAGATACCGACTGAAGAATGGGGCCACAATCAGTCACCTCCTCTACATGGATGACATCAAGCTGTACGCTAAGAGTGAGCGAGACATCGACTCACTGATACACACCACCAGGATATACAGCACTGACATTGGGATGTCATTCGGACTAGAAAAGTGTGGTCGGATGGTTACAAAGAGAGGGAAGGTCGTCCGCACAGAAGGGGTCTCACTCCCAGAAGGAACAATAGCAGACATAGAGCACAGTTACAAGTACCTGGGAATACCACAAACAAATGGCAACCTCGATGAGGTCACAAGGAAAGGAGCCACAGCCAAATACCTCCAACGAATAAGGCAAGTCCTGAGAAGCCAGCTCAATGGCAAGAACAAGATCCGTGCAATAAACAGCTATGCCTTACCAGTAATCAGATACCCTGCCGGAATAATTAGCTGGCCAATAGAAGAGATAAAGGCCACGGATGTTAAGACTCGGAAGTTACTAACCATGCATGGAGGGTTCCACCCCAAATCCAGCACCCTGAGACTATACACAAACCGTAAGGAAGGAGGCAGAGGACTAGCGAGTGTGAGAGCCACTGTCCAGGATGAAACATCCAAGATTCATAAATACATCAAGGACAAAGCCTCAACGGACGATATGCTCAGGGAATGTCTCAGGCAATGGGGAACAAAGGAGGAGGGGCTAGAGGTTCCATCATGGGAGAACAAGCCCCTACATGGGATGTACCACCGACAAATAACTGAAGTGGCTGATATCAGGAAATCCTACCAATGGCTGGACAAAGCTGGACTCAAGGACAGCATAGAGGCTCTCATCCTGGCTGCACAGGAACAGGCCCTAAACACCAGAGCAATAGAGGCTCAGATCTACCACACCAGACAAGACCCAAGGTGTAGGTTGTGCAAGGAGGCCCCTGAGACAGTCCAGCACATAACAGCAGGGTGCAAGATCCTGGCAGGGAAAGCGTACATGGAACGACATAACCAGGTGGCGGGCATAGTGTACAGGAACATCTGTGCAGAATATGGACTGGAAGCCCCGTGATCAAAGTGGGAAACACCCCCAAAGGTGGTGGAGAATGACCGAGCTAAGATCCTGTGGGACTTCCAGATCCAGACAGACAAGATGGTAATGGCAAACCAACCGGACATTGTGGTGGTGGATAAAGAACAGAGGAAAGCCGTTGTGGTGGATGTAGCTATACCAAGTGACTACAACATCAGGAAAAAGGGGCATGAGAAACTGGAGAAATACCAGGGCCTCAGGGAGGAACTGGAAAAGAACTGGAAGGTGAAGACCACAGTGGTGCCTGTGGTCATTGGGGCCCTCGGGGCAGAAACCCCCAAACTGGAGCAGTGGCTAAAACAGATCCCAGGAACAACATCAGACATCTCAGTCCAGAAATGTGCAGTACTAGGCACAGCCAAGATACTGCGCAGAACCCTCAAGCTCCCAGGCCTCTGGCAGAGGACCCGAGCTCAGAGTATGGAAGAGACCACCGAGGAGGGTGAGAAGGGAATTTTTTTTAATATATATATGTATATATATTAAATTGTTAAATGAAATAGACATTTATTTTAGTAATAAATCAAGCAGTAAAATTTAAATCAATGGCTTCACAAAAGTGAAAAATATAACACCTGGTCATTGCTCACGTTAGCAAGACTGGATTCTTTAAAACATGACTCAGCAAACCACTGTTTATTACATTAATGGAGGAGGCGGTGGGATCATAAATAACAGCAAAGCATTTAAAGTTTTAAATTATTATGAATTAAATGTTTGGTTGATCCAAGCATGCCAAAAGTTGGTTGCGTTTGAAAGAATAAGACCAAATAGTATTATGCTAGCTTAAAATACATACACACAGACACACATAGTACTTGAAATCCAGACTTTGGTAAAAAAAAGAAAATAAAAGAATTTTCACTTGTAAACTTACTCTTTGATGAGTATTTTGTTTTTGTTTTTCAAATGGACAAAAATGTCCTAGTTGATACATCTGATGATAACATATCACTAGTTTGCAGTGTGACTCACAGTTCCTAGGCAGCCATAAAAAGCTTGACATGCAGGGTCTGTTAAAGTCCCTCAGTCTGCTATTCTATACATGCCAAAGGGTTTAATGTGTTGCGCCTAGTGGGTGGAGGTTGCCAGCTGACAGATTTTCACAGGAGTTAAAATAGTGGTTTACACATCAAAACGCACAATAGCCTCATGCTGTTTTCTAGCATTTGACAATTTATATTTCTGCTTTTCCAGCCCCGTGGCATGAATGATGCTGACTTATTTGAAGCTTCAACTTTGAAGCAGTGTGACTGGCTGAGAACACAGCAGCAAGCTGACTAATATCTCTGAAATGTTGAGAGAGTGCAACACCGCTAACATCATGACGATACTAAGATATCAAAGCTTCAGCTAAACATACCTGTGATAATATAATGATAAAGAGATCATTTCAGCATCATTCTATAGTGTGTATCTGTTTTGTTTTCAATTAGACTTAGATTGAAATAGTATACAAATCACTGCATTGTGCCTCTACTGATAGTAATAATGGCTGAGAGGAAGTTTCCATAGCAGAGACTGTAAAATAGACCTGTGGGGACATCTGCTGGTGGAGAGCAGAACTTCTACAAGGGATATTGTTATTCAAAGAGGTTTAAAGCTGAAGACAAACATTGTATTGAATTTTGTAAAGTAGTTAATTTATGGGAGAAAATTGCCAGCAAAAATTACAACTGTAGTAAGTCACTTTTATTTTAAAAAAAGGAAGTTTTTTTAAAAATATATTTGCTAAAACTATTACCGTATTGTGACAGTTATCTGTCACAATACAGATTATCTGTCTCGTATTATCTGTAATACGAGACAGATAATCCGTGAAAAGATTGGGCTCCTCCACTTCCTCCCAGTGTTAATATTGCCATCTGATGTAATGCAACTTGTCAAAGCCAGGAGGAGCATCTTAGTGCTGTCAATCATTTAGTGTACATGCTGTTCAATGTGCTATGCAACTTATCTTTCCAGGAAAACCATTTATCTGCCATTATCGGTGGCCATGCTAACTAGCATGAGCATTCACAACAGGCTCTGCAAATGGGAAGAAACAATAATATGGCAGAGAGTAAGCAGGAGAGGTGGAGGGGGCATGAGCCAAGCGCACACAGGGGTGATTGACAGCGCTAAGATCCTCCTCCTGGCTCTGAGTGGTTGTTTCTAGTTACCACTGGAAGTACTTGGTAAAGGCAGAGGAGCTGGATTTGTTTTCCCAGACTATCTGTCTGATACCCACATAGTGACAATTTCAACAAATAAGTAAAAAAATATATTTTTTGTAAAAGTTACATAGTGTAGATTTAAAAGGGCAACATTTGCATGCTGTGAAAAAGTTTTATCCCCATTTTTTTGCTTTTGTTTGTTTCAGATTGCCTCCTTTGAATAAAGAGGTGAAAATCCAACTGTGGAAGGTTTTGAAGTCACACCAAAACATCCGAGTCAGATTTAAAGGCTTCCTTAAACAGGTTAGAATAAGTCAATAGGCCACATAAAACATGTTCATTTGCACTGTTTGCACAAAATCAGAACAACATAAACTATCTGTGAAAGAAATGTGCAAATGCAGAAAACAAATCTAATGGACGCATGCATGCAGAAACACAGCGCTTTCATTGACAGGGGACACTGAGCAATGGTGGATTCATAATCCAAGTGCTTCATTTGTGCCCTCGAAAAGAGAGAACAGGCAACTGATCAAACTGTTATGTGTGATGCATCCCCGCATATCAAGTATCTGAGTTTGACACTTGAATTTCATGGAAGGGCAGTAAGTTACACTCACTTCAAAGATGGGGAAATGTTTCCTTTTTTGTTGTTCATCCTTCTCTCTCCTTACTCTACAACATCATTTAATTAAGTGCTTAGGGTATGGTGTCCTTGTTTTGTTACACTCAGCCTAAATTAAATTGTTACTTTCAGATTATGTTCTAAAAAGATGAAAACTGAAGCTGTGAGAGAACAAGAGAACAAGCAGCCACTGGGCGAAGGCTCTTTTGAGATGCTGTATGCATAAGAGAGCGGCATGACTGGTTCTCCCCCCCACACAGGTAAAGTACTACTTTGCATGTTTAAACTGTTTTGTTGGTCAGAAGGTGGTGGTTGTTGGCTACTGGTCTGGTTGATGAGCAGCTTCATCAACAATGACGTCACACCGTCTCATTCTGGGTTAATAGCTTTTTGCTTTTTTCACATAAATGGCAAAAATAAGCACACTGACACAGCAATATTGAGCAGGATACTCTAACTACTGACTTTAGCTTGTAAAGATTACTCTCCAATGTGAGTGAAAACTAAAAATTCTTTAAAAATATTTTTATCTGTTTGATAAAAGGCATTTTAAAACGCCTTTGATGTCACTCCAAAACGACTGGAAGTGGTGATGGCTCGCTTGCTGTAAGGAGGAATTACCATAGATTTCAAGTTTGGTGGACTTAGGTTCAGAATCAATGACAGCAAATTGTACCGTAAAAAGAATAATTCCACACATATTGTGAAACCTTTGTAGAAATTGAACTCTTAATCACAGTAGAAATCCTCCTCTGATAACAGGCAAAATACAAATTCACACCAAATTTCAGAATAACATTTTTAAAGACAATGGTTGTCCATGCGTTATTTTACTTCCACTTTACAACCCTTGTTTGTGTTGTGCCAGCATATCATAAATTATGTGCATGACAGTGTTGTGTCAGTCCTTATCACACCTTTTCAAATAAAGAGCAACCAAAAATAAGTAAGCTGGTAGTTAAGTCCACAGCTAGCATGGATAAATACATGCTAATTATGGATACAATTTTAAGGGTTTGAAATTTAATCAAAGTATGACATCTGTATTCCAAACGATCTTTGTCATGTTGTATTTAAAGAAATATGGCAGACTGAGCGCTCTTAGCAGCAAACTATCTTTGATGTATATTTCTCTGGTAACCTTGCCAACCAGAATTTGGGCAGTTACAAGATCATACATAACTCGTGGTCCCTCAATGTACTTTGAAAGTTTTGAACATAGGAAAACTTTCGTCTTTGTAAGTATTTATGTATTTGGAAGACACTTTTAGCACGTGTTGTTTTTTTCCCCTTTATAAAATGTAGAGTAGTGTACATATTGCAGTGTTTCCCAGAAAAACGTGCTGAGCGCGGCAGTTGGAGGATATGTCTCGTGAACACTGAATGTACTTTAACAGCTTTCTACGTTGAAAAAAACTCTCTTTCGTCTTTGTAAGTATTTACGTAGTTGGAAGAGAGTAGGGCATGTGCTGTTGTTTTCTTTGGTTGATAAATGTAGAGCAGTGTACATAATGCGGGGTTTTCCTCGGAAAACTTGCTCAGCGGGGTAGTTGTCGGGCGACCTACAGTGCTTTTGAGTTTAAAAAATGTTTAAAGTTGACAGGAAATTTGAAAATAATACTAGTAATTTATGGAATACATAGGTCATGGCGGTGGCGCAGGAGGTTTAGAGCGCAACTTATGTACGGAGGCCTCAGTCCTCGACCAGGCCCGTTGACCTTATGCTAATCAAACCAAAGCAAACCAACTTTATTTAGAAAGCACTTTAAAACAACCACAGCTGATACAAAGTGCGGTACATTAAAACACAACATAATAAAAAATGTTTTAAAACTTACAGTTTAAAAACAAAAACACAATTTTAAACTAGATCCCGCTGGTGTTGAAAGCCTAGTAAAATAGATGGGTTTGAAGACGAACTTTAAAAGTCTCATAACCCACTTTCCTGTCCAACTATCTGGTGTGGTTTTTTGTGCCACCAGGTTGGGCGCTCAGTATTGTTTTATGGCAAGCACTCAACTTGGTGTCACAAAAATCCCGCCATATAGCTGCTGTGGGGAAAAAGGCCACTAGAGCCAAAAAAAAGTCCCAAAAAAATCAACTAACTACCAACAGTAAAAAAATACATTTAAAATAATTATATTTTTTGCACTTGAGTTGTTTCATCCTTCAAGTGTCCATATCATTTTTCATCCTTTATCTTTATCACTTTATTTGATGAAGCTAGCATGTAGATTGGTAGAGACAGGCAATGGCTAAGGAGTTGTGTTGAATAAAAGACACCTGACCCCAGACTTTATGTGTGTATGTCACATACTGATCATACTATGTTGCGTTGTACTTCAAACCTTTTGACCAGACTCTTTAACCTGTCTTTGCTATCACTATTACCAGTGTATTAAAAAAAAGCCTATAGTAAATAAACAAAAAAATGCTTAGCCTGGTGGAAGTGCAAGTAAATCTTTGTGACCCGCCAGGTTTACAATACACTTGGAGAAACACTGATTATGTCTGAGTAGCTTTAAGATGAGTGTATTAATTAGCTTTTGTTAAGAAAGGTAAGTCTTGCATGGAGACCTTTCATTTATACAAGTGAAACATCAAACAAGTCATATAATGACATGAACAAAATGAGGAGGGATGTGTATAAAATATGACATGCAAAGATTATAAATGAAAATACAAATAGTAGTGGGTCACAGAAATTCTAGACACTTTAACATAATTAATCTTTTCAATTTATCGCTGATCTTTTCAAATGTGTCAGATTGAAACCTACTAGAACAATAACTTATTTCCTTAATAAACAAACCATATACAATCCAGTGCTAATTATCCAGAGACTTAAGCTTAATAATTTCTTTGGAATAGTTTTTGGGACATCCATCCATCCATCCATCCATCCATCCATTTTCTTCCGCTTATCCGGGGTCGGGTCGCGGGGGCAGCAGCTTCAGAAGGGAGGCCCAGACTTCCCTCTCCCCAGCCACTTCTTCCAGCTCCTCCGGGGGAACCCCAAGGCGTTCCCAGGCCGGCTGAGAGACATAGTCCCTCCAGCGTGTCCTGGGTCTTCCCCGAGGCCTCCTCCCGGTGGGACGTGCCCGGAACACCTCACCAGGGAGGCGTCCAGGAGGCATCCTTACCAGATGCCCGAGCCTCAACTGGCTCCTCTCGACGTGGAGGAGCAGCGGCTCTACTCTGAGTCCCTCCCGGATGACCGAGCTTCTCACCCTATCTCTAAGGGAGAGCCCGGCCACCCTGCGGAGGAAACCCATTTCGGCCGCTTGTATCCGTGATCTCGTTCTTTCGGTCATGACCCAAAGCTCATGACCATAGATGAGGGTGGGAACGTAGATCGACCGGTAAATCGAGAGCTTCGCTTTTTGACTCAGCTCTCTCTTCACCACGACGGACCGGTACAGTGCCCGCTTCACGGCAGACGCTGCCCCAATCCGCCCGTCGATCTCCTGCTCCCTTCTTCCCTCATTCGTGAACAAGTTCCCCAGATACTTAAACTCCTCCACTTGAGGCAGGACGACCCCCTGACCCGGAGGAGGCACTCTACCCTTTTCCGGTTCAAGACCATGGCCTCGGATTTGGAGGCACTGAGCCTCATCCCGGCTGCTTCACACTTGGCCGCGAACCGCTCCAGCGAGAGCCGCAGATCACGATCTGATGAAGCCAACAGGACCACATCATCTGCAAAAAGCAGAGATGCGATCCTAAGGCCACCAAAACGGATCCCCTCAACACCTCGGCTGCACCTAGAAATTCTGTCCATGAAAGTAATGAACAGAATCGGTGACAAAGGGCAGCCTTGGCTGAGTCCAACTCTCACCGGAAACGAGCCCGACTTACTGCCGGCAATGCGGACCAGACTCTGACACCAGTCATACAGGGACCTGACAGCCCGTATCAAAGGGCCCGGTACCCCATACTCCCGGAGAACCCCCCACAAAATCCCCCGAGGGACACGGTCGAACACCTTCTCCAAGTCTACAAAACACGTGTAGACTGGTTGACTACCTCGGCGACCTCGTCCCCAGAGATTGGAGAGCCTGACCCAGAGTCCACAGGTTCAGCTTCTTCAACAAAAGGCATGTTGGTGGGATTGAGGAGGTCTTCGAAGTATTCCGCCCACCGACCCACAACGTCCCGAGTTGAGGTCAGCAGCACACCATCCCCACTATAAACAGTGTTGGTGCTGCACTGCTTCCCCCTCCTGAGCCGCCGGATGGTGGACCAGAATCGCCTTGAAGCCGTACGGAAGTCTGTCTCCATGGCCTCTCCAAACTCCTCCCACGCCCGAGTTTTTGCCTCAGCGACCACCCGAGCCGCATGCCGCTTCGCCCGCTGGTACCCATCATCTGCTTCTGGAGTCCCACAGGCCAAAAAGGCCCAATAGGACTCCTTCAGCTTGACAGCATCCCTCACCGAAGGTGTCCACCAACGGGTTCGAGGGTTGCCGCCGTGACAGGCACCAGCTCTGGTAAGCCGCTTCGGCGATGGAGGCACGGAACATGGTCCACTCAGACTCAATGTCCCCCACCTGCTCCAGAACGTGTTCGAAGTTCTGCCGTAGATGGGAGTTAAAGCTCCGTCTCACAGGGGACTCCGCCAGACGTTCCCAGCAGACCCTCACTACACGTTTGGGCCTGCTAGGTCTGACCGGCTTCCTCCCCCACCACCGGAGCCAACTCACCACCAGGTAGTGGTCGGTGGACAGCTCCGCACCTCTCTTCACCCGAGTGTCCAAGACATACGGCCGCAGATCCGATGAAACGACGACAAAATCGATCATCGAACTGCGGCCTAGGGTGTCCTGGTGCCAAGTGCACGCATGGACACCCTTATGCTTGAACATGGTGTTCGTGATGGGCAAACCATGACGAGCACAGAAGTCCAACAACAGAACACCACTCGAGTTCAGATCGGGGGGGCCGTTCCTCCCAACCACGCCCCTCCAGGTCTCACTGTCATTGCCCACGTGAGCGTTGAAGTCCCCCAGTAGAACAAGGGAGTACCCAGGGGGGGCACTCTCCAGTACCCCCTCTAAGGACTCCAAGAAGGGTGGGTAATCTGAACTGTTGTTCGGCCCGTAAGCACAGACAACAGTCAGAACCCGTCCCCCGACCCATAGGCGGAGGGAGGCTACCCTCTCGTTCACCGGGGTAAACCCCAACGTACAGGCGCCAAGATGGGGGGCAACAAGTATGCCCACTCCTGCCCGGCGGCTCTCGCCGTGGGCAACTCCAGAGTGGAAGTACGTCCAGCCCCTCTCAAGGAGACTGGTTCCGGAAACAGAGCCATGTGTCGAGGTGAGGCCGACTATTTCTAGTCGAAACCTCTCAGCCTCGCACACTAGCTCCAGTTCCTTCCCCACCAGAGAGGTGATGTTCCACGTCCCAAGAGCCAGCTTCTGCAGCCGAGGATCAGACCGTCAGGGTCCCCTCCCTCGGCTGCCGCCCATGACGCATTGCACCCGACCCCTTTGGCCCCTCCGACAGGTGGTGAGCCCATTAGAAGGGGAATCCACGTCTCCTCTTCGGGCTGAGCCCGCCCGGGCTCCGTGGGTAAAAGCCCGGCCACCAGGCGCTCGCCATTGTGCCCCACCTCCAGGCCTGGCTCCAGAGTGGGACCCCGGTGACCCGCGTCCGGACGAGTGAACAGCAGGTTCAAAGTTTGTCTCCATCATAAGGGTCTTCGGGCTGCTCTTTGTCTGGTTCCTCACCTAGGACCTGTCTGCCTTGGGTGACCCTACCAGGGGCATAAAGCCCCAGAGAGCATAGCTCCTAGGATCATTGGGACACACAAACCCCTCCACCACGATAAGGTGGCAGCCCAAGGTGGAGTAGTTTTTGGTACAGTGAACTAAAAATACCATGCAGGCATCTATCCCATCTTTGTGTCTTTGTTAACTGAATACAAATGTTCAGATGCATGGTTAGAGTTCATTTAAACTCAGAACGAATTTTAATCCAGAAATTTTTGGTCAAAGGACATGACCAAAACATGTGGAAATGTTATACTTCTGGGCTCCATAGTTTCTCCAGCAACTGGAGGAACATGAATTGAGCAGATGTCATGAAGTATTTACCCAGCTCATTCCAGCCAAAACATCGCCATGTATTAGACCTAGAGATTTTCTACTGAAATGCATACTGCTGAAACCAAGTATCATTAGAAATTGCCTCATTGTTTCCCTCTCTAATTTTTAGTGAGTAGAAACCAAAATAATTTTCAGCAAAGGCATTTCCATAGCATCTTTTCACTTAGGTAAAGAGTTTGTAAAGAAATGGAGGGGAAATCTTTATTAACCAATTCTTACTTTTTATTTTTTGGAATGCTCTCAAAGTCTCCACAATGGCAATTGTTGTTTTTTGCTGCTATTGTTAGGAAAAAACTTTATAGAACAGATTTATAATATTGTATGAGTCAGACAAAGTGATGTGTTATTCTTTGTTGTGTTTCTCCTTCCTTGACTCCAGATTCTCTCTGAGGTCAGGAAACCCATCCCCATTGTGTCTCAATGGTAATTACAAATCTCATCAAAAAGAAGTTCGTCTTTCTCCTCTTCTTCACTTTATTGGCCATAGTAATTTTTATCAGGAGATATGGCAGCACTTATCCAAAATCACTGGTTTATCCAAAATTAGTCGAGTCTTGTCCGCGATCAGTCTCCAAACAGAGCATAACTTCCCTGAAAAATACCAAGCACTTCTTGGTCTCAGCCTACTTGGATCAAAGAGTACATGGCTTTGACATTCGCCTCATCGGGATATTTCGGAGAGACTCCATCCAGCAACTCCACTGCTTTTTCTGCTGTGCCGGCTACACGAGTGAAACCACTCCGACGAAACTTTTACAACACTCAGAAAACTTCGGGTTTCCATTCGTCACCACAGACGTCATGTGCCGGATTCCTAAAAAATGCAATGCCACACATGTCACTCTTCTGCCGAAGCTCAAGCCTGAGAATAGAGCTGACTGGCTTCCCATAAGGAACAAGAAAACTGACGGAGGAGCTGAGGAAAGGATGGATTTCACTGTGTGCGTCTCCAATCTGTTTGGGGACTATAACAATGTGCTGCAGTTTGTACAGACACTAGAGATGTACAGGTCAGTAATCCTAATCTTTTGCTCAAAGATTTAACATGGTGCAAGAATCAACCTAATTAAGTAAAATCAGCCTTGTTCAGCATTGTTTAAAGCTGCAATAGGTAATTTATAAAAATATATTTTTTACAATTTTGTTAAAACTGCTGCTCCTTTACCACTGGGACTACTCAGCCTAGCTCTACTCTACTTAGTCTGCATTACTGATTTTTATGGCCTACTTTCTTTGGGGACCATTGGATCTGAGCTGACCAAAATCTGATGTGAATAGACTGCTGTTCACTGATCGGCCAAGAGGAAAGGTGAAATCGGGAGATTTTTACTGAGGTAGTGCAGGAAAAAGTTAACAAAACTCATGAGCAACTGTAATAATATTTAGAACCACAGTGGAAGAATAATTTTACTATTTACAACTCAGGTTTTTGAATTACATACAGGCACACTGTAATTAATAATTCAGCTGTTCAAAACCATATAAATTTTCTCCAAAATATACGAAACACCATCACCTTGAAACAGCTTATGCTGTAGTCCTTATAGAAAACAAACAAAACTGGCTTATTTACTGGGAAGAATGAACTAATAGCGAAGGTTTCTGACCAGGTGTTTTTCTTATAGAACTGATAACGGAGGTTTCAGTGAAGATGTTTTTCTTCTCTTTTCCACCGAAACTCCTTTGAACCGGGTTGATTTAGGACAGAGGCACTAATTAACCAGAAATGGGAGAAACTGAGAGAAACTCCCTACAGGGGAGAGATGGATGGAAGCTGCTGTGTACGTGACTGGAAAGATATATAAAAAGAATTGGATGTTTTAAGTTTCACTTCGTCTTTCTTCTCTCACACACTGATCTCTGAGACTTACTCTGATTTTCTAAAGACAAATGTGCATTTCTCTGATTGATTCAGTGTATCTCCCTTTATCAAAATGAAAAACAATTTTCCTAACCAGCCACCATCAGAATCATCTAACCTCACCACAAGCGCATCATACAGTCAATATTCTCACTTGAGTAAATTTTATTGGATACTTCACTGAATGAAGAACAAGCTTGCTTAACCAAAAATTCACCAGACACAGACACACACCTGTGGTTTAAGTTAGAGTTTTATACATTTGGTTAGAAAAAAAATCTTTTGCCTGATTTTATTTTGCAGTTATGTTATTTATATGAATTCATTTTGGTCTGTAAAATATCAAAATCTCCATGAGTATATTTTGGTCTAATTTATAAGTATTAAATAATTGATGTTTTGATCATCTACTAAGTACTTGAGCTGCCTTTTTTGCTCTTATTTCAGAAACTTCTTGGACAGTTGCCTTTTAAACTTGAGTAAAAATATGTTAAAATAGTTCTACTCTTACTTGAGTAAAATTTTTGGTTACTCTCCCCAACTTTGATAACAACATAATCATCACATTAAAGTTATATGTTATGATAAATGTTTCCACCATAATACTTTATGTTCTAACATGTTTGGGAAATATTGTGAGTTATTTTGTCTTTTTTGTCCAAGGTTGCTCGGCATGAACAGAGTAGTGATCTACAACACCAGCTGTGGCCCGAACCTTGACCGTCTTCTGCAGAGTTACAACCAGGAAGGCTTTGTGGAAATAGTTTCCTGGCCGATTGACCGATACATGAATCCATCGCGAGGCTGGCTCTTTTCGGAACATGGTGGTGATATTCACTACTTTAGCCAACTCACCACACTCAACGACTGCATCTACAGATCCATGGAGCGTTCCCGTTACGTCCTGCTAAACGATATAGATGAGATCATCATGCCGTATCAGCATAACAACCTGAAGTCTCTGATGGACGAGCTGCAGAAGCAGCATCCAAAAGTAGGTTGTTTATCAGTGCATTATTCTTGTTTTTCCAAATACGTTTCCCATCTTTTAATAAAAGCATATTCGCATTTTTTAGGTGGGAGTGTTCCTCATTGAGAACCACATCTTTCCCAAGCATCACTTTGAACCAAGTGGCAAGTTTCACCTTCCTAAGTGGCGCAAGGTGCCTGGAATTAATATTCTGGAACATGTTTACAGAGAAGACCCTGACCGAAAGATTTACCATCCATACAAGATGATCGTTCAGCCAAGGTAGGCCAAGAAATGCATTCAGTCTTAATCCCAGAAAACTTGCTAAGCCTGGTGGTAGAGGTGCTAGGTTAATCAGCTTACTGTGTTTTTGAGTTAAAAAAATGTTAAAAGTTGGCATGAAATTTGAAAATAAGAGTTATGTGTTATTGGAAGACATTAACAATACTTTAAAACCAACTGACAAGTCTTAAAAAAAAGGCGTACATAAAAAATATATATGATTAAAATAAATAATTATTTGCACTTCAGTTTTTCCGTCTTAATTAAAGTGTTAAAAATGTCTTTTTATCCATGATTTGTCACTTTAATCAGCTGAAGTTGGTAAGTATGTAAACCGGTGAAGACAGGAAGTGATGAATAAAAATGACACCTGACTTCAGTCTTCTTGTGTTCACATGTTCACATTGTGCTTACAATCGTTTCATCATAGAGACTGTTTAACCCATCTGGTGTATAGAAAAGCCTAATAAACTATTCTAAGCATGGTGGGAGAACAAGTAAAGCCTGGAGGCATGCCAGGCTTATAGAACCCTGAGTGATCTCTGGTGGAATATACCAGAATGTTCTACAGTGGTTCCTGTAGTTTTTATGTCATGTACCACCTTAGTAAGTTTGAAGTTTCACTAAAGCAGTCCTCAGTTAAACTGGGATTTTCTGGATGTCGTGGCAGCACACTTCCTCTCCTGTTTTGTGCCTCCCAAATGAAGGATGACATGTTACTGATGAATATAGTGGTTTAATGGCAAAAAACCTTCTTAAATTAAAATAACCTTTAATTAACTTTCATTTTGGCATATAGTTAAACAAATGCACAGTCTATGCTGCACAATGTTTAAAATCTGCACTTATATCATAGACATACTTTTTGTGCCTTTATCAAGGAAGCTGCTAATAAGTTACACTTTATCAGTTCTGCTGTGGGTGTCACACCCCACACTTTTCAAAGGGAGATGGTTAATATTCTCACTTTTTATGCAGCTTTGCTCAAAATCTGCATTTCTGTGAAATTTTCTTTGAGTATGCAGTGAAACTGATGTGAGTGTAAATATCTTTTGTATGCAAACAATAATTTGTGGTGTTGAGCATTTATATATCATATTCAATCGCCAAATTCGATCAAAAAGAACCAGTCACAACCAACAAATCAAATATTCAAGGAAGTGACAGAAATTGCGAAACACAAAGCGAGGAGTCAAGAAAAACACAATAAAACATAACACACTTGAATTTTGTAGCCTTATGTGTCGTTAAGCAAACAAATATGCTTACTTTGTGCATTTCGGTTAACTCATCCCCTGCATTTTGAAAAGCAAACTTATCACCTGTCTTGTGGTCGCACAAACATGGCTGGGCAAAGAGTTAAACAGGAAGTTGTCCCTTCAACAAAGCAATTAAAGGTGATTTGCGCCAACAGCGACACCCTGTGGCACCACCTGTTACATTATTATGTGCTTTAAATCCTCTTAATTTAATGCACATTCAATTAGCAAAATGTTCTTATATTTAATCTGGATCTATTAGCAGATACTCATTGGTCCAGTAATGCTTGTTCTGTATAAATATTGATGAGATATGTAACAAAAAAAGAGTAACATGAATTAATGTGCCATCAGATTGACACCTTACATTATTGTCTTCCGCTGTTCATAAATGTTTAAATTTGCAAATGGTAGGTAAGTTCTTAGATTGTTTCATTATGACATTTTTTTAAATTTGGAGTAGTGGTTAGAAAATGTGTAATTTAGGCTATTTATGCATGCAATTGAATTGATCTGCTATTTTTTATTGCAGCAAAAAGTTTTATTTTCTTTATTATAAAGTGCTTCAATTTCTCATAGTCGTTTGGTGTGAGGTATGGTGCACACATTCTATTCATTGTAGCACCAGTGAATCTCAGATCTGTCTCTTGATCTCTTAAAGAAATCTGTGGACAGTTACCTGAATTAGCTAAGCCTGGATGCACTGATTACTTTATGTCAGATTAGAGGTCTGTGTATGTCCATTTCTATTTGTAGAGTCACTTTATTTAAGGGTGTGTTTTACCATGCTGTATACATGAACAACATCTCATTCTTGTGTATCGATTTCACAGGATGGTGGAGCAGACGTCAGTTCATAAAGTGCTCAAATTTTTTGGTCAGGTGTACAAAGTCCCACTGAACATTTGTCGGGCCGTTCACGTCCGCACCGCCATGAAGAAGATATCCACACTGCCGGAGCTCAGTGTAGACAAGAGGCTATGGGATTTTCAGGAAAAATTGATTCCCAACGTGGACAAGATGTTGAATAATTCGGGATTGCTAAAATAAAAGTTTATGGATGGACCTGATATGCATGTATGGTCCATCCATAGTCCTATATACCTTCAGAGGCAGCTTGTTTGGTATTTCTTAATTCTATTGTTTTCTCATTTAAAACAAGTCAATTGTAAGGTGAATAAATGAAAGCATTTAATGATTGAAAGGAATGGTCAAGTGAAGTTTGTTTGTATAAGACTCAACAGGACAGGTTTCTCAGGAAGCAAATTTAAACCACCAGTTTGTGTATCAGTATGAAGCAACACAGCATATTTTGAAGTACCTGTAAAAGCTAATAGGACCAAAGATTTGCTACAGCTGTGAAGCTTAAAATCTTTTTTTGTTTGTTTTTTTTGCCTCTAGCAGATGAGTTATTGTTCAATGAATAAACTGACCTGTAGTTTTGATGGGTTTTACTGCCTCTTTCTACTGTAATGTGATGTCTTTTTTGGAAACTTCCTGGAATATTCACTTTTACCTGTTAACAGCAAGGTGAAAACTATACTTAATGTTGTCTACCTGTTTTCTTTTATCTACAACTCTCTGATCTATTGACTTTGTGTCCAGCTGAATTGAACTTGGCCACTTTGTGTGTACAGATGCTAAAATAACTTTAAAAGCAGAAAGTGGGAAAAAGGGTGTACATTTTGATAAATATAAATTAACAGATGTGTCAAATAGGTCAGAAATGAATCTGAAAAATTATAACATTAGAAAGAATTTAATTTAAATACATATTTTTAAGCTTTGGTTTCTGTTAACTGTGATTTTCCCACTTACAGCTAATGAAAATACACTATTTAAGATTGCAACATTTACATCTGACCAATACAAAAGAAATATTTGAATATAGAAACCTGTGACAAATAAAAAGCATGTTTAGCATCTGTCAAAAGATGAATAGTTTACTGTGAGTATTTGTCAGCCAGGTTTGTCTCCAAAATGCAGCAGTCTGATTAAATGAAGAAAAAATAAAAGGAGAATTAGCGCTGGGGCTGATTCACTCTTTGAAAACATTTAATTCGTGAAATTCTTCCTTATAAATGAATATTTTGTTATGAATTTGTAAGGATTAAAACCACACTATTATATGTTTAAATATTGGACTCTGTTACCAGAGAGTACCTCTAGATGTCACCAGTATCTTTATTCTCTGGGCTACCAGTCATTCATCAGTCACTGAAGACACTTTCCTAACATTCATTAATCATTGAATTTCCTAGTTTACTGATCATAAATTATTCTGAGAGCTCTTTTTTTTTATTTCATCGTACCGCTTTCTGTTGGCTCTTTTTTTTACTTCTTAACTAAACCCGCAATTTTCAATTTTGTGCTATTTTTTTGAGTAGAACATTTAGGAAGACATAAATAAAAATAATCTAGTCCGTTGAAAGCAAAGTTTATTCAAACATGATTCGGCTTGAAACATTTAAAGCACGTCGTTTGGTATTTTTATATGTTACATAGAGAGTGTGCTTCATAATGTAGGTTGCTTATTGGCCATCCTCCTCCCAGAGTATTCAAGAAAGGAAGAGGCGTGGAGTGACTCTCTTACTGGCTCAGCCTTGTCTGGTTTCACCATGCAGCTTTAAATGCTCTAAAATAAAATAAATTCAATTCAATTTTGTTTTTTTCTACTTCATTCTTTTCCCCTTATCTCTTTATCGCGCAGGAAGATCTGGGCAATATTGAAAGGTCAGGCTGTGCAGGCGCATCGCGATGCACCAGCTTGTTTTCTCAGCAGGACTAAACGCTGTGATGCATGCTGTCTCTATGTGTCGCTCCAGGCTGGCTGGTAGGAGAAGGTGACGGCTACACGAAATAGGACGTTCTTTGGTGCTCTCAAGAAATCTATCAATCGGTCCATCGCCGCCTTGTCTGCTAGTTCAAGAGGAGGGAGAGGAGCAGTGGCTGCAGTCTCAGCTTCGGGTAAGTTTGATAAAGTCTTTTTTTTTTATGTGTGCGAATTTATTTTTGAATTGATTTGGTTGTGTAGTTAAATGTGTGATTAATGTAAAATATTGTTTTGCCCTTTTCGGTTTTAACTAGTATGATCTGGTTTTCGACCTGTATTTACTAAAGATTTTTAAAACTTCGGGAAATCCTGGCATCTTATTGGTTAGCTTCATTACAGTAAAATAATGCGCAGCCTTTATAAAACGGTGATGAAAAAAACTATTAAATGGACATTGTATTACCACTAGTTTATCTAAATGTGCTAAACTGGTTTTAATTGTTCAATTAAAACAATCAATTTTATTGTTCACATTTGTACAATCAAACCCTTGAAACTAAGTTGTATAGTATCATGCACTTCTGTCGTAGCTTGACAAAGAGGAAGCAATGGCTCCTTTTCAAATTCTCACTGAAGTATTTTAAAAAGCCTTTTTTTAATGATCTGAGAGGAAGCATTCGGAAAAGAGAACTGAACTAGAGCAGTTAAATGAATCAACAAATAAACTGCACGTCTTTAAGCTAATACTTTATAGTAAATGGTAAATGACTGAACTTATATAGCGCTTAATCTAATCATTTCTGACCACTCAAAGCGCTTTACACTAGAGCCACATTCACCAATTTGCACTCACAAACGCTCACACACTAAAAAAAATAAAAAGAGGGAAAATATTAAGACATCCTGTACTTTATCTCTGGATTTGATTCTAAAGTACATGATATCTTAATATTTTCCCTCTTTTTATTTTTTTCTGTTTTGATGAAACTAGTTTTATTCTTGTCCACAGTTGATGGGCAAGTCAGGTAATGAGCAAGTTCCAGAACCAATTTGGTTGAAAACTTATCAGCTGTCACTCTAACCTGTGGCTGCCTCCAAAGACTGTTTACCAGAGTCTGAAATGTGAAGTTATTAAAAAGTTATTTTTTTTTCTCTTCAGCCAAAACTAAAAAAAAAAAAACGTTACCTGCCAGAACACATGAAGAAACTATTTTCCTTTCATTTTATTGAAGAATTTGGGTCGAAAACCTTAGAATAAGAAGGAATACTTGCATTTACCATCAACAAGTTGACATACTAATGCTGCGTTCCAGTTTTACTCTGAACTAGGAAATGTCAACTTCCCAGTCTAAAAAAATCAGCTGTAAAGCCCTCCAAAGTTGTATTTCACCTTGGAAAGTGGAAGCAACTCCAACTACCTGTAACAAGCTGAGACTAACTCTGCATTTCAAAATGGCCGCTCCTCGCATCAACTTACTAAGTAAATACTACAGCTTACTACCACAAGTATGTGGTGGAAAAACCAGGAGACTTGATGTAACCATTATTTGGAGAAGATGTGAGGACCTGATGTACGTAGCGATTATATGATGTACTGAGTTTTTAAATGTCTGAAATGATCCAAACCACATACTTGTGGTTTTTCCACCACAATTGTGGTGGATAAATCACATACTTGTTGAGAACAACCTGGCTCTCCACAAGTATGTGGATTTTCCACAAGTATGTGATGGAAAAACTTGTTTTACAAGACAGACGTGGAAGAGTTAATCTAAAATCAATGCTATACGTAGTGCCTGCAACTCTACACTGAACAAACGGAGAGTGGTGTCTAAATGTTAAATATGTTAACATTTAAAGCAAGGTTGAACAAAATCAACTTAGAAATGATTCATTTCAGACATTTAAAATTTAAGATTTTTGCTATGATTATCAATCATTCTCATAACGGCATCCAATAATCAAAGAAGTGACAAAGTTCTTCCACCAGTGGCATCTTCCAAGTTTGATCATGAGAATAATTCTGTGTATCTTGAGGTTGTGACTTAGGCAATCAACCACAACCTCTAAATATATGTTACATCTGTGTTGTACCTGTTGCTGTCTCTTTTGTAATCTTAATGCGTGATTGCCCTTTCTTGCTGTTCTCTTTACCAATGTTTGTTTTTTACAGACATGTACTGGTCTTAATTTTGGAGCAGATGTGAGGACTTGATGTAGCCATTATTTGATGTACTGAGTTTTTACCTTTTTCTATGAATGTGTTTTCATATACAAACAAGGCCATCAGGATGCAGAGAGCCAGGTTGTTCACAACATGCAGGAACAGGAACATGCTGTGTGAGATGTCTGGGTGCAGCCCAGTTGACATGACACAGGAAGGGAGCCACAGCAGCAAATTCACTGCAAACGTTGTACACTGAGGAAATGTGCTTCTTCTATGCGACAGGTTTGATAGCTGTGCGTTTGTGTTGTGCCCTATAGGCATTTGGCTGAAAAAAATCAGACGGTGAACTAACAATAAGGAGGGGAGACAAAGGTGTAGATTGTAAAGTAGAATCAAAACCCTAACCTGCCTCATAATACATATGAGATGTAGGTATAATTAGTGTTTGTATGACTGATATCTGAGTGAATATTTCAGGTGTTTTTCAAACCCCTTCTTCAGGACCACAGTACTGTTTCTTTTATTTGTGTCTTTGCTCCAGCTCACCTGTGTCAGCTGATTTGCATCAGGTGCTGCTGAAGGCTGTTAATCATTCAGTTATTTTAGTCAGATGTGAGATAGCAGGGAAAAATATAAAACATGGTAATGTGGACCCTGAGGAAATACTGCCATAACCCATTTGCTGTCGAAACAAGTACAAGGTCAGGACTCCTTTCTTGTTCTTTCATCATCAACTCTGTAACGACTTTTGTCCGGATAGTCTCATTGTTGATGCAGCTTCCGTCTGTTGTAAGTTGCTGATTTTAGTCCAGTTGCTGTTTTTAGGTTATTGTTTTTTTAAACCCGAAACACTAAATTGAGGTTAACCCAAACCCTAGCAAATGATTTGGAGGAAGTTGAGAAATGAGGTCTACATTTGTTGTACTTGTCGAAAGTTCAAAATACTTTGTCTTCCCATCCTTACATGGCTAATTGAATGAGGTAACTTAGGAGTGGAGGACAAAATATAATGATTTGTAACAAAGACAAAAGCTTGTATTCTTAAAGCTGCAATAGATAACTTTTATCAAATGTTTTTTACTCAATCTTTCTTTGTTAAAATCACCACTAATTGTAATATTAGACAATCTTTGAAAAAACAAGCTGCTCCTCTCTGTGATCTTCAGAAATGCATATGCCAGTTTCTCTCTTGTTAATTATTGGTATAATGTTTCTATTGTATTCACACCCACTCGTGCTATTCACCTTGATTATCTTCAGGAAACATCTCTGTCAAGATTTCCAGTAAAGAAGTCAGAACTTGTAGGGCGTGTTGATTGAATTACATTTTTTTGACAATAGTTCAGAGTCTTCAGTAATGGTTCAAAATCCTCCCTTAAGATGCAGATAAGGGTAGTGTTTTGGAATGGTTCGTCTCCTACCTAGTTGGCAGAACTTTTAGTGTGTCCGTCGGGAATGCAGTGTCTGATTCTGCAGAGCTTTTGTGGGGTGTGCCGCAGGGATCGGTCTTGGGACCTGTTCTTTTCCTGCTGTACCTACTTCCTCTAAGTAGGGTCATTCAGGAGTTCAGTGAGGTATCCTACCAACTGTACGCCAATGATCTGCAACTGTACTTCTCTTTTAAGCCTAGTGAGCCACATAAACTTCGCACTCTCACCGATTGCTTGGCCTTTTATTGAACCCCAGTAAGACTGAAACCCTGATTGTTGCTCCAGATAGTGTCGTGCCAGGAATTAAACAATATCTTGGAAACTTGAGCTGCACAGTTAAAAGCCACGTGCGTAATTTGGGGGGTTTTATGGATGGAACAATGTCTTTGGAGCAGCACATAAATCAGCTTGTTAGGAATTGTTCTTTACAAATTCGGAACATTTCAAAACTTCGTAAAATGGTGACTTATGGTGAGCTTCAAATGATTGTTCATGCTTTTGTCTCAACGAGACTGGACTACTGTAACAGTCTGTTCACATGTCTCAACAAGAAAAAGTTAACGCGTCTGCAGGTAGTACAAAACTCTGCTGCACGCTTGCTCACCCGTGCCCACAGGAGGGAACATATCAAACCCATCCTTAAAAACCTGCACTGGCTACCAGTATCTTACAGGATGCACTACAAAATCCTGGTACTGACTTTTAAAGCCCTTCATGGCCAAGCGCCAGATTACATTAAAAACCTTATCCAGCCTTATTTTCCGACTAGGAGCCTCAGGTCGTCCAATTTGAACTTGTTGATGGTCCCTCGGACCTTGTACAAGACTAGGGGACACAAATCTTTTAAAGCTGTGGCGCCTCGTCTGTGGAATGAGCTACCTTGCACCATTCGATCTCTAAATTGTATTGACACTTTTAGGAAAAAACTTAAGACCCACTTTTTCAAAATTGCTTTTTAATGTAACACTGTGTTTTATTGTTTTATTGTTTGTATGATGTTTTAAATTATTTTGTTTTTACATTGTGCAGCACTTTGTGACCTTGATCTGTGAAAAGTGCTATAGAAATAAAGCTTACTTACTTAAGATGCGTTGGCTGATCTTTTTGGATATTGGTTGCTTGTCAAGTCTTCAAGCCACAGTCATTAGAATTAACAGAATTTTTTTATTTTAAATACTTTTATAAGATAACAATTTCAAGATATTCTACTTTGAGAAAAACCTGCACACAAAGGTTTAAGTCATAGCTTTAACATCTCCATGTGTTTCACCTGATCTGCCCTCAAAAAGCTCATTTTTTTCATTGTTCAGTGCAGGTGTTGAGAAGCAGTAAGGTTTTCTGTAATGTTTAAATTCTAAAGTGTGTTTATGTCGTCTGTGGGATTCTCTGTTTTCCTACCCTGATCCACATGTAGGATCAGGGTAGATGTGAATCTACTCCATTCTTTGTTCTGTTTTTCCTGTTCTTGAGTTTTGTAAGTATTGTTTATTAAATTTCTCAGTTTTGCCTCTCATTAGACACTGGGCCTTCACTCATGTTTTAGCAGTAACATATATAAATGGAATCTATTATTTCATGTATTTACCAACATTTTGTATGAACTACTATTCATTTTATAATTAGATCTGTGACCTGCCATACATGTGAATCATTTCTACTTTGTGTGTTCTAATGATGAACCCCTGGAAGAGTAGTTTGGTATAAATGTTACTGGCACCAGACATCGGGGAATCTGGGGCCAGTATCAAGTGATGCACAGGCAGATGAATCCTGTACAACCAGATCTGTCCATCACAGAGGAAGCGAGTCGTTACAATGTTTCTCTGGCAAGAGCCCGTTTATTCTGAGCCGCACATGCCCAGAGCCAGTTCTCCCTGTTAGACCCACAGTGGCACGAGAGCGCCCCCACTGGCAAGAAGATGCATGCAACTGACAAATACTTCTATGTACAATAAAAATGGTAATAAAAGAGAAGACCAATTCTGATTGAAAAATAGGGGTGTATTCATCCAATTTTTTTACCATTTCTCAACACACGCCATAAAGCTATTGGGAATCCTAAACAATAAATGTATGCGCGCACAGCACACCGGTGATGGGGTTGTGAACATGTGTGTATTTTGCCACTTGTGTTGGAAGTTGCTGTAGGGGAGTAAAATGCAGTCCAACATCACATTGGAAAAGTCCAGGTAAACGCCATGCTGGAAATTTGTCCCAGTAAGCTGAACAATAGAATTAGTAGTGCTGCATGTGGGCCTAGTTAACCCACATGGGTTGAGCCAAGGACCGAGGCAAACATGGAGAACTGTGGCAAATGATTCAAGTTTTACGTGTGTGGGGTCGGTTGGACCCCATTTGTAAATACAAGGGTTAAAGCACTGGTTAAAATGTTTGTTTCGTCTTGTGTCATGACTGGACCTTTTCAGCTTGATACAGGAGTAAACTTTAGTCACATGATGCTTAATGTCTGCCTGGATAAGAAGCCAAAAGTAACGGTCATGTTTCAAAGATCTTGATTACCCATATTGTGCAGCTCTTTAATTTCAGTATTTCTGATCCGATTATGGGTAGAAGTGACTGAAACAGGTGGCACACACTGTTTCTCAAGCGTTTTACTTAGGGGTCTGCGGCTGCTCGTCGGGCAGCCACAGACTTTCCACTGCACTCTTCCCTTTTGTTGTCTCCACTTCAGCTATGACTAACAGCTTCAACTAAGTTTCCATGTAGCTGTTGTGTCTTTTAGCACCTGAATAGTGTCTATTGGCAACTCCTCACTCAGTCTCTCATTAAATGTTTTATACCTTCTAGCATTTCTGACAAAGCAAATGCGTCACTTTCTTTTCCTTGGGTGCTATAGTGAAGTGAAAACCAGCTAGCTCTGTGATACATTTAGATATGGTTGCATTCAGTTTAGTTGTTGACAAAAGCAGATTGTTATTGTCGTAAACAGAAATCGTTGGACCTTAGTCTAACCAGTCTCTGAATTTGTCCTGATGGCTCATTTCAAAACTGTAAATTCTAGTTTTTTCAGCTGCTCTTTGTATGGTAGCCGTAAGAAATAACTCAGATTAGCATCTGGACCTAGGCACAAGGAAACAGTTATGTGACCCTAAGCACTGCTGAGTTAATAAAATTTGTTCAAGTGTACTTGGATGCTTGTCAGGCCATGCAATTTGTTTTGAGAATGGCAATACTTGACTGTTTCTTTGGTCGTCTTTTTGTCACTTTTACGGAGTCGGAGTCGTGTGATTTGTCAGCTTTTAACAGACAGTTTGCTTTTCTGGAAAAGTTTTGTCTGTAGCAGGAAAGATCTAACATCTTTCTGAGCTGAGCGACATATCTCTGGATTTATAACAAAGTTCTTTGCTTCAAAGTCTGCTAAATCAATGCTAGTGTGCCTAAATGGTATAACGAGTTTTACACTAAAGTATCTTAAGCCCTGGAGCTGTTGCGTCTCAACTCCAAGTGATCTCTGAACATTTTTGCTGTAAACTGAGTCACCCAGATAACAAATGCAGTCCCATCAAACAGGACTGAAATGCTGCAGGGGCATTCCTGAGTTCATGTCAAGGGGTCAGTGACATGAACTCATGGTGGTAAGATTGCATCTATTATATGTTAGTAAGGTTCTGTGGACGAGGAGACAGTGATGGGTTACAAGCAGGTTCCAGTGATTAGGTCTGGTCTGGCTCAGCCTCATATACCCCAAGTGGCAATCAGGTGGACTGGAGGTCAGCTGGGGGCAGCTGGGTTTCTGCCTGCCCCCTCAGGAATCCTCACAGCACCTGCTGGTCCAAGAGCGACAACCACGATTTTCCATCCAAATGATTCAAAAAGTCCTTGATATGTGGGAAGTCCTGGGTGTCAGGATGGGCTTTTCTATTCAGATTTCTGTAATCCATGCAAAGTTTTAGGGTGCATTCACACCAGTCCTGTTTAGTCTGCTATACTTGAACACTAGTTCATTTTCCTTGAAAGTCTGTCACATTTGGGGAGGTGTGAATATTACCCAGTCGAACTCTGACGAGAACTAAAAAAAGCTAACTCTGGTCCATCTTCCTGCAGTTTGGGTGCATATGTGAATGCCAAGCAGACCGGCGAATGCTCCAAAAGCAAGAAATTAACAATATCGTAAAGCATTCTAGATAAATGCCACCAAAGCAAACCAACAAGTCTATTGCCACGGTGAGAAATGACAGGTCTTTTCCCGAAGAACAAAGAAAAATCGAATAACTACTAAAATCTGATGCCTCTGCATTTTTGTTTACATTTGGTGAAAAATAAAGATGCAGCATCTTCTTTTGAAGCTTTCCTGCTTCCGTCAGTGGTTCTTGGTGCAGCACCACCACAGCGACGGGGGGAGCAGGTTTTTCAACTGGTTTGGTGTAGTGTCAAAGGAGCTTCTTAAAGAGACAATTTCAAAGTGTCAAATTGCAAAGCCTAATTTCTTTAAAGTTATGTACCATTGTTATAACAACTAAAGTACTGGATTGTGATATAAAATGCCACTATTTTTAACTTTCTTTTGTCACAGACCTCTTTGTTGACTTGAATGGGTTCATCAATGTTTGTTTAGTTCTTGCAGACATTGTTTTTTTTTCTCTTTTTCTTTGTTTTGGAGCGTGTATTTCTGAGAGGGGTTTTTTTTTTTCACTACTATGACAGGCTGATTTATTCTGTCTGTGTCACAGAAAGAACCCACCTGACCCGAGTCTGCTATTTATCAGGCAACAGGTGTGAGAGCTGCAGCACCAAAAATATTACCCAAACTAGTATGTAGCTTTTTCTGCTCAGCAATACCTGTGAAATATGTGCTTTATTGTGGATTACATTTTGATAGTTAAATTCTGTCGTTCTTTTCCGCATCACAGAAATCATAAGGCTCTAAGTGTTTGCAGCTCTTGTCATCTCCAGTTTGCATGGAGGCTACATCTGTCTTTAGCTCTGCTATCTCAGGTGAAAGTTCAGGAGGGTTTCTTCATCTCTTCCAGGTAATTCTTTACAGGTACCCTCTTGTTTGACTTGATTGCACACACTTACAGACTTATAGACCATCATGCTTGGCATCTTTACTTGTTCTTCCTATTTAACATATTTAACTGCATAACAGATATGTCATCATGTGTTTTGGGGTCTAACAGGTGAGGCTGCATGTCTGTCCTGAGACTTTCACTTTAAAGCCTGTGAGTATGGTATGTACGCATATTCAGTGGACCAGAATTGGGTGATATATCAGTCTTGACTGCAAGGAAAGCTTTCTGCTTCAGGTCTAAAACTCTCAAAGCGATCTCAAGAGAGACCTCTTTGGGGCAGTCTCTTCTGGGATGCGTACCTCAGAAAGCAAGTTGTTTGAGTTTGGTGGGGTTCTCCTTTTGGAAATTGAAGGGAAGGATGCAGCGTGGAGTAGTAAGGATGAGTTGAGCCTTTTCCCTCCAAGTAGCTGCACAGTTGTTGATATCGCTAGATTCCTCTGAGAGCATCAGCAATGCCAAGCTTGGCGACATTTGCCGTATGTCTTCCTTCTTTCTCCTTACCCTTTTTCCTGTCGAACTACTTTCAAACAAGGCCACTAGAGCCAACTAAACCTTTAAAAAATGAAAATATATAAAAAATGAAAATGGTGCAACACAATTCTTAAAAAAAAAATGAGTAAAACCGTGCGAATACCAGCATTTACGTAAACACTTAAGTTCGTTGGGAAATGTGGTGGCTTAGAGTCTAACGTCTACTGAGAGGATAATCTTGAAAAACAGGGTTTCCCAATTCCCTGAATAAGTAACCAGTTGGCTAATAAACTGCCACTCTGTCAGTCTCAGAGAATGATTTCCTTGAAGCCTGGCAAGCCTTTTTTTCAACAGTGGAGGAAATAAATTCAGCTTTCTGAAGGTGTTTTCCCCACCTTGGATTAAAGGCTTACAGTAAGCCGAGGTTTGTTTTGCCGTGGTTCATACATTGCCAGTGTGCTAAATCTAAATCGGAGTTTTCAACCCATGTTTCTTGTGTTAATAGGCTGCAAACACTAGTGGAACAAGTCAGCGTCGGGCCGGGGGGTGGGGCCAATGACTGGGCCCCTCACGTGTATCACCTGCACTGCTGGATACACATTTTTCGTTTCATTTTTACCCAGGAAGCACATTGGCTAAACCGTCTATAATCAGACATTAAAGCGACTTGAAACCATTCCTCCCTCCGTGACACTTCCAGACCCGGGGCCCCCATCCGGGCCGGGGGGCAGCCGCCCCCCCAGCCCCTCCTATAGCTCCGCGCCTGGCTGCAAATGCTGATCCATCTTCAAGGAGCGAAAGCTCTCTGAAGCTGTAGTGTACATGCGAGAGCTTGCATGACTTGCATTTTATTTTCCTTTGCGCCAAGTATTGTGTTGCCAGTTTAAGAAGGTTTATTGGTAGTTGTTGGTTGTTGGTGACTGGTGTGAGATGAGTGGAACATGGCAGAGATCTGAAAGTTGTACGTTTTTGTTTTCAATTTTTGTTTCTGAGGAAGATTCTCTCACATTGAGCTAGTTATGGTGATTCTCATGAAGTAATCCACCACAGGGCTTGTGTGTGCCTCTCATTTGCTCCCCACTTTTCTCTGTCTTTCTGTGCGCGCCTCCTAAAAGTCCTGCTGCAGTATAAATTAAAAACTATACATTTGTAATCACTTGGTGCTCTTCTCTCTATATTTGTGTACAGCACAGTTGGTTGTGCTGAACACATGATCACTCGATGAATTTAACCAGCGGGTCTGAATGATGCATTCAGAGCAGGATGCTTGAAATCCGATCCCTCAATCGGATTTCGTTGAGTGTTCGGACATCGGGGCTGAACAGGATCCCAGGCCCGGCTTTGCATCCTGCCTGACTTTTTTAATGTTATGTTAAATTTGTATATGCAGAAATAACCTCGGGGGGGAAAAAACCGAGCTCAGTGGAACGACCAAACTAATTTGGATGATTGGGAACTGGCATGTATTGGAGAGACTTTAGGAAAGATTGAAATTTATATGAGGCTGGGGAGAGGGAAGTCTGGGCCTCCCTTCTGAAGCTGCTGCCCCCGCGACCCGACCTCGGATAAGGGGAAGAAAATGTATGGTTGAATGTATGAAATTTATAATCTACCTGACCTGAGACATTCTGTATCTGAATTGGCTTTTGTGTGTTGCCTTGGAAGGGCTGCATATTTCATATCTCCTTGAAGATATGTAAACATAACGCTCCTTCCCACCTCACCCCCTCTTGTTATCCATGTGGCTGTGGAGCTGAGCGCTCCCAAGGACATTCCTGGACAACATCTTTATCGGACTTCTGCCGGGAGCAGAAGCAACGTGGTTTCATGCCGGTGTGACGTCACCGCCTTCACTCCTATCTTTTTTTTTTACCTTTGTTTTGTCTGAATGTTGCCATGTGCCCTAATGTGAGGAATTAGACCAGAGGATACTTACTTATACTTATCTACCAGCCCTGAATAGGAGCATGTAGTTTATTTACTTTAGATCAACATTATTAGATTCTTTTTAGACTTCTGTTCTTCCAACCCAGTAGAGGAATCAGACCAGAGGATACTTATCTATCAACCCTGAACAGAATCACCTTGTTTACATGCTTCAGCTCGACATTAGATTATTTTTCTTCTTTTCCTCTTCCTTCTTTTTATTTTGTTTGTTTCCTTTTCGTTCCTGTAAAGCACTTTGTATAGCCTTGTTGCTGAAAATGTGCTATATAAATAAAATGACCTTTACCTTTAATGCCTGATTTGGATAACAGATTCAGAATGGCCCTGATGTTTTTTCTCTTCCTTTGATTCCAGGTTCTGCCTGAGATCAGTAATCCATCCCACCATGTCAAAATCCAGCAGAATAAAGTTCCTTTGCCTCCTCTTCATCACCATATGCACAATCATGGTCTTTGTTAGCAACAGATCACGTAGCTTCAACCCGAGACCAGTTGTTCCAGATGTTTGTCTGCGATCAGTCTCCAAACAGAGCATAACTCCCCTGAAAAACACCAAGCACTTCTTGGTCTCAGCCTACATGGATCAAAGAGTACATGGCTTTGACATTCGCCTCATCGGGATGTTTCAGAGAGACTCCATCCAGGAACTCCACTGCTTTTTCTGCTGTGCCGGCTACACGAGTGAAACCACTCCGACAAAAGTTTTACAACATTCTGACAACTTTGGGTTTCCATTCGTCACCACAGACGTCATGTGCCGGATTCCTGAAAACTGCAATGCCACACATGTCACTCTTCTGACTCAAACTAGGCCCATGAATGGATCCGAAAACGACTGGCTTCCCATAAGGAACAAGAAAACTAACGGTGTCGCAGAGGAAAGGATGGATTTCACTGTGTGCGTCTCCAATCTGTTTGGGGACTATAACAATGTGCTGCAGTTTGCACAGACACTAGAGATGTACAGGTCAGTAAACCTAATCCTTACTAGGGGGGAAACTGGGAAATCGAGGTTCACAGTTCTCTTTCTACCCTCAAATCAAATTAACCTACAATAATTCTGGATTAAAACTTCTAGTTGACATCAAAAGCCAATTCATAATATCAGAAAATCTTTCGTTTTTAAACTTAATTTCTACTGGATTCACAAACAGTGACATGTATATTTATCTTTCTTAAATGATGTGAGCAGATTGCCGTCCTACTGCAGGAAAGAAGAACCTAGTCGCTGCAAAAACATTTAGCACTTCAGGCTGCTTTACCTGCAGTGTCAATGTTTAGTAGGTGATTTTATTTTTGTCTTTTTTGTCCAAGGTTGCTCGGCGTGAACAGAGTAGTGATCTACAACACCAGCTGTGGCCCGGACCTTGACCGTCTTCTGCAGAGTTACAGCCAGGAAGGCTTTGTGGAAATAGTTTCCTGGCCGATTGACCGATACATGAATCCATCGCGAGGCTGGCTCTTTTCGGAACATGGTGGTGATATTCACTACTTTGGCCAACTCACCACACTCAACGACTGCATCTACAGATCCATGGAGCGTTCCCGTTACGTCCTGCTAAACGATATAGATGAGATCATCATGCCGTATCAGCATAACAACCTGAAGTCTCTGATGGACGAGCTGCAGAAGCAGCATCCAAAAGTAGGTTGTTTATCAGTGCATTATTCTTGTTTTTCCAAATAAGTTTCCCATCTTTTAATAAAAGCATATTCGCATTTTTTAGGTGGGAGTGTTCCTCATTGAGAACCACATCTTTCCCAAGCATCACTTTGAACCAAGTGGCAGGTTTCACCTTCCTAAGTGGAACAAGGTGCCTGGAATTAATATTCTGGAGCATGTTTACAGAGAAGACCCTGACCGAAAGATTTCCCATCCATACAAGATGATCGTTCAGCCAAGGTAGGCCGAGAAATGCTTTCTGTCTTAATTTATGTATAAATTTAATTGGTAAAGTCCAAATTTAAATATATATGGGTTTTTTAAAATGACAATAAAACGGATACTCGACCACTTCGGACCATAGCAGGATGTTGTACAATGATTCTCAAATGTTTTTGTAATCTGTACAACCTGAGTAAATGAACCCTGATTATCATTTCTTTTTACTTTATTCCGCCAATAGTGTAACCATGTTCTGGTAGTATTACTCTGTTCTCATAGGCTACTTCTTCTACTGGCTTGAACACCCAGCCTTAATTCGAACTCTGCTGTCACCTAGTGACCGGAGGCTTGTTTAGCAGTCAAACATGAATAAAGACAATAGTAAAGTCTGGTTTCCCGTGAGAAGTACTGATTTAAAGTGTGTTTTACTGTTGTGTATACCTAACCAACATCTCACTCTTGTGTGCCGATGCCGCAGGATGGTGGAGCAGACGTCAGTGCATGGTGTGCTCCGATTTTTTGGGCAGAAGTACTATGTCCCGCTGGACGTTTGCCGGATCGTTCACGTCCGTGTCGCCCTACGGAAATCACTAAAACTGGAGGAGCTCCATGTGGACAAGCGGCTGTGGGATTTTCAGGAAAAATTGATTCCCCATGTGGACAAAGTGTTGGGAAATCTGGGTTTCCTACAATAGAAGTTGAAGGATGGGGTCAGATGGAAAGAGGCAATGAGGATCCTGTTTCACAGCTTAAAGCTGACGGTGAATGTAGGCCATCAAAGGAAGCTTGTTTTGTACTTTTACAGACGTTTTCCCCAATACATAGCCAGTACACGCAAGTCAGTTTTACAATGTAATTATGTGGTGCATGTGCACTGGTAGTTAAACTATTCATGTAACATGCCTTTTTCTGTTTTCATAAATGACTCAGGGATTTTAAGTTATTTGTTTTATCAACTGGACTTAGGTTTGCATGTAAAGGTATTTTATCAATGCTAGGTGCACAAGTAACAGCATTTAATTCCTAGAAACTTGAAAATGTATCGTCGATACCAAACCTTTTAATGCTGCCATTTACTTTTGAACACTTTAAATTTGACTGTCTCTTACTTGCATGTGATTTCTGAGTTTGTTTGTCAGGAAGTAACAACCACCACAGCTTGTGTGGTGGTTACCACGTGATAATCTGTGGTAACTGCACTACTACTGTGTACTTGGATTTTTGAGGGGATGGGAGGGGTTGAGGTGGAGGGCTGTATATGGCATGTCTCACTTCATGTACTTTTAATATGCAAAAAATAAAAATACTGCCTCTTCATAAGTTACATACTGCTCCTTTAATATTTGCTACAACTACAAAGTTTAGAGAAGTTTTTTCATCCATTTTGGTATCAGCTAACTGGCAGATGAAAAAGTGTAAAATGTTGTCAATTGACCTTATGTTTCGATGGCATTTGTTGCTCTTAATTTGGTGGATTTTCTAGCTACATATAGAAAGTAACATATCCTGTTATCCTGGGTCATTGGTTCTGTGTACAGCAAATTATCTACATCCTCAAAAGTTCTGAAAAAAGTAAATCAAAAAAGCTGCGGAGATGGGAGCTCTTTTGCCATCTCTGCATTTTCTTGTGATAAAACAAAAAAATTGGGTTTCTGTCTGCCACAGATCAGATGACATATCAAGGTTTGTTTTGTTTGTTTCACTGTATAAACATCTCTGCAGAGTATCGTCCTACTCCCTTTGTTATGCAATGTGCTCGGATCAATTATTGTCCACTGGGTCAAAGTTTTATCCTTTTATACATAAAACACTGTTTTTAACTCGATAAAACATCTAACTTTTCAGATCTACAATTTCTTTATACTTTATTTTTTTTCTACTTTATTTCAATTAAATACTGTTAATTTAATTTACTGATATCTGGTGAAATGAAACAACTTCACATTAAAGCCATTTTGAATTTTTTTAGGTGGTTTAGTGGATTTAATATGTTCAACTTGCTTTGGCCACTTGCTGATTTTATTCATCCCAAAATAAACAAATGCTAGGAGACTTTTCCTGTGGTCTGATTAAAAAACAAAGTGAGATTATTTGGAGGAAGTGAGGGCAACGCTTGGTCCAAAATGCCCAGCAGAAATGTCAGAATTAAATGTTAGAAATGTCTGAATTTGTCAAAACTCCTCCAAAATTTGTCAAAACTCCTGCAAAATGCAGCACTATTGTACATATTGTATATATTATTAACATATAGATTATTTTATTATTTTCTGAACCTTACATCTTACATTCTATATTTTTATAGTATTTTTATTTTTATTGGTAACTTCATCTCTGTGTTTGTGTATGCTGCTACTGCACAGTAATTTCCCGGTTGGGATGAATAAAGTACTTCTATTCTATTCTAAATAGATATCAGATTTAAGAAAATGTCCGCTGAACAGTGTAGAAAATTACGACTAACTTAAGAGCAGAGAACTAAAACATCATTTGGAAACTATTTATTTGAACATTTGCAACCAGACATTAGTTAAATACAGAAGTTTAATTTCTCTCTCTACATCCCCTTAAACAGCAGGGACCACTTCATTACACTCTGAGAGGAGGGAATGTTACAGGACTTTGTAAGGCGCACACAGTGCTGGAAGTAATTTGGCTTTCTGTCTTCTGATGGTGAGAAACAAAATCTGAGTCTGCCTCTCAAAATGTCCAACACTGCTCCCTCTCCTTGTGACTGTTTCCACCTGCAGCCGGGTGACCAATTTTTGTCAACCCTGCGCAAAAAAAAAAAAAACACCGTGGCAAAATGACACCAAGAGGAGGCGAGAAGAGAAAACCAGTAAAGAAGGCCGAGACACATCCCTAACTGAATGTGCTCTCAGACGTGACTGAAAAGCTAAAAGTAAAATGATCAACAGGAATATATTAGAAAAATGGCAATTAGTCTTTCATAAACACCTGGCCTCACCACCTCCCGAACAAGAACAGGGTTATAAATTAAAACTGTCCAAATAAAATCAATTTAACCAAAAGACTTTGGGCCCATTCAGTTCCACTTCAAGACTGGAAAATCCTCATTGAGAAAACAAATGGCACTTTTCAGCCTTTTGAACTGGAATCTAGAATCTCGACTCCAAGGAAATCGACCCCGACCCTTAAAATCAACTCTAATTTACATATATGGGCGAGGCGCTCTTCAGGCTTCTGCCGCTTTAGCAGTGTCTCCCCACGGGACGGGGAGGTGGGGACTCGGTGCTCTCCGTGGGCTAGGCCACGGTCTTGAAGGTCTGCAGTATGAGGTTGGTTTGGTGGATGAGCCGGTTTGCGCTGATGAAGACGTTTATTGCCCTGGAAACAGAAAACCGTAGTTCAGTCATCTGACTGTGGGCCAAACTCAAGAGTTTTAAACTCCAGAGGGTCGAGCAAATGCAAACTTCAAGATTACAGCTGTGAGCATCAATATTTTATCTTTCAAATCAATCAGTTTTTATCTGTACACTGCCAGATTACATCAATCATTCCCTCAGGTTTTTCACAGAAATTCAAGCAAAAATCAACACATTCCCAGCTTCTTTTTTTTTAAGGTGGCAGTATTTCTTACTTTAACGCCCCTGGTGCCTCAGACTTAGCTGATGTCAAGTCCATGATTTATATCGCAAGAAACAAAAAAATTTACTGCCATTCAAAATTTCTGGCTAATATTTCCAAATTACTCCACAAAAAATCTGTGATTTTTATTGACAAAACAAAATTCAAAAGCAACTGTGATTTTATCAAACATTTTGGCAGTACCGGCCCTTTAAAAACATTCATTATATTGATTTTTAAAAACATGACAGTAGGGATGTGTGGCATGTCATAAAATTCATACTGTGATGAGTGGCAGTAACAATATACACCACATTTTTAATTTTAATTCAAATAAAAATGAAAAAACATCTCTTAGTTATTGTATTTGTGTTAAAACTGTTTTTAAAGTAGTCTTTATGAAAGTTTTGTTTTATGTTCCAGTCCATCACTGCCAGGTCAAAATGAGATTCTTAATATCAATGGCAACTATCTCTTTAAATCAAGCTTAAATAAATGAATATATCTCCACATAGAAAAACATTTAACCAGAGTTTAGGAGGTATGTAAATATTTGAGTCTTGGTGAATAATTCTGACCACATCTGAGTCTTGTTTATTATTTTAAAATGAACCAACATCATATAACTATTGCTCAAAAAAGAGAGAGAGAAAAGTTTAAACGCGTCACTAAAAGCCTGACACTAGAGTTCATCATGTTTCCTGTCTGACCGTCTTATGTAAATTTCCCCATCCTATAGCAGGATGCTGTTCACTGAGCTGAAGCAGTATGTGGTGTTGTGTGGGACTCACTTTCCATCTTTGAAGTATGTTTTGAGGGTGTCGCTGAAACTTTTTGAGTACTTCACAAACTCCTTTTTCTGGTGCTCCAGAGCCTTGGAGGGCAGAGAAACACCATGAGACAGACGGACGTCTCAATGAATGAATTCAGAACCAGAGGCAATACTCACTCTGCGATTCTGGTACTGATATTTCTTAATGACGTTGTTGACTGTATCCAGAAGCTCTTTTATGGCGCTGGCTATGTCTCTGTGGACAAAAAGGCATCAGATGAAGACACATGAGATTAAAGATTGTCTGAATGTTGGTGTGTTTTACTTGTTTTTCTGGAAGGAGTCCAGTCTAAAAGCTTGATTAGAAATAATAAAGCAAATGGCTTCTAAATGTAAATTTACACAAAAAAATGTCCAAAATGCCTATCGGCTTCAGGAAACGTCGGTGCAAAATGATAATCCATGACAATCCACTAATGTTTGATCCACTGCTCAAATATTAACTCAACAGGGTGGGTATTTAGTGACATTTTAACAATTCTGCTGAAGGTTTTAAAGATTAACCCATTGCTCTGCAACAACACAAAGTGCTGGATGCTAAGATCAGAAAACAACTTTAACAACTTACAGAGCCTAAAACCAGTGCCTCCAATGTGAAAGAAACAAAACTGGAGGTTTTCTTGCTTATGTACATTTGGGATATGCTGGCAATAATTGCAACATTTTCTTGAATGGGAGTAAGATGCTGGTTGCATGCACTCACTTGATAGTTTGTAGAAACCGTACTCTGTCGTTGATCTCGTCGGGGATTTTGCTAAGGATCTGTTTCAGAGCTCTGGCCTTCTCGTTCAGGTCCTGGAACTCCTGTCCAGGCCGGCTGATCATGAACTCTGCAGGAGGAAAGGTTCACACGTCCTTATTATAAGGAAACAATAATAAGCTATGTTTCATAACAAATGTCTGCAAAATGGCAAAAAAAAATGTTGGAGAAAAAAAACCCCCAACAATTTGGTAATTGTGGTGTTTCCATTAAATAACACAATAAAAATCACATGCAATAAGCAATGTAAAAACATGATGTGCCATCATCCTCCAATCACTTCCTGTCTTTTCTGTCAGTAAGGCTGTTGATCACATGACTCTTGATGCAAATTAAAAATAAAAAACCTGCCTTGTTGCCTTGTTTCCGTGAAATTTGTGTAATTTGAATTTACACAAATTTAAGAGCAAGTTCAGCAAGTTATTTTATTTTTTTTTTAAACAAAATCAACAGTGGCCCGATTATTGAACCTCTACGGTCAATAGGCCACACCTCCACCCTTTTGCCACTGAGACAACTTTATCTACAACTCCTACATTTTCTGACCAACTGCATTTTATAACATTGGGGTTATAAAATGCACACAGAACGACCTTTGGCCCTTCCTCTTTCTACAATCTGTCTCAGAGAGATCCTGGATCCTCTTACATTTTCTGGATGTCCACAGAAGAAGCGGATGTTTGAGTTCCCATGTTGGTGCTAATTTTGTTTCAAAGCATGTTTATGATCAAATGCATTCTAGCAAAGCTCTCAAGGTTCCTTTTCTTGTTCAACTAAAGACAGGAAGTGACTTCTCTTCGTATTGTTGGTCTCACACCAAAGCTGAAAAGTGCAAACAATGGCTTCTAACAGCACAATAAACAAGCCGACCTCAAGTAACCCTGACCTCAACGAGGTTCCAGTTACGAAGCTGCGACATGCGGAGATGCACGCCATACCACAGGAAATATATGCATCTTATTTTGTTACAAAAGATAAAATGCAGCAGCCTACAATAAAGTCTTTTTTAAAAAATTCATATGCTCTTTGACAGATGAGATTTTAGTCTTGCAGAGTCAGCCACACTGTCACAATTCCCATCGTGAAGTGAAAGTGGACATCAAAGAAACTTCTGTCTTTTTAGTGTTTTATTAAATATTCTGTTTATACAATGATGTCTATAATAAGTCCGCACATCCTTGTTAAATAAAAATCCCCTCGTCAAACTGGTGCCTTGAAGAATGAAAAACAGAGAATTTAACTCTGGAAATCAAAAAAGCTCTTCGCTATTACGTGATAACATTAGCTGTAAGCTGGAGCAAACTGCAAACTGTAACAAAATATAAAATCACATTGAGCACAAAGTCTACTCAAAGCATTATTTGAAGACATAAGCAGTAGTTTTGTACACAAAACACACAACATGGATATATATGCTAGATATAATTTAAGTTTTTGTAGTGATTTCATATGTCAAGGATTTTGGCTACAATTTGCCCAGATATTATTGAGTGAGGATGTCTCTCTGTTCATTTTCAAATTGTGCTCATTCTAAATACTTCGCCCTTCTTTTTCGTCTTTTGTCGTTTTGTTTGTGTCTGTTAACTAAAGTTAGGTTGAGGCAGAGCAACTGCTCTCTACAGCAGGAAATCCCTCGCCTGGAACACTGGTGCTGAACATCACAAACTATTCTTATCTTATCTGACCAAAAAACACAGTTCTAACTGAAGCCCCAACGGAGTTCAGCAAAGCCCAGATGTTTATGTGGCAGAACAGGAAAGGCTTTCCTACTGACACCGCTCCAAAACACACAGTGGCCCAATTAGAGTCTAATGGTTGTTTCTGAAACTTATTGATCTCGAGACGCCAATTTATGCTGCAGTCCTCCAACCGCGAGCTTCCCATCATCATCCAAATCACTTTGTGCAAAATACGACAAGTATGATTCTGAAAGTGGTGGATAATATAAAGAAAAGATCAAATCTATTTTTACAAATACTACAATTGCATTTAATTTAAAGGAATTGCTAAAGGGTAATCTTTACAGAAAAAAGTTGTATTTTTTTTAGGTTTTTGTTTCTTCCAGCGGTGTGAATAAACGTGACCAGAACCACAAAAAGCTGCGCCATCAACAAACCCCGAAGAGGCCGTTTAGGTTGCAACACAACAAAATCTCATTTTCCTCGTTGCTTACCTTCCACGTCATCCGCAGCCATGCGAAGCAGGGATTCGGTGAAGTTAATTTGCACGTTCTTCTTCTCCAAGATCTTCATTATGATGTCCTGCGTCAGACCAGGGTTCTCTCGCTCCGCCTGGGAGGCAAAAGGGAGATATGAGAGTAAGATGAGGAAGGTGAAACGCACCGCTCTTAGCTGAGAAAAAAAACATAAACTGCTGTGAGCAAAACGTGCAGATGGGCTCCACTAAATAATTCAAACTGCACCACAATAGTCAGTAAGCAGAGAATGCAGGTGATTAAAAAAAAAACAGTGAAGGTTGTAGTGAAAGAGCTGCAAGGTGCTTTTATCTAATGCTAATGCTTCAATCTGATGCTGCCTGCAACAAATTTTCCAGTTTCTTTTCAGAAAAAATCCAAAAGATCAGAGGATTAATTTGCACATCCACTCCAAAGCCAGTACCAATGCTGTGCCCAAACAAAACAAATGCAGGAACAATGACCCATTTCCAACTACTTAATTATAAAACTTTAGAAGAAATCATAAGTCAATTAAGCTCCGGTTCCTGCTGTCTGGATGTCCTACCCACACATTTCTTTAAGAAAGTCCTGCCTGTCGTTGCTAATGATCTGATCCAAATAGTAACTCATCACTGTCTTCAGGTGTTTTCCCCCAGGCTTTGAAGACAGCAGTTATTAAACCGCTGATAAAAAAGAACAATCAGGACAAATCAATACTACAGAATTACAGGCCGATCTCCAACCTACCATTCATTAGCAAAATAATTGAAAAAGCAGTTTTTAAACAATTAAATAACTTACATACATAACAATAATGAATCGCTTTGACTCCTTCCAGTCTGGTTTTCGGGCTCACCACAGCACAGAGACGGCCCTTTTAAAAGTGTTCAATGACATCCATATAAATACAGACTGTGGGAGAACCACAGTGCTGGTTCTGTTGGACCTCAGTGCAGCTTTCGATACTGTTGACCACGACATTTTACTGAATCGACTGGAGACTTGGGTTGGACTCTCCGGTCCGGTGCTAGACTGGTTTGAATCCTACATAAAGAACAGGGACTTCTTTGTTTCCATCGGAAATTTTTCATCGGAGAGGTCAAAGGTCACATGTGGGGTACCCCAAGGTTCAATTCTAGGACCCCTTCTCTTCAATATTTATATGCTCCCACTGGCTGAAGTTATAACAGGAAATAAGATCAGCTACCATAACTACATGGATGACACACAGCTCTACATCATAATGTCACCAGGTGACTCTGAACCCATCCAATCACTGAACAGATGCTTAGAACAGATCAATGTATGAATGTGCCAAAACTTTCTCCAGCTGAACAGAAACAAAACTGAAGTTGTTATCTTTGGACCGAAAGAGGAACGAACCAGAGTCAATGCGCAGCTTCAGTTACTACAATTACAAACCAGCAATCAGGCCCGAAACCTGGTGTAGTGATGGACTCTGACCTGAACCTTCAGAGTCGCATCAAATCAGTCACACAAAGTCGGCTTTCTATCATCTGAAGAACATCTCCAGGATTAGAGAACTAATGTCTCAGCGAGATCTAGAGAAGCTCATCCATGCGTTTATCTTTAGCCGCATTGATTACTACAACAGCGTCTTCACAGTCTGACTACTAAATCAATCAAACATTCTCGCATTCTCACTAAAACCAGGAAGATAGAGACATAACACCAGTTTTAAAGTCTCTCCACTGGCTCCCTGTAGCTCAAAGGATAGACTTTGAAATACTGTTGTTAGTTTATAAATCACTGAACGGTTTAGCACCACAATATATTAAAGATCTGCTATTGCTGTACCAACCGTCTAGGCCCCTCAGATCTTCTGGTTCTGGTTCTGCTCTGCATCCCCAGAACCAGAACGAGACGAGGAGAAGCAGCATTCAGCTTCTACGCACCACAGATTTGGAACAAACTTCCAGAAAACTGTAAAACAGCTGAAACACTGAGTGTCTTTAAATCTCAAATTAAAACCCACCTGTTTAGAGTTGCTTATGGATAGACTGAATGTTTTTACTTTTAATAATGATTTTAACTCTTTAAATCTTTTTCAAACTCTGTCTTATTCTGTTTTTATTTTTATTTCAAATTGTGAAAAGCACTTTGAAATGCCTTGAATCTTTGTAAGATACAAAAACTCTGAGGTTTGAGAATCCTTGTATGATGTCGAGGTTTGAGATGTTTTAAAATGTTTTCACTTTTAATAATGTTTCTATCTTCTAATCTTTTTCAAAATCTGTCTATTTCTGTTTTCATTTTTATTTTAAGTTGTCTAAAGCACTTTGAAATGCCTTGCTGCTGAAATGTGCTATACAAATAAAATTTGATTGATTGATTTATTGATCTGCATTCGGTTTGTTTAAAGAGAAAAACATATTCTGAGGATAACATAGGTTATAAAATAAAGGCATTTACTTGTGTGATTTTTAAGCACATTATGTGTTTAAATAATGGAAATACTTGTAATTCAATTAAATTAAATGTATTCTAAAGCATAAGAAAAGGAAGATGTGATAAAAAATACAAATTTAACATGTTTCTAAATTATTAACATTTTGTGCTTATAAGTCAATTGCATTTAAACAGTTATCCTGACCTCTAGTGGTCTGTGAAAGTGTTACATGCAAATGAAGCTAAAGCTGAATGAGGAGCAGAGGTTGAAACTGATGTTTCATCACTCGAATCATTGTTAGGAATGCTTTCCCTTCTTCACCAGCAAACTATTAGTAGTAATGTAGTATTCCAAAAATGGCTTTATTCTGTCCTTTAGTCTGAGGAAAAACTGTTTTTTCCCCCCCATAAATCGCTATGCAAATTTTTATGCATAAAACTGCAAGTCAAAGACGTGACAATGACAAACACAACATCACCTCGAATTGAATAGAATTCTCGAGTAGAATAGAATAGAATAGAAACCTCGAGTTGAATAGAAATTCCCACTAGTGTTTGCTTAAATATTCCTTATAGAGACCAACACCTGCCTTGCCACTAGTGAGTTATTGGTATAATTGTGATGTAGATATTTGACCACTGTTCTTAGCAAACTGAATTTGTGACAGACCTTAATCTTAGGTTCTAAATTCTGAGTTCAGTTTAATTCAGGGCTTAACAAAAGCTTAATCCATCCCAAAACTAGTTTTGATGTTTGTTTTGGATCGTGGTTGTTGGATCACCCAGTTGTGATTCAACCTGACATCCTCAGACGAAGGTAAATTGAGCAAACTGGTAGGTAAGGAAAGTTATTGTCCCCAGGGAAGAAAGTTTTGGTTCCTCTGCTCTCAAACTTACGCCTTTATGCTCAACTAAACTTTGCATTCCTCCTGGGATAAGCAAAATACCTCAGGGAGAAAAGTTTAAGTGTTTGGAGAAGTCGAGGTGAGGCCTTCAGACATGCAAACACTGTACTAACCACCAAGTGTGGTGGAAGAAAAGTGCTTTAGGACCTTTTGTTGCCAAGGGTACTTGTGCTAATAAAGGAAGGATACAGAGTTCAGCAAATGATTGAGTCTTTGACTCAAACAGCTGTTCCAACAGGAAAACTGATTTACAGATAAAAACTGGATTTAGAATTGTTAAAGTTTCTATTGGTCTTTTGGGAAAAGCCAAATGTCAACAATGCTGAAAATGTGTGCTTTACACTCTAAATCAGGGTCTGTACATGGAAGGGCTGCAGCGATACACTAATCTCACAATACAATACACAATATTATGCAAACCATACATTGTAATTTGATACATTTCTAAGAATTTCTGAAAGATTTTAGAGGGACAGAGTGATTTTGGTGACATTTTGTAACTGTTCCATAGACTTGGATTAAATTACTTGAACCACTGCTGTAATAAATTTTGTTTTTGTTATACATTTGCTTTATTTAAATGTTAACTGTGTGGCTTTATGTATTTGGTTAGGCAGAAAAGGAACCTTTTTTAGTCCTATTCACTTATATTAGATGTAATGTATCTATTTAATTTCATTATTTGGTTAATTGTAATTGGTTGATTCATTACATGTCATTTTTAATGTACATGTGCAACTGGGTAAAAAAATGTCAAGTGTGATAGCTGTCATTTAATTCATGTGGATTTGACATAAAACAAAGTAGGATTTAATATATCGATAATTGCGGATGAAAAATCAATACTTTGAGGAAAAAAAATATGAATTCATCTGGTGGAATTGATAAAATTACACAGCCCTAGAAACCAGGTCTAATGTCATATGCTAATTTTCCAAGTCATTGAATTTCGAGGTTTCTTTATCTGTAAGCCATAATCATCAATCAGCCACAATAATCAAAAAATTTGAATAGTTCCACTTTCTAACTCAAATAGCAAGAGATATTACACACTTATGCAATTTTCTGGTTTTGGTTTTAGATGCAAGAATATATCCAATTATTTCACAGCAAACCGGAAACCCGGCAGCTTCGGCTGTCATTCCATGTTGCTGCTGTGGCTGTGGTCTGATCCTGCCATTTCATGTTTACGCTCATTTTATCGATGCGTTCTGCTTACCTTTTTGAAGGCTGCTCTGAGCGTCTGAGCTGCTGACATGTTAATCCTTTCCAGCTAGAATAGGAAAACAAGAGGAAGGCACATCAGAACCAAACCAGAACTGGGAATGAGGACATAGAAGGTACTTAGCTCAACCCTTCATGCTTTCCTTTTACTTTAGTTCGTATCCTCCTGTGGGCATCAACCATGTGTGAAGCTGCAGTCCCCACAGACATACAACCTTCTATGTTCATGAGTTTATTGGCTTGCAAAAACACTTGCTAAGTATTTTTACTGCAGGCAACTTGCCAGTGCAGAAGAAACCACACATGCCCTGGTTTAGTTTTCGACAACCTTTCATTATTGAAGCATTTAAAAATCTTTCAGGATGTTTCTTTAGTAAACAGACACAAAACGCATATCACATATATCAATCTGGAATACATTTTCAGGTCAAAGTTCCTGTCTGCATCTCATTTGCTGTAACCTTAAGATTCCCAAGTGCTCCTGAATGCATCATCCACGGCCCATCTGAAAAACTCAGAGCATGACGGCTGCTTGGACAGCAGGTGAGAGAGGGAGCGAGGTGACACCAAAACAAACAGTCTGACAATGACAAGACTTTCATAAATGTAAAACAATAAGCAAAAAGAGTTCATTTTATTTGTGCACTGAAAATATATTTTAAAGTCCAAACCTTTCCATTTCATCCCATGGAACATAGTCAGGGATAAATCTATTGCAAACAACAAGCTAGATGATAAAAATCACTTGATTGTTTTGCCAGTTAGCCATTTTCAAAAATACTCGATAGATCAACAGCAAAAAAAAAAAAAGAGCAGCCAAACTGAACTCAATCATTTTAGAAACTGGATAAGAGCCACTAAACAGATGCAGGCTTTGTGTTATTTTTAGGTCAGATCTCCCAGCCCTTCTGCAGATTAAACACATGCATTCATGAGCGAGGATTCTGCTGAGGTTGTGTGGTGTGTGTTGTAATTAAGTTATTTGAGTCACTCAATAGATCACGTCCACCCACACGAGTCATCAAGTTCTTAAGAAGTGGTTGAAAATGCTGAAAAATTTTGGTTATATTCAATTTTTTTATTATTATGTTGTTGGAACAAATCCAGATAACCTGGTCAAATGAATAACAGCGATTTATTTCATTTCTAGTTTAGATGGAAGAAAATATTTGACTAACAATATTCACAATGCAAGCATTTTTCTCTCAATAATGATTACGAGCCACCCTCTCTTAGCCTCTCTGGAGGAGAAAACCCCTTCCGTCATTGGCTGCTTTACCTCGTTGAAAACTGGATACATCACGGCGTACAGTGTCATGGATACCATGGAGTTTGTCTCCGCTTCATTCTTCATCTCCTCCATTGTCATCCTCCAGGGAGGAGAAGCTCTTGTCAAAACAGTAAAGAGAAAACTGCAGCTCAGACACACTCACACATACACGCACACACTCACACACCCTGAAAACCACACAAGATCCAGAGGGACGAGAGCCTGGGAAGACAAAAAAAACAAATGAGAAGTGATGAAATGCAAATGTGCTAACCATCACTGTTAAGAGAGAAGTGGTTGACCTAATCCTGACGTGGAGAGGGGATACTTATGATGATTGCTGTGATGTAGACGAAAAGGATCCAATTTAATTCATCTGATAACTTATAACTCAGCATTCAAATATATTTATTCAGGCACAGGTGGCTGCCGACAGCCAAAATGCAGCGACTTCCAGTCAGATGCTCAACCCGCTCGGTTTAGTTCGCTATTTCTGGAGCAAAATGCTTCACATTTGCTCCATAAATGGATAAATTCTTCAAATCTACCGTTTAAACTTAAGCACAATACTTTCAAAGAGAGTCAAATAACACAAGAGCACCAATGGCAAATATCTGTGGTTGTAAGGAGCCACAACCTTTGGGCAAGGTGATTTGTATATGAAATACTGAACGGTCAAACTTTATTGCTACAGCATTTCCCTTCAAATAAGTGTCAAACTTAAAAATTAAAAAAAAGATATAAATTACACAGTTACAGAGAACAAAGATTGAAGAATCTCAATCATTCAATGAGTCAACTTAGGAAATAACAATAAAAAGCCAAAAGCGCTATGGCGCTAAACTAACTTAGTAACCACGGAAACAAAAACAGAAAAATCTGCTTGAGTAAATCAAAAATGACAAAAAAAAATTAGACATTAACAGAAGAAAAAAAAAAACTTTAATTCGTTAAATGAACAAAATACAAACACTATTAAAACATCTACAACTTATCAACACACTTCAAGTAAATAAACTAAATAGTCAAAATAAATGTAGGAGTTTGTAGTTTGCTTTTAAAACAAACCCCTCTAAGATGCTCTCAGGAATGTTTTTGTATAATAATAATAATAATAATAATAATAATAATAATAATAATAATAATAAAAAGACATCAGTGAGAGTTTTGGATACAGAGAATATGAGGAAAACAATAATGGTGAAATATAGAGCAATGCACCATCAGGCATCTGAACCCCAGTAAGACATGGGCCGGTTTCTGGTATGAAGATATGCTGAGGTTTCAAAGTTAGCAATACAAAGACAAGTCTTTTTCATAAAATAAAAATAAAAATACATCTAACAAAAAAAAAAACTAATGCACTGTCCATCAGCTACATATTGGCTAATAGTAAGGCACTGGGGTTGTTGTGGTACAAAAACTACAGTCGTGGTATAGAAACTAACAAAGCACTCTCTGTGTAAATTCAGGTACCTCTGTTATATATTTATAGACGGTAAACTACAAGCACTATGTCTGTAAGCCAACAGATAGTCCAACTAGGAAAACTCTTGTGGCGTGAATTATTTACCATCTCACAGAAAAAAATAACTAATTATTTGTGCTTTTATTGTCAGACCGATTCTGAACTAAGTAAAAATTCTTAACTTGAACATAGTGTATACAATATATTTTTGTGTATGTAGTTCAAATGGCTAAAATTAGGCATATTTGAACAAAACGTACAACCAGATGGAGCCAAATCCCTCCCAAAGCAATCTTTTGATATGCATTAGATGTGCATGTATGCAACACCTTCGACTTGGGAGGTTTAAGGTGAATTGCAACGCTTGCTTACAACTGGAGAATATCAGCCTGTTAAAACTCTAAAGGGTCAAATATTTTCTACAATTCACTGGAAATGTACAAATATAGATTTTTTGTTTGTTTGTTTGGTTCTCACACACTATTCTTATTCAGCTTGGATATTTTTCATTTTAACCAATCCTATTCCAGTAGGCATCTTTTGAAAGATCACATGACGTATTTTTGTTTAAAATTTGTGTGCACACTTTGTCACCACTGTGTATATACTGTGAGAATATCCCACTGATGTGAATTAATTAAAGGAAGCTCCAGTCATCAGAGTCACAAATTAATTCACATCCATTATTGTATAACATTACAGACATAACCGCCCTTGTTGCACAGACACATCAATTCTTCTCCCTCTCTTGTCAGTAAATACGGAGTCGGACCCTTTCCAATCTTATGCCGAGCCAGTAATGAGGAAGAGAGAACTTTTACCCCGGCGGACGGGAGTGGCACACATCTAGGTTAACTCGCTGATGACCTCATTCTCAATCGTCCAAACAAAGGAAAATTACCATAAACACCATATGATAAAAACAGGAATTGGTTTTGACGGGCTGATTTCAACATATGCAAAACAGCAAACTGACAATACTGGAAGCTAATGCTTAAGATGGTAAATAATACTAGTTTGGGAGCGTTTATGCCCAACTCGCGACGTATACGGTGAAAACATTGAAAATATACAGTACATAAAGGATTCTGTTTATTTTTTAACGCTAACTAAAGCGATGTCTTTGCCACTGAGGGCTACACAGAAAGCTAACTAGACACAGAAGCAGATATTGGGTAAGGCTACTTGGCTAACAGGAAAGCTAACAAAGTGGGAGATGAAATGAAAACCGGGGTTTGACATTTTATTTTAGTTGACAAGCTGTTGTGAGGAATTCAAATCACGACGATACGCCATGTATCAAAACAAATTAAACGCTATTAACTCGTAATATTGACTTGAGGCCTGTAGCCGAGCAGATCGATGCTAGCACCGAAACGTAGCTAGCGAGCTAGCTTAGGTAATTTGTATATTTTTATGTGCAGTCGGGCTAAAATACCTCAACGAACTGCTGAGGGATTAATGCGTATGTTCATGGACTCGTTTCAAACTGGTACTAGTATCTACCTTTTGGCTGACTTCTTAAATAGGTTGGTTCTCCCGTCGACTGCCTTTTAGCTTCTGTGTTTTCTTTACAACTTAAGGCGGAAGTTTTTTAGGACTGGCCCAAGCGACATCTTCCGGACCACTGCTACGTATGAGCATGCGTCATCCAATCAGCTGGCTAAATTGACCGTGACGTAACTTAAATGGTTAAAATTTTTGGCGTTGCCGTTTTCAGGCGTATTCATGTCTGTGCTTCCAGGTACTATAAAGATAAGACAGCCTATTGCTTTGTACTTTGCTTTTCCCCGCGGGGAATGTCGGCTTTTTTTATAAGTCGACAGCAAAAGCGCCTACGGCGGTTCAAAGAACAGATAAAGTTTTATCAAAGAAAATATGCTTGCCCGACTTCAAAAAATACGAAATACCTGAACCGGAAGTGTCCAAACTTAGGCCCGAAAGCTGTTTTGGGGAATAGGTATAATTTTATGAGATCCTCAAAAATGGTTCAAATTTAGCCTGCTAGCAAATTGAGTTGATGTAAAGGTTTGCCTTTTTGTAATACAACAATAAATCAAGCTGAATATATACCACATTTTTAGAATTTTTTTGGATAACCCAGGAAAATTATGCAATATTTTTCTTGCATTACTGTGTATTAATCAAAAACTCCTTTAAGCTCTGTGGTTTAATTGTTCATTCCTGGATCCTATTGCTGCTGTCACCTTTCCATCTGTTGAAATCTTCGTCGCTTTCCCTGCAAATCCCTTCATTCATATTTTTATAAAATCTTCTGTGAAAATGTTCTACATTTGGGTCCTTTACAACCACTGAACATGACAAGCAATTTAGCAAAGTTGTTAGTAAGAGTCAATATTGTCTGAAACACATTCAAATTCTTAAAACTAGACTTAAAGTTGTTGTTAAATCAATCAAATCAGGATCAACTAGAGTATGCAGATCCACACCAAAATTAGGATCAAAATAAAGCCACATTAGGAATAAAGAGTAAAAGAAGAAGAAAAAAAACCACAGTTGATTGGCTTTATCCAGGAGCTTAAGCTGTGTTGTCTTGTTTGTGAAAGGGTACATCTCCTTTGATAAGATGTTAATTTGCACGTAGACTTCAGACAAACTGATATGAACACAAACGCACCCTGACGTAATCTGACCTAGATTGTCATAGAGTAAAAATCTCAGCATTGCAGAGATTTTTAATTTATATGGCAATAGTTGTGGTTCTGTGTCTAAATCTGAGTAATACGTTAAAACTGAACCATAAACTCATCTTTTACTGTCTATTTTGTCGCCTGTCATCTGCTATATATATTTCCTTGCCCATGCAAAAACAGACAATACGTCACCAAGGTCAATATTCAGCACAGCAAAAATTGCTGCGAAGGCCAACTTGGGCAAGGGTCTGGTGCTGTTGCCAAAAGCTTCTTGTTTGTCACCATCTATTTTGTATTGAAGCTAAAAAAAGCAGAAAATGTTCTCTGTGTTACATTTTCTGTGTTACAACTTGAAATTTGGATCAAGTACAAACCGTATTATGAACCAGCTTCAGTGCAGCTGTGATTTCTTGCTTTCTTATATTGTTCACAGAGGTACAATCTCCCCTTTGACTTGCTAACAAACAATAGAAATCTGTTTGGAGTGCTACATTTTTTTCTCAGTTTTTTTAGGACTTGTGGCATCCTTGAAGACAGTGACACCAGGGCAAAGACCGATGCAGACCTCACCTAAAGGCACAGCCGAGTTTGGAAAATTAATGGTCTTCATAAATTTTAATAATGGGTGATGTGGCTTTGTGACCAGGGTGCCACAACTTAGGGGAATGTCACAAAGCCAAAAAAAAGCTATCTATTATATTCCCCTGATTGTGTTTTCTATTACTCCATTGTATTGAAATGGGAGTCCAACTGTAATGTGAACATTGAAAATAAGCACACTGTTGCCACTGATTCATCTAATCTCTTTACAACAGAAATGGCTAAAGATCGTCAGCTTTTTTTTCTTAATTCCAGTATTAATTAACTAATCAAGTCTATAGTATATTTCAGCTACACAGCAGTTCAAAGCGATTTACATCAGAAGAACATAAAGAACACAATAATTAACATTTCCATGTTGTCTTTATATCTATATTTTTATTGTCTTCCCCCACCCATTTGATATCTGTTTGATTGTCTACGGGTGTTTGTTCTGGATCCTTCTCTTCCTCCTCCAACCTAGATTCACGTGGGGTGACAGTCAACAGTGGGTCATGCGTTATACTTCCAGCGATCTGATTGGCTGAGGGTCAAAGACATGATCGTGGAAAATTTAGACCACAAAAGTCATAAAATGAAGGCGCTAAAAGCTCTTGTGTGAACTCTTCCCATCTATTCTGCCAGAGGATGTAAGTGTTGTCACAGAGGTATATAAGATAAAAAGATTTAAAAAAAAATAAGTATGCAAAAATATGCATGCACAAAATCATTGAGAATATAATTATTATAAATATAATAGCAACCAACACTTTTTATCCCCTCCCCCCTTTTTGCTACAATTGCTAAGAGCAATAGGCTTATCCCATGTTTACTGCAGTCAGCGAAGTAACACAGGAATTTTCCACTCTTAAGATTATTTTTGCTCTGTGGAGTGGAGTGGGAGGGGGTGGTGTTTCCCTCCTCTTCTAATCGCCTTTCAAACGACTTTGCTTAGTTCCGCATAATTATGATGAATAAATCAGAATGATTTGTGTCTCTACATTGCAATTATTGCATGCAGCATTATTGTTTTTGATAACCGGTTGTTTTTTTTCCTGAGACCGGCCGACTGACAGAGCGCATGCACCGGCTTCAAAACTAAAACGGAAGACGACCTATGCCTAACATGCACTATAAGGCAAGGGGATTGTGTTAATGCGTGTTAAATACATGCGGACATGATTTACACACATTCTGCGTAGTTTTCTACCTGTGTTGTGTAGTGGATCACAGCGCATCAACTGCGCATAGTGTTATCTGTCGCTCATTGGCTGGCGGCGGTCTCTACTTGGCAGTGATTGGTCAGGAAGAGGTGTTCATTTTGTAACATCTTTTAATACAGTTTTTTAAAAATGTTTTAATAGAAATTGTCAAAGAAAACTCTGAAACAGTGGAATGGTAAGTGTTAGTTCCACATCCTGCTTATCTTTTGCGTGTACCTTAGAAGAACCGGGGTTAAAATTGGCACAATTATATAATTTTTAATAAATGTAAACATAAATGCATTTTTTTTTATTTGCAAGAGATTTGGTCGTGTCAAGTAGCACGCATTTCAAGTTAAGGTTATGATACAACTAACAAATAATTAAAAGATAATTTTTTTAAGTGTATAACTTTATTTCCAAACTGAAGTAAAAAAAAAATTGACATCATTGGTGTCGTGCATTTTGTTTATAGTAGGAAATGCTGCTTAAAATAATCTGTGTCAAAGTAGGAAAAGCAGTTAAAGCACCCACAACAACTTTAAACTGATAATGACTGTCAAGATGCAACGTTGAATCGGCTATTGTCAACGGGGCCCGATTTTTTCTTAACATTTATGATTCAGTATATATGCAAGCACTTCCAACTGCATGCAATTCTCCTGAATTAGTACGCTTGCATTTGAAGGCACAAGAACGGCAACAAAATGCAATAAACACTTTTAAACGCTGTTATTTGAAGCTTCCAACAAATGCTTTATTGGGTATAAAGCGATCAAATACAGCAATGAATTACTAAACTGTGCATTGTGTGATTCTACAAACAGCCTTCATTAGATCCACGCCAGACTTCCCTCTCTATCAGAACCCTCTAGAATGGAATATTTCTGACTTGTGTGCGGTCCCTCCTCGAGGATGCTGAGCTTCAAAGCAGCGCTCCCATTGGCTGACGGTGCCACGCGCTGGCCTTTTGTCTGCAGCCACGAGCCTTATATAAAGGGATGGGGAGGAGGGGGGATGAGTGCGACGCACTAAGAAGAGGAATCTGCCAGCAGGGGTAACCAACGGAAGCCACCCGTCACCACTTCGCACAAGGACTAGGAGAATATCCGACAACGACACTAGCGCTGAAAGCTTTTTTTTATCGCTTGAAGAAAGAAAAATAGGTTAATTAGAGAGTGTGTTTCGTGCTTAGCGGAAGCCTGGATCTAACAGGAAGTGTTTCATTACAACTAGTAATAAGTATTTCGTTGCTTTTCAGAGGCTACCGCCATGTCCGCGAGCATTCACGTTAACAGCCCCAATGTGAAGTACACAGACGCTCACATCGAGGCGCTTTACTCCTATCAAACCACCTCTGTGCGTCAGGAGGGGAACAGAGTAACGGTCAGTATAAGCAACAGCCACGAATGCCGCCTCTGCCGTCACAGTAAATGTGCGGCTGCGCACAGGCTGCCGTCTGTCCCAGTTTCCGTGGCTGACGCCGGTCTCTGCGGCGCACAGGTGACCCCCCGCAGCACCGAGATGACGTTCCGCACCGAGCGGCGCGTCCCCCGGCTGGGCGTGATGCTGGTGGGCTGGGGAGGCAACAACGGAACCACCGTCACCGCCGCCGTCCTGGCCAACAAGCTGGGTCTCACCTGGAGGACCAAGAGCGGAGAAAAGGTGAGCGGAGGGACCCAGAAGGGCAGAAAATACAGAGCATTTCAGTTTATACTTTAAAGTTGTTATGTTTGAGAATAATAGTAATGTTATTATACGAATATAGTCATTGTAGGATCCAGTTAATTACACAAAATGATGTGCGTCTGTCAGAGAACCTCAGTTTGCTGACCACCCATTTTTTTACTTCTTATTTGTCTAAATATTTAAGATTCCAAACTGATTGTTGAAATGGAGTCTAGATTCCTTAAAAGCACAGAAATAATCCCTTGTGGATGTGAGCTGCGAATCAGATGTCAACTTCAACATAATTAGTAATTCATAGTCTATGGTCATTTTTATTTATTTGCATGTTTCTTTGTGACACCCCCTGTTGTGCTACCCTGAGCAGAAAGTCATATCTCCCAATATAAATAGTCCCACTGATCTCAGTTCATTTGCCAAACTGTGGGGAAATTTTTTTCTGTGAAAACCATTGCTAAGTTAATTTATATACAGTATATATATATATATATAGTATATATATATATATATATATATATATATATATATATATATATATATATATATATATATATATATATAGTCTAATGCTATAAATAACCTGTTATCCCACGACTACTTTTGGTACCACCACTGATCTTCCTGTTCCTGCTTAGTGGAGTGTTCATTCACAGCTATCAGAGTTCCTAGATATCTCCCATAAAAGGGCTGAGATATGCAACACTACCCCCGGTGGCCAAGTCTTGTGTTTTCCTTATAAAACCACGTCTTCCTTTATGTGATGTAACATAGTTTAATCTGACCTGTAACAGAATGAACTCACTTTCTTCTTTGCCCTTCCTCTCATCTCTATTCCTTTTAGAAAGCAAACTACTATGGCTCCCTGCTACAGGCGTCCACTGTTTGTCTGGGGTCAGGGCTGGAGGGAGAGGTCAACGTGCCATTCCGTGACCTGCTGCCCATGGTGCACCCTAATGACATTGTCTTTGACGGTATGGAGAACCCCAGATATTCACCTCATGGGTTAACCTGTAACACCTCAAGGCGATTATGCAGGAAAGTGAAGACGGGGAGATTTTTGTTAGCAAAACTGACCTTTAAGCTGTGGCTTGAAAATCCAATGGAAAGCAAGTGAATGTGAACCAGTACTGGCTCAAGTCATAAAGGAACAATTGTACTGCTTAGGGCCTCCAGGCCAGCAGGGGGCCCCCAAGATCTCCATACCTGTAAGACAGAAGATTTGTGTTTATGAGTCCTTAATTTTCACTCAACTTTGTAAACAAAGAGCTTAATTTGAAATATTTCTTGAAGTTTAATTGTGGGGAATACTTTTTTAGTATAAATTTTGAATAGTAGATGACAATCTAGATGAGTATCTTTGTGTCTTAATGGGAAACGATAAATTTCAAGTTTACCAACTGCTGCCAAGTGCTGGCTCTGATATGAACTAATGTTCATATCGGAACATAGAGCATAGTGACATTTCTCTAGTTAATCTGTGTTGTAAAAGTAAAATTCCTTTAATTTGTGATGGATCCGTGTCTTCAGGTTGGGACATCTCCTCACTGGATCTGGGCAGAGCAATGGAGCGAGCGCAGGTTCTGGACTGGTCCCTGCAGGAGCAGCTGCGACCGTACATGAGCAGCCTCAAACCAAGGCCTTCCATCTACATACCCGAATTTATTGCAGCGAACCAGGAGAGTCGGGCTGACAACGTCCTCACTGGGACGATGGCGGAGCAGGTAACGGATGCTGCCACTCCCCTTTCCTTTTTGATCAATTTTAGCTATTATTGTGCCATTTTATTAAAAAATAAATGTAAATGATTTTCCAGATGGAGCAGATCAGAGCTGACATCAGAGACTTTCGTCGGTCCAGCGGCGTGGACAAGGTCGTAGTTCTGTGGACGGCCAACACGGAGCGCTTCTGCGATATCGTCCCGGGGGTCAGTGACTCAGCCAAGAACCTGCTGGCTGGAATCCAGGTGAGAAAGAGCTCTATGCGAGGTTGAGCAGGTTTGGTTTGAAGTCTTCAGTTCTCTCATCTTTTCCTCCTCCTCAGGCTGGAGCAGCAGAGATTTCTCCCTCCACTCTGTTTGCCGTGGCCAGCATTCTGGAGGACTGTGCCTACATCAACGGCTCTCCACAGAACACCTTCGTCCCCGGGGCCGTAGAGCTGGCCATGCAGAGAGGCGTGTTCATCGGCGGCGACGACTTTAAGTCCGGCCAGACCAAAATCAAGTCAGTTCTGGTGGACTTCCTGGTCAGCGCAGGCATCAAGGTAAGATAATACTTTAATACTTTAAAGGAATGTAATCCAGGATTCAGCAGCTTTGCTTCGCCTTGACAGCCGACATCCATCGTCAGCTACAATCACCTCGGCAACAACGACGGGAAGAACCTGTCCGCCCCTCAGCAGTTCCGCTCCAAGGAGATCTCCAAGAGCAACGTGGTGGATGACATGGTCCAGTCCAATCCTGTGCTGTATCAGCCCGGGGAGAAACCTGACCACTGTGTGAGTGAAATGTAAAAAGCACAAACGCACACTGGAACGTCTGTGTGAATGCTCAAGGTGAACCTCTGCCGCGTCTCCCTCCTACATCAGGTGGTGATTAAATACGTCCCATATGTGGGAGATAGCAAGCGCGCCTTGGATGAGTACACATCCGAAATAATGATGGGCGGGCTCAACACCATGCGCTCCACAACACCTGTGAGGTCAGTATCAATGCATTTCGGCAACAAAACCGCCATGAGATTAGAGTGGAAGCAGTGCTACTGCGGAGAGGCTCAGGAGCAACTGATCTCGATGATAATCCATCTTTTTAAGCCTTAAATTTAATACAAAGAGACACATGCAGGTCACAGACTGTACAGACTCATTCTGCTACCAGCTGGAAACAGAAGTACAGCATCCAAGTTAAATTTGTTCATTACAAAACTCTTTAGTTAGGGGATTTTTATAGGTACTTGTACTAGATTTTATTTTGGGCCAACAAAGTAAATGGGGAGAGGGTAAATATGCACTTTTTGATAGTATTTTTTAAAAATTTGTAGTACTCTAAATAGGGTAAATTAAAGACATTAGTCTTGATTTTGGATATTTTAACTTTGTCTCCCTCTAGTGGTTAAAAAGAAAAAAGGCGAGCATTTCTGCAGAATGCTTGGCTCACACCATCGGACATCTAAATAGCTTCATATGAGTCATAGCTCTTCTATTTTTAACAGCTTGATTTATTACAAAATACTACTCTAATTTGAACTTAGTTATTCATAATCAAGATAAACTAAGAAAACAAACGCTTTGTTTTGACGCAGTTTGACTCAGCTTCAGTTTTCAATTTTCCTCTCTGAATCTTAACAGGACTCGCTCCTGGCCAGCCCGATCATCCTGGACCTGGTTATCCTGACTGAGCTTTGCCAGCGAGTGACGGTCAGGCCTCAGGGAGAGGAGGACTTCCAGTCCTTCCACAGCGTCCTCGCTCTGCTCTCCTTCCTCTGCAAAGCCCCTCTGGTCCCATCAGGGACTCCAGTCGTCAATGCCTTCTTCCGCCAGAGAGCCTGCATTGAAAACATCATGAGGTATGAATTGTTTTTTTTTCTCTCTCTTATGAACTTAAAGCTCCATCCAACACAAGAATTATAAGTTCTGACTGATCTCTTTTTGTTCTTGTCCAGAGCGTGCCTCGGCCTTCCTCCTCAGAACCACATGCTGCTGGAGCACAAGCTGCAGAGGAACTTCCTGACGGCGCATTCAACCTACATCAACAACGACGTGGCCACACTAAAAAAAGCCGCCCTCGCCAATGGGAGCCATACCTCTGTACCGCTGAAAAACGGCATCTGCACTCACCAGAGCGACACGGCTTGCGCTATGTAACGGCAGATATTCCACTGACTTCCAAAAGAAACTGCTGCGTAGTTTAATGAATTGTTTGAGATGAACAAACACCCCGATTGATCAAATTTTGATCCAAATATAAAAAGGAATTACCTAAATGTGCTTGAAGGTAGAGACCACAGTTGTTTAGAAATGTGTGGAAACCACACAGTGACTGACCAAATCTTTTGTGTACTTCACCTTTTTAACATTTCACTGTTTTTAAATTACTTAATGCTGTTTGAACAAGTTTACAATGTTTAAATTAAAGTAGGTTTTTAAGTTTAGAATGTGAAAGCACAAATGTAATGTGCATATATATTATTTTATATATATATATATATATGAAAAATAGATGTTTAATACTGAATTGTTTCTACTTGAATAGACAGCTTATGGTGAGAAAAGAGGGAACGTTGCATTCACTGGTTTAGGGTTGACATCTTGTTTCTGATGTATTGGAGAATTCTTAAAGGTTTTGTGTGAAATTTTGTATTTTACAATAAAATTAGAATTTTTAGGTTGAATCTTAAGTTTTTGTTAAATTTATCCAGTGTCTCACATTTGGTTAAATGTTTTAACAGACAGGCTGCACTTAATGAGTAATGTAAGCAATTTTTGCTCTGGATTTTGTTCAAGAGTTTCAGTTAAGTTACTAAACATGCAGGCTACAATTTTTTAGACTTTAATATAATATTTTATCATTAGCAATTATACACTGTGTTTTATTGGTCCAACAACTAAGATCCAAACTAATAAAAAAATGTATGTGTTTTTATTGTGATAAATTGTTGCATATTTGCACTTTTGCTGATAAGAACAGATAAAACCAGATGGTGTGTAATTAAAAATATATCATTTCACAGCTACAGATGTTCAAAGTTAAAGCAATTTTTTTCTATCTATATCTTGAAAAGACAACCAGTTACTTGCCACTTAAATCCTTCTGTCACATGATTAAGGAAACAGTCAAATATCCCATTTAATCACCAGAATCTTTTTGAATTGAACAAGAATTGAAAGCACACATACCCAGAGTGTTGCTTTAATTCTTTCATATTTCAGAAATCTTTGAATCTCCCATGGTAATCATTAAGGAGGTACCTAAACCTCCTAAACAAAGAAGGGCTGAAGAGCAGGAGCTTCTTAAAGAGACAGAGGCCAATTTCAAATCGTCAAACTATGATGTAAAATGTCTTTCAAATCATATTTGATATATATAGTATTTTATAACAACTGTTTCTCTTTTACAAAAAAGATTAGAGATTTATAAAAGCTTAATGAAGAGCTGAAGATGGAGTACTATTTTTAAACAGTTTTTCTAAGAGCATTAATACAACCAAAAAGTGTATAAAGTTCGAGTTTAGACAATCATTTTTATGAACTATTCTTTGTAACTCAATTTGACTTTGTGAGTGAAACCCATCTGGAGCTGAAACCAGATGTTTACATAATTTATTTTTTTCAGTTAAGTACAATACCAAAAATATTTTATGTGCAAAATAAAGTATATTTTTCCAAGTCTATCTATCTATCTATTGAAATGCATTGTTATTTTCTGTCATTATATTGACAAATTTCAACAATGCGCTGTTACCGTATGACGCTCTGCTTCCTGCTTCCGGACCGGTGCTCCATCACTTCCGCTGCCGTTGCTGCGACACGGGACGTCAACAGCGATGGCTGACAAGGAGAAGCGCCGGTCCGCGGCTCTTCCTTCGGGGATGTCCTCGGGCAAAGTCGTCAAATCGGACAGCGAGAGGGCGTTCCTGGAGCAGGCCGGCGTCGGGGACCTGCTCCGCGGGGCCATCCTGAAGATGGTGGAGGCCAGGTCGGATGATCCCATCGGGTTCCTGGCCGACCACTTCTGCAACCTGGCCTCGGTTACGGACAGCGGGACGGCTGGATGCGGGGATGAGGACCAGCAGCAGCAGCAGCAGCGGCAGAGCGCCGGCCTCGCGGGCGCAGGCGCACACGAGCAGCAGCGTCTCAACAGGGCGCTGTGGCACCTGCGGCTGGCGCATCACTCTCAGAGGTGCGGCCGGATTTTAGCGCTCAATTTGAGGCACCCGCAGACACCAGCATTTGTCAGTAGGATTGCTAGATTACATTAGCTGATTGAGAAACGCGTAAAAATGTATCGACAATTTTACAAATGCGTATGTTTTTTTTTCCCCCTCAAATGTATTCATTTTACAGAAACATATTGCAAAGTATAATGTCAGGATTTTATGCAGTAGATCAAAACAAAATATAATTAGTTGTCATATTTTTACGAATTTATTTGGAAACAGTAAAAGAAGTTGTTCGTGAGTCAAGTTTATTTGCTTACAGCACATTTTCAGCAACACAGTTCAAAGTCCTTTACGTCATGAGAACACCATAGAGATGATGAAATAAGATGCTTGACCTGCACCCTGAACATCCCACACCAGCAGTAAATACTGTGGTGGCACCATTATCTCACCACGATATTTATTGTGGATTTTTTATTTTTTAATAAAAAACATGTTTACTTTATCTTCTACTTTACAACTAGGCAGTTTTGTGTTGGTCGATCACATAAAATCGTAATTAAAGACACTGACGTTTTTTTTTTTTAGGGATACTGTATGATCATCCCAACAATTTAATTTCTCAATATTAGTATAATAAGTTAGCACACTGGCAGTAATGTTTCTGAAAATATCTGTTTACTGAGTTTATAATGTTATTCTTTCAGTAAGACATTTTAGCACTGTTGTCAGAAAGAACAAGACACTTGATTATTCACCCAGCTATAAAAAATCTCCCTGCTCTTATTTGTCTCTAGCCCTCTGTCTCGGAGATTAATGTTTTTCTGTGGCTGCTGTAGCTCGTTAGTAACAATAAACTAAAAAAAAAGAACATTTCCTACACATTGATCGTATGATTTTTCTGTATTTTAGATCAGCTTTCAGCAACAATGTTTGTGTGGCCTACGACCTCCTGAACCTTACCGGGTGTCTGAGGCAGGCAAGTGAGAACCCGGAGGGCCCAGATGGTTCCTGCCTTGACGTCCCTCCTGACGCAGAGGGCAGCGGGGGCGTAAAAGGAGGCCTCTACACGCAGACTCTGGAGTGCCTCTGCAGCGAAGGCGGCGTCCCTGCCTCAACCTCCGCCCCACTCCTACGACGCCTCTGCTGCCAGGACCACGAAGCTGTCCCTTACGACGTCTTCCGTCATGGCGTGCTCACCTGTGCTGTTTTCTCGGACTACATCCGGCAGGCTCAGAGGCTTTACGCCGAGGTGTGCTGCCCCGACGAGGGGCCCGCCTCCAGGGCCCTGTGCTCCGCGGTGCTCGGGACCTTAAAGGAAGCGCTTGAGACCTCCCAGGACTGTGATGCAAACTGCTTCGTTAATGCCAACTCTAAATCCAGTGCTTGTTTGGAAGCAAATGCGAAGGCCATCCGCTACTTGGAGGCCAGCGCCAAGATCTCCCCCCACAAACTGGCGCAGGCCATGGCCGGAGCCCAGACCCGCGGGCCCGGTGGCAACATGGACGCGAAGGAGTTTGAAAACGCAGCCGCAGACCTGTTCATCGCTCGTGTAAAAGTTGTATCCTAGAGGTACATCGATGTCATGAATGTACAGCAATAAACAATCCTTCACCTCTAACACACGTCTGAAAACTCCAGAATAAAAACAAGCCTTAACACTAACAATAAACTCAGTAACCACAGTAAACACTTTGGGTGACTTCTGATATTTTATTAAATCAGCTCCTATAAGTATTCATCTTCAGAAACTTTTTTAATGAAAAAAACAACAGCATATATTTCTGCAAGTGTAATTACCTTTTTAGTATCTAGATCACAGATTCTTATAGGGAGAGATATTTTTGAAATAGTACAAGCCCTTCACTTGCTGGGTACATCATAAAAAAAATGAAAAAAAAATCTTATCTATTGCTCACAGCATGCTTTTTTTTTAAAGGATGTGATTTAATTAAACATGCAGGTCATTATTTCTCATAAGTCTTGTATTTCCAAGTTGGAAAAATAACAAAAATATCAATCAGAATGACTATTTTGGCAGGCTGAGGTGTCTCTCCAACCTCACTATCAAAATCTAATATGGCTGCCACATAAAAATTTAGCTACACCTGCTGTAAGTAATGTTTAGCCCTTCTGATGATTTGTGTTTCAAGCATTTTATGCATACACTGAACCTCCTTTAGTTAATATTGCTCACTAAGCTATATATTATTTGAAAGAAAATACAGAAAAATATATATTTTTTGTTTTGCAGTCATTGAAGTAGTTATCTATGAACGAAAATGAAACTCAAAGGTTTGCTGGTTAACGAATTCAACATGAAGACAGGCGAATAACACTCAAGCCTAGTTAATGAACTTTACCTAGTGCTAACATTAGTTAGCATAATATGCTACCGGGGATCGCGGCAGATAAAATATGTGACTGTCGTCATACATTGTGTAAGATTTCTTCTTTGAAACAGGGTGGAGACTCTAGTAGATGCTAAACGGTGTCATTTTGTGAACATTACTTACCTTTAACATTCTGTGTCCGTCACCGAAGCCCTGCAGTTCGGGACGGTTCTGAGATCTCAGGGAGTCATCCGCTTTAGTCAGCGCTAACCAATCGGAACACGTCTTACATTGCTAAGCCCCGCCCAGAATGTTAATGTAAGCTTCCCCAGAGCAAATAAAGCTGCAAGAAAATAAATTCAACCAAAAAAAAGATAGATTCAACCAAAAAAAAATACACTCAACCAAAAAAAAAGTTTCAACCAAAAAAAATACACTCAACCAAAAAAAAGAGATTCAATCAAAAAATTAGTTACTTCAATCAAAAAAAAAATCTTTAAAAATGTTTTTGTTTCGTAAAAAATATTTTTATGATTAAATAGGTTTTATGACTTTTTTTGGTTTGAGATGATTTTTTTTGGTTGAAACTTTTTTTTTGTTTGAGATGATTTTTTTTGATTGAATAATTGTGAAACAAATCTAACTCCATACGTTTTATTATCAATAAAAAAAATGAAAATGGGACTTTGCTCGATCTTTGACCTACAGACGCAGTGACAGCGTATGACCACTAGATGGCAGCACCATTTAGAACCAGACATTGGATGCAAAGGCGGAAGTAAACATCATAGCTTGGTTGTCGCTTCTCTGACCGTTCAGATAGTTCAGTATGATGCTCTCGCCTTATCCGAGTTAACTCCCCGTTCATTTCTCCAGAATGGGAGACGAGGAGCAGCAGCAGCAGCGCTCCTTGATGTTTCTCCTGTCCTACATGTTGCTGAAGCGCAGGAGAGACCTAAACCACGCAGACATTCAGAGGCGCGATGAAATCCAGAGGCGCGTCCGACATCGACAGTACTTCTTCCAGAGACAGAGGAGGATGCTCATGGTCAGTGCTTTGGGAGTCGGTCCGGTAATAATCTATAATTATTGGCGCTTTGAACTTAAGTTGTAGTTAAAATGTCTCAAATCCAGAGCTGAACTCTAGGTATGGAGACCCTTTTTGCACACCTAACTGTGTTGTGCATTTGTACACCAGGGAAACCCCAGGCAAGAGTTTTAAAACCTTTCTCTTTGCAGTGGCTTTCTTTCATTCATTCCTTCATAAAGGCTGGCTGTATAGAAGAAACTACTAATATTGCCAACATACGAAAACATATGATGCTTTTGTTCACATGTGTTCTCTAACAAATCTTCACCAAAATCATTTAAACTGTAAATTATATTTACTTACATGGTGTCTTGTGTAAGCAGGTGGTGGAAATAGATTTTATTCACAAAGTATAGGGGCTGAATACATGCAGCCCACATTTTCAGGGTTGAGACCAATGATTCATATCCTTCCACAGTACAATTATAAATTGCTTTTTGTTGGTTTATCCCCCCAAAATCCCAATAAAACACACTAAACTTTTTTTGTTTTATATGGTTTAGAGGGGAGAAAGCTTAATGTGAACACTATTGGGAAGTACTTTTAAAGCCATACCCAAATAAACAAAAGAAAACACTTTTTTGTTGACCTGTAACCTATATAGAGGGGACTGGAGCTTGACAAGACTAGGGCTGTAGTGATACAACTAGAAAATTCCGCAGAAATTTTAAAGGGCCTGCCAAAGTGTGCCCGTCGGATTAATAAAGCGTTCTGACCCTAACCCTATTTGAGATTGGGTGCCTTGCCCAGGGGTACAGTAACATGTGCTGGAGAAAGCAGGAGTCTAACCTGTAACCTTCCAATTGAAAGCCACAGTTGCCCGTGTTGCTAATGACTGAAGCTTTTGCCAGATCCATCACAACATTACAGTGGCTGATCTGATTCACAGCAACAATCAACAGCTGAACTCATTGTTCAATGAAATTCAGTACCAGACTGACATCTATATAAACTTTGGACATGTCCTCCTGACTCACGGTCTGAAATAAAAAAAATAAATAAAGAGGTCATTGTTTTTTTCTTGAAAATTTTCAAGCGTCATACTAAGTATTTTAATTCACATTCAAAAATTCAGAGAAATAATAATTTTATGCAAGCAAAATATGAATAATCACAGGAAATATGTATTCTTCCCACAATGCATTGTGACCTCTGAGCCCGTTTGTGAGAGTACAGCGCTGCTTTACCGGCTGTCTGATCCTCCATGTCTTTTTTTACTGCAGTGAGCCTCGATGTAGCCAATCTGCGTCAAGTATTAGCTTCATTGTGTTGATATATTTTGACGAGCTCCGCCGCTGTGAGTCCAGCTGCACATGCAGGTTATTGGCAACAAGAGACAACGATCGCAGCGCACCGCTAATTGACACTGTTAATGATTAACGAGCTTCAGACCGAGACTGAAGCTTCGCACATGTTCTCACTCACGGTACAAAATATTAAAAAAATTACAACAGTCCATAATCTCTAAATCTTTCAGCCTTCATAGTAAGGATGTCATTTCACACTGAAAAATTCAGAGAAATAATAATTTTATCTAAAGAAAATATCAATAGTCACAGGAAATACTCTCTGCTGTCTCTCAGAGTAATGGCTGCCGCTGGCTGGAACCCGTTACTATGGTAATTAATGCCCCGCAGCTGTGAGGAGACAAAGAGCGGGAAAATCCTCTTCTCCCTCGTTTCTATACTTGGGAGACACCCAGCGCCAGTCTGAAGGACCCTGACAAAAATCCATAAGCCCTAGAAAATTTTTGAAAACATTTTACGGGAGCAGGGATGTGTATCTATGTTATGACCAAGTTTTAGACCAATAGGGCAATATTTATGCCTGTGAGGGCGAGTTAAACACAGTTTTTCAGTAAGCCATCAGGAGTCCTGTGTGTGTGTTTCAGACAGAAAGGTTACTGATGCTGTGAGTTCCTCAATTTCCAATTTTTTCGTTTTTATTAATTTTTGTCGTCATTTTAAGTCAGAATCCCAACAAAAGTAATAGCTCACTTCTCGGCACCGAGCCGCTCGATTTGATACCACTTTTGTGGGTGGGCACGCAGCGGTACGAGCCGCATTAACGGTGATGGAAGAATAATAAATAATAAGTTGAATAAAGAGACATTCTATTAGGTGTAGAATAAGAAGTGCCTGCCATGCAAATGCATGGAGGCAGTGACTGACCTGCTTCGCAGGTCAGTCACTGCTCTCCTTATGCATTGCAATGGCAGGCCCTAATAATCTCACGATACGATACACGATATTCTGTCCACGATACGATATATATCGTGGTATTCAGCAAATGATACAATCCAATACACTTTTGCTGCAATTTTCTGAAAGATTTTAGAGGGACAGAGTGATTTTGATGTTATTTTGTGACTGTTATAAAGTTGGATTGAATTAATTTAACTGAAAACTGATTAAAAGCACCAACTACACAATACCTGGCTCTGGTTGGACACAGACTTAAAGTCGACAGCTGGATAAAATTAATCAAAGAAGTGGTGAGAAAACATGTTTCTTTTAATTAAAACAGTACAAACTGTAGCTTACATGCATTTGTAAAGTAAATAAAGTGAACCAAGTACCTGCTGTGAATAGTTTGATACATTTTAAACCTTGACACTTAACATCTGAAGGAATCACTCTAAGCCTGATGACCTGATGTGAAGCAAGCAGTGAGTGAGTAAGTTGACAGTTGGATGTCACGATACTTGCAGATGAATATTGATTTTTTTCTAGGAAAGAAAATATCGATATATATCACAATATTGATATTATTATACAGCCCTAGACAAGACCCACATTTTCTGAGGATGACAAGCAAGCTTGAAACTTCCAGCCTCTTCCAAAAGCAGTTCTTGTCATTGCTTCTGCCTCTGTCCCGACAGATGATGGTAGCGGGAGGAATGCGCTCCAACGTCCGCATCCGCACCCGACCCTGGACAACCACTCCCCGCTCCGACTGGTGGGAGCGGGTTGTGATGACGGAGTTCCAGCCCTCTGATTGGCTGGACAAATTCCGGATGAGCCGGGAGACCTTCTTCTACCTGTGCGAGAAGCTGAGGCCCCGCCTGGCGCGCCAGGACACCAGCTTCCGGCTGGCGCTGCCGGTGGAGAAGCGCGTGGCCGTGGCCCTGTGGCGTCTCGCGTCCAACGTCGAGTACCGCACCATCAGCTCCCTGTTCGGTGTGGGGAAGTCCACTGTGTGCAGGTGTGTCAGAGACATGTGCCACGCCATCGTGGCGCTGCTCAGCTCCACGTACCTGCGTCCCCCCACCGAGCGGGAGCTGGAGGAATCGGCCCAGCTCTTCCACTCCTACCTGGGCTTTCCTCACTGCGTGGCTGCCATCACAACGCTTCACACAGCCATCATCACCCCATCGAGCAACGCGTCGGACTACGCCAACCCCGCTGGATGGCTGTCTGTCCTGTCTCAGGTGTCTGTGTGGCTCACGTTCCCGCTCACATCCCATTTAGACTTTTGCAACATGTTTTGCTTTCTCTCCAGGTTGCTATCAGCGGTCAAGGCTACTTCTGGGATGTATGTGCCAGTTTCCCCGGTGGGACCGATCCAGCTGAGATCTTACAGAACTCTGCTCTGTGGGCCACAGCTGCTGAGGGGGGACTGTCTCCTGCCCAAACGCCGGTCTTCATGGGGAAACCGCTTAGGTAAGAAAGTAAACGGGTCACAGAACAACCTTCACATGACAACAATGGATCGGCTAAAATCATCCTTCACTCTTTTCTCTCTCTCTTTTTTTTTTTTTTTTTTTTACTAAATGTGATCTAGGGCTTGGAAATATGGCTGAAAAATATATCACAATATAAGTGCTTCATATCAGTTGATATTGATTAGTTTTGTTGTACTCATTTTCTCCTTTCTCACCACCCTGTTGTTAGCAAAACATGAAACTGCGGCTGCGCAAATTACTAAAAAAACAAAACAAAAAAACAACAAATTGTAAAAGAACCAAAACCATTTAAATATTTCAAAATGAATCCAAAAATGTGATCACCTTTTGCAAAAATAAAAATCTGTTCTTTTCAGCAACAACTCCCTCTCCCAAAAAACTTCCCAAAAACTATAACCAAAGATTCTGTTACATGTCATTTCAAACTCCATGTAGACTAATAAACTTTAAATCAGTGGTTCTTGACCTGGGTTCGATCGAACCCCAGTGGTTCGGTGAGTCGGTCTCAGGGGTTCGGCGGAGCCTCTGCCGTGGAGGTAAAGACTCACTTGTGTAAAGTCAAGATGACACTGCACTTTGCAGTCACTTGCTGCAGAGGATCACGTTACATTACTTAGCCAATCAGAGCTGAGGAGGAGCCCTGATTGAAGGAGCTCCACTCTCACCATGGATTTGAACTTTAGTCTTTAATTACTTCAGCAAAGCTCACAGTTTTTACCATCTTTTCGGGGTTGGTACTGCCTCTAGTGGCGTGGGGGTGGTAACAAAACTAATATTATATTACTGTATTGGGGTATTGGGGGGGTTGGAATAAGAAGGGTTCTGTGAATGTGCATATGCAACTGGGGGGTTTGGTACCTCAAAAAAGGTTAAGAACCACTGCTTTAAATGAATTTAAGATGGGAAATGATACTTTTGACAATTAAAACAACTAAAATGAAACAAGAAACAACATATCTATGGGGGGAAAATCTGGTAAAATGAAAGAATTCATTTTTAAGATTTAAGGTAATCAAAACTGAATTTAGAATACTGAGCATAAAATTAACAAAACTGGACACCAATCAAACAAAAACCATCTCTCCTCCTATAAAGATGTAAAATGAGACTGCAAGAAAAGTTTTAAGCGTTTGGAAAAAATATTAGTTGGAAATGCAAAGCAAGATTAGATCGACCAGGGCAGCCTCAGAAGTGGAATATATAAATTGTTTACTCGTTTGTGTCTGAGGGGGCCTTGTTTTTTTTTTTTAATTTTCATCTACTGTCTGCAGGTATGTGCTGCTGGGGGAGGCCTGCTACCCGCTCCAGAGTTGGCTCATGAAGGCCTATCCGGAGCAAAAGAGCCGACGGGGATGTCGCACGGCGCTGCCGGAGCCGCAGCAGCTGTTCAACCGGCGCCTCGGCAGAGCGCTGCAGGCCTCGGAGGAGGCGCTGCTGAGGCTCAGGGCGCGCTGGCAGTGCCTGAGTAAGAGGAACGACTGCGGGCTGGACGTGGTGCCCACCATGATGCTGGCCTGCTGCATTCTGCACAACATGTGCGAGTCCCACGGAGACGCCTTCAAGGCGGAGTGGCAGGTGGAGGTGTGTGAGGCAGAGAACCCCCAGCCCTGCCACAAAGCCCTGGCTCCTGCCAGCATGGACCAAAGTGATGCCGAGGAGGTCCGAGGCCTCTTCTGTGACTATTTCCAACAGCAAAGAACCTGAGTTTAGCTGCCGAGAAAGCTTTCTCAACTGCCGTATCAATTTGTCTTTGCAAATATATAACCTACTGAACTTATCTATTCAGTGCATAAACATTTTTTGATGTTGAACATAGACAGGTGTGTGTTTTCATCTTCTCTGTAAACAACAGCATGTTGACTTGTCTGTCTGGTATCAGTTCCTTCATTAAGGCCAGTTCAGTCCGGTCTGTTTTCGTACGGAAATGCAAAACCTAACCTGAAGATGATTTCTACCGCCAGATAAACGCAGGTGCATATATGCAGTTGCAATACTAATCCCTTTGAACTATTGCACATTTTGCCACAGGCAAATTTCAATGGCTTTTATTTGGGATTTTATGTGGAAATCTAAAAGACATGCATATTTGTAAAACAAAAAAATAATGTATGATTTTATATATTTTTTTTGAAAGTGAGAAATGATGTAATGGGTTTGTATTCATCCTCCCAGAGCTGGTGTTTTACAGAATCACTTTTTTTGTATGTTGCTGGAAGTCTATAGTGTCTCTACCAGCTTTGCACATCTAAATACTGATTCCTCCACCCCTTTCATTCTTATTTCAAAATACCTCAAGAATTCTTCATTATGACTGTTTGTTTATGGTTGTTACAGTTGTTGATATTTTCCTTATCTAGGACAACCTTGTTTTGGAACTTTAGCAGATATGGCATCCCCTCCCCCTTTTCTCTTATTATGACATGTGATCTAGGGCTGGGCAATATGGCTAAATTGTTGCAAGTTTTATTGGTTATTATGATCAAATTTAGAAACAGTGAAGTGAGATTTTTTTAAAGCTTGAGATGCTATTTCATAACCTAGCCCTGCTATAAATGTCTCAACTCTATCCCTCACTTGCTGGTATGTTCCTTGGCATTTATGATCCCGTTTTCTCACCAATGTTCTCCAACAAACCTCCAATGTGGCAGCTGAATTTAAACTGAGAATAAATGACAGATGGCTAGATTGTGTTTACAACTTAGCTATCTGGAGGTAGATGACTGCAAGGCATTTTAGTTGATGGCACACCATGCTTTTCTGATTTTTTTTTTGTCTTAAAACATTTTAAGTTTTATAAATTCAGCATTTTTGCAAGGACGTTTTAAGCTGTTTCTGAAAGGAAGAGGGAAAATACTTCTATATTAAAAAATGTGTATTTAAAAAATATTTTAGTTGCAATAAATTTCTTATTTATTGTAAATAAAGTATGAGAGGTTTACAGACTGACGGGAGTTGCGTAGCCCACAAATTTTTGTGAATGAGTCTTATGCAATTCTTCCCCCTGGCCTCAAGATGTCGCTGCAGTTCCAGCACACCTTTGCCTCCTGGTTACATCGGTTTTTTTTTTTGGTTTTTTTTTCATGCGGCGGTGCTGCTTAAGTGCCATTAAAATATGGGTCTAGTTCCACTTTAACACCGTGCTCCACGCACACGTTTCCATTTTCGAAAAACACTTTGTTTAGCCCACACCATTCGCGTCCTACATTTATAATATGAGACGGTTATATATGCTGTGGACAATTTTCGCATCTCACGGCCGTAAGTTGGGGCGCCCGGATACAAATCCCACCCCGAGACCCGCCTCGCTCATTCCATTGGTCTGCCCCAAACCTGCTTCATGCGGTCCGCCGTCTGTCAGTCAACGCCGCGCTTCCCTCCTCCGCCTCGCCTGGCAGCATCCAGGAGTTCGCCCACCTTATTCCTGCGACGGGCGTTTGATGTGAACATATTTACGGCAAAGGGCCGCCGGTTCGGCGCGAGGTTTTTTTTTTTCCCTCCGCTTATTACCAGCTTTTTGCACTAGCGTTGTCGTTTACCGTCGGGATGACTCAGGATGTAACTGGGTGTTGTCCTGTTGTTTTTAGCTAGGCGGACAAATTCCTCCAACCAGCCTGCCGTTTCAATCACTGCGGGCTGTCGCTGCGTTAGCCGAGGCGCTGTTCAGTTGGGCGGGCTAGCGGGCTAGCAGGGCGAGCGCTGCCGACTGACCGTCTCCGGCCTCATTTAGGGGAGGTTGTGCGGATGTTGTTGGAGTAACGCCGAAGAGATCAGCTGCTGTCACCGGGCTGGATGCTGCAGGTTTGAACCACTCTTGACGGATGGTGAAGATTGAATTGGAAAAGGCAGAGACGGAAAAAAAAAACCTAAAGGGGCTTTAAGTTGCTGCCATTAGGAACAAAAAAGCAAAAAAAAAAAAAAAACACCTAAGCTGTGTTCAGAGCGGTGCAGACAGAGGAGTCCTTAGCTCCCGTTTCCAGTGTGAATTTCCCGTGATTTACGGTGGAACATCCGGGTGAAGTCGCGCTTCTTCCCGGCCGGGGGGACAACTTGACAGCGAGGCCCCTTGGCTAAGTCTCCCCTCCCCCAGTCCCGTCCGTCCATCCGTCCGTCCGTCCAGTCCAGTCCAGTCCCGTCCAGCCCAGTCCGACTGACCGCCTCCTCCTCGCTCGAGGGCCGGGGATTCGGGAGAAACGGAAACCGAGAGAGCCAGCCGTGTTCGTCAGGTCCCGTTTGATCCGGGCTGTCACAACCAGGGGGGATGACTCTGGAGTCCATGATGGCTTGCTGCCTGAGCGAGGAGGCGAAGGAGTCGAAACGAATCAATGCAGAAATTGACAAACAACTGCGCCGAGACAAGCGGGACTCCAGGAGAGAGTTGAAACTGCTGCTGCTCGGTACGTAGCGTGAAAACGTTCAAGCGCCGTTATCGCTCGCAGTGTTTTGTTTTGCTGTGTGGGCAACTTGCCGTCTTGGGCCTTTTTTTGGCAATGCTAACAAATATGCTACCCAGGCTGCTAAGTGGAAGGCAGGTTTCACTGTGAGGCTCTTAACGTGGTTTCCATGAAATGCGCTGCATGAATTGTGATTAGTTTTTTTTTTTTTTTTTGGGGGGGGGGGAACATTAGGCATTCAAATTGACCAGGGGCGTAAACGTGAAAAGCACGGACAATAATGAAACAAAGGTTTCCTGGGCACAAACGTGTAAAAAAAAAAAAAAAGAGGAAAAAAACCCCTTAATTGAACCACTAAAACATATACGTTGATAAATAAATTTAAAACGATTAATACAGTTTGTTTTTCAGCCACAAAAACCTGTCATTAATCATTTCCATTGTGCTGCTGCCTCTCCTTGATGAATGATTTCATCTGCACCAGGGATCAAACTGTTGCAAGTTTTATCGGTTACTATGGTCAAATTTAGAAAATGGGAAATTAAGACTTTACATAGTTCCTTAAGTAATTAACAGTTGTGACTTTTCTTATTCTATTTTTATTTAGAAGTGGATGATGGTTAGAAATGCACCAAGTTGGCTTTTCCATATGGTTTAGTTGTTTTTGTAAAAAAAAAAATAATGCAAAGTGCTTATTTGCCTATTTGAATTTTTTTAAGTGTGCTTTGATGGAGTTGGCAGTTGCGTTTAATTCTATCCAAGCAACAGTAATTACATGATTATCCATGTTTATATGTAGATCCCGATAACGTGATTTTATTTTTCTTTAGGCAATTCAAAAATATATGTAGTTAAATATGTAGTGATATAGGTTTTCTGGTCAATACAGATTTTCTGAGAGGTCTGACCTGTTATATCTGAATTGGACATTCAGAATAAAAATGTTCTATTCTTAGTTTAATAACTATTTTTTGTTTGTTTGTTTGTTGTTTTTTTACAACATGCACACTGCATCTAAAATGTTATTTTACTTGACCGGCATGTAAATAATACATGCATGCAAACCTCCTCTTCTTCTTCTTTATGTGACCGTCTCTGCACAGTGAATGAACTGTGATGCAACGTCCTTAGTCGTAAGGGCCTAAGGAATATTTAGCATGCTCTGAACTTCAAGTAGCATATTCAGGGAGTTTCTAGTGTCTGCCCAGCTCATAACAAAGCAATCTCAGTGCGCTGTGTGTCCATGCTGCAAACTGTAATTAGCCTGTGACACGTCTTGCCATTTATTAAAAGAAACTTGTGAAATTATTTTGTTGCCGTTGGTAGAAACTCTAGAAGCAATGTGCCGGGCACATTAGGAGGCATGAGTTGCTGATGGAGATTGAGCTGTTAAGCAATTTGCTCATTTATGTACAGCAGTTGTTGGGCTGTTTGTTTTCCAGCAGTGAAAACACCAGCTACCGCAGGAAGAAAGCTCTCTCGCTGCTGCTGCAAAAGTAAATGCAATGACGCGATATGTAGAGAAATGGGCAACACAAGGCAAAAGCTTTTTTATTATTATTTTTTATGCCAGCACTTTGGATCTGCAACAAATTATCTTTGAATAAGTTTCAGAAATTCTTAGTGAGATTTTAATGAGATGATGTGTGAAAATCTGCCGCAATATTTGGACTTTAACACATCTACATTAGCAAGAAAATAGAAGTCATTTTGAAGTATCCCATTTATTTGACTTCAGGTTTATTTCTGCAGGTGATTTCTATGAGAGACCCGTTTTTAAACAATTATTTAAATCGCAATAATTAAGGTTGACAGATTTAATGTGAAAACAAGCCGGTCTGAGTGTAATTATGAGAATAAAAGACTTGAGTGAAATGATGGGGAAAATATTAGCACTACTACTAATAATAATAGCATGTTGACACACTTTTGTTGCAGTAAAGCAGCCAGACATTTTGTTTAACCGCTTCACTTTTTAATGATACATTTTCTCCAAATGTTTTATAAAAACGATTATATTAACTCTGCAGAATTTGCAAATGGCAATCACAAACGCAGCCAACGGTTGTTGCTTGTTTTGCATGAAATAGTTCAGTGCAGGACTCCATCTTTTTAGAACTACTGATATTTTTTTTGGACAAAACAATATTTGGCAGATATTTGTGAACTGTGCTGCATGTCGTCCCGTCCTGCACTACTCTTGTGTGTTCGCTCGTCTCATTTTGTACTACATAGATGGCAGCTATATCCTTCATTTCACTAATCTCTGAACTTTTAACATAAATTAATTTAATCTGAATTAGGCTTGAATTATTTTAATATTGCATTTCAAACCTCTTGACGACTTCTGTTATTCAGTAAAGTTTAATGTGGCTAGTTTGCAATTTTGTTTGAGTTTGCCTTTGAGGCTACATGCTAACTATTATGTTGCCTAATAAAATGAGATTGGTGTAAACCACTGATGATGGTAATGCACATGCAGGTAATGAGGAAATTGGTGATCGACAGAGCAAATAAGTAATTACTTCAGAATAGTTGCAGAATTCACCATTTTCTGTTTGTGTTTAAATCGGCTGTCAAAAACAAACACTTCCTTGAAGGCTAGTTATAGTTTCAGCAACCTTAGCTATTGTAGAATGATCTTATACTTTCAAATTAATCAGTTTCAACTTACATTGAATAAAAGTTTACGCAGTATAAAGAAAATTTAGTTGAGTATTTCTACAAAAAAAAAACCCAATTCTCTCTGTTTTGCCTCCAGCAGACAACAGGAAGAACTTGGTTCAGGTGAACAGCAGATAACACCTCAGCCACATTGCACAGCTTTTTAGTTTGGAGCCGTTCTGTTTCCACCTTTTGTAATTTTCCATCTCATAATTATTAGGACAACTCTCACCTGTCATTGTAATCATTTTTATTCTATACTGTGCTGCTACTACAAGGAAATCCTTGCAAAAATAATTTTAAGTTTAGTGTAGAAATAAGCCATACAATAATCACTAGTAATTGTAAGATGTATCTGTATAAAAATAAATAATGATAATCGGTATAGCTCAATAAGTGCATTGTAGTTGACTAGATAAAGCAAAGTAACTGTTTTACTTTTAATGTCTATTGTGATTGAAGATGTTAAGGATTTCTGTACATGTGGATGTACTAGCAGTTATTTAGTTAATTATTTTTTTACACCAATTTATTGGCAGTTCAAAGGCTGGAAAAAAAAAATCCAACTTTTTTTTGTTTTAATGCATCAAGCTTACACTCTGAATTTTTTTCATTATCTTGCACCTAAATGTGCTTTTTCAGTTTAACAATGAAACAGACTTAGTGTCAGCAAATCTTCCACATTTTTTTGTTTTTGTTTACCCAAATACAAATGTCTAAGAATGATTCTAAAATTTAGATATTAAGAAAGTTGGTTACATATCTTTTGTTGCATCAGAGGGAATAATCTTGCAATTTATTTTATGTGTTTTATAACCCTAGAGATCACGGGGGGGGGGGGGGAGCATTAGACAAAACTTTAAATTGGTTTTGGCCAATAAAAGCCCTATCAGTGGATGTCTATTGTTTATCCATGAGCGTCGTTCTGAATGGACTTCCGTTGCATGTTATATTCATTAATCGTTTTATTATTTGTGCAGCTTCCGGTCTTTACATCTCTAATGTGAGAGCTCAAGATGGATTCACATACACTTAGAAACCTAATGGAGTCTGGAGGCTAGAGGAAAAAAAGAAAAAGAAAAAAAAAATGCAGCAGCTTTGAGTTGCCTTCAACATGTTGCGTAACATTTGTATGGCTAGAAAAGGGCTTTGGCTCCCTCACTTAGACCTTGCTGGGTGTCCAGTTTGTCACCGCTGCATTTCTTTTTATTGTTCGGTAAGCACGGCGTTGCACAGAGTTTACCCTTCTGGAGGACAAGGATTCTGATGGATTTGCCCCCTCGTCCTGGAGTCTAGCTGAGTAGGTTAGCTATTTTTATAGCTGGTGTGTGGGCAGGTGGGAGCTGCTGTTGAATAAGTTGAGCTCCACTGCATTGATTCATAGTTCTGTGGACACAGAAACATTTGGCTGCGATTTATCACAAATGCGCCCGTTTTCCTTTTTCCTTTCCTTCAACGCGCGTCGAGAGATGCGCTGCCACTCAGCCGCTCGTCAAGCAGCTTTTTGGATCACCGAATGTTGGAAACTTGCAGGAGGAGGTGGGAACGGGGAGGTGGAGGAGTGGGGGACAACGACGCAGGTGTCCATTTTTAGGACAATTAGAATTATCTAGGTTGCATCCTTGGTTTCAAAACGTTTGCTCCCATTTCTCACCCACCAAAAGCAGTCCTGGTTATCCGACATGTGTGTCTCCTTTATTTCCCTGCTGAATACCTCAGCTCAGTAAAGTAGGCCACACTAGAGCCATACCATTGATGGGGCACATTCTGCTTCATGTCGTACATTTCGACCACTGTGGCGCTCTCTTCTACCTCGCTGCTGAGGTGAGAGGATCTGGAAAGAGGTGTTTGCTTTTCTGCTGTGCTTTTGAAAAGCCTGTGTGCTGCAATCATTTTGGGTTTTTGCCAGACTGTCTGTGAGGGACGGATTTCGACACTTAGACGGGTTGGAGCTACCGTGCTTGGGTTGGTGTGAGATTCTGATGATATGGGAACTTGGAGGAAAAATAGTAGGGTTTCTCATTGTCACGTTAAATACACAAAGACCTTACACAAACTAATTACTCATCTTAAAGACTGAAAAGCCATAATTGTTCCTATTATAACTTAATCTCCAAGGTATTTTTGAGCAAAATACCTGTTAATAAGCGTCTAGCATGATGATGCATCAAGAGATTTACAGAATTACAACGTATTTACTGCCAAAGTGAATAATATCCTTCTTATGGTGAAATTAATGCAAATAGTTTTTATAGGCACTAGATGTGAAGGCTTTCAGCTCAACACTATTTCTTTAAAACTCCTATTTTGGTTGTTGCCTTGCTGTTGGCTAGTAGAGTTGGACTTGGACAACACTTGGTTACATAAAAACTCAAGAAACCTTTTTTTTTTTAATTTGATTTGGTTGAAGAAAATAATTGGGGGCATACCATTGATATTTATATTTGTTAATGTCCTTTTCAAACCACCAAATAAATATCTTGACTGACTAACCGTTAGTTGCTAATAACACTGAACTCCATTCTGCCAGCGCCAAACAGTTATCTTATTTTTATTATTATTTTTGTTGCAGCACTACTTGATAATTTCTAGGTTGAAATCTTAATATTCTTAAACTGTTCAAACAAGAAGGGGATTTTACACTTAACAGATTCTTTACAACACATTTTAAGATTTCTGAAATCTTTACAGCCTTTATCGGGTAAACGTGCACAAAATATTTACCAGTCAAACCTGGACATGGATGACTCCACACTGAGTCCAGATTCCTTCGAACCGTTTGTGACACATTTATTCCCGTGAAATTCGGGGTGGGAGGATTCTTAGTTTTCCCAAAAGTATATAAGATATTCATTGTTCATTGTTACACCCCTACAGATAAGGTTTGGTAATTTTATTTTTATTTTAACTGTTTCTTTGTGGTTGCTGGTCTACAGTACTTCAGCCATATGTGTTTTTGCCAAGTACTCCATTAATAAAGGTGTAATGAAATTTGTGAAACTTTTATTTCTAAAAACAGAGTATTGGTTTTCCTAAAAAATATTTCTTAAATCATGTTTGACTGTGTCTTGTGTTGGAAATAACATTGAAGTTTAAGTAGCAGATTTCAAGTTTTTTTTTTTTTTTTTTTTTTGCCAATATGCCTAACAAATTATTCTTCTTTTAGTTAATCAACTATTGCTTAAAAAGAGAATTACTTTTTTAGTGGATGGCGTTCTTTAGTTTCCATATCATGATTGGAAATAATCCAATTGCTGAAAACACAAACAGTCAAATTTGTCTCATACGGTAGAGACAAACTTAACAACCTTCGGTCAGTTCAACCAGAGAAAGTTCTGGTCGCACCATAACTTTCTATTGCAGCATTTATATATTTTTCACTTTGAACTGTGAGGATTTAATGGAACTTATTCCTACAACCCATAATGCTTTGCGTGAACAACGACATTCACACTTTCTTACCTGAAATGACCCATTCATCAACGCCACAGCCGGACCAAGGGGTTGATGCCTCAATACCGTTGTTCATCCCCTGCCTATGGCCACATCTAAACTCTCAGTACGACTCTCTTTCTCCGGTGTTGTGCTTTGGTCTCTGCCCGTGTCTCCGAATGAACCCTGGTTTTGATGACAGGCAATAGAAGACATTTATCAAAGTGTCAGGGTGAAAGGCAGAGAGCAAGCAAGAGCTGCAATTAGTCACGGTATAAGTGGATCGTTCAGTGTGACTTAAGTCGTGTTGGTGAATGCCTGAATAAGGACGTGTAAGGTAGGATTAGTCCGGGCTCTAATAGGCTTGGTTAAACACATCTGCTGCTCAGACTTTAAGATGTCACTGACTCCTATTATCCCCCCTCTGGCATTATTCAACCCTCAGTGAGTCGCCTTCTACACGGAGAGGACAGGACAATGTCTGTTTCCGAGTGTTTAACCAGATGTGCCACACTGAGACGATGTTTATAGTTCTTCAGCGCTGCGAAGCTGCTCTGTTGTCAACGCCCACCCTTCAAGACGCTGCCCTGACCACCGGATCGATTGGGTTTCGGCGTCTTGCCCAGGGGAAATGAGACCGGTGACCCCTTCTGCTTTAGACTGTCCGTACCGAGCCACAGAGCCGCCGTCAGGTGTGCTCGACTGCACTGGAGTTGAACATTGATAACAATCGCCTTCTTGGGTAAATCTTGAGGTTTTCTGTGTTTACACTACTCAGCAAATTCAGCACATGTACAGCAGATACAGTTTGTTGTTCATTTCAGCTGATCTTGCAAGAATGTTCCCCGACAGCTTAATCTAGTTAGGTATGCACAGTTTGTACATAATGTGTTACAGCTGACTGCAGTAGCACTTGTGCAATAATTTAATTTATTAATGACTAGGGAAAGCTAAAATTGTTAATAAGTACTTATTTGCTGATAATCCATATACTATTACAAAAACGGTGGTCATAAATGATTAAGTACTTCAGTTTTGGTTGTGGCCTTGTTGACTTTAGTACATCAAAATAGAGCTAAAGCTAACATGGACAGATTATGAGCCAGTAATAGTCCATGTTCTTTGAATGACCCTGGATGATAAATCAAGCACACGTGTTAATAACAAAACAACAACAAAGAAACATTTGCAGCATGTTACCTGCCTGTGCAGCTCACTAGCTTGTTTCCCCTCCATTTAACTTAAGATAATAGGATTGTTTAAAAGACTGGAGTCTAAGTCGAGTCTAAAGTTTCTTTTCTTCTTCTTTCTGTAACTTTAAAGGTGAATTAAGTCCCAATCTCGTTGACAAAATGATTTTCCTCTATAATTCTTTTAATTGGTTTACTTATTAACGAGTAAACCAAGCTTCACAAGTTGTGAACACTGACCTAGTTTTCAAATGCCTAAAGTCGTGTCATAGTTGTGGTGCATTTTCTGATCAGAAAAAGATCAGATCTTTGAGTTTCCAACCGGCTAACCAGCAGTCTGGGTCAGTCGAACTGAAAATCGGCCGATTCTAGTAACCAGCAGGTTTTGTCAAGTTGAACGTCTTCGAAATGTGAGGAATGGAGTTTGCTACCAAGTCATGGAATCGACACAAACAAAAAGCTTGATCCATTTCAGTCTTTCTATTTTTCTAGTACTCAAAAATGTATGTTGCGCTTTGCTAACTTTTACCTCAGGGCACAAGAGTCAAAATCCTTTGACTCGTCTCTAAAGGTTTAAATATTTTTTTCACAGCTGAAGGATTCCTTATGTATTTTCTAAGTAAACAATACCATTGTAGCCGCGTATATTGAGATATCGTCTCTGTCTTGAGTAAAGCAGTGCCCGCAGTCTGGCTGCCTGTCATGGAGTGCCATATCAGGCCATACTGACAAAATCCCGCTCCACAGAGCAGTAATTTGCCTCTACTTGGTCAAAACACAGGGAGCCAGAAGCTACAGCCTTTGCTGCCTTGGGTAGATAGACTGCTGGAGATGTCAGGAAGATGAGAAGCTTGCGCAAAAACTAGTTGAGGTTAGGCTTCTAGTAAAGCTCCGTTAGTGAGCCGGTGTGGGCTACAACATATTGCATTTAAACATGGATGCTGCTAGAGAGGGATGTTTTGTGATCAAAGGCTTAAAAGCGTGCCGCATTGCTCAAACATTGACTCAGATGACATATTTTAATGCCCGGATTAATTGTTGCATGTGATCCTCGTTGTTACCTTGGTTAAAATGTGTTTCAGAGGAACAGTCTGGTTGAACCAGGAAGATGATCAGATTGTAGGCTGACTTTTTTTTCCTGAACTCACTACTCTTGCCAAGTGGTCTTATTTTGATCATATATGGCAAAGGGGGGATGTTCTAACTCTTCTGCTCAGTGTGTGTGTGTACAGAGCTGCTAATGCCAGTGGATCTGGAGCCCTGCACATGGTTGGGTATTGCAGAGCTCTTTACATGGTCCGAACTAGCTCTATGCTATATAGAGATAATTGGCATAAGTGGGTGATTAAATGTGTCTGTAAATATCCTGAAAGTGTTTTCAAAGTAAACTCACCAACTGATTGTGTCATTCTTCTATTAAGAAGTGATTTTGGTGTTTACTTTTCGACTGGAAGTGATATTTATGTTTTGGACCGGGCTATCCAGAGTCCCAACTTGGATCTGTCAGAATCTGCAGAGTTGGCTAAAGATAAGACAGGATGCCTTGGAAAAATGCATAAAGCTGGTCTGTTAGAAAACTGGTTTAACTGCTTTAAAGCCAAAGATTTTTCCATTGCTTCTAAAGTCAGGCTATACATTTATTGCAACATTGCAGGTTTTTTTTTTTAAATAATCTGGGGGTGGGGGGGAGAGGGAATTGATGTTTTTTTAAATTGATTCTACATTTACATCTTTTTTTTATATTTAGAAGGATGTCTGTCTCATTTTAATCAGAACCAAACTTGTCACTTTAATCTTCAACCAAGTACAACAGCAGCCATTTTTGTTGTTCCTGATTTTAAAAAAAATAAATCATTACTTTAATGAAAAGGCGTAAAAAAGCATTTACAACACTGACTGTGCATAGTATAATACTGCTACACTGGAAGTCCATAAATCTAGTCCTAAGTTTGTTGAATTGAGTTGCATCTTTTGCAGTGAACACTGAACTCTTTTTCACATATTATGTTGAGTTGTTAGCGCAACCTGTTCTCATTAGCGATAGAAAATAAATAAAACCTACCGAAGTTTAGAGTCAAATGATTTATTTTTATGTAAATGTTAAATTTTTATTGCATTTTGTCTTCTTTTGGCTGCATCCATCTTCCGATTAACTCTGACCAGCTTTCTTGTATTATGTTACCACAACATGATACTGCCATTACCATCTTCCACCGTTGAGAAAAATGTTTAACACCAACTTTCTTGTGGCAAACTTCATGTGGGACTATTGACTCTCTTTCAGCAATAGCTTTCCTCTTGCTAAAATTCCTAAAGTCTGGATCTGTGGAGTTCAAATGTAAAAGTTGAGATTTTGCCATTTAGCAGCGACTTTTGTCAAAACTCAGGATATTGTTTTATAACCTAATCTTTGGGGTGTTTTTTTTTTTCCCTTCGCCACAACTTTCCCCCCTGATGTGTCTGTCAGGTTCGATGTTCTTCATGATATTGATCGTTTGCCAACATTCTCAAGTTAACCTCTCAGGTCTTCATAGATCAGCTAATAATTGGTGGTTGTAATGTGACTACATTTGAAAAAGTTGATGGGTGTGAATACTTTTCCAAGATTACATTTGTATGCCTGAATGTGCATAGGTTTGTTTTTCTGTTGCGTTTTGCTTTGTGGTTTGAAAACCATCTACAGGCGCATGAGAGGATCAAATTCGGCACGTTAAAGCTGGAGTTGAATTTCACATCTCTCTCTGTCGTTCAGTGGCTTCTTGGAAAGTTTATCGCTTCCCATCACAACATAGAAATACTTTTGTTGAACAAGCAGTGAAGAAAATGGTAAAGCTAACAATCCCAACAAAAAGGACAGTTTTGGAGGATTTCTCAACTTTATTGATGGGAATTTAAAATCGAAAATCGTATCATAACAAGAAATTTATCCCAGTAAACAATAAAATGCCCACCCTTATTTTGAACCCTAAGTTTGTTTTTGCTTTTAATAATTTGAGCAATTCATGCCCCTAACGAGGTACGCAGGTAAAACACACTGCCACCCTCTGAATCCTGGTTTTTGCTCACTCACCCACTCCCACTTGACTAGAACGACACTCGCTCGCTCGACAGACAAGGTGATTCAATCCAAGTGTGTTAGCTTGCGATGCGTGTGTTTGTGTGTGGCACAAGCTCCAGCATGTATCTTCGATTTACAGTTCCGACACCCACCCCCACACACACACATGCACGCACGCAGGTCTCTCAGCAGCTGCAGAGCCGTCCGCACAAAGCGGCACATCCAGACAGCGATAAACACAACAGATTCTGACGGCAAGCGGCGATGGTTCTCTTTCTGCGTCGCTACGTGTGCAGGTTTGTTGTTTTTGGTGCGGCCTGGGATGGCCTGGGTCATGACTGAGGAGAAGTGGGCCATCGCAGCAGAGGTAACATCCATGCCTTGAGGTTGACCTCAGAGTCTGTGTGTGGTACATTTAGCCAGGCATGTGGTGTCTTGTGGGGCTTCAGGCCGTCTTGGCTCAGACTCCTCTCTGTGTGCCGTAAAGAGGCCAATTTCCTCAGTGATGTAAAGATCGGGAGCCACGCTGCATTTTGGTCAGCCCTCTTCTTCCTCTGACTCGCACGATGATTTTTCCAGGGTGCTGACAGAAATGCCAACACGTGCTCAAGCCCAGTTTCGAGGTTTGTTAGCACTTTCACCTCGATGCCGTGTCGATGCAAATCCGTTCGCCTCGCTGAGATTGAGTTGTCATGTTTCCTACGGAGTGGACAGTTCATAACCTGTGATAAGCCACCACTGCTGAATGTGTGGTATTATATCTGTGTGTGTATTTGCATGCGGGTTTCCCATGATAATCTTTGGCGCATAGAGAGAGTTGGCAGGTATTGCAGGCAGGCACCAGGTAAGCAGAGGGGAAGAGTTGAAGGGGTGTAATGAGGTCACGTGACGTTAACTCTAATCAGTGAAATCTCTTATGTGGGATTATCCAGTTGCTGTGCCATATGAGAGAACTGTGTAATTATAGTCCCATTCTTAAAACTACTAATTTATTGGAGTAGTAGTCACTTTACATTAAAACGAAATGGTTAAAATCAGTCGCAACTGATCCCTGCCTATATTTTCAAATTTACAGAAAAGTCCATTTTTCTTTTCTCTTTTTTGCTTTGTGGGCTTGTTGGAGCATCTTCTGGTAGAGAACGCAACCCATATACGGAGACCTTCATAGAATCAGCCGTTTCCAATTCTAGTCCTGGCCCAATGACCTTTGACTTTTTGTCTGACAACTGTCAAATAAAGGCCACTAGAGCCTATTTAAAAGAAAAGAAAAATAAATAAAATGCCTAAAAGACTGCAGACTGACTACAGTGCAACATTGGACGACTGGTGGTTGTTAGGCAGCCAATCCAGAATCTCTCTCTCCTGCCTTGGTGCTGATTGGCCAAATCCTCTAAAGATGAGATGAAGAAGACCACAAGTGTTGGTTTCTGTAGTAGTGCTCAGACCATTTCCACTGTGTGTCAATGCATATTAAAATATGAAAATACGACACTAATTTCAGTATTGTTTCGGTTCATAATCTGTGGAACCTAAACATAAAACTCATTTATTACTAAAGAATTTAAGGGTTAATAATCTATACCAATAACAATATAAAAAAATCTAGAAATCTGACTGTGGAAAAGTAAGAAATTTAAAATCTTGAAGCTCTGACCTTAAACACATTGGTTCTAGTGACACCATTGGAAAAATCAAACAAAATCAGCCAAGATGTGAAGAAAAGATTTCTCAAAGTTGGATTTATCCTTAGGTACAGATACCAGATGCTTGATGATGCCACCACGTTCATCTGTTCAATAATTAAACTTATTAAACTGGTTATGTGTCCCAGAGATGGGCCCTTGTTGCTGACAAATTGTGGAAATGATTTGGCAATCCTTTCCGACCTCGAACAGAAAAAATTTAGTCTGCTTTGGTATTGACGTTCACATTTTTCCTCTTGATTTTCAAAGAAAAGAAAAGTAATTTGGCTGCTATTGGTGACGTTGAGAACAAGACACAGTCATAATGTGAAAACCAAAAAAACCGTAACCAATTAAATTACAATTTTTAACAAAAATTTCAGGCTTAGAAATGATTATTTTTTTAATTAAAGTTACAAAAGCTTCCCCCCCACACAATATTTAAATGGAGCATCAAAAGTAAATCTAAAGCATAAAAATACCATTCTATCTTTTTTTGAAAGGCCTATGAGTAAAAATTGCACCCTTGTTTTTTCTTATTTCTTTAAATGTGGAGTTGCATTAAATACCAAGGTTGCCATATAACGTTCATGCGATTTTTTTTGTTTTTTTTCCTTTTTTTTTTTTATATCAATGGCCACGCAAAGCATTCAACAACCTACCTGTTACACCCAGAAAAGCCTCTCATTAGATGAACTTTAAAGCTTAGGAATAGTACGATGAAAGCATTTAGTGGGTTAACAGATCTGTATTCCTTGGTACCAGAATCTTCCTCGGGCCTAAACATCACACCCGTAGTATCTGAGGTGTGCGTGTGAGGGAGGTAGAAAAAGTTTCTCCAGACATCAACTCATCTAAAACCGCAGTATTTAATACCACAATGTGAGTTCTACCGGGTATTACTCAAAACTGACACCCGTAGTTATGTAAAGACTTATGAAAACCAGGTGTTCAGAACCTGCTCCATCATGGATTTACTGTAATGCAGTTCTTCTTTGACCAACTCCTTGACATTTGGGTACTTGTAGCGACTGATAATAGAAACTTTTACTTTCGTCCATGTCTGTGTGATTCAGGAAACGCTGTAGCTCCACAAAAGACTGGTGGTGTGTGGGCTGTGCTATGTACCTTGCACTGTTGCATTGGGACATAATCTCAGCTCTCTCTCTCTCCTTTTTTTTTTTTTTTTCCTCTCTTCCCTCACACTCCTGGCTGCTCGGAACAGAAGGCGTTATCAAGCCAAAGTAGTGTTTGAGCTATTAAAAGGTGACCTCTTTTTTCTAGGTCATTACCAAAAAAGAATGGATTGATTCTAGTTATGAATATCCAAAATTCTTGACAGAGAGGGATGAGAATGGAGAGGCATATTTCTTGCCTCAGGGAGGCTAGGAGGGGTTGAGATGAAATGGAGCAGGAGGTTGAGAGGGGTTTTAGTGGGGTGGTGGTGGTGTGGATTTGTAAGGGTAGCGAGTTGGTAAGGACGTGGAAGTGGTTGCGGCGTGAGGAGGAAACCAGGAAGACAGAGGCGCGCAGTGTGCTCTCTGGTCAAAGGGGGACACGACGGTTACGAGAACGCCTCAGGAAGATCTTGTGACGTGGTCACGAGAAATAAATCAGACAGTAAGTTGAGGAGTGATCTTGTTGCTCGTCTGCAGAAGCAGGATGCAGCCAATGCCACACTCTGTATTTGACTTTTCTTTTATTTATTCTTTTCTCCATGTTTGGTTTGCAGTACTAATTAACATCAGTGGTTAGCCTTTACTGCCGTGCATTGATTGTTGGAGAAGGAGGAGGAGGAGTCACTTGCTGCTACAGCGAAGGACTCGAAGGCCCAACTTTGAGTTGGAGGGGATAGAAAGTACGTATTCTTGCGCGAACATGGACACCGCTGACCTCGGCCCCTCCCCTCCTCTCCCCTCCTTTTAACGTCTCATTGGATTGTAACTCGGGGCCCATTCTTCTTCTTCTTCTTCTTCTTGTTCTCTGTGGTGCGCCAGAAGATGAAGAGCACAGAGGGAGCCTGAGGGGCTCTCGGTTATATTTGCTGTCTGCAACGAAAGAGAGGAGAGAGTAGGGGCGGATGGGAGGGGTTTAAAAAAAGAAGCAAAAAAAAAAGCAGGAACGAAAAAGCGAGGAAGACAGAGGAGGGGTTGCTATAGTAACAGGAATATGGCTGCTCTTCAAAAACCTTGAATGTAGGTGGTGGTGAGATGAGTGTGTGTGTGTGTGTTTTCCCCAACCTTGTCTTCTCTCAGTTTTGCAGATATTATGGATGTGCTGGAACCTTTCTGATCTCAGTAAGGACTGAAATGCCATCAGCTTGACTTCTTTTTTTCTTCTTCATTATTTGTATTATTTAAATGGCCTTAGGGTGGCGTTTCCAGGCAGCATGTAGAATATGAGGGCTGTTAAATCTCGAACAGCTTAAACCCATTTTTCTAGGAAAAAAATAAAATAAAATTCTCCACTCGTTTGTTTTACAACCAGATATGGTCGATTAAAAATGCAGATTTTAGGAGAGATTATTTGAGAAATGCAACCTCTGCTGTCACCTTTTTAGGCAGCGGTAGCTCGGTGTTGGATCCAGGAAATGAGGCTAGCTGTCTTAATTATCATAATCAAGTTAGCTCTCTGTTTCCACTCATGTCTTCTTCCTGGAAGTATTTTTTAATTTGGTCACTTACCAAACTAGGGCTACTTCCTGACATCAGACAAGGGTGCTTTGACATATTTGTCATCATAACCGGATTAATCAACTTGGCATTTAATATCAGGAATTTCCTAAAAACTAAATCCAGCTAAGGTTGGACATTTTAAAGAAGACTCTATTTGTTGCTGCCTACTTGAGCCCCTCACCGAGTATCTTTTTGGTACAAGTGAAGAACAACAATTAGTTTTATTGCTGCTGTAATAACATCATATGTATATATTGACTGTTATTGTTTGATGAAAAAATAAAATGGAGATTAAGCTGTTGCCAACTAAAACACATGCTGCTAATTGCTCATTGAAAATAAAGTGACCAATAATAACCCACACCATGATGCTGCCACCACCATATTCTCTTTCACTTGCTGTTTTATTTTTTTTACACCCTGAAGTATTTACAGTTGAAATCTTTCTCTCTGACAAGGAAATAAAAATGAATTTCCTTCTTTCAGCGACCAGGACAGGAAGCTCTGCACTATTTTATGCTAACAACCGGAGATCTCCGGTACTGCTTCAGATATCTCTTTGAAAGGATTTTGAACTGTAGATATCATCTGAGGAAATATTTTAGTGGTTTCGAAACTGTAACTTATTAAAAAACTCTGTTGGACCTTGCCACTGGCAGCTGGCCCACGCCTTCCTTCGTGCAACAGATTGCGGCAATAGCAGCACCTCTACAAAACATTTGATATTCTAATAACGTCATATCGGCAGTGCTGAAGTAGATAAATATATTTTATGTCCCAGTGAGAAAATGACAGTTGCATAGCTGAGATCAAAATTATTCATATTTCTGAGAATCTCATAGGTTAAAAGTCATACTTAAATAAAATATGTGTTCCGATGAACCTAGTTTGTCAAATTAAGACGAATGTAATCAGGCATTAAACACACGCTTCTCCTTTAATTGGACTACAGTCTTATTCTAATATTATTTTCACTAGACGCAAATGGATAATCGATTTAATCATTAGAAATAAAAAGCCTGCAAACAGTCCGTGTGTAGTTGGTCAATATAACATGTTTGACTTTGAGAATTGAGTTACTGAAATCAACTTTTCAACCATTTTCTAATTGATTGAATGGGTCTGTGTGAAGATCTGGCATGTCTAGAGCATGAAGACATTATACAGTATTTCCCTCTGGACTCTTCACACTTCATGAAAAACTGAACTGTTTCTCATGGTGACAGAAGAAATGCTGGAGAAAAATACTTTAAATTTCTGACCCATCAAACAATAGATGTTGGAAATTTGATCCAAATCAAACAGAGCCTTCCTTTGTTTTTAATTGGTGAGTGCAGATTATGTGGAGAGTTGATGTTGTGATCTCAACTGCTCTTGTTTTCTGACTGAATATTTAGTGCCCATTAAACAAAATATTTTCACAATTAACTCTTTACTTGTATAAATTAACTGGAATTCTGAAATAATTGGTTGCGTTTCTAGAGAAACCAGTTCACTTAAGGTCTCTGCTTTCATTTCTGGCCCTTTTTATGCGTCCCTTGTAACTTTGCTTCTTGTCTTTGTTTTGTTGCCCGTTGTGTTCAGGTACGGGAGAAAGTGGCAAGAGCACCTTCATCAAGCAGATGAGGATCATCCACGGAGCCGGCTACTCGGATGAAGACAAGCGGGGCTTCATCCGGCTTGTTTACCAAAACATCTTCACCTCCATGCAGGCCATGATCCGCGCCACCGAGAACCTCAAGATCCCGTACAAATATGAACAGAACCGGGTAAATGCTGGCCCGCTGACAACAACGGGAAAATCTCAATGTCAATTTCTTTTAATTACTTTCACATTTAAGAAAAATGTATTGTCTGCCATCTGAAAGACGTCATTCTGCTGCTGGAAAAATGGATGCAAAAAGTCTATTTTGATTTTGTATATTGAGGAAAGAAGAGTAGCTTTTTTAAAAAATATATTTTATTTCTTCAGGGTAGTGCAAAGATTTTTGTGATTTTTTTTTTTTTTGTTTGTTTAATGAGACGAATCTAAATAATTTGGTCTTTAATACTATAGAAAAAAGTCGTTTTGTTTTTATGGCTTGTTTTTGTCTTGGTTTGAATGTGTGCATTATGCCAATTTTGCCATTATGGGACAATAAAGGATATTTTTATTCTATTATTTTTATTATAAATATTAATAAAATAGGATTCATTCAATATGTTTTATTTATAGAACTAAATAGGATTTACATCCCATTTTATTCTATAAGTAAAACAATTTTATTTATAAAATAAAATATTCTATGGATTTATGTATTTTTTTTTAATGGATAAGAATGAGAAATGTGATAGAAATTTCTTTGTTCTTTTGATATTGTCAAGGAACTTGACTTGCGGTCCTGGGAGGCAGAGCCTGTCATCATGGAAGAATAATATAATGATAAGATAAATTAGATTTCTATTTTCATCCTGTGTTTTGTACTATCAAGTATTTAGCAGCGGTGAGCTGAGCCGCACCTTGAATTGCGCAACCTCTCGCTAACTCCATGAGAGCCTGTTCCTCCTGTCTGTACGTCGCCAATAAAATGGCTAAAAAAACTATATAATGTACAGTGTTGTCACCAACTGTGTACGGCGTTTAGTGTGTTGAGCGATCAGAAACGGCAGAGAACAGACTCGAGGTGAGGCAGGCAGTTCTCCTGCCTCATGGCAGGGGGCGCTCATGATCCCAGACATTGTGACTCTGCAAATGCAGAGTAAGAAACAGCGAGCTAGTGATAGAGTACATCAGTGAAGCTACACAATGAGTACGTGATACAGAGAGAGAAAACAGGTGGTTTTGAGTTGTACCTCAACGGATTTACCCTTTGCTATGCAGCATAGCACTAAAAATATCTACATTTCCAAGATTCATTGAGTTAACGGAATTATTCTACCGCGGCAGCGCGGCTTTGGAAGGCATGTGAAATAGTCTTTTTGCCCTTCAATGTTGTACGCATGCGCGAAATTTCCGTATGCAAACAATAACGTGCTGCGGGGCTTAGGATTTTGATTCAGTGCCTCACCAGCTACGAACCACACCGCACGTCACTGATGTATATAATTTTATTTTTTTGTATTATTTAAAACCCTTACAAAATGTCTTCACCGCGACAGACGTTTTATTTAAAACTCAATCAACTAGCATTTTTTTCTGAATGCAATCTGCGTGGGTAGACGGCGTGTTTTAGGTCTTACCTTGAACCAACTTCTGGCACCGAAAGTTATGCTAAAATCTGTCTGGCGAAAATATATTTGGAGGACATAGACCTGGTGGGTGGTTAGATTTTTCCTGCTTGGTCCAGGCAGACGGTGAGGAAGGCTTTATTCAGCGTTCTTAGCGTTTCAGTCTTGAAATGTGTGGAATTGGATGTGTTTGTCATTTTTTTGTGTCTGGATAAAAAGAAAAAAAGAGGCATAAGAAAAAAGTTAATTTTTGACTTGATTTCCCATTTTAGTATTTCAAAATGCATACCCATTTTTTACAAATGCTTTTTATGCACTCTTAAAAAACATTGCAATTTCTTTGTTTCTTTCTTTTCTTTTTGTTTTGAAACCCAGTCTTGTATTCGTGTTTAAGGCAAGTCCAAGTTTATATAGTGTATTAAAAATCCAAGTGTGTTTGATGTCACAAAAGGTGAAATAGCCTATAAGAGTCCAAAGTCAACCATTGGAGGGAAAACAGAATACTCAAGTGTCCATTGCCATCATGACTGTGTTTCTGTTTTTAATATATAAAGCTCTTGAAATGCACTTGTGCTTGAAATGTGCTATCAAATAAATTTAGTGATTGATTCTATGTCCTCTTTAATCCAGTCTCTGTTCTCAATGTTTTCTAGGCCAACGCCATGCTTGTGAAGGAAGTGGATTTTGAAAGATCATGGTTGATCAGCACTATGTGTAGCTATTAAAGCCTGTGGCTGATCCGAATCAGAGCCCTACGACGTCTGCAGAGAGTACCAGCTCTCCGATTCACTAATGTAATGGCGCATCTTTCTGTGTGAATGTGCATTGATGCTTTAAAATTCAGTCTCTTAAGTGCATTTGTGATTTGTTCATCTCGTTCACATGAGTTCTGATGCGTCAGTGTTGGTCTTTCTTGACAGTGACACATTTTGTTCCAACAGGAGCTAAAGATTGTAAACTGTGTAGGATTTTACATGCAGAGCTAGCAGTGCTTGCAATGAGCAGGCAACGCTAGTATGGTTGGTTTGACTTCTTCATAATGCAGTTGGTAAATTATGCGTAAGTTTTACTTGTGTACGGCAAAATTTATAGAAAAAGTTGTTGGCACGTAATTTCGGCTGCGAATCTCATCCTATTGAATGACGGCTGTTTTGGCTGCTTGGCTCATAAAAGGTTGTGATTAAGGGGAGAAAAAATGCTTTGTGTGATGTTGGATTTGAATCTACTTAAGTTTTATAATCTTACATTCTTAAAAACTCAAAGTTAGTCCTAAAAAACATGATTTGGGGTTTGAAGAAAACTAAAAATCTTTTTCAAATTTAAAACGGCAATAATTAAAGAAAGTCAGCCAGCAGCTTAAGGAGACCAGCTGTGCCTCTTATAGTTGAGCTTTTTCTACCCAATAGCAGAAACCCAATATTTACTTTAGTGTTATTTACTTTAGAGAATACATCCCAAGTAGACTAAATCTGCCTAGTAACCAAACCCAAGAATATTTATTTTATTTTATTTTCCCCAAATTTAAAATGTTTGTAAGGCACAGAGCTTGGACAGAAAACTCTGAATCAAGCTCATTGATTTTCCTTAATATACTAATCCACATTCTTCTGGTTATTTTACTCAGTTTTACTGAATAATTAGAGATAAATGTGTGTATATTTATATGATTCTACATTTAAAGGTTTAAATTTCTGAACCTACTACTCTGTGTACTGCAGTGTAAACTGACACTGCGTGTGACCCCAGGGTGCACAACCAGGGGGAATTGAGTCACTTTATAGTGCCCCCTGGTGGTGGTTTAGCTGTATTGGATCTGATTTCATGTTCAGGCTGGTTCCCGTGTCTTTGCATCTTAAATGGTTTTTTTTTCTCTGTGTGTTTGTGCGTGTGTGTGAGAGAAAGTATATGAGTCAGTCATCATATTTGTCTTCATTTCACAGTTATCCACACTGTTCATGTATATCTCCAGTTATCTTAGCGATATAGACCGTGTGACTGCGGAGGGATACGTTCCCACCCAGCAGGATGTGCTGAGGGTCCGTGTTCCCACCACGGGTATAATAGAGTACCCCTTTGACCTGGAGAACGTCATCTTCAGGTACCCCCAAAAGCACCAGGACTGCAGCATCACCGAGGCTCGACAACATGAACCACTGATAGGGAATCAGAGTAGAGATGAGAAAGCTGAAAGAGCGGACGTTTGTTCTGCTTTCCCAATCAAAAACGAGAACATTACAAGTATGCAGAGATGCACTGATCAGACTTTTGTGGCGAATATCAAAACTTTGGGGATTTTTCACCTGCGAGTGTTGGTTAGTTTTCCATACATCATCAATTATGTGTATTATTATTATTAGTGACATCACTTCCTATAAGCCAGGAGTCAGTCTAAAGCTAGTGTTTTATTGCTACGACAGGCAAAACGATTAGTCGACACATTAAACCGTCTTTGTTTTGTGTATGGGCAGTTGGCGGGGCTAGCGTTACAGAAACGGGAGTCTGTGTGTGTATATTTTAGGAAATTGGATACTTACCTCAAGCGAATGATTTCCAAAAGGCTGCCAACGTTTCCAAATACATGACAGATGGCGGTGTGAACACTCAAAAGGATAAATGGAGTGACTTCACTGCACTCTGTTCTGCTTTCTGCTGAAATTCTGAATGTCCTGAAAGTCTGAAAATCAGTGAATGTTGTCACCGCTCAATTTGCATAATTAACAGTGTACATGCAAATGTAATGCACCCTGTGGGAGAGGAATAATGTCAGTCAAGATTAAGAGGGAAGATTAGATCACCGTAAAAATGTTTACAACTACACTTTTTTTTTTTCTGTAGAGCCTCGTGTATATTTTACTTTTTTACAATCCATATCCTGCTTCTTTATCAAGTAGCCGACAAAAGTGACCCAAAGGACAATCTGGCAGTAGATTTCATTACGTGTTCTAGGGTCTGGTTTAATTTCAACCTTTGTAGCATGAGCGTACAACGATGACCCAGCCAAGATCAACTTTGAGTTTTATTTGCGGTGTGGATTCGAAGGGTACGCCTCTCTTCTGCCGACTGCAGCTAGGAGGGACGGCTGACTAGTTACGAGGCAGTCTGTGATCACTTTGGGACAGAGCAAGGACCCAAAGCAGCACCCGCTGCTTTTTGACAGGAGTAAGTGCAGCATTCACTTCAAAACTGCCATTTTCTAAAAGCCGGATCTAGAAGTTGTTAGTTTAAATTTCTGCTAAATATTTGAGAAGGAAATTATTGTCTTTTTTTAAGATTAATTAAGACCTTTTTTTTCAAGTTACTTGATATATGTCAATTTGCGGTTGACAAGTTTTGATTTTTAGCTTTCAGATGGGGACAAGTGATCTTGTATGGCTAACTCAGAGTTGTCCTTCCTCATTGAAGGCTTCAACACTGAAGCCTTCAAACTCAGTAGATGCGTTTCCGTTACAGTTACATCAGTGGTGTTTGTATTTAATAAGAAGTGCAATTAAAATCAAAGGTGTATAAGCTTGTACACTTGATAAGCCGTTAAGAATTGTGGTAGTGATGGATGTAAACACTTTGGAGAGATTCATATTTCAGCCTGCTGCTCATTATCAGCCATTAGAGGAGACGTCTACGTTTTATTCAAGCATTTATTTAACAAGGCCCTCATACCTGGGAGTGGCTGCGCATTGCAAAGAGGCCAGTTCCTTCAAATAAGCGTATACAAGCCGATGTGATTCAAATAAGTGCTTTTTTTGTGGTTTTGCGAAAAACAATGATTCTGATACTGTAGAAAAATCGCTTTATCGTAATGCAAAAACTTTTTCTTGAAAAACGTTGCTGTGTTTCCTCTAAAAAGATTTATTTTCTTTGCTCCAATTTGCATAATTTTGAGCTTAGCAGAACTTAACATCAGCTAGTTTGGTACCCGATGCGTTCAAAAGATCAGATTTGAGCGCCCCAACTTGCCAGACCCCACTCACGTTTAACCAGACGTGAAATCGTCCGTTTCCGGCCACCAGCAGTTTCCTCGGTGCATCTCTTCCTGTACGACTTTGCAACACAAATTCAAAATCTCCAGGTTACGGATTGGAACAAGCCAAGTTGTCCTATGGATGTGGATGGTAGCTGATTCAGTTAAGCTGTTTGGAGATCAGTGGTTTGTGTTTAGAGTCGTGTTGGCCTGAGGCCAGGCCTCGCTGCACTGAAGTGTGTAGGGAGCAGCCACAGAATCCCAGATAAAGACGGATTGGACAAGGAGATCAAGGAAATCATTACGCGTGGAACTGAAGCGCAAAAAAAAAACCAAAAAAAAAAAAACTCATAAATTGACATTAAATGATATTTCCTGTGTGGATCTTATCTTCATACATGTCCAGTCCCTCTTTATGTGGCCCAAATGCTGCTGCAGTCACTGACACCATCTCACTGTCTGAACCAGAACCCATCAGTAACTTGACTCCAGAATTTGTTTTCACTTTAAAAAGCTGCTGCTGAACTTTGGCCATTTTCTTAGTTTCTGGAAAGAGTACTGCTGGAGGAGTGGCACAGACTAACACCCCTTTGTTTCTGTGATGTGGTGGGGTTTTTTTCCTGTGAAGCTTTTTCTACAGGACTGATCAGCGCTTTCCTGGAATTGTAGCGGTTTGCGATAATTGCCTGTCACGCTTTATGTAACTGTTTTCCTGTCTGTCTTTTTTGTTCCCTCCCTCTTTGTTTTTTCTTTGTTGGTTTGTTTGTTTTCTTTCCTTCCTTCCCCGTTTCCTGATTGGCCTTCTCGTAGTTATCTTTCGGATCTGGATCGTATTGCCGATCCCAACTACCTTCCCACTCAGCAGGATGTACTCAGAGTGCGCATCCCCACTACAGGAATCATAGAGTACCCCTTCGACTTGCAAAGCATCATTTTCAGGTAGAAAGAGGCCCAACCTCAAGTGGGGTTTTTTTCCTCCATCATATCCATATAATCATTTGATTTTCTTTTCCCGTTGGGGCTTTAAAAACATCTTTCATTCATCTCCATTAATGAAAAAGCACTTTGTCTATTGTTCCACTCCTATCCCGTGCTTTTCTAAATGCTTCCATGCGGTCATGAAAGTGAAGTCCTTGCTAATTTAGTGTCACCTGCTGCCACCAAGAAGAATCCTACAGTGCACATAAAACACATCAGAGAATGAACACAAAGTCCTACATTCTGCCGTCCGGTCTCTCTAAATGGGTCACCTCCTCTTTCTCACTCTCTCTCTCTCGTTTTTTTTTTCCTCCTCCTTCCCTCCCCGGCCATCATAAGAAACGAGGTCGTCCTCTCTGCTGTGGAGGAATGTTATTTTGGGCAGCAGGTCCTGCAGGGCCTATATTGGCCCTGGGTCTCTGTGGACCACAGTGGACTGGGCCACCACCAGAGGGCGCCGATGCACCTGTGAATCAGAAGGAGTGCAGACTCACAAAGGGAAACGTTTAATTGCGATGCAGGCATTTTTTTTTTTTTTTTTTTTTTTTGCATTAGTGGTTTCCTGAAGGATCCGACAGGATCTTTATTTTTATTTTATTTATTATTATTTATTTTTTTTTACAAATTAGGGCTCATTAAAATGAGCAGTGGGTGACACTGTCTAGGAGAGGCATTGGGAAACCTATACAAAAAACTCATGTTTTCTGTGTGCATGTATGATCAGCCGCTTGCTTTCCTGCATGTTCTCGGCATCAACTTTTCCTGCACACCTCAGGCTCCCTTCTTTCTTTCACCAGACTATTAACTCTCCCTGTCCTCTGTCTGTCCTCCATCCTTCCCCCTGTCCCACTTTTCGGCTCCTCATGCCACATCTTTTGCTCTTTCACTTTTCATTTCCATACATGTTCTGAAACTTGACGATTGTCGTCGTGGGAAAAGTTGAGAAACCTGGTCAGAAACCAAATCACCTTGATTTTCAAATTCCCAAGTACATGTAAGATTTACCTCCAGAGTACGGATCTGAAGGAATGCTGCTCATTTTAAGAAACCAAAATAACACTATGAAGAGTCCAGCTGTGTTTCAGCGATTAAGCCGTATTTTGATTAACTAAATAAGAATACAAAAGAGTTGGTATGCAATCCCCTGAAAAGTAGTAGCCTCCTTCCAGATTTATTTATTTTTTTGTCCTCTAAAAAGATTTTAGATCAAACATAACCTTAGTAAATGCACTTACTTCACAACAATAGAAATTACATCAACAAATGGCTAAAAAGAAACTTTTAAGAACCAAAACGAAGGGCTTGGTCTCACAGTTTAGATATTCATCTGACTGGTATTTTTCCGCAGCCACATGAAATACTTATTGCCTGTGAGTCACGCAGACACACATGCACCAATATGCAAGTAATCTAAATGGGTGAAGGTCATGCAAGCACATGTTTAATAAAGTCAACACACTTAAGATGCTTGCGCTAGATATCTGCTTTGCAGAGCAGATTTGCCCTGCCAGATGTAGACAGACGGTTTGCCTGAAAGATCAAAGGCAGAACCTGTTTAAAAAAAAAAAAAGATGCATTGCCAGTTACTGCAAACGTTGATTTTAGTTGCTGTCACCGAGCCACTCTTTAGGTCTAGAGGTCATTTGCTTTTCCCTAAGTTGCCACTCTGTATTTATTCATATTATCATACTTGTATGATATTGAAATGTGAAACGTTTTGATTTCCCCGTGGATGGAGTAGTGCAGTTTTACCTCAAAGCAACACCGTGTTTTCATTCAGTGATCATTTGAAACACAGCTGTGAGATAAAAGTTTTGTGAAATGAACGGCATTCCTTCAACGCAGACTGGAAATTTTTGCCGTATTTTCTCAGTTACATTCCTACTTTTTGGGTGCAGATCTGTAAGGAAATCTGCATTACATTTAAACACTTATTGGGGTAAGATTGTTAATATTTGATAACACTTTGTCAAGGTTTTGGATCCATGAAGTGCATTTGTCTACATCACTGTATAGAGAATAAAAATGCGGCAGTAAAAAAAATATTTTTATAAAAAAATATTTTATTTTTTTTGGGGGTGAGGCATGCATTTTATTTAAGTTAAACGCTGAAAATACTGCCAAGATACAATAAATGTAAGTGACTGTAGAAAATATGAAGGGAAAACGAAGCATTTTTGTCCCCATCTTATTTTATATTTATTATGGGGGAGAACGCACATCAGCCAAACATCTAGAGAAAGTCAAACAAAAACAATATGTCATTAAATGGAAAAGCCAAAATCAGTCGATCAATTAGAGATCAGGCGTCATTACAACTAGAAAGAATGATTGATCTGTCTACCTGCTGATTTGGTGTTATTTATATCCTCACATTGCACCAAATGCACTGTGATGGATTCAAAACCGTCGTCTGCACAACAAAAATATTCCACATGAAATATTTCCTTCCCATTTGCCTGAGCGCTCTCAGTAAAATAAACAAGATTACATTTGAGCCCCACGAGGCTTCAATTGCGATAAATGTCTCTGACGTGTCCTCCCTCCTCGTCATCTTGCCGTCAGGATGGTGGATGTCGGGGGTCAGAGGTCAGAGCGGAGGAAGTGGATTCACTGCTTTGAGAATGTCACCTCCATCATGTTTCTCGTGGCGCTGAGTGAGTACGACCAGGTCCTGGTGGAGTCCGACAATGAGGTGAGCGAGGAAGAATAAACTGGTTGCTTGTGTTAGCCTTTCTGAACTTAAACGGAAGATCAAACTTTGAATGCTTTTAAAGTGGTCATTGCTCAGCCATGTGGAGTTTTCTGTTTGTTTTTTGTTTTTGTCATAAAAATTGTGACAGTTTTGAGTCTCTTGATCCCTTTTTCTTTTCGTATCAGAACCGCATGGAGGAGAGCAAGGCTCTGTTCAGGACGATCATCACCTACCCCTGGTTTCAAAACTCTTCAGTCATCCTCTTCCTCAACAAGAAGGATCTACTAGAAGAGAAGATTGCTTATTCGCACTTGGTGGACTACTTTCCCGAATTTGACGGTGCGTTAATATTTCAGACCAAACTAAAGACAATAGTGTGTCCCAAAGTCATCCTGCGCGCACGATTTAGACTGAACAACAGTTTTAACGACCTCGCAAATATGGAAAACCACAATCAGTGACATGAAAACATTAATGCTTCTATGCTGATTTTTCTAAAATAGGTTTTTCCTCAAGTTCCTCGTATCCAAAATAATTCTCTGTGCTATTTTCAAGTCACAGTGAGCCAGTGGTACAGAACCTTTAAATCCTGTTAGGTTTCGATTTATAAAATGTCACAGATTATGCGTTAATCAAGTCTTGGTGCAATTTGGAGGCGTGTGCTATTCACCAAAGCCTCGAGTAATAAGGGGCCTTTTTAATAATGCTGATTTTGCATTGAAAAGCTTTTAGTTTCTATAAATTGTTCAGTGCTCTAACAAACTTGTGTGGGTTTTCTACAAATTGGCAAAGATCTAACCTGAACTTGACTCCATCCATCCAACTGTGATCAGCTTCTTTCTCCCTCCTGCAGAAAAGCATCCCCTCAGTACGCCACCACTATGTTTAAGGTGGTTGAAGGGGGTGTTGAAATTCTTCCACAAATAGCATTTCCTGTAGGCCAGTGGTCCCCAACCCCCGGTCCGTGGACCAGTACCGGTCCGTGGACCAATTGGTACCGGGCCGCCTAATAAATAATTAAATATGTCCACTTTATGTGTTATTTAAGTCTGAAGGAATCCTTTATTTTGAAAATCCCCCCCCTCCCCCGGTCCTCAGCGGAATTGTCCAAGTCTTGACCGGTCCGCGGTAATAAAAAGGTTGGGGACCACTGCTGTAGGCCATAATGTTCAAATTTAGTCTAATTACACCAAAACATTCTTTGAGGCCATTACATGGTAAGATGGAACATTTTCTAGCTTGGCTTCGCATCCTTAAAAAGTCTTACATTTACTTATCTAAAATGAAGGCCTTAAAATGTCTTAAATTTATTTATTTTTTAAAAAATGTAAGTTGGCCTTAAATACATTAATCAGAGGTCTTAAATTTTGTTGTGGAAAGGCTATTTAATCTCACATGTAGTGTTTGTGGGACTTTTCTATCAGGCAACCATTTTAGTCGTCTTGAAGTGGTTGCAGCTGCTACTAACTAGCTGCTAAAATGCTCTTGCTAGTTTTTTGTGTCCATCACGGGTAACGTGTAAGCGAATCGCCAGTTGGCTCCGTCTCTACATTTGACGATTCTTCTTAGACTTGGTGGATGGACATTGTTTACAACGGCAATAAAAAAACCCCCAAAAAAACCCATACATTTCTCTCTACTTCACACCCCGATTTGATCAGAAATGTGGCTTTCTGTCACCTTGTGTGTTCATAAAAACAAAAACATTCATGTTACCCTGTCCCTCCACTTCCAGGTCCCCAGAGAGACGCCCAGGCGGCGCGGGAGTTCATCCTCAAAATGTTTGTGGACTTGAATCCAGACAGCGACAAGATCATCTACTCCCACTTCACCTGTGCCACGGACACTGAGAACATCCGCTTTGTGTTTGCGGCCGTCAAGGACACCATCCTACAGCTCAACCTGAAAGAGTACAACCTGGTGTGAGAGGGGCGGGGGACGGTGCTCACGACGCACTTCTCCCCCCTCACCCATTGCACAAAGCGCACCCCTCTTCGGGAACGTGCCGTCAACCCCACACGCATCGCACAGCGCAGCACTCCGGCTCTCACACACTCATTCACACACAAACAGAACTGTTGCTTTTTTAAATTTTTTTTTTATATATATTTTTCTTCCTGTCCAGTACGATGTGTATTTCCAGGTCCTCCCACCTTGAATTGTGCCCCCTTCTTTCACCAAAGCCGCTCCGTCCTTCTCCTCCTTCTCTCGGCAGCTTGTCGCATCAGTCTTCGGCCCTTAAAAAGCTGCTCCGTGTGTCCAGAGCTTGGCATACAAACCTTTCAGACGGGCTCTGCGGCGGCGACCGGAAGGGATCTTTTTTCTTTTTTTTTTTTTATCTTTGGCATTTGTATTTGGGGCAGTTTTTATTGGCAATGAATTTCGGTGGAGAAAAAACAAAAAGAAGACGGTAATTTTAGGGCCTCGCAGTGTTGACCCTGTCTCCTTTCCTGCCAGTGTGGAAGGCACTGACTGACGTATCTGGTGACATCATCGGAGAACACAGACGCGCTCCAGAGCGACGTGGTCCGGATGTGAGGTCGCACACCAAACAAAGGGACGGACTGGAGGATTCTGTCATCGCCTCGCATCTATGAATGTACCCCAGGTGTAAGCATCGCAATCGCAAAAAAAACAAATGTATATTATGAATTTAATGCATATTTATCCATTTTCAACAAGAAGCAGAGTTAATGAAAATCTGTTGCCGAATTAAATTTTTTTTTTTAGCAGATTTCTACTGATTTAAACACTAACACTACACAGACTGAGTCAAGCGGGCATGAAAGTAGAAAGCGTATAAAAAAAAAATTTAGCAAAATTTTTTACAAAGCAACTTATTTGGCATAAGTATCCTTTTTTTTAAAGTTTAAGTTAATCACACTCTTCCCTCCTCCAAATTGTATTCTGTATGAATCTACAGGGACAATCTTCCACTTGACGCAGCGCGCGAAACTGCTCCCTCAGTACAAAACGCTAGTCTCGGACCCCGCATTGGAAAAGTTTGCACTCTCAATCATGGAGTTGATCTGTGAATAACTAAATCGGCTGGAAACGCAACATGTCCGACGACATCACACTTCCTGACGCGACGCGGCCATCACTGGCGTCAGGTCGTGCTTCTTATATTTTTTGTTTTTACGTTGGGTTTTGTTGAGCGATTTCAATTAAGGGGAAAGGTAGGAAGATGCGCCTTTCACAGAAAAATACTCTGAAGTCTGCAAATTTTTGTGTATATTTGTAAATACATATACACAAATCTCTTCTGTACAAAACAAGTGCTCTGTGGTACACCATCTTTGGTTTTTGAAAAGAAAAAAAGGAAAAAAAAAGACTTTCTTTAGCATACAGTTTTCTCCTATGAATTTATGGTAGTATTGATACTGTGATTATGAATTATGTTCACTTGATTAATAGGATTTCAAAGAGCCGCATGGTGTTGAGGAAATGAAGTGGGGATGTGGGGGGGGAAAGTCGGAGAAACAGACAGTCTCTGAACGCCACACTACTGCAACAGCTCTGTGTTCAGAGTAAAACTAACTAGGGCTGGTTCAACTAAAAAGAAAAAAAAATATTCACGGTTAAGGTGAAAGAATGATTTTGAGAGTAATTAAAGATTTTTTTTATTTATATAATTTATGGACCAGGATGAAGGTGTTGATAATTTGACTGCTCGTGTTTCTGTCATGTTGAAGGGCTCCTTTTCTCATGGCAGAGCCTAACTTGAGTCTGAACTGCTGTTTAAAAAAAAAAAAAAAATTTACAAAACGATAAAAAACAAAAAAAAAACGAATGTCTGGTATAGTAAGAACTTTATCTCTGCTTTCTATTTCTTATAGACATTTCCAGATGTACTTGCCATTACATTTCCATCCATTATAATGCTGTTTGTTTTCTTTTTTCTTATATCTTAGGGAGCCCTCACGTTTCTTTTTTTAAATATTTTTTAATGACTAATTTCATTTTATTTTTTTTCCCGTTGGGTTATAGATGCAGCGCTGTAATACATACCTAGAAAAATGTACAGTACAAAAATAGGTGGACTTTTTTTTATCAGTGATTGAAGACCTCTGAGGTCCATGCTTGCTATTTATAACTTAACAAAAGATAAAATGTTTTTTTTTTTGTTTTGTTTTGTTTGTTTTCTTTTATTTCCAGTTTTTGGAGGCTTGCTTTGAATAGTGCCAGTGAAGTGCAGATATATATATAAATATATATATATTATAAATATATATATTTTCTTTTGGTCTTGTACACGACCTTTTCTACAAGTGATTTACCCTTCATCCTCATTAAGGGCTATATCACAGTGCATCCGACAGCGGGGAGTGGAGCAAAGGACCACAGTGAACCAAGTCATCCGCTATTACTACTACTACTTGTTTAGAAAGAGATTATTTGCTGTCTGTGCTATTAAGAAGTAAGGCAGAAGAGTGTTAACACAATTGTAAGGTGCGTTTATGTGTGCGAGTAGAGCATTTTTACCAACACTTAAGATGCTTTCTTTAAGTATTTCCTCTGGTTTCTCACCACCATTTCTGTTTGCATCCGTATTGCAGTGTTGCTCGTCATCCATCATGGAGTGTTGAGGCGCTTATCAGTACAGACACTACTACTAGTACTACTACTACCAGGACAAGTATTGCATGATTTCCCCAAGTATTTGAGTTGTAGCTCGTAAGCCAAGAGATGTTAAGACCATACTGGTGTCGTTGCATATTTTAACCTGTGTGCATTTCTGCTTTCATGGCAGCTAAAGGAGGTCGAATAGTGATAATAATTAAAATATATATATATTTTTTTGGGGACTAAAGTGCTGCAGTTTACCAACTGTCTGCCTTCTGAACAGATTAATTACGGTGTTCCTTCCCCACTACAACATGTATGTAATTTTTAGAAATCTCTTCATTTTGTATGGAAGTCGATAACATTCATGCAAAGCGGTAATAAAAGTCCAGCTAGAAGGATAGTTTAAGGTTTTTGAAGTCAGACTTTAAGTTGATACCTTGCAAGCAGTGGAGGAACTTTCATTTAGCAAAAATCAGTATTACTTGGCGACGCTTACTGCAAGACTAAGACCAAAATGGACGTCTGTTGTCTTAAAACGACACCAAAAATATCAAAATGTATGCAAATGTGAATTTATAAACTTTGAGTTGCTATTCAGCCCCTTATTGGCTAAACGTTCAGTTCACCGATCAGGCAGCAGTAGAAAATACGCTTCCTCTTTTAGTCATAGTATCTACTGACTTCTTCCTATAGTAATGACGTCCACACTGAAGAGTGTTGGTTGCAGCGTTACCTAATATCGGCTAAAAATGGTGCATTTGTTGAAAAAAATAACAGAAAATTTGGGTTTCTTATTCGTTGTTTTCAAGATGTTTTGATTTAGTTTAAATTCAGATTAGTTGTTACCAGAGTCTCAACCAATATTAAAGGGGGTTTTATCGTTTTAGCATCAAAACTGCAGTAGCATATGCAAACATTATTGCATTATTTGCTTTGGTTATTTACATGGGGAAACTGGAAATGGAGCTTGGAGGCACTGATCGTATACTGAAAACAGAACAAGTAAAGTGTTTTTAGTCATAGTAGTTTTATGGTATAAATCAAGAAACCAAAAAAACAGGCCAAGTGAACACTGGTCTAATTTTTCCACTACATTAGTTTTCTGACTGGAAATGCTTCACATGTTTTGTTCTCAGTTCATATTTCACGCAGGAAACTTATTAGTGGCGCACCGCCTGCTACTTCAAATTTCCCAAGCAAGTAATGGACTTCTGCTTAAATGGCCAGCAAACGCTTACATGATGAAGATGATGCTGATTTAAATGTTCATAAAATAGCTCGCATTCATCACAAATACCGTAGAAGTCCACTTTCGTCTCTGTTCTTCTCGGACTAACCATTATGTCCAGATTTCCCCCCAGTTTATAGAAAATAAAGCTTCTGCGAGTGAGATATTAATCCATTAAAACACTCCAACAGAACCTGATGTTTATAATCCTTCAACCATCTTTGTTAAAGCAAAAGACAGAGGAGTTGGTTTCCAGTGTAATCAGGTTTAAAATATGCAACAGTGCCCACCAGTATGGCATTGCCATTTTCTCTGCTGAAAATGACACTAACCTCACGACTGTGGTCATATAGAGAGGATCAGGATGCCAGTGAGCATAACCAAGTGTTTTATCGGTAGTGTTAGTTCTACTTTCTGCCGAGCGCAGCTCACCCAGACGGTTTCCAACCGTGAATTTGCTGACCTGACTCTACAGCCCTGACATGTGACGAAGGGCCAGGTGGCTGCTGGTGTCGGCGCGCTCGAGTCGGCGGTCTCGGTTTTCCTGTTTTTGGACATGTAATTATTTCAACATAGCCAAGTGGAGCAGAGGGATGCAGTTCAGTCTCCTGTCACTCATCGTGACCATGTTTTATTATCCTCCTTTCACACTACTTTACTTATTTATTGCCTTGAGTTAAGAGAGATGGCCCTTTACAATGTTTCTGTAAGCTTGCTGTTAAACTAAGGGAATCAGACTTATCTCTTACACATCTTTATAGAGTTGGACACTCAGCCCAAAGCTTGTTCTTCTTTTTTTATGTAATATAAACAATTCCTGAACACTTTTTTTTGGACCACTTCATTTAGTTTCCTCACTCCAGTAAAAGCAGAATTTCAGTCGTGTAGTGGTTTGTATAAAATTGTGTTTTTTTTTTTTTATTTTATATCCGAACCAACATGTAAATGATGTATTATTCTGAGTGTGCCAACCCCACTCTCCAGAGCCAGGCTCTCTCTAAGTGCCAATGATGTGGTCGCTATCAGACGGACCACCATTTGAGACGGGGGCTGAGGAAGCTCCCCTTTGTAAAACAAACCAGAGACTAAAGTGATAATTATGAACACACAAAGATCGTATTCTGTATTTAAGATTGATTTGAAAGATGATCTGCTCTTTTTCGCTCATATTTTTAAAGAAACTGTAATTATATCTGCATGTAGTGTTTGTTTTTGTGTTGAAAGTGAGGGCTTGGATGTTTTTCACTGAAGTAGAGCCCTTCTGTTGGAAATAGGGTTCAATCAGTTGGTTATTATTGATTTACAATAACTCTTGCCATATTTTTTTTATTTGTTTCATGTATTTGTTTCAACCACTGTTGCCTGATCCTCATTCAAACATGAACATGACTTATGATCATTGTCGCCTTCTAAGAGAGAAACATAATGACAAGGTATCTGTTTTAAATTGAAATAAATTTGTTCCTATACTTGCTGATGGTGTGTTTGTGGGTTTTATGCTAACTGAAGGAAAGACGCAAGATTTTGGAGTTCACTATGTTTTTTGTATTTATTATTATTTTGCGAATGCATTACAAAATTTATAAACTTGTGAGAAAGGGTCCAAAAAATGTAAGATTTTAAACAAGTGGTGGAGAAATAGAATGAGTTTCTGGTATTGGAGTGGGGAATTGAAGATGCTTAAGATCAAGAGTGAAGTTTATAAAGCCAGAAATGTGCAACAAGCTGACTTAGTTTGAGTGTCACCAAGAGGAAGATGTGTGTTTATTGAAGACTTGAGTTCAGTTTATCTTTACAGATCAATTGTAAAGAAGTGGATTTTCATAATGTATTGTTCTTTCCAACCTTATACGCCTCACGCTAGAGCATCATATTTGTACCATCTTGCAAAAAAGTATCTGTAGCTGTCAAACAGCAATACAGAATGAAATATCAGATTAATATCAGGGTCTCCCTCAGTGTATTTATGCCTGGTGGGTCACCAGGCTTTACTTGTGCCACCACCAGGCTTAGCATTGTTAATTTATCTTAGGTTTGTTAAAATTATTGCCTTTTTTAAGGCTTCATAGTTTGTTTAGTTATTAATATTCCAAAAATGCATAACTATCAAGTAATATGTTCAAATTTCCTGTCAACTTTTTAAAAAATTGACTCAAAAACATGGCGGCCAGCTGAAGGACTCCTCTTGCGCCCCAAGCACCACTTTTAGCAAGTTTTCCTGGGGAAACCCTGCATATAATATAAATCTTGGACTAAAATTAACCTGCAAGGAGGAGATAAAAGCTGGTAAAATTGGTTACAGCTTCTTTTTTATCTAGTTTCTAAATTCAGTTTATTAAATTCATGTTTAATGTCATTAAGCTGTTCAACCAAGTGGCTCACACAAAGAAAGGAGTATAATATACAGTTCAATAAAAAGAAAGTAAAAGAAGGAAAATCATCTCAAACCTTACAAATCCAAAGATTAATTGGTTTATAGATGTTCACAGTAGAAACATTTATTACTGAATTCGCAAAACATACTGTGCAACAAAAACCATCTCCTCTCAGGACTGAAGTTAAGCTGAAAACTTCCACTTGTGGTGGAACCAGTAGTCATTCTAACCTTGTGAGTTTTCACATGCTTGGTCAACCATTCCTTTATTACCCAGCACACGTTTTCCCTTTCATCCATGAGTGACACATTAGAAAACACAGATAGTGTAAAAGGAGCGACAGGAATTATCCTACAATATTGTTACTCATGCACAATTATTTTTTTAAATATAATATAAACATAAAAAAAATCACCTCTTTGTGTAGATATCTTTTTTTTCTGAGTGGTCCTGCCACTTTCATGCATGAATTATGATCCTTTATGTCAGGATTTTTTTTAGAAAAGTGTTTTTGATTTTTTTAAAGTCTAAAATAAAAAAGGTAGGAAAAAAAATTCTAGACTTGTTTTTCTTTGAATAACAAATTAAAGGAAAAAAAATTATGTTGGCACATTTGGAATAATTGTAATTTGTTATTCCAAAGTTGTTATTTGAGTACATCAGTAGTATCGTTCTTCAGGGATTGCTTGACAATATCACTATATATATATATATATATATATATATATATATATATATATATATATATATTTTTTTTTTTTTTTTTTTTTTACCTGAAAGAGTCCTCTACAGTAGAATGAGGGATTGGGTTGGTCGGCATGATTTTTCGCTTGTCAGTCATATTGGATTTAACAAGAAATGTCTTGCTCTTGCAGTGGAAGCCCAATCGGTATATTGTATGATGCACTAGTGTCCACTTCAGTGGTCTGTGTGCATTTATGGCATAAAAATCCAGAAGAAACACAAGATAGATAGCAGTGACCACTAGGCATAAAAGGGATAAAGAGCTTTTGTCACTGCCATGAATTTATTTTAGATTTAGTTGCAAATAAATCTATAATAAGAACAGAATTAATATTTTTTTATTATTATTATTTTTACATTAGCATACAACATCAGTATACATAAATAATTTATTTATCTATATTTATTTTTTATGGGAGTCTGTGTGAGCCCCGGTGATGGACCGGTTCGGTCTGCGGCCCTGGTCAGCGCAGCTCGCGCTCACCTGTGTTTAATACAGCGCGTGGTCACACGGGGTGTATGGAGTTAGATTTGTGTCACAATTATTCAATCAAAAAGAAAAAAAATCATCTCAAACAAAAAAAAAATGTTTCAACCAAAAAAAAAAAATACACTCAACCAAAAAAAAAAAAACGTTTCAACCAAAAAAAATACACTCAACCAAAAAAAAAGAGATTCAATCAAAAAATTAGTTACTTCAATCAAAAAAAAATCTTTAAAAATGTTTTTGTTTCGTAAAAGAATATTTTTATGATTAAATAGTTTTTATGACTTTTTTTTTGTTTGAGATGATTTTTTTTTTTGGTTGAAACTTTTTCTTTTGTTTGAGATGATTTTTTTTTTTTGATTGAATAATTGTGAAACAAATCTAACTCCATAGGGGCGCAGCTCGCGCTCTCCTGTGTTTAATACAGCGCGTGGTCACACGGGGCGCAGCTCGCGCTCTCCTGTGTTTAATACAGCGCGTGGTCACACGGGGCGCAGCTCGCGCTCTCCTGTGTTTAATACAGCGCGTGGTCACACGGGGCGCAGCTCGCGCTCTCCTGTGTTTAATACAGCGCGTGGTCACACGGGGCGCCCGCTCCTCCACCGCTGCTCAGTTTGTGTTCCGGGTGATGCTGTTCCTGCCTTCAAAGCGGTCGGGGGGGTTTCGTGTGTCAACATCCAGGGTTTTCCCCGGGGAGGCGTAGCATTAATACCTGATGTTGCCTTGAAACAGCCTTTTCTTTTCTTCAGACCGCGTTAGCAACCTGCTAAAGAGCAGAAGACGCACCTTTTCTCCCGCCGCTTTGACGTTAGCTGATGTTATTTTAAAGGATGACAGAGTACGACGTGCCAACAGCCTCTCCGCTAATTTAATAATATCTGGAGACGAGCTAGCTTAGCCAGCTGGCCTTGTAGTTTCGGTGAGACCAGGGGAAACGCTGCGAAACGCTCCGCTGACATGATGTTTCCTCAATCCAGGCACTCGGTGAGTAAAGTTAGCCCGGGTGAACTTGTCCCGGGTGGGAACGGAGTAAAGCCGAGCTAACGTTAGCTAGCAGCCGACAACTGATAACATGAGCGCTGCAGGTAGCTGTCAGCTGGCTGCCACAAAGCCAGACCGCTGCCCGTCTCTTCAGCGCGTCTGGACCGACTAGTTAAAGCAGGTTTAAAATATAAAACGTTCGTAGTTTATAGCTGAAAGGTGAATTTGGCTTTTTATTTGAAGCTGCTAAGTGTTTGCCATTAGCTAGCCTTCCTAAAAAACAGCTAGCACAGGTGATAGAGGTCTATGTCCTGTTCAGTTCAAGTCTGTAATAATGGAGATATACTATTAAAATAACACAAATGCACAAGAAATAGCTAAACTACATATTTTTGTAACATTTAAGTACACATGCTTTATAACATTCCCCTTCTGTGACGCTAAATATTATTAGCATTAGACAGACGTGCCTTAATTGTTCTTTTTGTTTGACATAAATGCGTATTTCCTGTTCTTGCTCTAAGTCAGTTGTGAAAACAAATTTAAAAAAAATATGGACGGTAAAAAAGCATGAGCTGCAGCTTTACATCTAAACTAGCTTTAACACTGGCTGGCTCTCTGTTAATAAACACATGCAAAACAACAAGCAAGGTAAGAGCTATATGTATCATCACACAGCTATGTGTTTATTATAATTTAAAGCTAGTTTTGCATATCTTTGGATGAATTTCAGGATGTAACTGTTGCTCCCTTTTTTGATTTCCCTGAGTGATACCAGTTTGTTTCTTTGAAGTCTGGCTATTTTTACCAATTCTGCTTTTTTAAGCACTAAAACCAGAGCAGATATCAGGTTATTTCATAGTAAGTGCTGGTTTTGAATCCAGAAGGGAATGAAGGAATTAAAAAGTAGTTATCACTTCCACATTAAAGCATATGTTGATATTATTAGTGTCTGACAATCAACCTTTAAGATTTATAAATGGAATACGTCTTCACTGGAGGGAAAAATGTCACATTTTTCAGCTTTTGACCAATCAGAAGCAGATATTGAAGGTTTGGATTGGACAACATTGATCATGGATAAAGTTTGGTCATTGAGTCTTGCAGTAAGACTTTTTTGTTATGTCCCAATAAGCTTTTGTAAACCAAAAACAAAAGTCACAGCTAGGCCTGTCGCGATAACAGATTTTGCTGGTCGGTTAATCGCCTAAAGGTTTATGGGCGATAAGCAAAGACATTTTGTTAAGGGGGGCGGGGTGCGATTGCAAACAGAAATGTCCAAATTTCCAAAAAAAACTTATCGCGATACTTAAAATTATCGCGATAAGTGTTTTATCGCACGATTTATCGTTTATTGCGACAGGCCCACAGCTGCTAACTCCCATCTGTAGTTTCTGTCTTTTTTAGTGACTTATTTTCAATTTATTATTAAACAAATATGTCTAGACTCCAGCTTTTTTCAGATTTATTCATAGTTAAATCTGGTTTGAAAAATCAAAAACTAATCCTACCATTGCTAAAATGACTGAATATTATATCTATAATATGTATTTATTGGACTAATGTACACATTTAGACTCAATTATCTCAATTTAGTAGTTTTTCAGGGAGCGTATTTGTTGTCCATCTACTTTTTTTGTCCCTCTTTCCACCTGTCTTTACGTTTGTTCATCAGTCTTGTCCGTTTCTCTGTCCATTGGTTCATTGTCCATCTGTCCAGTTTTCTCCCATTCATGTCAGTTCATCCATTTGTCTGTATGATGTGACCATTTGGACGTCCATCTTCCACTCAACCCTGTTTGTCTGTCTGTCCACAATCCATACATTTATCTAGTTATGACCTATTTCTGTTGATTCATTTGTCAATCAATGACATTGCATTATGGTTTTTAATTGAAGGGACGTTTTGATGGAAAATATAGAAGTGATACTAATGTTTGAAAACTTTAGTTTACCTTGATACTGGCAGCCGCCCTATTCGGTTAAATTCTGTTTCTTTATTTTACCAAAAAAGTCATTTCAATTCAATCATACATGCATTCTACTTATTCTAGTTATTGATGTTTTTGAAACCCAGCAGGTTGCATCGAATCGTTATGAAAATGTTTAGTTTTTCTCCAGACGGACCAAATCGGGTAATAAACTCGCCTCTGTTTGAGCCGTGTGGTCATCCTTTGTCTCCAATCTAATGAAATCTGCAAAAAAAAAAAACGAACAAAAACTGGCAATATATCTGCTGTATCAACCTCAATTGTTATTACAATTAATTTTGGACTTTGTTTTAAGACCCAACTCTAATCTCACTGCTTCTGCTCTGATTGATGTTGGCGCTACACATGTGGGATGGAGAGCTTTGACCTCCGTTTAACCAAATGTTTCCTTCCTCCCGGTTCAATCCCATAATCTGGCTGGAAACCTCTTGCCCTTGTGCCACTTGTTTAGAGAGTAATGAGGTTTAGGGACCCAGATAAACCCTGGATTACAGCTTTGCGTGATGGTTTAAATGTTGTCGGTTTATAACCAGACTTCTAATGCAGCGTCTAAATACTCGCCGCATATGGTCCGCTCTGCGGCCTTATGTAAACACGCTTCCCTTTGTCGACGCGCTCGGCGCTCCTCCAAAGGGCGCGGGGTGTTTCTGGGCCGACAGATGTTTCATGTCGATGCGCTTTAGCTGTGCGCTATAAATCTTAACGCGCTTCAATCCAAAGTGAAGCCGGAGTTTAGGCTGAACCTCGTTTAACCTCACACGGTTAATCTCAGAGGTCAAGCTGCTGTTTCTAAACAAACTCAACCACACTCTGATTAACACACACACACACACACAACCCGCTTATCTGCAGGCGACGTGTCTATCTCTTCTCTGCGCCGGCCTCGCTTGTCAAATTGGAAATCGAAGGGCTGTGAATTGGAGCAGCCGTTTCAGATGCGAGGGGTTTATTTTCTCTACATTTCTAAACTCGATGCGTGTTTCTTGTTCCGTTTTCCTCAAGGCGTCATCCCAGTCCGGCCAACCTCTGAAGTTCACCACCTCTGACTCCTGTGACCGAATCAAGGACGAGTTCCAGTTCCTCCAAGCACAGTATCACAGGTACACACGTGAAATTATTAAATCCATCATTAAAATGATCAGCTACTTTAGCAGTCGATCAATTGATTTTTTTTTAGCCATACAGACTCAACGAAAGGCGATTGACTGAAAGAACAACGTGCTCAGAGCTGTAATTAAGCCAAAAATGTACAAAAATATAAACAAAAAAGCTTTTTTCTGTAAATATGTTGTGCCCAAACCTCCTCAAGTAGCGTAGCTTCACCTGGTTCTAGGTGAACACATAGATTAATTGTTAGCTGCTTTTTATTTAAGTATCTCATCAAGCCTTAATATATATTTTTATTCACAAGTTATGCACAAAATTATATGTATTCCTTGTATATCTTGGTTCAGAGGTTTTAATTTTACCAACATGTTTCTTCTGCCTGGATGTGTGAATATTTTTGATTAATTGAAAGTCATATAAAAAAAAATTGCCTAAGCAGCATTTTTTCAAATGAAATCAAAATAATAACTAGTATTGTTTTTGATACTTAACTTATTATTGTTCCTATTTTTCACATTTACTCAGTTAAAAAAATCCCTTAATCGTTTGTTTTTGGCTATCTTAACAAATGATCATTATAATGCTGACTCAAGCAGAATAGCAGGGCTTTGTGTTCATGGCCTGCAGCTGATCTCCATTGTTTAAACCGTCTCTGGTTTTCCCACCCAGTTTGAAGTTGGAGTGCGACAAGCTGGCCTCTGAGAAGTCGGAGATGCAGCGCCACTACATCATGGTGAGCGTCGCTAAGTTCAAATCATCTTGGCAACAAACTGAGTTTCATTTCACACAATTACTGACCTGTAGCTACCTGTGAGGCTTTATTTTTCACTTTTTTGTCTCGTTGCTTCTCATTCTTGTCTTTGTCACTCTGTGTTGCAGTATTATGAAATGTCCTACGGGCTCAACATTGAAATGCACAAACAGGTGAGACAGTCTGTTTCATTAGAAATCCTCCTAATGTCAAAATTCAGGCTTGGAGGTCAGGAGGTTCCTGGCTAAATGTGTGTCCTTTGCAGGCTGAAATAGTGAAAAGACTGAACGGGATCTGCGCTCAGGTGCTGCCTTACCTGTCCCAGGAGGTGAGGACGCCATCTTGTCTGAATTAGACTCCGTCCTGCAGCGGATAAGGGTTTTTATTTACAGAGCCAAAGTCCTGGCTGAGTTGGAGAGACCGGGTTTCAGAGGGACGATGTTGGTCAGATCTGAAAATTAAATTTCATCTCATCTGGCGTCTTCTGAACGAAAGCTTCCCCACGCCATAATACTGCCACCACCACATTGTAACTTAGCAAAAGAAGAGAGAAAAAAAATGTTTTAATATTTTTGCATGTTGTTTTTATTGTTCCATTTAAAATGTTTTGATTCTGTAATCAACAGAAGAACATAAATGGCAGGAAAAGCAGAATTGTTTTAACTTTCTCTTGTAGTCAACATCAAGGTGTTTTTAAATCACCTGCATCCATTCATACGGCAATTAAATCTCACCATTTCAGCACCAACAGCAAGTCATGGGTGCGATAGAGAGGGCCAAGCAGGTCACGCCTCCTGAGATGAACTCCATCATACGGGTGAGCAAACCTCATGACTGTTGGTGCCTCGTTGTTCAGTGTGACAGACGGAGACGATCTGCTGTCAGTCGATCCACCTGATGGTTGGTCTGAGCGACTCTCCAGATGTTCTTATTTACGGCATTTATTTCTTTATCTTGCTCTGTAAGTGAGCGCAGGAAGAACCGCTTCAGGTCCTCGAAGGGAATTTGATCATTTGTTTTAGTATTGAGTCGTCAGATCACAACAGGAAACTTTATTACTGTTTAGATTTTTACACCAAGCCAAATCTACTGTGATGCATGTGAAAAGTCTTTTTGTCTTTTAAAAGTATGATGAAGCAAATATAAGCCAGTAGGATTACATAAAGTTTTGCCTGCTAAATATGTAGCTAACTACGTTACATACATTAGCGTAGCTAACTAACTAACTATGCTACACACCTTTACCCTCCGTTAACTTGGAGGGTAAAGGTGTGTACGATTCCTTAAATACATGAAACAAAAGTTATTGCAGGACAATTTACACCTGGAGCAGAAAACATCGATTCTGCTTTAAAATTAATGTTTTACTATATCACTGATGGCTCAGTTGTTAGCATCCATTTTGTCAACAGGTAAAGTTGAGCTGTTCTTTTTATGTTTGTCATAGCATGTTGCTGCTTAAAAAATTAAGTAAAAATGTGTTGGTTGCAGTTTAAGTATTTTTTTAAGGTCTTTTTGTGTTTTACTTCATCAGATAAATGACTGTAAGCTATTGACAAGGATTAGGCTGCTGAAAAAATAACTTTTTTCTCAGAATTCTGACTTTTATCATTATTTAGTTATTAATTTTTTTTTGCCGTAATCCTGTTGCGAATGAATTTAACGTTTGAATTCAGTAAAATAAGACGAGGCAACAATGAAAGCTGGGTTTGTTTTGACTGCAGAGGGCGCCGTATCTCCGTCCTTTTCCAAGCGCCCGACCGATGATGCTTGAAACCCCAAACGTTGCCTTGGAAACATTTAACGACGAACCGTTTCTCCTTTGCGTTTTTGCAGCAACAGCTGCAGGTGCAGCACCTGTCCCAGCTGCAGGGCCTGACCCTGCCCGTGGCCCCGCTGCCCCTGGGCCTCACCCCGCCCTCCCTGCCTGCCGTCTCCTCCGGCTCAGGCCTGCTCTCCCTCTCCTCCATCCTGGCCAACTACTCCCACAGCCAGCCGCAGGCGGCCAAGGAGGACAAGGCCAGGGACGCCGCGGAGAGGGCGCCCAGAGGAGAGGACGGAGACAAGTCCGACTAGTGAAGGCACGCCGAGGTCAGCGGGCCGAGGGGAGGCGGTGCCGTGGGGGGCGGGGGAGGGGGGTGAGTGTTTAAAAAGCAACGGAGAAACGGACTGTAAACGGGGGTTGATGCAGGTCTTGTAGAGGAGAAACCACAGGGAGGACGGAGCCGAACCGTTTGGATCCTGAAACGCTTAAAACCCGAGAGGTAACGTCTGTTTCATTTAGCGGTAATAGACTCAGTCCAGACCTCAGACTTTCAATAGTTTCTTTGTGTGTAATCAGTTGTTATTAGGCCTAACAAATATAAATGTTTGTTCCTTTTTCGGAGAGACGGCTGAGTGAGAAACGATGACGGCAGACCGGCTAGTCTGGCAGCGACAGAAAGCAGATTTAAAATCCTCCGAGTTCATTTGGACCTTTTGTTCTCCTCCATGTGGGTGAAACTAAAGTCAGTTTGTTTCAAATGAAACTCCAGTTTGTTTGATACGACTTTGAAAGACAAACATCTGGTTCTGGAGTCGATTGCTTATCCCAGATGAGCAAAATCTGATCCTAACTTTGATCACATTAGACAGACCGCCGCTTTTATTTTACTGAGCTGGTCCTCTGGAGAGAAAAGGTTAACATCATATATTTAGGACAAGACTGAAGAGTGTGGTTTTTTTTTTTTTTTTTTTTTTTTTTCATCGTCAGGTTTCTAGTTTATTCCTCTGAAATCTGTTTTTCTGGCTTGTTTGCTCCCGGTAAATCCATCATGAGGCGAAGCTTCCAGTAAATCGTGACCTGCTAGGTGAATTTCAGCTTTCTATCAAAAACATAATCCTCCTCCAGTGCACAGCAGGAATGACTCCTTATCCAACTACATCAAATCCACTGACTGGAAGGTTGCAGGTAAAGAAAAGGTGATAAATTAGTTTTTCTCTGTCTCGCCGTCGAACGCAGACGTGAAGCTCAGACACCAGAATACTCTCATTTTTTTACTCCTTTTGGACTCTGAGTCCTTCCCTACTAGACTTGGAGTGAGTTGTATGCATGTCGCATCAATTCTGTCTTGAGTTTCTGTGCACAGAGAACCAACAACGCCACCATTTCATTCGCTGGTGTAAAACTGTGCTTTTGCTTCTTTTTTCTTCGTCTCATTGAAATGCTTCAAGTTATCAACGCAGATTTAATATCAGAGAAAGACAAACTGAGTAAATGTTTGTTTTATGCTAATTTCGTTTATTAAGGCGGGATAAAGCTGTTTTAAACCAACCTGTTCCTATGAAAGCACATTATTGTTTTCTTTTTATTTTCTGTCAAGTGTTGCGATATCCGTTGCTCTAAAATCTTCTACATGATTTTGTAACCCTTTTGACTGGATGTCGATGAGTTTTCTACAGATTGGGGCATAAAGTGTTGCTGTTTGCGATCTTTCAGCCCACCTGTGTTGTTAAACAGAATCTCTTGAAGCGTTTCTTTATCTACAGGTGTGGCAATCATCACTTTGGGGTGTGGCTGGTGAAATGCGTCTCAGTTCATTATTTGATTCATGATTCATCAAAAAGGACAAATATATTTTCATTGGATCAGGTTGACTTGGTGCTTTTTTTTTAATAAACGTAATTAATTTCTAATTATTAGGAGTCTGATAGTTTTGAATTTCTTCAAATAGCACCATGGTTGGATTTAAATGTTCTCGTTAGACAGCAGAGGGCAGCATTGCTCTCTATTCCAGGATGACGCAAGGAAGAAAAGTTTTTATTTTTACTCTTTCCTCTCCCTGATCTGCATTTCCTGCTTGCTTTCTCTCCTTTACTCAAATTACACGAACACCTGAGATCAGCATTAAAGACTTTACCCTTTTTATCTTAATTTGAAGCACTTAAGATTTGTATCAGTCCTATTCTGCTTTTCTTCTGGCTGCTGGAGAAATTAAAAGAAAAAAAAAGTCTCTTGGTGAGATTTAACTTTGACACATTTACGAGCTCGCTCTCCTAAAACCCCCTTTTGGCAAAACTCAGACATGTGAATAGTTTGTGCGTTTGTTTTGCTGTGAAGGGCCAATTTGTATACATACGGATATATCAATATACATATTTTTTAAAGCATTTTTGTATGTTTCAAAGCTGCTTTTTAATGTGTGTGTGTATATCATAAAAGACCTTGGTGTCGTATGTGTGCGCGCGCATTACATGCATAGAGGCACAATGTTGTACAACATGTTTGGTTTTTTTTTGGTTTAATTTCCTTCTTCTCATTGTCTTGTAACATTAATTCTAGTTTTCTACATGTTTCATTCTTTTTCTGTGCAAACAAACAAAAAAAACCCTGTTTAAATGTGTCAAGAAACACATTTTAAAAATACTCGGGACAGAAAAAAAATGATGTAAGCAAGCAGCTTGTACTTAAGAATGAATCAACCTTTTAGCAGTAAGGAAGCTTCTCTGGTGCCTTACAAATAAAAGATGTGATTAAGAGTGTTTACGTTTGTCTTTAATTGTCCGGAGGGAAAGAATGAAGCGGAAAAGCTCTTCACTGTAAAGGTACAGCGTTGATTTCTAAGCCGTCATGTCAAATTTCGTTTCATCAAAAGGAAATGTTTTCCCAGAGTAATTCTGATTCTTTGTGTCAGTACTTTCTTATCGTTCTGTCTTTCAACCACAAGTGGGAAGGATCATTTCCCAGACTCCACTGGGTCCAGAGTCTCTCACCATGCAGCCGGACGGAAATTTAAGGAGTGGCAAAAGCAAATGAGGCGGGTTAGCAGAGCTCGCCAACACCTGATGGGGTCATTTTGGATGTGATGCTGTGGATCATCTCTGCTAGCAGCTGTTAGCATGTCGGGTCAATCTCCAGTCAGAGACCACTTCACATTTGTTGCGAGACTGACTGCTACCGGAGATCATTTCTGCCCCAGCGTTACCGACTACTACTGACAATATGAGTTGCATTTAATTTTGCTTTATGAATTAAATTTCTTTGTTCTTTCGGCTTTTGTGACCCTCCTTGTGTCCTTTTTCTTTCAAGTCTTTGTACTGGTTTTCTTTTTCCTTTCTTTGTTTCTTAAATCTTATGTTTTGTGTAAACACTCCTTCCATTTGTCTCTACTTTCCATGGTTCCTTCCTTCCTGAGACTCTGCTGAACAGTCTGAAGATGTGTAAACTGATTATTACAACAATTGTTTTCCTGTGCAAATTCAAAATCAACCTATATTGGTGACGGGATTTTCTAAAAGAAAAACAAAAAACTAAATTGGCCAAAGTTGCATAGAGGTCTCTGCATCGCTGCAAAAATTGTAAAATCTCCAGGTAACGGGGTGAAGGTGTGTTCAGTTAGGGTCCAAATACGGACCGTCTCATTCACAAGAACAGTTCTGGTTTGTGCTGTTTGCACCTCGCTAAGTGTAAAACACATCTGTGTCCAATCATAAATTAATTACCATGATAAAGGAGGTAAACAGCTTATAAGGTGTTTTTTATTCCAGGAGCTGGAAATCCACAGATCCATTTACGTTTTGCTGCTTCTTCAGTTAAAAAATAAAAAATTCTGAGCTGCATGAATGAAATTAACTATATGAAATTAGGGACATCTAGGTCTGGAATTACATTTTAATGGTTCTTTTTACTTTCAAATTAAAAAAATAAAACATAAAATATAGTTTTCCCTCAGTCATCTGTGGTGTGGAAGATGTTACTGAATGAAAAAAATGTAACTGGTTTTCATTCTAGAGGACTTTTGGGCTCTGGTGGGTTTTATTTGACAGTAAATTGGTTGCGTCTCCTATATTCATCTGTTATATTCACAATATTCAAATTCAGTCTCTCAATTTAGAATCTGACAGCCAGAAATTGTTTTACATAATTTAATATTTAGTCTCTTAGCTTGTCAAACATATACAATGGTTTAAATGAAGATTTATATTTGATTTAAGACTTGTGAATCCACATAGACATAAAAAAGACAAACATATACTTTATTTCCACACCCAAGTATTTTGAAAAAATAAAATATTAATTTTCTATCCTGGCACTTTTATTGTCTGCAGTACATTTTAGCCTGCAAGTTTCACACTTAGTTTCAACCTGGACCAACTAAACTCAGCTCTATTCTAAAATCTACAATACCTGCTTGTATATTGTGGATAAATTGTCCAACAATAATTAAAAAAAGCAGCTTAAACGAGTTGGAAAATATTTGATGCATTTATTTTGTAAACAAAAGGAAAATAAAAAATCATTCGCTTGTTGGGTAAGAACTATGTTTACATGAAAGAAAACGTAGTGAACCATGGAATAAAAGAAACAAAACAATTGATAATTGTGATAACTTTTATCCTTTCAGTATTGGACCAATGTGTGAAGTTTAAGAAACAAACATTTCCTTACTGTTTTTTCCTTTTAAGTCTTAATTTAGACTTTAAGACTTCTTTGGATATTATAAAAATGATTTAAATAAAAGCAGCATGCCTCACCCATCTTCTCAGTTTGCTGCTGACGATCAGTGGAAACCATTTAAACTAGTTAAAATTTAAACTGTGGTGTAAATAGAGCATGTCTGACATGCTTCCTTAATAATAATCCATCCAACAGATGAGGATTACACTTATTAAAAGGAGAGAGAAAAGCATTATTCACAGCCTTTTATTGTTACGTGTGATGTGGCTCGACCAGCCCGGTCCGCTCTGTCAGGAATCTGAACTGTTCAGGTTCAGACATGAACCCCGTCTGACGGAGAACAGCAACTAAAGCATTTTATTCAGTGCGAGTCATTGTTATGCAATTTCTTCTTCCTAGTTGAAGCAGGACACACGGCGGGAATTACAGCCAGAATTACAGCCAATATGGGTTGTAAGGATGATAGCATTATATGATGTAAAACAAAAGGGGAAATACCATATTTTCCGGACTATAGAGCACACCTTACTATAAGCCGCATCTAGTTTAAAAAAAAAGACCCAAAAAAAAACCTGGAAACGTACATATATAAGCCGCACCAGGCTGTAAGCCGCGGATATCTGCGCTACTCTTGGTTTAGTTAATAAATCTGCAGGAGGCAGTCCTGCATCTCCAACGCCGAACCATGAATTTGTTCACTCCATTTCCTTCCCGTGCTACCAGATCGATAATATTCAACTTTAAAGCTATATCATATGAACTTTTTCATGTGGTTTCCATGATGAAGGGGTTTGAGTTTGAAGAAATTTCTCCATCATGCCTGTTGCTGCGTGCTTGTTCTAATTGAAAATTAGAACTTTCTTCTTCGACTTCCAATTTTGACTTCCAATGATTCACTTCATGCTAAAGAGCCCCTGGTGGTCGAAGAAAAATCCACAGAAAAGCCACACTGTTTTTACATTTTTTTTTTTACATTTCTGTAAAAAAACCGAAATTATAAAAAATACCTGATACGTATGAAATCTTTATTCTATTTGTTTTCCTTGCCTTTAGAACCATTTAGCATGAGACAAGAATAAAAAAATTGAATACATTTGTCAAACCTGATGATGGTTATTCTGTCGACAGATTCTTTAAAATATATAAAACCTGGCCCTCTATTAGTCAACCTGCCATTAAAGCAGGAACTGCCACTGTAACATAGAAAACGTGTTAATCTTGAAGTGATATATCCATCGCATACAGTTGCTATAAAGAGGAGAACATGGCTGAACACATGCGCCTGCCTCCGAGTAGGACAACAACACATGCATGGGAAAATTAAAACGTCAGGAATGTGCAGATACAGCGAATATAAAACCGATCCGGACTGCGAAAACACGGCGACGGTTCGTTACTCGACCGAAGAAGAGGAACGTTCTCTTGCCATTTGTTTAAAACTGTCACTTTTAATTTGGCACAATTTGAAAAGCTGAGCGATTAAGAGACGATATAAAATACAATAATTCTACACTGGTGAACAAATCTGCACACACACAGACATGCACACGTCAATCGGGCACATCTTTCTACAGCGAACACACCCACCCACAAAAACACACTCAGTCATAAAGTTTCTGTTCTAGCAGGTTTTTGGGGGGGAAATCATACTCGTCATAGTTATAAAACAGCTGTCAAAGTTTTCTGTGTGGGTCATTTGTGGCTTTTAATAAAACAGTTCTGTGGATAACGGAGCGGCTGCTGCTGTCGGCGCTCGTCTGCGGCTCACGCCAGTCCAGGGTGGCTGTAGTGGTTTCCGTGCTGAGAGTCCAAAGGCTGAGGGTTCGGCTTGAACTCCAGTTGTTCCTCTGCCTGTTCGTCCGTCTGTGTGCTGTGCGGCGCCGGCCGCTGCTTGAAGAAATCCGACACGTATCGAACCTGAGAGCGGCGAGTAGAGAGCGAGTTTAAAACACAGAAAGTAATAAAAATAATGTGTATATAAATACTGAAGTTAGTAAAATCCCCTTCAAATGTTTCACATTTTGTCACATTTAAACTTTTACAAGCGAACCAGAAGGGAGACGGGCATTTGTATTCAGTTCTCTTTAATCTGCTACATAAATACAATCCAGTGCAGCTGTGATGTGGAGGCCTTAAAGGTTTGTTAATTAATGAACATCGTCTCAATCTTCTGCTACGTTTGTGCAGTGAAAATGTTTGTGTTGCTATAATAAGGATATTAAGAAATGTTTCCAGAGGTCATGAAAGGTCAACCGGCTCCTCTCCTCACCTTCTTCAAATCAGATAAAATTGGTATTAATCAACTTGACTTGTGTTGACTTTTGACCTTGAAGACATTGATGAAAGTTTAAAGGTCAAAAAAAGCTGAGGCGGATCTATGTGATGTTTTGACCTTTAAACTTTCATTAATGTCTTCAAACAAAACATTTTGCTGCACAAACATTTGACACTAATTTTGTTTGATTTGAAGAAACAAAGTAGATGGTGCATGAAGGAACAAACAGAATCGTGACGAAGCAACACATCCGACAGGTCAGGGAGAAACAATGGAAACGTTCAGAGGAGAGCGAGGATGTAAAACTGAATCTGAAGGTCACATTTAAGTTCACAGATTGAAGCTAAAGCTGCAGTTTTAGTGTTTTCTATATATTAAAACGTGTATTTAAAAAAAACAGATAATTCATGAAAAGATCAAGCTCCTCCACTTCCTCCCCGAGACGTCTGAAGAAATGCTCCCGGTCAGAAACAACCAATCAGGAGCGTCTTGGAGTTTTCAGTCTATTCTGATTGGTTGTTTTGAGTTAGGGCTGAAAGAAGAGCTAAGATTTTTTTTCACAGATTTACTATCCGATGCCAAACTGTTACGACGTAGTGAGAGTTTAAAAAAAAAATATATAAATTATTTTTAAACTGCAGCTTTAAATGCATGATCTGAAACTGTGAAGATTATGGCACAACGGAATAAGGCTGCAAACTAATCATACTATTGCCCGCCTTTTCGCCATCATGAGGTTTTCACAACCTTTTGCCATTTTTGAGCAACTAAATATTTATAATATGGTTCATAGGAGTATAAAGAATTTTATTTATATTTTTTTAAGTGACCTGGTTTTCTCTCACTGTGCTTCACACTGTCTGTAAGATGCTAGCGTTAGCCGACTCACCGTTAGCACAGCGATGAGCGCGCCCTGCAGCAGCCCCACCAGCACGTCGCTCCAGTGGTGCTTGTAGTCGGAGACGCGCGTGTATCCAACGTAGAGAGAAAACGCCACCAGGAAGAACTGGATGGTGGGCCGGACCAGCCGCGTCCACTTCCCCTGCATCCTGGCCTGGACGTAGAGCTGCGCACACACACACACACACACACACACACTTAACTCTGACCAGATGACACTGCTGGAGGTTTTTATTAGTTATTATTAGATCTGTTTGCTTTCCTCCTGCAGTAAAATATGAAAAATGACAACAATGGTGTTTTCAGACAGGAGACGTCCGTGTCTCCACTGTCTCCTCCTGTTGTGGCTCATTTCTGGGCTTTCCACTAAACAGCCTGTTCACATCTGGACAAAAGGTCACATGGGGTCACTCACCGACAGGAAGAGCATGCAGTACATCCCGAAGGATGAGTGACCGGAGTAAAATGACAGCCTGAGGGGAGAGAGAAAAAATTAAAATGAAGATTTAACTAATTCACTCCATTGGGAAATTCTAATGATTTTTTTATTCAAAATACTTTTTAATAATACTGGGGGAAAAAAGAATTAGAAAATAAAAGGTAGTTTTGGTTAAGGAATAATTTAAGACACTCATATTTATTCCTTCAGGAAGGAATAAATCATTCACTCTGTGCAACTTTAGCATCGTGACGCCGATTCTACATCCAATCTGGACAGAAGTGGATTTCATGCAACTTTATATGAATCGACTCTTGAGTTTTAGTTGCAATGCTGTGTGTAAACTAACTCTGAGGACACTGAGCGAGTGACGCATCCATTTCCTCTCACCTGGACTCCGTCACATTGCGCGGGCTGCCTGTGCAGTTGATGCTCAGCACGTATCCGATGCAGGACTTCGGGTTGCACACGGACAAGAAGTTCGGACGGGGGCGGCCGATGGTGAACTTCGCCAGATCGGTCAGGGACTGGCTGACCGCCGCGCCAAACAGGAAGGTGCCAACCACCTTGTAGAGCGCGGACAGGTACTGGTTGAACATGGAGTTTGAACGCAGGCGTTTCGTGTGCACCAGGTAGGCCTCTCCGGTGGTGATCTGCAGCGAGAAAGACCATTTGGAAAACGTAAAAAAAAACAAAGCAAAACAAAAAAAAACACAACCTTCACGCCAAGTCGCAACCGCAAGCTCGACAACGGGACTTACGATGACCATGGAGCAGGTGATGGTGATGGCCGCCATGGTCCCGTGGGAGATGGTGTCTTTCCTGTAGGGATAATTGATGCTCTCGTCATCGCAGTAGATTCCTCTCAGGTACGGTTTGAACCTCAGCGTGAGGATGGCTGAGGGCAGAGCCGCTGGAGACGCAGGAACATTTATTTAGTGAAAAGGGCCGTTTGTTTTTTCTTTTTTAAATGTTTAGGTAGGAGAAGAAATGCCTGAACGTCAGTGGTGATCCTACAATGAAAGAACTTGAACATCCAAATACAGTCTATGTAAAATGTCCAACAATGTTGTATAAAAAAAATAAAACCAAGTTCTGCCTTCTTTAGAGTTTGACTTAAAAAAAAGGAAAAGAAAATAAAGCTTCCCTTTATTATTATTCAAAATTAATCCAGTATTTTGTTCAAGTTTTATATAAATGACTTAATTTTTTTTGTATAAATTCAGCAGCTGAGAAAATATGACGCAAAGCAAAAACCATCACTTTCTACATTAAATTTCATTCCAATAGAAAATGGACATCATCAATGTTTTCTTTACAAACGCATCACCGATGCACACAAGCAGCGCTGCGTCAATGTTTGGCAACACATTTACAGTCTGCCGCGGCGATGGCGTCATGTATGCATCCTGCTTTTATTTAAAGAATCCAACGAGAAACTGAGCCCGTCGTTACATTTTGATCACAACAATGAGCTGAGTCAGCGTTCAGCAGCAACATTTGAGTCACTTCAGAAACGTGCCGACTAACAATTCGATGATTCTGTAGCATCAGCAGTAAATGTGACCCTTCTGAAAACATGGCCGTGTCCAGATTGTTTGTTCCTTTAATGAGCTATTGATGATGAAATATAAAATGAGTGTGAGAGCAGACGTTTTAGGGATTTCTACAGACTTTATTTTGCGAAAAGTCAAAGATAATTTCACCCTAAAACAGTTTTTGCTGCCCAAGGATTTACAATTACTGGCAATTAGTTCTCTTTACGTCGCTGTGGAGGAACTGTTCCCCAATCTTTGTCGCTCTTACAATGACAATATTATCAAACCACATTTTTAAAAAAATAATTTTTAATCTGAGCTTTGACTAGGCCCCTACAAAACTTCCAATTTTGCTGTTTATGAGTTATTCGGAAGTGGACTTGATGGTGCATTTTAGATAATTATCCTGCCCCATAACCCAGGATGCCTTCCGAAGCCCATCATGCCACCACTTCCGTGTCTGAGTGCATGGTGATCTTCTTAGAAAATCCAGTAAGTTTTATATCAGAAGTTTCTATCATGATATAGTGATGAATGCTTCTCCCGTCTTAAATTGGTTTCGTTTTTACCCCTTTCAGTCTCGTTCAGTCAATTTTCTGACCCTACAAGTCGGGCAGTAATCAGACCCGGGTGTTGCTGGTGAAGTAAACACTAAAGCTGTGATTTTTAAATTCATGATCGACGTCATCTTATCCGTTTTTTCCTGAAATATGAAAATGTGAAAACGTCTAAAGCAAATGTAAGCTTTAACGGTGCAAAGCAAAGTGTTTCTATGTCGTGCATGCTCAATTTTCCAAAATGTTTGTTAAACGTTTTTGTAAGCAAGAGAATAGCTTTGTTGTAGCCGGTCAACTTGTGAGCAGCAACAGGTGGACACGACAGAATCGCTGGTTTTGTTGCACTTTAAACACACTCAATATTTCAGCTTCAGACAGAAGACACCACTCTCCACAAAGCACAAGTTTGTCAGAGGCAACAGCTCTTATCCCTGCAGGTTGCATTTTCTCTTTAAAAAAAACAAAAAACGAGACACCGGTGGCCGTGGAAACCGGCAGGACGCTGCAGAGGCGACCTCTGACAGCGTTCACACTGTAAAGGGCCTGGGAAGCCGTGCAGCGGAGGGGGAAACACACATTCAACATGCCTCTGAAGACGTGTTGACGTGCTCACACACACTCCTGACAAAAAAAAAAAAAAGGGGGGTAGGGGGGTTTAGTTTGCTGACTCGAAAAAGAGGCGTGCATTTATAAGGTCATAATGAGAAAAAGCTTTTGTTGAGGACGGTCACGAAAAGCTGAGCTCAAAACTTCCCCTCACAGAAAACAAAAGACGACATAAAGCCGTCTCTTAAATCAGAGGAGGACAACAGTTTTATCCGACTGACTTTAAATAGCTTTCCTGTTTTCAAGAACTTTCTGCTGAAGGCAGAAACAAGGGGCGGTGGGGGTGGTATTGGATGGAGTTGGTGTTTTAGGCCAGTAGCTGCGTATTCACTGACACCCACCACAAGTGTTCCCTACGACGACAGCATTTCCTCAGAGAGCGCGCCTTCGGTTCATCCAGCAGAAAGACAACAATCCAAAGACAGATGCAAACAGCAAGCACATAAAGTCACAGCAGTAATCTGACGTAGAGACCTGGTGCTCAGGACTGAGAGGTACGAGCGTTTATATCATTTCCTCCAGAGGAAACTATGCAACGACTTTAAAATGTCCTCAAAGCGAACCGTTGCACACGTTTGTTTGTTTTTGTTGTTTTTATGTGAATGCCTGCTGACACAATGCTGCAAGGACAAATAAACCTCACTATTCTGCACCAGAATCTGCACCAAATGCACAACCGCAGTGTTTTGCAATAGCATTCACACACTTGATCATTTCTCCATTTGTTGTATTAAAGACTTTAATGTGTTTCGGAGGGGTTTTAATGTGACACTGTTTTTTTGGTTTTTGCAAATGTAAATTTAAAACGTTTATGCTAGCAAAAATAAAATGTAGATTGCTACAAACCAAGTACGGGGCACAAATTTTATAATTTAGATTTACGGTGATTGGATCTGATCACAGAGACAGCATCATGCTGTGGGGGGAAATGAATGAACCTTAAAAGAAAAAAAATCCTGGAAGAAATCCAGTCAGAGGCTGCAAAAATAAAAGACGAGGCAGAAGTTCACCGTCCAGTGGAAGTTTGCAATACGACTGCAGCACAGGTCATTTAGCCTCTTATTTTAAAGCACCGTGGACAAAATTTCTGCATACCAGTAACGTATTTAGCTTGTTGGAAGGATTTTATTATTCTTATAACGGATTCAAAAGCTCACAAAGAGTGGTGGGGACGAGACAATGAAGGAAAAGATGCACTGGAGTGGGCAAAACGGCAGGTCGTTTCCTTCTGATGCAACTGCAGTTTGTATCAAAGCGCATTGCTGCGTACGAGCGGCTCAGTCCAAGTCTGAGGAAAAATGTGTAGACAGGATTCTCCCTAACTAGCAGAATAAATCACATTTTAACAAAAAAAAGTGTTTTTTGTGTTTTGTTTTTTTACATTAAATGAGCTTATAAAATCTTGAATCGTTTTCTTCTATCCAATAAAACCCATAACCTGAAGAAAACTTTCATAAAAATTAAACTGATTGTTCAGGAAAATTACATTTTTTGATCCACTTGAAATTAATTTCCAAAGTCAAGGTGAACCGTCAGAGGGAAGCATGAAATGTTCAGATAATCAGTGTCACAAAACATTTTACAACCACAAGTTGTTTCTAGTCGTCTTACGTTGAATCAGACCAGGTAGATAATTAGTGAATCACAGATTGTGACTCATGCAGCACATTTAACCAGGACACCTAAAGATGAACCCTGATGTCTGTTCTGGTCTTTGATGAAGAGCGGGTTCCTCATCTAGGAGAATGTATTCCACGACAGGAAGTCCCTCCCCTCCCTCTGCTCCTCTCATCTCCGAGGAACATTTCTCCAGCAGGTCAAGCGTCGCTCTCAGCCTGGCTTTGAACTGAGTCTGACCGGTGTTTGTTCGGCAGGGAGGAGGGATAACATTAAGATAAGACGCCGATTGTTTGACACGAGTCGCAGGAGGCCACATGCTGTGCGACCGGACAAATTTAAGCCGCAGTTGTTTAAAGAAAAAGGAAAACACCACACACACACGGGGATCAACAGCGCATTTAGCCACACAGTGAATGAGGAAGTGGACATCGACTGTGAGCCGAGGCCAGATTAGAGTTCCTGTTATCCGTTTTGGACGGTTTGTCTCCTCTGTTATTCCAGAGGGCCAGGTTTTGTTTGTGAGGCGGGTCGCCTTCCTCTGAAACCTCAGAATGTGGAACAAAAACCCACATTTACTGTTGGTTTAGTTCAAAGTGGATCAACTGGAACCAATCAGTCCACTTCAGGAAAAGATCTCGAAATAAAATATATAAAATCTTAGTCGCACCTCAAAGCGATTAGGATTTCAAGAAACCACATGCTAAAGTCAAGCCAGAGTGAAGCACGGCGGGCTGTGCGTCATGCTGATGTCCTGACCAACACATGCCAGAGATCCTTGATAAAAATTAAGCATTTTTCACTTCATGCAGAAAATGTTCCACATCTTCCAACAGCCTAAAGTCAGTTCTTCCTCCATTTCTGCAACCTGATAAATTATTTTTGGCCTAATTTTTTGTCTTGGAGTGGTTCTCCCGCAATCCATCTTAAATAAAAAAATTTGTTTTTTTTTAACTCCACGTTTTGCACACAACTGTAGAAAACGTTTTAGGCTTGTACCAGCTTGTCTCATCCCGATGTGACATTTTCCACGCTGCTGTCAAGTTTTAGTTCCTGTGTGAGCCGTTAGCGCTCCGAACAAACAATGGGTTTGTTCACCCAGGAGGAGGAACACACTCGTGGTTTTTGCTGACTTTTTGTCCCCTGATATGAAACGTCAACTGGACAGATTTAAAAAATAAATAAATAAAAAGAAAGGAAAGGAAAAAAAACGGGGGAGGGGGAAAAGTATTGTTTCACACTTTTACAGTCCTGTCAGGCTAAAAAAAAGAAGATCCTGAATCCACCCTGAGAAAATAAACATGATGGAATTTGGGATCAGATGCAAGTATAACTTCCCCTTGACCTATCACCCTGCAGGAAGGGGGAAGTGTTCCTGTTATTCTGCTCAAGATGAGTGGCCATCACTCCTTAGGAGCTGAATAACAGATATTTGTCAAAAAGCAGAACCAAAAATGGGGAAAGGTAAAGAATGTTTGAAGACTGCGATCCTCCTGGGAGACGTTTAGGAAAACAAATATTTAACTTGTACAGAACTTTCCGTTTACGAGTGACGTTTTTTTTCGGTTCGTGTTGCGTTATGTTTCTCCTGAACTGCATTCCCATGAAATGAGCTCTGGAAGACCAGCGCGATAGCAACACTGTGTCCACGCCGGCCGCTCGCTCAAAACCTCATCCGTCTGCGACGCTCGTCGTTTGTCCAAGAAAAGGAGCATCGCTTCCTGTTGGGACGGGTGTTTTTCCTGAGAAAAAAATAAAAATAAACGACACAAAGGAAGGCAAATAACTGATTTTTACGAGACCACAAAGCGAGCTTTATCAGGTGTAACCAGCATAAGCCGCACCGTTCCCCCCCCCTCGTTTCCAGTCTTTGTGTTAAGATAACCCGACTGCTGCTGGCCTGAGCTTTACTGATACGACAAATGTATTAAAATCTGATGCAATGCTTGGAAGGAACTCAACAATAACCTTGAGGTTTAACTACGTCAATAAAGCTGGGAGTCCAAAAGGCCACGGCTCGATGCTCTTGGTCCTTGTTTGCTTTTACGCCTCGCTGTACATTTACCACATACTTCACATTTCTCTACTGTTCGTGTCCCGAGTGATTTATTAGGCTTATAATAATTACCGTACGGCTTGATTTAGGCTAGAAGATGTGAAAACTTTAAAAATATAAAACTCTCCCAACCTGTGATGGACAAATATTTTTATTTTATGATTCCGATAAACACTAATGGATCTTTAGGTCGCTACTGCTGTTGTTTAAACAATTTGTTGGTTTATGAGAGCATCAGTAATTATAAATCATTGTTATAAACATTTGGAAATGCAACAAAAGGCAGTTGAATTGTTAAATTAGAAATAAAACAGACGAGTTTTGTTTTCAGAGCAGTATTTTCTCTGAAAAATAATGGCTTTTCCACAAATAAAAAGTTTTTACTAATTAGGTTTTTTTTTCAGAATTTGTAATTGTAAAATAACTTTGACGAGGCTAAATTACTTTATGCGTCGTCTTCAGCTTCAAGAAGTGACTTAAAATCATACAGTTCACGTTTCAGTGTTTAAAATATTTAATGTTTCACACAACTACAGCAAAGATAATCTACTGAAATGTTCATTTTGTTAGAGAGTGGGGATAATCTCAGAGTTCAGCCATCGTCTCCACCACGTTCTCAAGATTTATCTTTTCTACTGGGGAACCAAACTGCTGCTACATCAACAATCTAAAAATAAAACAATAATAAATCTGGGACTTTTTCTATGCTTTGGCATCCAAAAAAAAAGTGTAGCTATCCAGCTTGACATGGAGTCAACTTTACTGAAAAACAAGGACTCCTCCAGGATTATGTCCCGTCTCACAGACTAAAAGGATCATTCCTTCAAATCAAACCTCAAGTTTAAACCAGGAGTTTCCGCCTCCAGACTCCTGCATGTTTTAGATTCAGTCCCTCAAGACTTTTGACTGGAGCAACGACTGAGCTTCATGAAAAAGATTTTCCTTTCACAGAAGATTTTCAAAAAATCACAAGATTTGCATCCAGCAAGTTGCTATAGACTTTCAGCTGACACAGCTGTTGAAATCATGTCCAACAGAGTAAAGATTAGCTAAACTTCAAAATGTTTAACCACTAAAAATAGGTCAGTTTAGTGTACTCTGTTTTTCACCTTCTGTGTACTTATTTATTTCTCAGCACTTTTTTTTTTTACTGGTTTTTTATGAGAATCAAAATACGATGATTCTAAAAGAAACCAGATGCTGACAGAATTGTACTTTTCCTTTCAAAAGGCACAAACATGAAAAAATAGAAAAAGAAATACGTCGTCCATAAGGCAACTGCCACTTTGTAATTTGCACCACGTTCATTGATGTTCATGACTTTTTCTGCAACTAAAGAAACCGAAACGACTCCCCTATTATGAAGCTGCTACATAATAAATACGTCGGCAGAGGAAAGCGTGTGAGCGGCGCCGTTACACAGGAATGTCAGGGATCCAGAGTGATTAGTCTCCAATCGACTCTGACGTGGCGGAAAGCGACACAGAGTCTCCTTTAATCAAAACATCTGTCAGTGACTTTGAACGGAGCACAAATGATGTTTTCAACTAACTGTCAACACCGAATACGGACGATTTCTATTAAACTCTACAGGAGGTTTTAGGTCATTTTTGTTGTGCTTCAGAACAAAAGTACATGAAATTAGCATTTTCAGTTCCTCATTTGAGATTTTCCAGTTGGATGATTTTAATTGCTTACATGCTGAAAAAATATATAGTGTTTATCAGTCAGATTTTAGGGAGGTTCTGTTTCTGTTCAGCAGGCCCGTATGGAGCAATCGGTACTTGTTTCTGCTTCTCTTGGGTCTAAACTGCAGATACCAACATACAAGCAAAAGTAAAGTATGATTCGACAAAAGTAGGTCTGAATCCATACCTGCTAACAGCATAACAGAAAATCTAAGATTATAGGTCTATGTGAACAAACGATTTGTGACGCGTGTGGTTTTTGGAGGTACGCGTTGACGGGATTGAATTAATGTGGAAAATACTACCAGAATTCCCTGTAAGGTTGGACTTGAAACAGGAAGTTTGAGCTTGTAGATCAGCTGTTAAGCTTTTTTTTGGTTACATGTGGTGAAAGTCACTGGTGAGACCACACAGCTACAAAACTAAACACTGAAGATCTAAATCACAACGAAGAGCAGCACACGAAACGCTGCAAAATATATTTATGCGCTTATTTATGACGATAAAGTACTCACTGCATAGATCATAGACTATTATCAATTAAGAGAGAGGCAGCTCTTTATAGTAAGAAAGCTTTTGAGAATTTTTGATAAAAATCTGCAATAAGCTCCAAATTATGTATTAGAGCAAAAACGTTTGAGGATTTGTAGATTTTGTGTGAATTTCCACGATGATTCAAGAATCTGGAGGGACTGACTGCTATAATTTGGCAGTAAACAGATAAAAACTGCATTGATTTGATCAATATAATATTTAAGCACACTTAGTGTTTAGTCTAGAATCTAGTGGGCCACATAAAAAGCCACAGTGGGCTGGATTTGACCCACGCGCCTCGAGTTTGACATGTTTAAAGCCATAACACGTCTCACCGTGACAGGTGGCATCATTAAATATCTAAAGCCATTGCTAAAGTCGTTCACATTTCTCATCATTTCAAAACTTTCTAATTGTAGTCATGGTGATTTATTTAGTGCCTTTCATTAGGAGCAGATAAAAACCCTAAAATGTTCTGAATGTAGGCTGTTTAAATGTTACTGCATGAGAGCAATGCTAAGAGAAGAAAGAAAACTAAAGTATATTCATACACATCTTAAAAACATTGCTGCATGTCTGCTCAGAGTGAGGTTAGGATGTTGAAACGAGTGTGTGAACGAGTCAGCAGCCGTGTTATGTACACTTGTACATCTTGTTGTGTGTATGGCTTCTTATGGTTCTGCATGCAGCGGCGACAGATAAGAGCCACAGGATTGAGGTTTGTGTGCAGAATGGAAGAGGAAGGAATAAAAACACAGAAACATGTTAGTCAGCTTCTTGCCTCCAAAAGATGAACTTTCACATAAAAAAATTAATACATAAATGAAATAAAAAGTTGAAGTTCAAACTTTGGGATATTTACTCAGAAAACATGATGCACCAAATAACAAGGTTTTAAAATAGATTTAGAGATCATTGTTCTGTCACTGAGATTTTTACTAACATAAACAGTCTCAGTCACAAGAATTACTTTGCATTGTTCAGTTTTTAAAAGTGTTTCTATGCGTTTATAATTTGTCCAAAAACATAACGTCTGCATAAACTCTACTGTAAATAGATAAAACTTTGACCTGAATCTTTAGCAATAACCTGGAAATCAACATCTACACAAGTTAAACTATGGCAATTATTTTACCACCAAAACAACAAACTCTTCAACATAAAACTCAGGCACAAATCCTTTTTATATGCTTTGTATCAATTTAACTGAAAAAAGAATAACTCATACAAACACTCAAGTTATTTAAATTCATAAAGCTAAAAATGACCCACATGATTAAAGTGGAAAACGACAGTAATTGTGCTTTCAGTATCTAGTCTAACCTGTTTTTCTTACAAACAAAACGACAAGCTGAAGAGTCATGTTACAAGGATGACTAAACTGTTGCAGGAGTCTTATGGCCGCCTGCTATTTCTTACTGGTGTAGTTAAAAAGTGGCGTCATATTTACTTTTTCATAAAGCAACATAAGATGTGATGGGAAAAAAATCTGCCAAAAAGCCAAAACACTACCATTCAAGTTTAGTGAGAAACACTTTGTATCAAAAAATGTAGATAGAAAAAAAACTCAGGAATTTAGGAAGAGTTCGTCAGGAGAGAAATTTGGCAATTTTATCATCTGTGTTTTGCAAGAAGATTTAAAGCGTCAGAGAAATCAACAACACATGGAGCGAGATGAGGAGAGAATATCCTTTCCCTTTTTTATAATTACTAGACTAAACATGAAACAGGAAGGAGTAGGAATGTTTGCGACATTTCTGCTGTCAGTGTTCATCAGCCAGTGACAAAGATTTAATCATAAATAGTTACAAGTAAAAGGAACATAGAAATCCAGGACATTTAGGAAGCTGTGTGAACTTGTCAGATGGGAAAACTCACCGTCATGAGTCTTCCTCATCATAACAATGACTCACCTCTGATTTCACAACAAGGTGCTACGCCAATCAGGAAGATCATTACGACCGCTTGTCTAAAAACGCCTTGGTACCCCACGAGACCCCTGAAGGTGTCCTGGTGTTTCAGTAAAGGACTATTCAACTCAGTTTGGGTCCAGAAAAACTCAAACAAATCTTAATAATTATCCGTATGAACATGAAGGAGTCCTCATGGATGACTGTTGTTGTGAAGCGTCATTGGGTAAATTAACGCAAAGTCAACCATTTTATTATACAAGTTTTAATAAAACTTTGTATTAAAATGATCATTGTTATCCAAATAATACAACGTTTACACTTTTAATGCAACTTTTAGTACAACTTTGTATTAAAAGCGTCACCAAAGTCTCACCAAATATACAATTAGCGTAGAGAGCCTCAGTGCAGAGCGCTTATTTATCGTCATTGTTATTTGTGATATTGATGTTGTGACTTTGCGATATCTTATCCAGCCTCATCTCTAATAATGTCCCTGAGTCAGAGTGTTAATGCAGAAGAGACAGAAGTTGTTGGTTTTTGTCGCAAACTTTTCTAAATCAGGACTGAGTTTGACTATAGGACTCAAGACTTCGCATTCAAGAACCAACAGCTGAGTTTCTAACAACCAAATCAGGTCTAGCACTAAACCTGACAGCACCGGCTCCTCGTTTATCAAAAGATCGATCTCAATGCGGTCTGAGGCATGAGCACGTCTGATTTACTCAGAGCTCCTGGTGCAGGTAAGGACCAGGCAGAAGAGGAGCCAGCGTTTCACATCTTTCACACAAAAACTGCTGGCTCTTTTAAGCGTTTCGGTTTACTGCAGCGATTCTATAAAAAGGGTCATTTCTGTCACGTCTCATGTTTATTTGCTCGTATTTGATCATTTTGTTTCTTTATTGTGATGAACTCAGTGTTTTTATGCTTTTACTAAACGTGTTGCTTCATTCAGCTCCACCTTCATCGGTGAAGGACTTCATATCACCCTGTGTATGAACGAATTGCCTCTTCATAATCAGTGTTGTTCACCCAATCTGGCAGTGGTCATTACATTACGCCTAGTCACTTGGATTAGAATAACTCAGACTATCTTTATTGAGTAACTCGGTAAAAAGCTGTTTTTAATCAAGACTTCCTCCTGAAAACAGAAGAGCGTTTACAGCAGGATCTGCAGTCATCATCATTCCTCCATGTCACTCAGCAGAAGCATCCACAAGTGGAGGAAAACATGCAAAGGCCACACATAAATCCTGTAATCCTCCAGCAGGAACTCTGCTTTTCTTGACCTGACCCCTCGCCGACAAGCAGCTGCGGAAAATCAAGCGAAGCGAGAATCCGACATCGGGGGTCATCACCGACACTCGGCGGGATCGCAGTGTCGGAAACGCGTGCAGAGTGACGCAAACAGCTGGAAGATAAGCCGCTAATGGCTTTGTGTGAGAGCCAGGCAGCAGAGCAAGTTGCGGCGAGTCGCTTTGTTGCCCGTGCACGACTCACTCCTGCACACAAGCAGCATGCATGAGCAGCCGCCTTTGGGTCTCTGCGAGGTTTGACAAGCTATACCCCCACCACATCACACACACACACACACACATCCCTCCTGAATGGGGCCTTTAAAGTTATGAAAAAAACGTTTTGATAAAGACTTTTCCATGTCGGATAGATGGACTGACACGGTTATACAACACACATAATCTGTGGTTTCCAAAACAGGATCTTAACCATCAGGAAGAATCAGAGACAGATATTTTTGTTCTTCCTGACTGTTTTAAAGCCATGAACCGGACTTGTACGTAAAAATTTGTCGTCCATTTAACGGGAATTGTTATTTAGTCAAGATAAACATTTATCCTGCCTATATGCATCAGGTCACATCACAAAAGGCAACTGCAAGGTTTCCCCAGAAAACCTGCTCAGCCTGGTGGTTGAAGTGCTCAGCAGTCATTCATCCAGCGGCCTGCCGTGTTTTTCAGTTAAAAATGTTTAAAGTTTGTGAAAAATTTGAAAACATCACTTGATAATTATGTGTTATTGAAAGATTAGAAGATTAATACCCGAACACCAACTATAAACTCTTAAAAAATGCAAACTTAAAAAAAAGAATAATTAAATAAGCAATGCTAAGCCTGGTGGGGGCACATGTAAAGCCTGGAGGCCCGCCAGGCTTATAATACCTGGGAGAAACCCTGCAACTGTGTACATCAGTTTATACTTCTGATTTTTAAACCAAATCTTGCTTTCAGATGAGTTTGTTTTCTTCTGGAAAACTCAAGCAGCGGTTTAGAACATCACAAGTATCATTTTGAAAAGGACCATGCAGTCAAAACTCAAATTATGGTTTATAACCAATCAGGTTTTTTGCGCCTGATCTGAACAAACAGCGAACCACAATGAGCTTCAGCAGCAACATGAACTTTGTCGTTTTTGGTTCTTTTGGACTTTCAAACCAAAAGAACCATAAACAGGATCTGAAAATATTAGGACCCGGATGATCAACTCAGAGAACGCAGGAGTATTTACAATCCAGGACACAAATGAAAGGCATTGTGCTAAAAGTACAAACTTTAAAAAAAAAAAAAAGACTAAAATAGTTAACATATTATTGTGAATTCTCCGTCTCTTATAGCATCTCCTGCAGTTTTGGATGTTTGGACCCAGTTCATGACAGAAAAGCTTGTGAGATTTACAGCTACGGTAAAATGGTGCCAAAACTTTAGCTGATAGAAGTTATTATTTTTGTTTAAACTGCTGTTGAAACCAATTAAAGTCATTTTCTATTTAGGCACTTAAGAGATATTTTGGTTTTATGTGTCATATTATAAAAGACTGAACAAACACAATCATAATCAGAACAACAGAAACAGGGACTAATGCAACTAAATTAAAATTACACATAAAATTTCTGATTTTTTTAGTTCTGTGCATCTCCACAACTCATAAAAATATGGAAATACAGCAAAAAAGAAAACAGGTGGCTTAAACTCCTGGATGCAAATTAATTATTGACATGAATATGATGACAATGTGTAAGTATGAAATGGAGGCCAAAGGGCGGCTGACTTGTTGCACCTCTTATGGTGTCATTGACCCAGATTAATTAGCCTTTTTGTCCAGATGTGCTTTGAGTAAACCTTTTGCAACCTTCTATAACCTATACTTTACCATCAGGCTGTGCTTTTTTTTTTGTCCCGTCAGTGTAAATTTATGGAAAATGTACTGGATTGCATTTTTTTTTAAAAATAAAAGCGTTTTAAAAAGTACAGAAAGTATTGCACCAACTCCACACACCCACATGGATACATTTACAGGCGATAGTTTCGCAAGACAAGAGGAGGATAATAAATGAGATAAAAAATAAATAAATCTGCTGATTACTTCAGTGAAAGACACCAGTAAGCTTCAGGATCACTCAGTGTTGAGAAATATTCTGCTTGGCTTTAAAGACCCATTGCGTAGTTAAATAAATCCACATCTGTGCTAACTGATGATCAACCTTTTTCACAGAATCAATTTCACTTTCTGCCCTGTTATCTTGTGGAGCAACAGCCATCACCTGCAGTAAATCAAACGAGGCTCTCTTAAGCAATCCTGTGCGTCACACAATCCCAAAAGGAAGCGCAACTTTTCTCCTTTTCCTCGTTTTACAGCTGACACACAGGGGCGCGGAGTGAAACCTTCCCCAATCCCAGCCACTGTCACAAAAAAAAAAAAAAGAAGAGGTAAAGAGAGGAAACAAAATGCGGCCACTCACCGACAAACACGCACAGAACATCCACCACGATGAAGAGCCGCCTTTTCCTCTCCTCTGGCATGTTTTAATGAACTAAACCGCGTCGCTGAAAACGCAGGTGGTTCTGAGAGGAACGCCTGGTTGCGGGAGCGCGTGCGTGGAAATAAAACAACAGGGAAGAAAATACGAAAAGAAATTTAAAAAAAAAAAGCGACCTGGTTGTTCTTCCTGCTCGGCTGCTGCGTACCTGACCTCCCACCCGTCTGGCAGCCTGTTTCCCTGACTGACTGACTGATTGTAGGAGGTTCTGCTTCAGGTGCGCAGCGTGGAACTGCCCCCACGGAGGGGCGCGGCTCCCGGCGCGGGAAGATTCAAACAGGTCGCTTTAGTTCATCAAAACTCTTTTTGTGGCTAAAGATGAAAACTTTTAGCGTATTCTAGTTCGTTTTTTTTCTCCTTACAACATTCTTAAAGGGGCAGTGTCGTGTAAAATGGACTATTTTGAGCTGTACATCAGGCTATGATGTTGTTCCCTCATCAAAAACATACCTGGAGTGTTTGCTTTGATTTTTTCACGCACGTTTGAGAAATCCTTTAATTTCCATGGCAATAGTTCAGACTAGCTAGCAGCAGTTAGCATGGAACTGCGCACCTGCTGAGCTCGTTACGGAGATATATCGTCAGCGAAACACCGGTAAAAACGCTGTTAAAGGGTTCAAAACATTGATTATTTTATATCTTAATAATCAGATAGACTAAAGAATAAAGCTATGTGGAAATGTTGGTATTATATTAATAACAAAATCAAGCAACATAAACATTTTCCAAATTTGTTTTTTCTATATAAAACTACAAGTGTGTGTCTGTGTCTGGTGAAATTTTTCTTAAAATGAGTTTATTCTTTATTCAGTGAAGTTACTTACCGTATATCCAGAAATCGTACTCAAGTAAGAATAGCAATACTTTATAAGATTACACAAGTAAAAGTAAAAAGTACAGCTTTGCACTTTGTTTGTTTTTCTCTAAATGTTACACAAGTAAATGTAGCTAGTAGTTACCACACAAATATCCTTCTCGGTCTAATTAATTTTCACAGCTTCAGGTTAAATGTAGAGAAAGCAATGCTTTTCACAAATAGAATAAGATTTTCTGTCTATAAAAAAATCTGATTCTGTAAATAAGAGCCTTTGTTTACTGCAGAATAATAATGACGTTGTGCTATGAGCGTCTAGGAATAGTCAAATCCAGTCCAGAGTCCTTCAAAAACTCAAATACCCTTTGAATTAACCTCCGAATCAGATACCAAGGTCACCTTGAAGGAGGACTGACTTTGTTTTGCTGTGTAGCGCCCCCTTTCTTATGAGCAGAACTCAGTTTTACCAACATCAGAACTGGTTCTGTTGTAGCCGACTGGATTTATATTCAAAATCTGGAAGCATTTCAAAGAGTTCAAGTTGTCACAGAGTGTAAATATCATGATTCTTCATGACATTTAAAAAGTTTGAGGAGATTTTTAAGCAATATTTGTTTCATGCCGAACTCATTTAGATATCTGAATCTATTTTTAGTGAATAGCTCAAATCTGCTCCATTTAAATATCAAATAAAGTCCAGAGAACTCCACGTAGACTGCAACACTTTCTCTGAAGACTATTTTTCCTACTTGGGTCCTATTTTTTACAATTTTAATGCAATGAATTTTCCTATTTAATCATCGGGATTTTGACCTGCACGAATGTTTTGGCTGGTAATTTACAGCAGGTCATGTTTCCAGTAACGTTGTGTTCCAGTAAACATCCGTCCGTTTTACACCAGAACCAACCGCAGGCTGGGAGAAGAGAAAGGGTTTCAGTTTGCTTTTGAAAGTGGAAACAATTCAACAAAACTCAGCAACATACAAAACCAAAGCTTCAGTGTACTTTAAAACCACTTCTCCATAAACTCATCAATATGGTTTGATGCCATATTAAAATCTTTATTGATTTTCTTTTGCAGCTCTGCTTTTGACTAGATGTAAAAGCTAGTTGAGGCGAACATATCTAACTAAAACATGGGCACAACGTGCCATAAGTACAGGGTGGGCCATAAGTTTCCATATGTAGAAAAAATAAACATTTTATATTGGGCAACTGTTTTTATTTTTGTGGGACTCTGTGTAATCGCTGCACGTCTTGGACCACTTCGTGGCTGATCTGCAACATTTCCAGCTTACTGAAACCTGCAAATAAGTTTTGCCACAGTGTCGTGTGTGTGATGCTCGTTCCATGTTTCCTGTTAAAGTTTTGTGTAGCCATGCGACTGCTTCCTGATACAGCCATCAGTATAATTTCAGTTCTTTGCTCTTTTGTCAAACGCATCTTCTTGGGTATCTGAAATATAACAGAAATATGCATTTTACATTTATATGGATACTTACGTCTCACCCTGTATATAAAGACCTTGATCGTAAAAGCATCAGACCTTATTTTAAAAACACAAACTTTCACAATACCCCAACGCTGACTTTAGTTGCTTAATTTGTAGACAGCTGGTTGCTGTCTACAAGTTATTCTGTTAGCCAGATGTGATGGGAGTCTATTCCAGTCTATTCCTGTTGCTGGTGATGGAGAAAAGTGTGTTACATAGTTTGAATGCTTGGCCCAAACACACGATACTCCCTAAGTACATCAAGCATATCACCCCTAAACCGGCACTGAGCTGGGATGTCAGCCTAGAGAGGCTTGAGGAAAATCTGAGGATGTGAAATAATCTTTCCTTTCTAACCTGCCAATTAAATTCTAGGGAACATTATTGACAAATCAGGATTATGAAAACTAAGGAACAGAGGTCAGGGAGAAAAAAATGGAGAATTTTAAAGCAGCGTCAGGTTATTAAAACACTAATCCAACCTTTGGGTATCTTACAGAGCTGATGTTTGCAGACTCTTCTTGTCCCATCTGACTTAAATGGACTGAACTTATGTAGCACTTTATCTAATAATTTTTGACCACTCAAAGCACTTTACACTAGAGCCACATTCACCCATTCACGCTCACACATTTATACACCGATGCACAGCTCGGTGGGCAGTTTGGGGTTGGGTGCCTTGCCCAGGGGCATATCGACATGTGGCAGGAGGAAGCTGGAATCAAACCTGCAACCTTCCGATCACATGACGACTACTCTAGCCACAGAGCCACAGTCGCTCACATGATGAAGATGATAAGATGAAGAGATTTTACAAAGATGAATGGGTAACACGTGAGTCTCCATGCAGACGGGTTAGTGAGAAACAATCTCTACCCTGCCAGGAGGAGAGAAGATAAAAAATGTAGACAGAGACTTTTCCTATGTATTTCTTCCTACTTTGACTCGCTTGAGGGCAGCAGAGGCAAACCTTTGTTTGCTTCCAGTTACTTTGATGAGAAATCTAACACCTGGTGGCTGATTAGGGCAAATCTACAAAGTTATCTCTGTGTTAATATGTAATTTGTTTGTTTTTTCCACACCGTTTCATGAAGCAGCAAAGTTTTGGGTCAGACAACCCCATCGACGGCTTCACGGTTTCTGGTGTTGGAGTACATTTTAATTTGATTTCAGGCTTTTTCATGAGAAAATATAAAAAAAAGTCTGAGTCTGGAGCTTGAGTCTTGAGTGAAGCATGTTAGGGCTTCATTATGTGATTGAGTAAATGTTGAACTAACACACAAACAAAGGTTTCTCCCATAGGAGCTTCTTAGGCAAGTTTGGAGGGTGGAGAAGCCAAACAAACCAAAGGCCTTTCAGTTGTGGAGGCTTGTTGCGATTGTAGTTTCCTACTGTGTAGAAGAAAAGGGAAAAAAAGAAAAGAAAGGTAAAGAAACCCAAACAAACTATCCTGGATGAGAATGGTGTGAAAGTGCACACCTTGTCCCAAAATGATTAGGAGAGTCCGAAGTTGAGTCACCTGACAGGAGCATAAAGTGGCTCTGAATAAACCTGACGCAATTACTTTCAGTGAACGTCTCTCAAATCCAATGAAGCAGATAAAACCACAATCCCATCAATGTAACTCTGACTGCCTGGTGGAAACTAAACACAATCAGCGACAATGTAAATACTTTCCAAAGTGTCGCAACCCTGACCTCACAAGAATCGCATGGTGTGCATTCAGGATACTTAATCTGTCTGAGCAGTTAGTCAGCCACAAAATATTTCCATTAGTTTGATTCAGAATAATGAGAGAAAGTTGTAGGTGACTTACATTGCCTTCTTTAAATGTTGAAGTTTACATAGGCTAACATCACTGTGCCTTTGAACAAAGACATTCTGGACTTTCTGTCAGAGGGATTAACAACAACGAAGACCCTGTCGTGGAGGCATTTTAAGGTAAAACCTCAAACACTCTGCTGCCATGTGGCATTGTGGAAAAATCCATTATCTGGTTCTGTGTCCCAGAGAAAGATGTGTTTGTGATCCAAAATGTGTAGATAAACCTTAGCTAAAGAACAATCACATCGGTAAATTAGTTCTGAATCACCATGGAAGAAGATATTACTCCAAAAGCAGCTGCTGGATCGAGAGCTGATGAAAATAAAATGTGTTTGAAGTGATGAGCAATGATACCGAAGCTTTTGTCCTGATTTCACTTGTTCAATCGGGAGTGTTTATTTTTTAATTTTTAAAGAGTAAATGTCTGCACAAGTCAGTTTATGTTCTAGTGCAGCAACCAAGATAAAACAAGGGAACTTTACTGTCGTTCACACAATAACTAATCAAAACTGCATTCTCCATGTACGGATAAAAGATAAAAGCAAAGTCTGGATTATTTAAATCAGTAAATAGCATAAATGAATAAAATATCAGTGAATCTGAGCGACCAGTCTCTTCTGCACTTTTCTTATTGAGATGAGTTAAAAGTGTCGGCGCTTCTATTGGGAGCGTGCAAAAGCTTTAGCTGGCCGGCAGGATTGAAACTTTGACTCATTTTCTGCACGTTTGGAAGAAAAGCTTCATCAGTCCGTAACTGTTTGTTCTCAGTGAACTTTGTAACATATGGATAAAAACGGTGGGAGCTTCAAAATCCCGATAACAATATTCCAATTGTGAAGTTTGAATATCGTGGTAGAAAGTGCACTTCATGAAATAAAGTCATGTGGAAATATTAAAGCAGCATCTAAATAAACCAGCCAAGATCAAATCAAATCTAATTTTATTTGTATAGCACGTTTCAGCAGCAAGGCATTTCAATGCGCTTTATATCATTTAACACAAAAACACAGTCATATAACACTGAATAAACAATCAATGGGGGGACGCCAACCCACATCCCTCGTTTGTAAAACATCTGTATGTACAAGAAATGTTTAACGCGAAAAAGTTAAAAGCAAATCTAAAAAAATATACATATATATCCCTTAAATGTAAAATAGAAATAATGTTGGTAATTCTAACTGAACTAAAAACAGGAAAAGGTTGTAATCTGGTTTCAACTGCACACGGTCACACTTTTTAACCACTTCTTCAAAATGTAAAGGACAAGAAACACACTTTTCAACTCTTTCTGAGTAATAGTGACTAAAATACATTCCTCTTTGTAATGTTTTTTTTTTACACTTAAGTTAATTTTAATTACTGTTAAATATTTAAAACTTTATGTAAAAAACGGGCGTCAATGAAGTGGTGTCAACATTTTTCAAGGCAGAAAAGCTTTATGGACAAGGCAGATGTTTTAATAAAGTCACAAATTTAAAGCATGCTATAAACATGCCTCATTTCTTTGAAGCTACTTCAGCAGTTTGTTTTTTGCAGATCTACAAACTAGACAAAGGTTTTGTTCACAGTCTCAGGTGATTGTCCAAAATGCAGCAATGTTAGAGGAAACAGAACAAGTTTGATCAGAAAATAAGAAACATAAATACAACTTCTTGCCGTGCTAGAATACAGTTACATCGAAATTATGCAAGATTTTAGATTCAAACCTGTTAACACAGAATCCCACCAATCAGCAAAGAATCTGGATTGGTTTTCAGCTGCAAACATAAATAGAAGTAAAAGCTTTAAACATTCGAGTGAAAGTTAAAGGCACAACAGTTGCTATTCACAGTTTAAGACATACGTTTCATTCCCAACATAAAGTAAAATGGTAAATGTTCTGTACTTGCACAGCGCTTAATCAAAGCCAAAGTGCCTCACGCTACATTCACACACACATTCACACACTGGTGGTGTTGAGGATCAGCCTGACGGAGGCGAGGTGGGCGAAGTGTCTTCCTCAGACAGGTTACAGGATAAGCTGTCACTGTCGCCCCACTGGGTCAAATATTCACATTTTAAAAACTTCAAAACGGCTCAAACTCCGAAAAAAGCAGCGACTCGACATTTTCACAGCTCTGTGATCATAAATTTAGAGAAATGACTGGAATGTTTAGCGAAACTTTGGCTCACGTAAACTTAAGGGGCTTTCCACCGAGTTTTTAAAACAAAGACATATTACAACCATCACATATCACAGATCTATGACACTTCCTGGCCTGCTAGAAAATAACTTCTTGGTTCATGAAAATAGTCTTAAATCTTAATGTAGCAATCAGAGGAGATGTAAGGGGCAAACTCCACAGGGGGAGAGGATAAATCCATAAAGGCAAGAGAGGGAACTGTTGATGAAAAGCTGTCAGACGGAAGTTTCCGATAAGCAGACAGCGTCGAGTTTAACCTCGGTGAGTCAGTCTGGTGAGGAAGTGAGACGCAGGAAGGCAGAGTACCGCTGAAGTCCGGTGAAGAAGACTGAAGGTTTTTAAGGCGCTCCAGAAAAACAGCAAAGGCTTTCTCTTCTTCCGACTCCATAAACGGGAAGCCTGGTGACTCACTGACTTCATCTGCTGGCTGGTTATTGTCATTACAGGACGACAGGTTCTGGTTGAACTGGTTGTAGAGGACAGTGGAGTAGCTGCAGGAACTGATGGAAAGATCATTGGCAGACTGGGTCTTGATCACGTTTGTGGTATAACCTCTATCTGATGCTCTGGCTGGGAAAGAGGAGAGCTGAGTTTTGCAGATGGGTAAGTAGCTGTGGGTCCGCTCTGGATCTCGTCTCCCGATGACTTCAGGGAAGCTGATTTCTGGCTTCTCTTGTTCCATAATCAGCTTCTTATTCTGAGGTCAAAACAAGCAAGTTATTTTAAGCATCTGCTGAGTGACAGATACAAGCATCTAGCTTCAGATGTGGAGCCTCCAAACCCACAGAGATAAAAACGTCTGTAGGCTAAAAGTATATAAAGAAGATAACATAGGTCATGTCACTCAATATGTCCCTTTACATCAAGTTACTGAACTAAACTCACCTGAAATAGACTGGAAATGAAGTTTAAATGGGTTGAACTAAACCGAATCACAGCAAACAGGACCGAACGTTAATAAATGTTAAACTGAATTTAAACAAACTGAACTGTAATAAAATACAAAATGTCTCATAAAGTTCGATCATTTCCTTAAAAAAAATACGACCTGAACATTTTCTGAGCCCCGTTACCTCAAAGCTGGTTGTAGGGTTCCACTGAGACACGGTGCTGTTAGAAGGATCTGGCACTCCAGGAAAGAGCTTCTTCTTTATCCTAAAGAAGCAGAGGGAGAATTAGTAAAATAAAACATACAATTTGTAAAGGAAGGCTTCTGCTTTACTACAAGAACCAAAACACAAAGTTATGTCTTACACTCTCCTCTGAGCCAGAAGGAGTATCAGAATCGGCACCAGTGACATCAGCAGCAGTGGAACGATGATGCAGATCACTATCGATATTTCCTCAGAGCCTTCACACACACAAAGCCGAGTTAAAGCAATCAGTATTATGCTGTTTGCTGATATTGAGGCATGTTGGGCTTTACCAATGTGAACGTTAGCCAGGTTCCCAGCTGGACCAGTACCGGCGACGGTGCTGGCGCGAATGAATATGTTGTAAATACCAGGCGACATATTCTCCAGAGTGTAGCGGTGGAGGTGGCCTGGCACAGTTACACCTGAGAAAACAGTGACAATAGTTTAAAAGATTTCAACGTCAAAGCATCTGTACTCCACAAACATGATTTTCATTTTGATTTTATTTGACAAATAAACTTGACAGATAAGTAAGATTATTTGAAAAGTGTGGCTTGCACATGTAGTCAGCTCCTATCACTCTGAAACACCTAAATAAAATCCACTGACTTGATTTGGAAAGACTCCAGTACTGTTGATAGTGTGATTTAATCTCAATGATATATAATGGATTTTTAATGTTTAAAAAAAAGCTTAAATAGCTCAAATCTATTTGTCCAATTAATTGATTAATCACCAGAATAATTGATTACTAAACTAATCATTAGTTGCGGTTCTGGTTTAGATAAAGACACACTATATATGCAAAGAAGATAAACTGCATAAGATCTAAATCAATAAATGACTAAACAAACTAATTAACTAACTAATTTAATAAATAAATAAATAGATTAACTATATATATAAATAAACTAACTAAAAAGTAATCAACTAACTAAATGAATAAATGACTAAACAAACTAATTAACTAACTAATGAACTAATTTAATAGATAAATAAACTAACTAAATAGATAAACTAATTAACTAAATATATAAATAAACTAACTAAAAAAGTAATCAACTAACTAACTAAATAAATGAACTAACTAACTAACTAACTAACCCAACCACATATCATAACCCTACTTTGTGTTGGTCTATCACATAAAATTCCCTTGCAGTTTCTTTCACAGTCACTGTCGAGATAGCGTTACGAAATAAAAAGTACATTAAAAAACACAACAAATACGTCAGTGTTGTTACTAGACCAAAGGAAAATTCAGCAGCAGTCTGTATATCCGAGAGAATGAATGCTCTGTGTGTGACTTTCTGCTCACTTCTTGCCAGCTGGTTTCTGGTGGTGCAAACGAGGGCGTAGCTCCTAACAAAGCCATGAAGCTGCTCCACAGGTACGGGACTCCAGCTGAGCTCCACTGAGCTTTCAGAAATGTGCTCCACCCGCACATCAGGACCAGCTGAGGGCGCTGTGGATGCAGAACAGAAGGAGAGACGTACAGATTACTGTGAAAAAAAAGACCTTTTTTTCTTTAAAAACACCCGACTGGTTCTTAATACATTTAAAATGTAAGTTTTGCAAAATGTAGTTCTGTCAGTGTCGGTCGGAGTGAAGGAGACAATGAGTAAAAATGAACTCAACTACTAAGTTTTTTATGATTAATTCAGGATTTCCCCCTAGAAAACTTGCTAAGCCTGGTGGTAGGCTTAGCTAGAGGAGTCATCCAATGGCCTACTGTGTTTTTGACTTAATAAAGTTTCACATTTACAGGAAATTTGAAAAGATCACCCGATAATTAGGTATTCTTAAATCTTGTATATCACTAACAACAACTATAAAGTCTTAAAAAAGGCAAACATTAAAAAAAACCCTAAACAAACAATGCTTGCAAGGAAAGCCTGGTGGCCCACCAGGCTTATAATGTAAGATCTCAACCGTTCTTTTCATTGGATACAGATCAGAAACAGGCTTTTAAAGAGGGTTAACTTATAAGAAACAGCTGTTTAAGCAGTGAAACATATAAAAAAAAGATGAGGAAAGTTCAGTAATGCAATGAAGGAGTTTCCTACAGCTAATTTTTATGTTTAGTCCCTTTACCAAGTACTGGGTGGAAACATGTGTTGTTCACTGTAGGTGAGGACTGATTGGAGACTCAGTGAAAAACTTAAAGATGGTTTTAGAGCTTGGACTGCAGTTGATCATTCTCGTTCAAAATTGTACAGATTGATGTTAAGATTTGAAATGATTGCACTAGTAATTTTATAAAAACAAACAAGTGAGGTGAAAATGTTTACTTTTCTTATTTTGGTGCCGCTTTTGACTAATAGTTGCCCAGTAACTAAGCACAGGTTTTCCAAAGGAAACTTCACTTTTACTTTCTTAATAAGCCATGACCCGCTCACCATTACAGAACCACAAGTTGTTCTGTGTGTTGAAGGGAAACGTGTAAGATCATATGTTTGACAACTAAAGCAGAATTTGAGCCTCCAACATGACAATAACTCAAAACTATCACATTGGAGGCTCCTCACTTTCACTTTCATGAAACTGAGAGTGAGGAGTCAGGAAAATGTTCAACGTCAACCAACATGTTGCTACAAGAAGTGTCTCCTCTCAGTCCTTTCAGCTAAAGAGGGAAAGGCTAAATCTTATTAAGTGGCGTCCCAATTTTTCCTCAGATGTAAAAGACATTTTCATTTGATCTCTTTACATGCTATGTCGGTCACATACTTCCTTCCTGCGTATAAACATGGCACGTTATACTTCCTCCTGCTCCTTGTTCGCCATATAGAGCCTTGACGGAGACGGCGTAACGTTCCATTGTCTTCACTCCCTCTAAAAAGATATATTAAAAAAATGTCTGTCATGACACAAACATCTAGCCATGACGGTTTCCCACTGCAGAAGAGGAGATCCAGCTGGGCTACCTGTGATGATCAGCTTCATAGAGGAACTATTCAGCTTTTCCCAGTGCAGAACGCTGCTGGTTTCCTCTCTGACTGCAACCCACTCCACCACGAAGCCGCTCACTGACAGATCTGGCGGAGGTCTCCAGCTAACCTGAACGCTGTCGTCACCCAGTGGCGTGGCCGTGAGGTTGGCCGGAGGCGGCAGCTCTGGAGGCGCAGAGAAAACAAAGGCGATGACGACGATAACGGCACAGCAATGATTCACGCCGTCAGTCGTTGACGTCTGACTGAGCTCACCTTGCATATTATTGTTGTACTGTCATATTTCATAATTCATCTCGATGTTCATGACAAGTGTGCATAATGGCTCAGGGAGCCTCTACTTTGTCTTCCATCTGGCCTCAGGCAACGGATTTAGGAAACCAAAGGCCTCAATGCCAGCGCCATGAATGATGCAGAAAGAATTTCTATCTGTTGAACTTTTTCACGTTTTGTCTTAAAACAACACCAAACTCCATTGTTGAGAATATAATTTGCTATTGTAAGAAACTTTTCTGTAATAAAAATGCATTTGTTTCCAGTCTCAAGTCTTACAAAGCCTCTGACAGGTTTTCTTCTTAAATTGGTCTACATTTAGTTTCTCCAGAAAGACTTTGTCTTTACTGAAGAAAAGCATTCAACCGGAATCAAAGTTACCATACGCCTCCTGGTAGCATCTCTGATTGAAGCCCTTTTAGTTTGTTCTCATCCCAGTAAAATAAATTGAAGCTTGTTGCTTTAAAGCAACCACACGCAAAAAAGATCAAGGCGTTTTGCTATTGCAGGGTGACGCGTCTGGCTGTAGCTCTACCTTTTTCATAGGAGCCTGCGATCCAGACCAGGGCTTTGGGCGATGTCCCTGCAGAGGTGGACGCCGTCAGGCTACATGAGCAACGTCCGGCAGGAAGAAGCAAGCTGCAGGATGTGTTTTCATGCTGCAGTTTTCCACAGCTCCCATAATCGCTAAGAGTCAGACCATTCTCTACCCGACAAGTCACATTGTAGAAGGCAACTCTGCCGTTGGCAATGAAGCGAGGCAGCGGCTAAATACCACACAAACAAGGAAAAAAGCAAAGGAAACTTCAAATTAAGCTGCTCTGACATGACAGACATTATGATCATGCAATGCAAGCCAACAAAAAGGAAGCCGTGGAACACTTTTCATATTATTCTCATCTTTGAAAAATCCAATAAAGAAACCAGAAGTAATTTCAGGGAGATACAAAAACAAATCAGCTGCGAAAGACGGCGATTAAGAAAACTAATCACATCCAAAGATTATTAAACTGTGAAACTCTAAAGTTCAAACGATGTGCAGGGAACAAACTGGCATTAGAAATCATGAGTCAAATGCTGAGAGGTGACACACGCACACACACACGCGCACACACACACACGCACCTTCCAAAGCAGAGAAATGAGCCTCCATCCGTTCCTGCCGATAAAACCCACCTCCCTCCAGAGAGTTGGTGCTGCAGACGGGGCTAAAGACGAGAAGCATGGAAATTACAAGGAGCCACATGAAAGCATGTCGATACTTTCATTTGAGGCAACAGCACAGTTTCACTTATTACACACTGACCAGTTCTTTGTTTTACTTGATTTAAACAAGTCTCAAACCCAATGAAAACACGGTCTATTAATTTGACGACACCTCTGCTCTGACTCACCTTGCTTACGCTCAACTGTGAGAAAAGAAGTCAAACGATAACAAGTCTTGACATGCCTGGAAATACATTTTTAAATCAATCTCTCCCTCATATCTTCCCTATATGACTGCGTTTCTCTTTGTACATGGATCATTAAGGGAAAATCTAACATCCTCTTAAGAGAATGCTTCCTGGCAGAGGAAAAAGTATGTGAGCTATGAAATTATGAGCTACATATCTGGACTATAATGGGAAAACTGGGGTGTAGGTTTAATTTAGGGGGGAGAATTAATTGAAGCTGAATGGAGCAAAACGCAAGGGAAAGCCTGAAAGAAAAACAGATAAACACTGCAAACATCTCGAGACTGATGTAGAGGTAAATCTTCCAGTAGGACACCCACCTAACCTTCAGGTGGGTGCCAGGGCTACAATGAAAAGGTCAAGTTAAATCATAATGTATTAAAATGGCCTAGTTAAAGTCCAAACAAAAATCCAACAGGAAGTAAGTGCACTGCTGTCATCTAACAAGTCTTTACATGTCAGACATGTTGACATATAATAATTTATCTCTGAGCCTGTTGTCAAGGCTCTGAACGGACACATTTTTTGACTGCTGCAATAAATGTTAATTCATACTGACAAGCATGAACCAAAGATTTAACATTACTTTCTGCAACAATGAGGAAAGCTAATCACAGGAAAGGAGAGGAAGCTCGCCAGAGTCGGCGGAATGACTCCATAGTTGGGTGCTTAAATAATGTTTTAACAGTGCAGCTAAGTGATGATAGTTGAAAGATAGAATATATGAATGCAGGCAGGCCTTTAAAGAACGCAATGGCTTCACTATCACTGTGGATTTACTGCAGGATTCTCCGCCTCACTGCGTTGCGCTGCGCACTTCGCCGGCTATGGTAGGAAAATCTGACAAGTTAGCCTAGATCGTCTGAACAACGGCAGAGCGGAGTCGCTCCCGATCGCCCTCATTTAGAAAACAGACATTGGTGTGTCACAACCTGCCAGCAGACTTTCAAACCAAACCGATAGTTTCCATATAATTGCTAAAAAGCAGGCAACTGAACACAAAGTGTCACCAGCAAAACGGATGACGTCCCCGATGTTCGCCAAGTTCTAAATAAATGCGACTTATACTCTGGAGTGACTGATAAAGTTGTACAACAAGTAAATACAATATTTTCCAGAATACACGTCTTTCACCTCTTTATTGAAGAATTTTCAATAAGTCCTTAACACTGTTTCATATAATTTAGGATTAAGGACATTTGTTTCTGCAGAGGTATGTGGTGTTTGTGGAAAGATGCTGTTTGATTTGCCTAAATTGAAACTTAATGTGGCGATAAATGAAGAGCAGCAGTGAATGTCATGAGTTGAGGCGGTGAGAGTGAACGCAGGCTGGACCCAGATTGAGAGGTAATGATGATGATTGGTTTAATAGGAAGTAGCTCAAACAGTCCAGTTCAGGTGGCATGGCAGAGAACATAAGCAAAGCTTAAACCGGTAGAAACAGAAACAAAGGACTGACCACCGACCAGGACTATACAGTTCTACTGGAGAGCTAACAAACAGACTGACACACGACACAACAACGACAAGGATTCGACAAGAGACAGAGACAACAGGTGGACTTGAATACACAGGGGATAATCACTGAAACGAGACACACCTGGGAAACAATCAAGGGAAAGGCAGGACAACACAGAGACTCACTAGACACAGGAACCTAAAATAAACACACAGAAAAACTCGGATCCTCAGTGAAATTTTCAAACAACAGGGTATTTTGCGTCTTGAATAAAACTGGGATACATTCTTTTCTATCTTCCAATCCTGCTGTGGTAATTATCATTGCTATAAGCTTATAGTAGTTTTATTATTAAAATAATGTTGTTTCATCTCACCAGCCTCTGCTGTCCTTCCCTGAAATGGGTTGCTCCACTCGCTCCAGGGGCTGGCCTCGCCCAAGTAACGGTTTCGAATCTCGAGCGTATACAAGGTGTATGGCTTGAAGAGGCACACCTGGAAAGTGTATCCAGTTACACTCACATTCCTGACCTGAGCATTTACCTGTGAGGACAAGAGAAAAAAACAGCACAAATGAACTTATGTTAAACGAGACATTATCTGGGCTCTTTTTATTTTTAACCAATTCTATGCGGTTAAGTCTTCCCAATAAATTTTTTTATATTAAAACACTTGTTTGCCTCTAAATAAGACATTTTTTACTTCCTTAAGTACGACCCATTCCTCCTGACAGAACTGAAAATCTGCTAAATATTTACACCCTGATGTTGCTATATGAACAAATGTTCTTGATTTCAAATTCGGTACAGCTCACCTCTCCCTCTGCTATAAACTTTATTTGAGAAACCAGCTGTCCAGCTTCAATTTCTGAAGGAGACAGGGGGAAATGAGTCACATTACTTGTCCAGGACACACTCAGGCAGTGAGGGGAACCGTCAACTTGTTGGACGCTGTTCAAACTCGCTGTAGCCAATTTTCCTAAGACAAATAAGAAGAGGCAAGGTCAGCAGACGACACAGGGATGAATGGTGGTGCTACGAGTGGGGGAAGAAAGACCACCACAGCCTCACCTTCTATTCTTGCAGACTGGCACCGAATTTTAGATGAAACATTTCTACTTATGCCGTGTGATATGACGCTGATGCAAAACGTGAACCTCAGTCCGGATCCGTTGATTCCTGCGGTGCAGCTCAACCCGGTTGTGGTACAGCTGAATGTCGAGCTTTTTGAACTTCAAAATGACACACAGACAAGGTGGCTTTAAAAAAGAAAAGCATGCATTCCCCTTAAATGTTAGTGCTTTATTGTGACTTTGTGTTATAGATGAAGACAAAGCGCAAAGTAAAAATAAAACAATTTGAAATTTTTCACGCTAAAAATCTGAAAAGTGTAACGTGCCCAGTTCTCCCTGGTGGGTTCAGGGCGATGTAGGCTTTAGACCACAAATATATTTTAGTATGAAACTTTAATCTTGACTGATATGCTGATAAATGCTCTTTCTGAAAGATTTCCAAAGCTCAACATATTCTATTCAAACATAATTCAGCTTTAAACCTCTCAACAACTTTCTCCCTCATCTGTCTTCTCTGTTTCTCAGTCTCCATGATGCACAGGGAAGCTCTATTTATGCTGAGATCAAAATACACATTGGTGCATTTCATTGTTGCACACTGATGTTTTTGAGGAGGCTGCTTTGGTTCTCAGATTTTTAAAGCAAAATATATTTGAAAAACAGGCAAACCGGTAAGAGTAGGCAGCTACAACACTAAATACAACAATAAACTGCAGCTTTCATTGGTTCATACAAGTAAGAACTGGTAAAATTACTTTCAAAGAAAACAGGAAAAGAAAAAAGAGAAAATTCAAACAATGTGGTCAAAGATTGACGTCAGATTGAGAGGAAACGCTGATTGCAAAATGTAGTGTGACGATGAGCCATGCCAAGATGCAAACAGGAACAAGTACAACTAGACAGGAAGGAATCTACAAAGTCAATCCCAACAAACCAGCGACTTAGAAACTCTTAGAAAATATCCAGCATGTGTAACAGATGCTTAATTCACAGAGAATGAAAAGGTAGCTGCTGCTTATCACCTGATTTCACATAATTGTTGATAGTACAGATTGACAGCTTTTCATGATAATTAATAGAAACGTCTATATTTAGCTGAAACCCACACTAACACCCAGCTCAGAGGAAGTGCGTGACAAGACTTTCCTTATCGAATACAAACTATCAAAGATTAACCCTAATCCTAACCCTACATCAAAGACAATATCAGAGTCTGCATCCTTCCTATCTCAGCAAAACATGTTCCTCAGCATAAAAACCTTGTTTTGTTGTTGTTGTATATTTCTGCTATTTAGGACTAATCTGTTTTTCAAATCATTTTTATGAAATGATTGACGGTCCACACATCGCAGGTATTATCCACCCCAAAATGCAAACTGATGAGAGGAATATTCAGAACTGGATATAACTCGCTTTTTATGAATGTTTTTTGAATAAATTGTAATTGCCAGAGCCAATAACTTCTAACTTGGGAGTAGTTGACTAGATACAAACATTTACTGTTAAATCAATTTAACACATGCAGGTCAATGGCATTTCAATCCATTTTATATTTAAATAAGTGTTAGATTTGCTTCTTAGGAAAAAATTGCAGATCCCATAATTGCATTTAAACACCCAGAACCCACAATGCTAAGGCCTCTATAGTTTTTGTTACAGACAAAAACATGTATAGCATTTGTACGTCTTAAAATAGCCAAAACAGACATAATCAAAATAACTTTTTTTAAAATCACAAGATATGTGCATTTTTTCTTTATAAAAATGTTTTGCATCATTTAAAGAGATAAATTGTGAAGATGCAACAGGCCAAATCTGTGTTTGTAGCCTAATGACAACGTCGTGAGTTAATCGATTACTCTAACATGCAAAGTCTTTCTGGAGATCAGCACTCAGTCTCACCTTGGTTTTTTTTCAGCTTTAAGGGTATAGTACGTTGCCTGATTGTCTCCAGGCGTCCAGCGGCAGGTGACGCTACTTCGAGGTATGAACACACAGCCGAGGAGCCGCAGCGACTGAGGGACGGTCTTGGTTGTTGCAACTGAGAAGGCTGCAGGATTAAAGATTGTGAACCGCTGGAGTCAACAACATCACAGAATAAAAAATAAAAATACAACTAGCTAATAACTAAAAGGGACATTTTTTTTCTTTCAGCAGCATATTGTTGTCTTGAAAATTTAGAGAAAAAAAAACCCACATTAATGAAGACTACTTACTATCAATATAGTTTAATTTACCAGTGCTATACTTCCCAGAACCTAAATAGCCATAAAACAGATGTAAGATGTAAAGTGATCAGTTTCTACAAACTTCTAATTAGTAATCTGTGATTTCCCTAAGTTCTATTATCTGCTCCTCTAAATTGGAAAGACAAGAGAACCTGATGGTTAATGGACTGAACTTATATAGTGCTTTATCTGATCATTTTTTGACCACTCAAAGCGCTTTACACTAGTGCCACATTCAGCAATTTGGGGTTAAGTGCCTTGCCCAGGGGCACATTGACATGTGGCAGGAGGAAGCTGGAATCGCACCCACAACCTCCCGATTGCAAGACGACTACTCTACCCACAGAGCCACAGTCGCCCTGACATAATAGTACGGGGGATGTTGTTGTTCATACAGAAAAAAACTACTCTGCTAACTGTAGAATGCAGTTTTTGCAGTCAGAGAAAAATGATTTTAAAAACTTAACAAAAAGTGTAATGATTCAGATGAACCTATTATGTCACAGAGAGGAGGATAGAAAAAAATGAAGAAAAAAAAAATCAAAGCTGCAGTTAATTTCTCAATTTAAAAAAAGTTTTTGTTTTTTTACATATACGTTTTTAACCGTGGCGTTTAAAAAAGTAAAGGGGGTTGTGCAGAGATGAATAATTTTCTGCTGTTTTACCTCAAGGTTTTACCAGAAGGTCTGTCAAGACGGTGCAGGACGCTTACTTTGATTTGACAGCCAATCCCTTGCACACAACTACAGACGACGCCGGCACAATTCACATGAATACACACATAGCACAGCTTCAATGCCATGACAGTGGCTTTAGACTGTCGCCCATCTTCAATGACCCTTGAGGATGTTTTTGAAAATGCTTTTATATGTGACAAACAGATTAGACAAACGCTGTAGAAACAAGGCCTACATTCCAGTTAAAGGCAGAAATCCGTGCGTTTATTTAAACTCCTAACGCACCCGCAGGCTGTGCAATATGCAGCAGCTTGCACTTTTTCTATAATGACCCCTAGGCTCTGACTCTGCCTACCTTTGAAAATCAATCAAACAGTTGATCAATTTAAATTTGTGTTAAATACACATTTCTTTTCATTGGCTCTAAATTGAAGCTCAGCAGGAGGTCTGTGTGTTTCTGCTAACTCTTATGCTAACAAATTTAAGACTCGCGTTGATTGACTTTTCAACACAGCTAGAGATCGGATCAGCGAGTTTAAAGCACATTTTTAACTTTTCTATGTACTAAATCATGGAGATAAAGATATAACAAGTTATTACAAGTTTGGTAAAGAGAACAGCACTCTACATTGTTGAAGCAGTGAAAGACTTTGTTGTACATTGCAATTGTTTTTCTTTTCTTGATCTGTGAAAAATAAAACAATCCCAGATCCCTAATAGGGCAAACATGAACAGAAAGTCACATGCTCACAGAATGTTTTGGACAAGAAAAGAAGAGATTGTTACCCAGAGTGAGTCCGGCTCCCAGCAGGAAGATCCAAGCCGTGGCTAAACTTCGCTCCATGAACACCCACATGTCGTCTCACTCGGTTTGTCCCATCGTGTTGGCAGCAATTTGGCATAAACACTCATCTGCTCACACGGCTGAGAAGAGTCATCCTTTAATTAGGATGAAAGGGAAAAGGTTGTGGATTTTTTTTTTTTTACTAATTGTACAAGTTAACTTGCAGACATGTCTTTGAATCTGTAGGTTTCCACAATGTTCCTTATGAACATTGTGACTTAAAACTATACCGATGACATCATGCCATTTATTAAAATAGAAACAAACTTGTTTCACAACCTGACAACCTTACCAGATTAGTATGAACAGGCAGAGTGTGTGTTTCTATGTAATGTGGGCCAGGTAGTTAGAATACCTCTAAGTTTAATGGTGGCTCAGATGTTTCTCGTGTGTACTATAATGGACTCTTGATAGATCTGCAATGTGAAGACTTGTCAACACAAAATAATAAAGTCAAAGAGTTGAAAGACTGGCCAGTTCTGGTTAGAGAGAGTAAACGTGATAATAAACTGATTGAATATGAGAATAATGAAAACACAAAGCACTTTAAAAGCTGATATTTTTTGTTTACTCAAACAACTGAAGGGAATATCCTTAAGTCCTAGTAGATTTAGAGTAATCTTCTTCTATTAAACCAATAAGTTTAAATCCGATAGGAAATTGCCTGGTGTGCAGGAATCAGATGTGTGACAATATGCCTAACAATGTATGTTTCACATGGTTGAAGAGTATTGCCTTTGTTGCATTCATGAAGGTACAACTGAACTGTTGTAACAATTTTTTTTAAAGTACATCTACCTGAGGACCTTCAGTCGACTTAAGCTTTGGCAAGGATTTCCAGTGCAGTGTTTCCACCATAATCACAATATTTTCTGTAGGTTCAGCTGCCCTCGTATTTAAATTATTGGCCACCAATTAGATGTGCTGTTTGATTTTACAGTGAAGTTTCAATAAATGTTATATTGTTATCAATTTTATACTGGACTATTGCAATATCTATAAATATAACAAATTCAAATTATCATCTGATAAATAAGTCTTCTGCTACAACAAGCCACAAGATAAAAGGTAAAGTGTGCAAGAGGGAAAAAGATTTTTCCATAATGAGTCATAGTTTATCAGAAACCCCACATTTTTTGTTTCAGGGCTGTAGTTCCAGTCAAGACAGAAAGCCCTCCACCTCTCCCATAGGATTGGGATTAATTTGCTATCACAAAACCATTTGACATTTTCCAGTTACCTGATCTCAAATCTCACCAGGGTGTAAATGCGTAGGACCAAATGAGTTGGTGTTGCTTCCATCAGAACAGCACCAAATGATTCACTTCAGCAAAGAATGGCAAACTGGGGGAGGGTAAAATTGTCATGAAGGCACAACTTTTAATTCTATATTTTACACCTACTACACCACTGAAATCAGTCGGTCTTATAAAGTTTTTAGCAACCATGAGTCAACCCTGACTGCAGCAACCTATATAATCCCGTAATCCAGACAATGTCTCTCTTTCTCTTTTGTGTCCCATATATTTCCTGTTTTGTTTCCCCCTCTGTGTCGGGGTCGTGCCGCCCTCCCCCTAATCGTGGGAACATATCTAAACATCTGTAAACATAAATATTTCGGATTCAAGTACTGGAATATGTGTAATTCCGGATGTATAATGTCACTGGAAAATAGGATTTTTATTTTTTAAACCAGCATTCAGCTGAGTGGTGCTAAAAGAGGGAGCAATAAACGCAACACTATAACAGTAATACCCCTGTCCTGCAAGATTATTCATGGAAACAGCAAATATTTTTCTCTCAATTGTTTCGCAGTTTACTTCATATCCAGTTAAATATCAAGTTAAATATTCCTTCGATTAACATCTGACATTATCCACTCTCGGTATTTGAGGTCAAATTTACAATTTGGCGCTACTAATGTATTTGACAACTTCACCCGCTGTCTGTTGCGTTAATTTACATCGATTCGTACAAACACATGTCCCACTCTCTGCTGTCTGTCATGTGTCCCACAAAGCGACATAAAGCAGGTAGAAGTCGGATATCAAAGGCTCACTTACCAGAGAAAGTTTTATCCGGCATGTCAGCGGTCTGTTCGGCAGTGATTGTGCAACATGTGCGGTTCCTGACAGCACATCTGCGCCGCCCCGCTGCGTGTCATTGCCCCCAGAGGAGTGCGGGGCGTGGAGGTAGGAGGGAGGGGGGGGGGGGGGGTTCTCAGATGGTTGTTCGTGACGTCCTCGGTGAATCCCGATTGGCTTTTTCACCTTCAGGTTCTTAAAATAGGTTCAATAAACTCTGATTTAATTTGATGAAGAGCGCATATTTTCTGCATTTGGGATCAATCAGAGATCGTCGAAACTTTTCTAATATTAATAAAGAATTTGTTCTTCTGCATCATCAGCTCCTCCCCAATAATGCAATAAAAATCCACACTTTTCGTTACCCCAAGTTGATCATAAGAGAATTATAAATGAAGGATGAGCCCCAGCCTGAGATGTATCCGAGTCGCGGTGTGAAGTATTTTCCCTAACTGCATGCTTTATTTTCTGCTCTAATGAGATTCCAGCGATGAAGCAGCGTGTCACATCCTTAACAGCCCACTTGGTGACACTCCTGGCTCATGAAATCAACATCAGGAACACGTGTGGGTGTGTCAGCTCCTTCAGATGAGAGTTTTTAAAAAAATTTTATCGGCTGTGTGGCATCGGGGGCTGGGGGGGGGCATGCGGTGGGTGGGGCGCGGTCGGGGGTCGGGCCGGCGGCGGTGGGGGCTCGGTCCCCGCGGTGCGTGGGGTTGCGCTTATCCACTGCGCCACCACGGCACAACCCCAACAGAAACGTAATTGTTAACTTCCAGTGAGGTTCATGCACTGCAGGTCTCAGTTACCTCTGTAAGGTTTGATGTTTATTATTCATCAAGGAAAAAGAGACAATGATGGGACCCAACCTCAAAGTTATACCTGACAGAAAATGTTAGATGGACTCAGTTTACATGGTGTTTTTATAACTGTACTGACCTCTAAAGGAGCTTTACACTAGAGCAGTGGTTCTTGACCTGGGTTCGTTCGAACCCCCCATGGGTTCAGGCGGAGCCTCTGCCGCCGAGGTAAAGACACATTTGTGTAAAATGGTGATGACGCCCTGCCATCACCTGCTGCAGAGGATCAGGTTACATTGCTTAGCCAATCAGAGGGCCCCAATATCTTGAATTTGTAAAAAAAAAAAAAAAAAAAATATATATATATATATATATATATATATATATATATATATATATATATATATATATATATATATATATATATATATATATATATATATATATATATATATATATCACGAAAGAAGGTTTCAGTGAATGGACCTTACCACAGGGGCCGCGTTTCATTGGCTAATGCCCATTTTACCTCACAACGCAGCTGTCACGTGCTTGACGGTCTCACAAACACAAGCTACTGTAGTAAATACATGCTGATGTACATTGTGGACTAGCAGACCGGCAGAAAGTTTTTGCGTCAGGACTCGAAAAAGAATGGTTCCACAGCTATATTTATGCTGAGGGTGTGAGGGTCTGCTGTGTATGGAGGACCAAAACTGACATAATAATAAATAAAAGAATAAATATATAAAAGAATCAATATAAAAATAAAAGTAGAAATATATAAATAAAAGAATAAAAGAATAAATATATATCCAACATAATAATAAATGAAAGAATCAATATAAAAATAAAAGTAGAAATATATAATGAAAGAATCAATATAAAAATAAAAGTAGAAATAAAAGCATAAATATATACTTTGCTTTGATTTTATTACTTCTCCCTTTTCCGTTTGCTGTATTTATTTCTGTATTGTTTTCTGTATTGTTTTCTGTATTTATTTCCGTATTTATTTCTGTATTTATTTCCGTATTTATTTCTTCCTAAATTTACTTTTTTTTACTTCGTCCGTATGCTAATGAGGTGGGTTGTCTTCTACATGTCCAGCTCTCTATTGGTCAATAAACAGGAAACAGAACCATCCGTGTGCAGATCGATTGTTAATGTCTACCTACTCGGCCGCTCAACAGTCCTCGGGAAACCTGACCGAAAAATTCACGAATACTCATTATCTTAAGGATACAATAAAAGGTAAGGATAATAACAGCATTTATGTGTTAGATAGCCTTTATTACTCATTGTCAATCCATCATTCTCTCACTCGGTATAAAATAAACAGACTCCGATCGGAGAGTAAACCAGCTAGCTGTAGCTTTAGCCACAGTTAGGAAACATAAACACCGCTGATTGTCAGCGCTGTAACGTTTAGAGGTTCACTTTCTTTATCAACATTAATAAACCAACATTTAAGTGTTAGATAACGGTTATTACTCATTGTCAATCCACCATTCTTTGACTGTATATAATAAACAGCCTCCGATCTGAGTAAACCAGCAGCAGTAGCTTTAGCCACAGTTAGGAAATGTAAACACCGCTGCCTGTCAGTGCTGTGTTGTTAAAAGCTTCACTAAAATCACTTACATCTTCCAACACTGTTGTTTAGAAAAGCATTTTAAATATTGATTTAAGCACCATCTGCCAAATAATTTACATATTCTGATGTGATTCATAATTTCTCCATTTGTTTTGTTGTCCATCTTTCTCAACAGTAGCTGACCTAACAACCTACCATATCTGGGATGGTCTTGTTTCTCTGTCCATGGCAGGTTCAGTCAATCAGCTGTGGGACATCTGCTGCCTAGTCAAAGTATCATGGGCCTCTTGATTTAAAAGGACACAAACCAGGAGCAGAGAGGCTCTGGATGAACACTCACTACTGCTAGCAGCTGTTAGAAATGAAATCTTTGTGTATCTATTCTGTAGTTAATATCTATTTGTATCTATTAATAAATGAATTGATGTTGTGTAGAGTTCTGTAAAAAACTATTGTAAATAGCTTCTCTTGAGTAATATATGTGCAACTTTTACATTTAAATTGCTTCTTTTTGTAAATTTTACACATCTTGCAACAAAATATGTGGAGGAGAGGAAATGCTAAAATTAAAGCTGCCATTGTGGACCAAAGACAAGGTTTGTTTCTTTAAACATCTATTTAATAATTATATTAAACACTGTACATGGTTACTACATTACACAAACATAATTACCACAGTTAACAATTTAAGTCATTGATAGAGAAAATGTATTTACAAAAGGCATATCAATTTTATTTCAACATTATGTACTCAGAGTTTACAACTTAAGAAGACGTCCATGTTGGGTCCTTGGCGTGTGCCAGTCTGCAGTGAACTGGTGCCAGTCTGCAGTGAACTGGTGCCAGTCTGCAGTGAACTGGTGCCAGTCTGCAGTGAACTGGTGCCAGTCTGCAGTGAACTGGTGCCAGTCTGCAGTGAACTGGTGCCAGTCTGCAGTGACCTGGTGTCAGTCTGCAGTGACCTGGTGTCAGTCTGCAGTGAACTGGTGTCAGTCTGCAGTGAACTGGTGTCAGTCTGCAGTGAACTGGTGCCAGTCTGCAGTGAACTGGTGCCAGTCTGCAGTGAACTGGTGCCAGTCTGCAGTGACCTGGTGTCAGTCTGCAGTGAACTGGTGTCAGTCTGCAGTGAACTGGTGCCAGTCTGCAGTGAACTGGTGTCAGTCTGCAGTGAACTGGTGTCAGTCTGCAGTGACCTGGTGCCAGTCTGCAGTGAACTGGTGGATGACAGAGACAATGGTTTACTGTAGTGAACAGTTTGAAGCATAAGTCCCACCATTTGATCCACAGGGTTTTCCCAGCTGAGCACAAACTTCATGCACTTTGTTTCCACAGGCACCACAGCAGAATCCAGTGTAACCTGTTAAAAGGGATATAAAGGTGTTATTCCTATATTATCAATTTCTACTGCCAAGTCTACAACCACAGGAAAACAAAGTATAAGAAACTTAACCTTATAATTATAACATTTGATAAATATTCATTGGAGAAATGTGAAGTTAATGAGCTAATCATTAGCTACCATCTAGTAGGTTTTCAACTCAAAGAAAAAATAAAAAGCACTCGCAGAGACTCTCCTGTTTCAAAGGGTTTCATTTACTTATAAAAATAACAAAAATAATGTTGACTTCAAATAACGTTGACTTCAAATATAAACGTTAATTTGTGGTACAAAACCTTTAAACCTTTTCACTCCTTCACTAAACAATCAGATCAACCCCAGCAGCTTCTGCCTGTTAATCACTACAGGAGGCTGAGTGACAAGGAAGATGGTCTAAGCCAAACAAATACATAAATAAATGTACAATAGATCTAACATTCACATAACCTTAGATCTGTGACAATTAATTTATCAAAAAATAAATTAATTCTTAATAGGCTCCAACATATAAGTTTATAGAGCTCATCACATTTGTCCAATGAAATGTTAATATCTATCTATCTATCTATCTATCTATCTATCTATCTATCTATCTATCTATCTATCTATCTATATGGAGTATCGGGTGTTTAGCACAACTGTCAGGTTTTAAACTTGTGTCTACAGGTAATGTCGCTACTTAGCGGGAGATTAAACTGGCGTAAATAAGGAGGTTTAATACGATCATGTATTTTACATGACGGGTGGCAACACCAGTCTATACTATAAAAATATGATTGATATTAGAGCCTAAATACGATCAATTTCCAGAACAGAAAGGCTACATAATGTTAGCCAGCTAACAAATTACTATTGCTAGCCTAGCATATCAACTAATAGCTAGAAAGAACCAAAACACGAACCTTCGTAGTCAAACCGGTGTCAATCAGCCAGTAATTTGTCCAGTTTAGATTATGTATAGATAGTGATGTTGGTTGACGTGAAAAGGGTCCATAAGGCTCCGAAGAGGATCACGAAGCAGACATTAACAATCGATCTGCACACGGATCGTTCTGTTTCCTGTTTATTGACCAATAGAGAGCTGGACATGTAGAAGACAGCCCACCTCATTAGCATACGGACGAAGCATAGATACATTTAGGAAGAAATACAGCGAGAAATAAATACGGAAATAAATACAGAAAACAATGCAGAAATAAATACAGCAAACTGAAAAGAGAGAAGTAATAAAATCAATGCAAAGTATATATTTATGCTTTTATTTCTACTTTTATTTTTATATTGATTCTTTCATTTATATATTTCTACTTTTATTTTTTATATTGATTCTTTCATTTATTATTATGTTGGATATATATTTATTCTTTTATTTATATATTTCTACTTTTATTTTTATATTGATTCTTCTATATATCTATTCTTTTATTTATTATTATGTCAGTTTTGGTCCTCCATAGCTGTGTTCCTCATCGACCAGTAGCATTTAGCTGTGACACGCACAATCTTGGAGACATCACGTGGCTCAAACACCTTGATGTCATCCAAAAAAGATGACATGGACTTGTTGGTTCCCATGTCCATTGTCCTAGCTGATATTTTTTAAAAATCCGGCAGAAATGCTGCACTAATCGACTCAGAAATACTCTGCAGAGAGTCAGTCGAAATTAAATTACACATAGAAACTAAGCAACGCGAGGCTTTGCTTGTGAGACATGTATTCACATGGGACTTTCGAGGGGGGTTTCTGGGCAGAGCTTGGTAAGGTCCACGCGCATATGAATCCGATGGGTTTGGTACATCAAAAGGTTAAGAACCACTGCATTAGAGACACATTTGCTCAGTCGCAAATGTGCACACATTCATACCTACATGCAGACTGGTAGGTAACTCCGGATGACAAACGTTTTTCTTGTACTTTTGTTTGCAGGAGATCAGACAAGAGAGAAGGAGGGAAGACATGCAGACATGGGAATTGAACCCAGGACCACTTTATCAAAGACTAACAGGCTCTGTATATAGAGAGTCTGATCTATAGACCAATATATATAGTATAAAGAGTAGAGGTGTGCCGATCGATCGGTCACCGATCATAATCGGCCGATTTCCGTGAAATCGGTGATGATCGGGATCGGGGTTCATTGGCTCTGTTACCGATACCGATCACCTGCATCTCATTTCCCAGCCTGTCTGTCCAGCGGGTCTCGTCTTTCCTTTACTGCGCAAACGCGCAGCAGAAAATCCTAAGCGATGTGTAACTGAGTGAATGAGGACGTTTGCGTGTTGCGGTGGGAAATAGAAGCAGGTCAAAATGCATCAACACAACGAAACAATGACGGAGTTTGGCTACATCGAGGCTCAGTGCAGTAAAAAGACATGGAGGATCAGACAGCAGGTAAAGCAGCGCAGCTACAAACACTCACCGGATTAGCATGACGGTCAGAAAGCTAAACTAATAACCTGGAAAATTATTTAAGTCTCCGAGTTGCGATGTAAGACGCTGGTTCTGCTGTTGAACCGCTGCTCCGCTACAGGTTGTAATATTTAATATTTAGTAATATTTGACACGGAGCCGCTTCTGCTCCACCTGGTAGCGACTCTCACACCGAACCTGTTTAAAGCTGCAGCATCTAACCTAAAAAATACATTTTACATACGTATTAAAACTTTCTCTGTCCTAACATGAGACAGATAATCTCTAAAAAAATAATCGATCTCCTCCCTGTTCTGCATAATTACTCCGCTCAGTCAGAAACAGCCAATCAGAACTAGCAGTAACCAGCTAGCCGCTATGCTAACAGGAAGTTTTCATTCAGTAACTCTGGATTGTTTATTGTAATGGATCCTGTTTTTGCCTTTGAATGTTAAGTTTTATACTTGAATTTTTTGGCAATGTTTAGAGGTTTTATTTTGGCTCTTTGCATTATTTAGCTTCTTCAGAGCCTCATATGTTATCAGTCTGTTAAAGATAGTATTATTGATAGCAGTTCAATTTGCACAATGCCTGTTTTGTTTAGTTTTCTTCTTGGAAAAGTTATTAAAAACAAGTTTTTGTCTAAATTAAGGTGAATTCATGGTTCCTTTTTCTACATAATGTAACAGTAGTGTTTATGATAAAAAAATAAATAAATAATAATTATGTGATCGGTATCGGGGATCGGAATCGGCGATCGGCCCTCAGGGGTGATCGGTATCGGTATCGGGAGAAAAAAATCTGATCGGCACATCCCTAATAAAGAGTATTCGTAGTATAGAGGCATACCTCTATACTACGGAATCAGTTATGATGATGACGCAATAGATAAATAACTGCATCATTAGTGATTCATAGTTGCAGCTATTCTATCTATTTATTTATTTAAATGGAAAAAAGACATGGTCTCAATATTAACCTTTGAGAAACACCCAAACAGACTTTATAAAAAAAATCAAGACGTACAAGATCAAAGGGTTTCGATATATATACAAAAAGCACAGTAAATCTTTTTTTTTTTCCCCCATAGCAATAATGACGTTGTTTGTAACAGATGTGATGGCAGTTATTGTGCTGTGTCAAAAAAACCTTGTTTGTAACAAACTTAATATAAAGTACTTAACCTATAGATTTAAAATATTTTAGCCATAACTAAACATCTTCACATATGGTGATGACTGACTTTAAGACAACACACTGTAAAACTGTTGACAGACTCGATGAGCTCGGATTCAACCCACAAAAAACACAAAGATTAATAACTGAGGCAATAGGCAGAGCTGCCACATTTACTGCTGTTTGGAATGAAATGATCTCAGCGAGACGTTTGGTGGTGAAACTAAAAACAACACCTCTCTAGGGACTACTTGTGGGAGTCCCATGCGGGAATTGCCTTTGGAGTGCATTTTCGAGGCAGAGGTAGAGAGAGCTGTAATGTCCGAGGAGAGGGGGTACCACAGAGAGCTGCATGGCTAACAACAAATGGGTTATATCCGTCATACACATCTTTCCGTATTTTGGGGATGGACAGTTCAAGGACTCTCGGGGAGGGAGCATAACTTCTGGCTGCGGGAGAAACTGACCAGCGTGGTGAGCGTTTTATCTGACACAACGGATGCTCTGCCTTTGGTGCTATAAAGACAAATGCAGTTAGGCAACAAACAGAGAAAAGGCAACATCTTGATCAAAAACATAGTAGGAAAGGAACTTATACTCACTCGCTAGCATACTTAGATGGCTTAGATGGGCTGAGGTCAAATGGGTCGCAGGTTGAGGTTCAGATTTAGGGCAAGGGGCGACTTCACAATGCCGCTTTTTTGGCTGGGCGAGCTTGCAAATTCTGGAGGAGGCCACTGCTGTCAGTGACGCTCTACTCACCTACAGAAAACACAACACAGAGAGAGTAGATCTGGTAGGATCGTAAAATTTTATCGCCTCACTCTTCCCCCAGATTCTCTTAAGGAGGACAGTAAAGCTTGTCAGAGTCAGTGGGAGGATGGATGGAGGTAAATACAGGGTGTAGTACAAAATAGGGTGAAGTAACGTAATTACAGCCACTACCGTAGTACCTATGAATAACATTTGTATTTGAGACAATTTAAATGCTATTAAGTTGATAACTACAATAGCCAAAATCATAAAAATTTGTCCAATTATATTGTTATTGGACATCATTGGTGCAGATTTAAAACGCAATAACTGAGGCGGATAATGTCATGCTAAATAAATGGTCCATTTCATGGAAGAAAAATACTTTTTTGCAGTTATGGGTGCTTCCATGGATATTTCACATAGTCACTCTCTCCGTAAATATGTTTGTCAGACCCATTTAGAGAATTATTTGTTGTACTATTCACTTGAAACCACACAGCAATATGAAGACATAATTTTAGATAATGCGATCCTTTATTTATGGATTGAATGTACATGTTGTACATTCAAAATGTTTGCTACATCATTAGTTGGGGATTATATAATTGGTTTTATTACAATTAAAATGACCAAAAATATCACACTTTTGGCTGTTATTAGTGGTTGCTACAAAGACATTCTGTTAGAGATTTTGCAAAGTCCGAGACTCAAGTGGAGGTTTGTCTTCTAGCAGGATAAGACCCCAAACCTACAGAAGTTAAGAGTATCTAGCTCACTGCAATACCAGATGACTAAAGCTCAGATCCTTAAGATGGTATGTATCGTTAAACTCTTCCTGTTGTTTTACAGCATAATATTTATTAATGTATGCGAGTATCTGAACTGATCAAACAATTGTTTGTCCCTCTTTCCATCATCTTCTGCCTGTATGACATTGGCTTATAGAGATAAAAGACTCATCACTCAACTATTTGAAACTATGCAGTTGAGTGCACAAGAGATCCCAAAGCATTTTCAGACCAGAGTGTATACAATAGCTACTTCAGTGAGATCTAGGTTTATCTCCAGAATTAATTCCAGCAGGAGGGTGCATGAAAACTCTTAATTTCTATACTTTTCCATCTTCTATAGGAACCACGGACTCTTAAGGACTCTTCCCATATTTACAAAAAACTAAGGACACTTAATCATTTAAACCCACCTGCCCAAGGAGGAGACTGATAATGAGGATTCAGAAACAAAACCTTTAAATCTGTTGGTTCAGGAGGAAACCAAACAGAAGAAATCAAAATCGTGTGTGCCCACAAATGTAAAATTTAGTATACAGATGCTCTTTGGACTTGATGTTCAGGCCTTTCTTAGCGAGTGATAAGTAGAAAAGAGGCACAATGGGCTACCTCTGGTCTTGTCACGAGTACAGCCGTTTTTAGACATGTACACGTTGCTACTCACAGGTAATGGTAGAGGGAGTTCAGGCTGCCACTGTGGTGCATAGCGCCGAGGTTGAGCAAGTTGACATACTCGTTCAGAAGGGAAGGCATGGAGAGCATATGGGCTGATCTTCGATGTGGGAGTAACCCTAAAACAAAGGAAAGAAAGAAACACTTTAATCTAGTCATAGTAATATAAAGATGTATGAAGCAAAAATGATAAGAAAGGGAGGCTGACTAGGTGAGACATACAGATTTACTTTCCTTTATTTGTTTATAGTAACTTTTTGATATGCATTTTTGACATGAAAGATGTTTAGCAACTGCATATTTTTTCAAAATGAGAGATAGGAAAGGTTAAGACAAGTTATAGATAGTACATCAGAGTGTATTTACATGGTAAAAAACAGAAATCAAAAGAAGTCAGCTTCATTCTTCAAACTGCTATATTTACCGGATTTTAGAGAAGTAAGTTCGAGTTCTGGTCAAGTCTGCCCAAGTAGGGGCCAACTCTACTAGAAGCAGGGAAAAACAAAAATGATGCTGTATTATTACAAAGAAATTGTAATTTCATACCCAACAAATGAGGGGATAATAGAAACCCTACGGGGTTGGATGTTGGCTTCTGACTTGGTAGATGGGTTTTTTTCGAGCCACTGAGCAGTTTGACTGAAAAACCAAAGGAGGCTCATTCAAAAACAAGAGAGAAACTGAACATGATCAGCTTTTGGTGTTAGTTATTCTTACCGGTCCAGATATTTGAAATTGTCGGACTTACGATGAGATAGTTGCTGAAATTCAGTTCCCATGACAGCAGTGTAGGCTGATGACACACACACTTTAGAAAAATTGTCAAGATACATACATTCCTAATATTATAAACACACAATTCAATGCATTTAATTAGTATTTTACATGATAAGACAACATGAAGCAGTGAGAGCGTAGTCGCTAAGTGGAAGGAAGCCGATATATGGTTTTCAAAAGCTTTTACAAAGCTAAATCTAAAAAATGTGTATTATTAACTTGCATTCAGATCCATTTGATTTGGCAAACCCAAATAAAATCCAGTGCAACCTTTTACCTTCTGATATCATGCACAGTAGTTACAAAATACGGTTAAACTTTGTGTAATTTGTTCTCAGACAGTTCCATGCTAAAGGCAGAGGTAGTTTAGAAACAATATTCAAAGTTTTTGGACATTGTCAATTCATGCAGGTAGCACTGTTATCCTGCAGCAAGTCGATCTGGGGGTCTTTCTTCATGGAGTTTGCATGTTTCCTCTGTGTTTGCTTGAGTTTTCTCCTGGTACTCTGACCACATGTCTGCCTCATTAATTGGCCCCTCTAAAATTGCCTTCAGGTATGAGTCACACTGCCCAGAGTTTTCCCAGCCTCATGCTCAAAGGCAGATGGAGTTAGTCGCCAGCCTCAACACAAGGCTGGATGAGTAAGAGGATAATGGAAAGAAAGAGTCTGACAAAACGTTGGGTGAGTAAGGACAAAAATAAAACCAGAAAATTTTTGAAGAAATTTGAAGGGGGCCTGTCAAAGTCACTCTGACCCAAATCATACGTCTTAATTAAGAGTCAGGTCCAACAGGCTCCAGCTTTTGGGTAAACATCTTAAAATAACAGTTAGTCTCTCTCTTTGTCAAATGAAAATGCCAAGAATGAGCTATAAAGTAAACGATAGAAAGTACTGTCACTAGCACGGGCTATCATTACCACGTTGTGCACCAGTACAATGCAAGCATCAGTGTAAAGGCTAACATTAGCTACAATGCTAAATATAGTCAATAGTGTTAATAATTTACAATCATGATGGTTGAATATTGTCAAGTGTGTAAAAACAGAAGCAATAAGACAGTAAAGAGAAGTTTTCATTACATTCTGCAAAGGTGAGCAAATTTTGCTGCTAAGCATCAAACATCGACCACTGTGGCTGGTTAATATCCAGAGGAATCACATGCCATCTAGCACAGCACAAGTTTACTCTGATTGCTTTATTATCCATATGAATAATGATATATTAATAATTATAAAAAGTAATAATATGTTTTATTAATAAAGCCTTTTCCACGGTGACAACAGTCTAAAAACAAAACGAGTAATTACAATGGACAAAAATAAAAACATAAATAAATAAAAGAGGTTTAAAAAATAAACGTTTAAGTGAACTAAAAATGTGTCTAAAAAGAAATGTCTTAAGAAATGTTCTTAAAATAGTCAGCGGACTCTGGCGCCCTCAGAGTGTCAGGAAGGGCATTCCATAGATGTGGAGTGGTAGCGCAGAAGGCCTCAGTTTGGTTTCAGATATGTGGAGAAGGTTTCAGAGGGTGGAGTGGTGCAAGAAACTGTGCTTTGAGGGTTAAGCAGTTCTTTGAGATAGGTGGGGGCATTTTTGCAGATGAATTGCTGTGTGAAGAGGGAAATGTTGTAGGCAATCGTGGTGGAAACGGGAGGCCAGTGGAGATTTGAGGTCATGTCTATACACTCTCATCAGTATCCTAACTGCAAAGTGCTGGATGTACTGGAGCCTATGCAGAATCTTTCTAAGAAACCCAATGAGAGGTGTGTTTCCAGTCTGGAGGAGACAAAGGTGTGGACCAGTCTTTTTGGCGCCTGAGGGGGAGAGAATGGGAACCAGAGAAGAAGATGCTGGTTATGGACTATGATTGGATCTGATAAGCAGAGCACACAAGGATGGCTTCAGTTTTGGAGCTGATGAGTTGGAGAAGGTTGTGCTCCAGCCAGACCTTTATTTCCTCCAAACAAGGGTTGAGTTTTGATAAGGTTGCTGGTGATGAATAAGGCTGGGCTGCAACTGCGGTAGAAAGTATTAAACATAAACATAAATTGTAGATGTGCAGATTTTTTTTTTCTGGCTGCAACAACTGTTTTTGAACAAAGAAGCCTAACTTACATTCAGTTGCTGCTTATTTATGTCACATGATTTTAAACTGTAGAAGTGTATTTGATTTGATTTAATTTATTATAGCTTTATCACGTTATTTTTATGCGTTCTCTCTATTTTTGCTGTTTCTGGCGATGAAACAATCTGAGCAACAGAGAGTCTTTCGGGACACGGATCCACTTCACGTTCTTAAAATACAACCACACGTCATCATTCCCCTGATTAAAGCTTCGTCGGTAAATTTCTACGTTTTGTTAATGCTCCTGCTACGTAGCGCTGTTTACCGTTTGCCTACCAAGTTGACGGATGTCTGGAGTAACTTACTTCCGGTTCGGGCTCGTGGGAACTATCGACCTCTAGACTTTATTTGGAAACTCTAAAGTGGTTGTCAGTTTAGTCTGGTCAAATGTCAGGAGTCATGCAGAGCTTACCTCCTTCTGCCATCTTGCCCCTAGGCGGCGTAATCGTGTCACGCTAAGGTCTCCATTACTAGACACTGGCTGCCCTGGTCAGTAGTCTGTTGCTATGGTAATTAACCCCTCTGCTCTGATTATGACACACAGGTTCCGGATGGAATTTTAGAGCTAGCTAATCTGACTCCCCCGTTGTCTGGGGCGCGTTTACACGACAACGATCCAACAAAAAACGGAAGCTTTGTTGGATCGTTTACACGAAAACGTTCTAATTACGATCTGGGTTTACACAGTAACGGTACACATCGAAAACGTGTAATGCTAGTTGGTGCTAGGTTCTTTGAAACTTTGAAAGTGCGCATGTGTTTTAAAAAATGTTGTACTTGAAGGCATGTGGATTCGCGTTTCCCCCATCAGGTACCGTTCTCCCATAGATTGGGAGAAAACACGCATTGTGTGCGTCTGATTAGGGCGCATGCAGTTGGAAAAAGTGGGATAACTTTGCTGAGTGGAGCCCCGGACTGGAAGCTGTTTATTGTTTTTACCTTGGAATGGCCAACAATCTCTAATTCCTATATCAATTTGATAAAAAAAAGGAGCTCCAGCACTTCCCATATCCGTGTCCTCCGTTACCTTTTTCAGCAGTTAAAACAGTTTAATCCGTTGCTAACAAGTCGTAACCTGTTTTTCCGAGCCGCCTTCAAACGCAACATGAACGCTGAGACGCTCGCGCGGGGTTTACGCCTGTGAGGCAGCGAAGGAGACCAGCTGCTGCTGCGCAGGCGTGTTAGAGTCATGGCAACAAACCAGCAAAACGTAAAAAACTGCAGTTTTTTCCCCGAACTAACCGACTGAGTTGAGTGAAGCTGTTGGATGCAGGTGATGATAGCTAACAGATGACTAGCTAATATCAATAGAGCACGTTAAGCTTGTTAACAAGTAGCATGTAGGCTACTGATGTTGTCTATGTTCAGCTACACAGACTCATTTTGGCCCCCCCAAAATAAGTCGATGCCCCCCCTGTTAAACTCGTCTGGAACCGGGCTGGTCCGTAGTTCTCTAGATAAGACCGCTGAACAATAGACGCTGAGTGAACCGTATCTGATGGGGAAACAGTAACACCAGCATTGTGAGTAGTTTCTTCTTCTGTGGATTGTGGGAAGCATCTATGTTTTGCGTCATACTATGCACCAGCTGGGGATTTTCTGGAAGAAAAGATCCGTTTTCTCTGTTTACACGACGACGGAAAACGGAACGTTTCAGAAACATCGCACTCTGGAACCCGTTTTCAATCTGTGCCGTTGTCAAGAGAAAACATTCGGTGGTTTCGTGTAAATGCTCACTGCAAACGCAACAAAACTCTTCCGTTTCCCCCCGAAAATCATTGTCGAACGAAGATTAGCAAGAATATCAGCCCGAAGAACATCTTCCCGTTCAGGAGCACTACGGTGGTATCGGAACCATTTTCGAAGCTTGGTCGAGGGCCGTCTGTCTTCTTCGATTGTGTCGTGATTCTTTTCTGCACCTCATTCACAGTAAAATTAGCGCGTTGGTGTGCTAATTCAAGGAATGCGCAAAGCCCCCAGGTTGCAAACAGCACATTGGATGCAGATATATTTAGTTTTGTCTGCAGGCTGGATCATTGCATGTTGATATTTTTGGCTGTAGGAGAAATGCTGAGGAGGAATTTGCTACCACCAGGCAGAAAACTAGAACATGCAGGATGCCGGGCCTCAAGGGCCAACTTTGGACACCACTGCCTTAGACCCGGTCTGCCTTTCAACGGTGATGGGATGTAACCGGGCTGGTCGTAGTTACATCCAGCCCAGTATCTATTAGCACAGAAGCTACAGATACCTTGAAATGTAAGAGATTCACCTTCTCCGAGAAGTTAAAAAACACTAAGTATGATGTAAAGATGAAGACCTGGCTCTGATGATCAATACATTCTTGACCTCAGGTATCTGAGGTACAACATGATTTCATATTACTGGAAATGTCTTCACTTCCTGATCTGTTGAGGCCAGAATTTAATTTCTTTTTTGGAATGCATACAGGTTTGTAATCTGTAGGTTACAGTTATTTCATGTCCCTCAACATCTTGATTTATCTCAGTGATCAAAGGGTCTTCGTCATCCTCATCTCCACTGTCACCATTGCTACCATTGACCAGTAACGTATAAAAACTTCACTTCTTAATGGTAACAATGGACATCAAGTTAAGAACTAAAATATGTCAGTTTATTTACAGTCAAAATATTTGCTGGAAATGTTGCATATCGTAGAACTATAGTCGAGAGTACTGATATCAATACCTGTCAAAATACTGCCACTGGTGCATGACGTCCACTTCAGTGGACAGGAGATCAGCAGTAATGGTCTGTGGTGGAAAGCCAACACTGCACATTACCTTGAACCAACCTTAACTTATGATTTCCCTCAATTAACATTTAATTTGCAGTCATTGCAACACGTGTCAGATTAAATAATGGATACTTGCTATTGGGGGGAAAAAGCAAAAAACAGCACAAAGTGGAAAACAGAACACCTTTATTTTGAGCTTACATTTAGAGTAGTATAAAATCGCACAGTAAATAACCTACCAAAGTTTCTTTGATAAAAAGGACCACAAAGCCATCTTTCTGTATAACACTGTAATAAATACGCTCTAAACTAGTATTGCAGGAGTTTGTTGTCAAGGTAACGTGACACAGCAACACGATGAAACAAGAACACTGCAGGGTGCATGGCTGCAACATTGCAGGACATTCACAAGCCTCTGAAAACCAGAGTCCAACGAAGCAAAGGAAGGCCAGGCTGACTGATACTGGTGTAGTGTGTGGGTCACTTAGTAACAGATACTTCAAGGGCAATAATAGCGTTGTTTGTTGACTGTGGTTTTAATAACCTGGCTATCTAGTGAAAACCACATGAGTAATGGGAGAAAAACAAAAAAAATGTATGGTTTATTGGCACAAACTAAAGTATATCCTTTGAATGCATGAAGGCAATACACAGATCGAAGAACATTAAATCAATTCCGCCATCTTAAAACGCCCTTCTTGATATTAAAGCAAAGATTTCATGCCAACACACTGAAAACATGGCACCAAGCAACTTGTTCAGGGCAGCGTTTGGAGGGTCGCAGTGGAAAAATGTGAAGACGCAATCTGTAAATGTTGAGTAGACGTTGCTTTCAGTAGCACCAGGTGGAACGGGAGTGTGTACGTCAGCATCAGAGGGTCTGCACAATGACGGGGTACAGCAGGGACATGTGCTCGGCTCCCCTGATGGGCAGTTTGTGTGTGGTGTAGTAGTGGATGACCTCAGGGATGGTGCAGAACGGAGGACTGTTTTCGCCGAGAACGTAGCGGCCGTCTGCGGACTGGGTGAACTTCATGTGCATGAAGCCTTTACAACTCCTGACAGGAAGACAAAACAGCACAGGGGATTAATTCCACAGACTTTTGTTTACAAGCCTTTGTTTCTGTTAATTGTGATGGTTTTCTGCTTACAGCTAACGAGAAGCTGACATTTAAGGTCAACCCTTTGGTCTGCACGCACACTCACAAACTACTATGCGGTGCACAATGTGGACAGCTTTCCTCTTCACACTTTGATTTTTAAGACTTGAAGGTCATTAGAGTACTACGCCCTAAATGTCCAATTAGAAGTTTTATTGTCCAATATAAAAAGTGAACATATTTGGAAATGATTGAAATTACATAAATATAAATCAATGTTGACTATAAGTAATTCAACCTACACATTTATCTATAAACCTTTCCTGTAAATATAAGCCTGCCAAATAACTGTACCTTCTCACGGTACTTAGAAAAGATTAGGAGCAGCTCCAAGGCTGAGGGTGAATTATTTCAGATCAGCTGCCCTCATGTTGACTGACAGAGAGTCTTTATGAAGACCTTCAGAGACACATGGATGGGAAAGGAAACATAAAATAGGCAGCAGGATCTCTTTTGTTAGAAACTTCTCATCTCACACTAAAATTATGCAAAACAAAACAAAGAAAAGAGCCCATTCCAAGGCTCACAACTCTGATCACAAAAGAAAAAAAAATGCGCCTGTAAAACTGAAACAGATTTCTTCTTTGTACAAAAACAGCAGTCTTTCAGAACCAGAGATGCTTTGTGTAAAGGGATGACATGTTAGCCACAGGTGTGACAACTTGCTAGCAGCTTTTGCTTATGTTTGCTAACAGGGAGCCCCAGGCTGCCTCTGATGAGACTAGATATGAAAGGCACCAGAAATCTTCTCCACAATCAAAAACTTGAACGTTGTCTCCTCAAAGCGTTTCCCTGAGACTGGCACAGTTCAGATATTTTACATGATCCAGGATAGAAAAAGCAGCTCCATCATTGGTGAGGAAATGTTGATGAAAACTTTAGAAAATACATTAGTTTGATAAAAACCTAAATCACCACACAAGCATTTTGTAATTTAGTGTGAGTCGAGTGTTGAGTTTGTGTTGGCTCTCCATCAAGTTTTTTTTTTTTTTGTGTGTGTTCTCTATCCAAGTTTGCACATGCAGTTTTATTCATGTCTCTGCTTTACATTTCTGCTTGGCAAAATGTGCAGTTTAAATAGAAAACAGCCATTTTGGTTACGGTTTTATTATGTGGCGTGTTGTGGAGATTTGTTAAAAAAAATATTAGACGGACGTGATATTTACAGACTTGAAACTTTTTACATAATGCTTCATTAGTAGAAGAGCAGGTGAAGCAAAAAAATTACAGAAGAGTAAAAACTGCCTGAAGGTTTAAATCAAACATGATCTTACAAGCAGCAACCTTAATCGTACAATGAAGGAATTCCCCCATAGGCAGCTTCCAACAACAAAACAAGGTCACAGTGGTTATAAAACATTATGATAATAATGTGTGTTTCTGTGCTTGGATTAAAAGTATGAGTAGAGAACGACTGAAACTGGACAAATGCGAGACATGAACTGCGAACCGGGCTAGAAATTGGGGCTGAATGTCTACCTGAGTGATAGAGAGTAGTCGTTCTGGCAGGTCTGGCTTTTCCGAACCAGGTAGGAACTCTCTTTACACAGAGTCAACAGAGACTCTGCCTCTGAGCGGCTCAGAGCTCCGTGATACCACCTGCAGGCAACCACAAGGAAAAATACACACCACCTGTAACTTCATTTATTTTTGATTTTAGTAAAGACATATGTAAAGGCAGACTTTTAAGACACTGCATAAGTTGGAATATAAGTGATTGTTTTTACATGGCTGATAAAAGTCTGACATCAAATTATTTTCCTTTCTTTGTGGCCTTAGTCCTCCTTCGTACTGTACAGTCATTTAGGTCTGCTATGCGAAAACAGAAATTCACATCAAACGGCGTCACCGTCTTTAGCACAAATGCAGATTTCTTCTTACACTTGCATCTCCAGAGGCAGAGACGGATCCACCCTCTCACCCAGCAAAGGAGGCGTGTCGCCAACAAGCCGCAGAGTCGTGGCGTCGCACGCGGACGACACGGAGCCCGTCTTGGTAAACCTCGTGTGCTCCGGCTGAGCGCGGGAGCGCTCCCTTTCTGCTCCTTCGAACTGAACTGCAGCCGCGCAGAAAGCAAACCGTGTTATCCTCTTTACTGAAAAGATTTCCCGTCCTTGGATCGCCCGGGTTTACCTGCTAGCGCCTTGGAGATGTTGTCTTTCTTCCACTCCCACGGCTGGTCGTACTCGTCGGCCGGCCGCTCGTCGTCCTGAGGCAGCCGGCTCTCCCTGCTGTCCATCATGGCCGCTCCAGCGTTGCTTTTCTGATGCTGCTGCGCTGGTGGAGCAGCTCGATGCTGATGGCGGCTCTTTTCCTCATAAGGGTTATCGTATAACTGGCCACCGTCTCCGCTCGGGCTCCTGTTCGTCACTGGGGCGTGTTGCAGATCTGAACAGTAAACAGACAGATACAATGAAAAACCCCCCTTGAAGTTCGTCACGTAGCAAAAAAACGTCTCTGTAGTCGGCTTGAATCCCTGACGGTACAAAATCTAAAACTAGCTTTCTTTACCAAACGTTCAGTAAGTTTTCAGAAAATCTTACGTTAGCCAAACTTCGGGAGGATCGAAATCCTTCGAAAAGGTCTAATGTGGCAAGAGCACAGCATGCTATTGTTTGCCTTTTTTGCATTATTTCAGCCCATGCGAGTCTCATAACTAAACCTGCAATGATCCGCTGGGCTTCGAATGGCTCCATGTAGCTGCAGCAGTCTGTCGGTGCAGATTTGAGCTCCCAGTTTGGTCGGCCTCTCAGGTTTGGACGTGCATCAAAGGGATCAGAGTAATCCGTTTCACCATCTGATGCTGCCGGGGCGGAAGGAACCACCTTTGCAGGGAGCCAGTCCAAAAAAAAAAAAGAAATAGCACGTCAAAACATAAAGGGAAGGCTTGAGTTAAGAACGGCGACGAGAGCCGTTACAGGGGAGACGTGGAAATGAGTGCAAATCGAAATAAAGGTCTGTGAGAAAAAGGAGAAGGGAGATAATGTACAATATACATATATCAAACATTAAAAATATAATGCTTACAGGTTCTTCGTGAACAGTGACTGGACTGAGAGGAATTTTACAGCGGCCAAACTCCTGAGAGTCCACTTTAATTAGTCTGTGTTTTGGAGACACAACTTTCACCTGAATGTGAATGAAAATAATTCAAAGAGACTAAATAACCAAACAGATTGCTGACAGAGAAAAACAAAACAAAACTGTGAACGCAAATAAATAAAACCTCAGGATGCATGATCGAAAGCAACAATATAAGATGTGATGTGTTCAGAAAGGATTAGACTGAGCCGAGTGCCAAGGCTTCGGTTTCATACCTCCACACCGTCAGACACCACAGAGCCAAACGCGGGGAAGGAGGGGAGGCTCACTGTTGTGGTACAAGAGCCAAAGCCCCCATTCTGATGCTCCTTCTCCAAGTGTTGGTAGGGGTCCTCAAAGTCCAGCTCCTTCTGAGCTCTGTAGGCCCTCAATATCTCACTCTCAGTGTAATCTGGCCTCGGTGGCTGAGGAGGATCACGCCTGCTGCCAAGGTTTAGGTAGTCCTTTAGCCACTTTGCCATGGATCTGAGGAAAACAGTGCAATGATACAGTCATATCACTGAAATGTTTGGGACAGTGGCTCAGTCACTGGAAAAGTTCTTTCGCCTGAAGCTGGTTTAAACATCCAAGGGTCGAATAACAGACCACCTTGGTTTTATGAGAAAGTCAACAATGTGATAGCTCAGTAATTTACATTGCATGCATCACTGAAACCCAGTAAAACAGGGTCAGGTAAAACACAATCTCAATCTGAAACACGGCGCTGGCAGCATTAGGCTGTTGGGATGATTTTCTTCCATCAAGGACAGCAAAACAAATGAACAAATTAATCTTTAACGCTGTACAAGGTGCTCAGCTGCTACCCCAAACAGAGAAGCATTTGTGTATCTGACAGTGACACTTTCTGGATGTTTTTGGAGATGAGGCGTTCATATCTGGAGCTGAAGTCGATGGTCTTCCTTAAAAATCTTTAGAAGTGGAGCAGAAAAAGAGAAACGTCTGGAGCAATAAAGCCTGAACTGCTGCTGCTGCTGCTGCTATAACCAAGATCTGAATAGGTGATAGTAATTATGCAGGTTGTTTTTAAAAGAGTATTTATTTATTATCTGCAGGTGGATCAAATATAAATTACATCACATAAGTGTGTGTGGTGCAACCTGGTGCAATATATTGATAATTATAGCAAGACGCAGAACCATGTTAGTAGTTACTACAATAGTAACTGCACTTTTAATAAAAAGAATAAAAATTAAAAAAAAAAAACCCTCAATAGGTCAATAATAAAATCGAACCTTTTAGTTTTCATTGCTTTCCCGTCAATCTTAATCAAACAGCTGCCTAATAACTTGAATAACATTAGCCAGCTAACTCAGCTACCGAGCTAGAAAGCGTTTAGGTTTCGAGCCAACAATTTCCTCCCCGAATATTACTGTCAAGATAAAAAGCAGAAAAAAATGCTTTTTACCTCTGAAATATTAATTATTAAATAAATAAGCGGCGCAGCTCAAGAGCATCCCTCAGTAAACACGGAGAAGCTAAGTTAGCTTAAGCTAAAATAATAATAATAAAAAAAAAACTCACTCTCTTTCTTTGGACCGACGGTTCCTCCTGCTCCGGTTATCATCAGGGAATTTTCATCAATGTTGTCTCTCCTAAAAAATAAGACATTCTGGAGGGAAAACCGATTGATATCGGACTGGTTTGTAGCCGGTTGGTGTTAGCTGGAGCTTTCCAGAGCGTGGAGCAGCAGGCTGGACTGACCCCGCTGTCTGCCGCCGAGGGCACGGAGGGATGTTTTTAGTGCCGTACATTTAAAGACACAGTTTTATTTCTGAGCAACCATTTTCTCACATATAAAGGAGCTATGTTTAAGAAATGTATCTGTTTAGTTTTAAATAGGTCTGTAAGATGTCGAGTAGATTATACCAGAAATCTTCTAACCGTCCATTGTGGTGCCATATTTGAGAGAGAAAACGATTTTAGACGTTGGCGTTTTAGTTTTTATGTTCGGCCCCTTCAAATTAGAGCCAAAGAATTCCGACTTTTTTCTGCTGACATGTTTTTTCAGTGGCCTCAATCCTCTGTTATCTTCTGTTGTCTGCTGAACGTCATTTTGTCTTGTTTATCTTGGTGTAATTAGAGCAAAAGCCAATAATGAACAAAACTCCAGGTGGCTTTTCTGGATGTTTTTTTTATAATATTCCTCCACCTCGAAGATGGGGACAAGTGCAAACGAAATGTTCATCTTAAGTAATGTTTTAATCTTTTATGCCTTGCTGAAAAATATTTATATTCCATTTGATTGATTAAATACATATAATTACACTGGATTTAATTTTAATAACAGAATGAGACCAGAAGTTCATCAAGCTTCTAGAAACACTAGAACCAGAGTATTTTAAAAAATGGCTGCATCTTTATGAAATACAGTGTCTAAATATTGCTTTTTTAATTCCTGTGTTGCCTAATGACAGAGCAGGTATAGATGATGGAGGGCAATTGTTTTTATTGTTCATGTTTTTGCAATAAAACATGACACAAGAACAGTTTATTTCATCACTATGTCTTTACCTTCTATGACCACTGCAGTCAAATCAGTCTTTGTAAAGTTTTAATAAAATATTTTAATGGGACACTTTGTTCAAAAATATTACACAATCACCATACGTTTATTTTAACTCAAAAACAAATCATAAAATTATATATTTTTTATGATTTTCACGAGGTTGGATGACAATTTAACTTGCACGTGATTTAGTTTCGGAGCTGAACTTTCACACGTCTTCCTCTCTACATCTGCCGTCACTCGCTGTCATTGCTGTCGCTGTCTGAATACGCCCCCAGCAGGCTGAGAGATGATGAGCCGTTTTGGGAAACGCTGGGTTTAGGAGCGTCCGTCGAGTCACCCGTTGACGTCTTTGACTCTGCAAAACAAACGAAAATTTCAGTAGACGCGTTTGACTAAAGCAGGCAATCTGTCATCAGCTAGGGCGCATTACCTGTTTTTGATACAGGAGAAACAGTTGCTTCCTCTGGAGCGGGTCTTTTATCCGTCGCCACTGGCTTCTTTCGCACCACCAGGGAGCTCAACGCCCCCCGACCTCGCAGGGTTCCAACACTCTTCTCCCAGCTCTCCACCTTGGCCCTCTTTACTCCACCAGATGAAGCTCCCTGTGAAAACACAGCATGCCACTCTTAACTCTTAATTTCTTCTTGCAACCTGATTTTTATTTAAGGGCTATTAATATTTGAAAAAAGCAGGAAACTGTCAAAGTTAATGATGAGAGGCTATATTTGACTGACTTTATGGAAGGATAAAAATCTGATACTAAAGAACTAAGATCATTATATATGTGTGCAAAACAATCACCCACAAAGAAATTATTAAATTCAAATTGTGATACTGAAATATTAAGCATCAACTAAAAAGAAGAAGAAGAAAAAAGAACCCAAATAATGAGATTTCTTTCAAACAATTTTCTGCCACAGGGTTTCCACAAACCTGCACATCAGTTTTGTCAGAGGTGAGAATATCTGTTGGTTTGTCTCCACAGAACTTTGACTGGCTGCTGCTCTGCTCCTCTCTGTCTGAATCAGAGTCAGAGTCTCTCAGTCTTTTCACAAGCACACGCTCTAACATCTCTCTGAAAAACAAAAAACATTTCAACTTTACAGGCTGGTTTCGAGCGCAGGTTTGATGGCGTGTTTTACTCCGTTCGGTCCTTCCTCACTCACTTCGTTTCACGCTCGTCCTCCTCTTTTTCTCGCTCCCTCTCTCTCTTTTCCAGCTCTCTATATCGATCGATCATTCCCTCGAAGTCCACCAGAGCCTGCCTCTGGTTCAGCTCCTTCAGTTCCTGGAGGTTCTCCAGAACCTCCATCTCCATCTTGGAATCCTTTGTGCGATTTTCTAACACCTGGCGACGAATCAAGCCACAATCACTTCTTCATTCTTTAAGTTAACTTTAGTAAAAGCAACAAACATGGTGGACAAAACAAAAGACCTTCATGGGGTTGTTTAATTCCTCGTCTTCCCTCTCCTGCTGGATCCTCTTCTCCTCTTCCTCAATGAGTTTCTCAGCCTGGAAGTTACGCGTTGCACCATGCTCCATGGCGTAGTCCGTATTCTCTGGGTCAGTCTGTAATATCATATTAAGTTAATTGTTTATTTCCTATTGCAAGACTTTAAATGAAACAAAAAAAAAAGAGAAAAAGCTAGCAGTAGTTTGTGACAATGATCTGACATCTACACCTCACCTTAAATGTGATCTCAGCAAGACACCGAGTGCATTTGATGTAGAATCGGAAGATCGGCAGTCCCATGTACAGTTCGTTCTGAACGGTCTCTTTACGCGCGTTGAATTTCTTTCCCTTGTAGATGTACTCGCCACACGTCTTACACCTGCGTATCAGAAGAGATATTAGCTTTTAGAAAACGTTTCTTACTGAAAGATCTCAAGTTATTTATAGTAGTTAGTAAGTTATTGAATCTGGTAATAAGGACCTTATCTTATTAAATAGACAGCTGACCACAAAGCAACTGATATAAAGCACAATTATAGCTACAAAACAGAAAGTAGCAACAGTTAATATTCAACACTGTGAACAGGGCTTATCAGATGAAGCTCTTTTCATTTCCCCACTAAGTACCAAGGTTGTGGATTCTCTGCTACTGACTACAGAACATCAGTTTATCCTTCATGGTTCTTAGGAGAGGTAAGTTGCTTCCTTGCTGCAATTCTTGACACCAAACTCGCTTAAAATCCAGGTACTTTCTGGCTTTTCCTGGGAGCCCTGAACGTTTCTTCAAAGCAACGAGTGACGTCTTGGCACAAAACGAAGGTGATAACTTGTGTTTCCTTTGAGCTTCTCTGGTTAACAAATGAAGAATAATTCAAACGCCACTCCTTTAAATCAACAATTCTCCTCATGTAATACAACACAGGAATAATAGAGAAATATCATCTGCACAGTCATCCTTAGAATATGTGACATGATGCTGGGATGTTTTAGAGGGGGCAAACCGAGCTAATAAACTTATCCCCCCCAATTTAGCTGTTAGAATAAGCAGACATACCTCATATTGAACGGAGCCATCAATCTGACCACATACTGACGATCTTTCGGGAGTTTAAGTTTTGGGATTTTGGCAGGATCGAAGTCCGGAGGGTAGTATTTCTGAGAAGAGTAGAATATTGAAGCAAAGCTTACCGTTGAGTGCACGCAATAACTAACAGAGATGTGATTTAAAACCTCAACGTGTTAATGATAAAACAGACATCTTAAAAAGCGTCAAAGTTTCAAACACAGCATTTAGCATCACCGCTAACGCTCTGTAATTATTCCAGGTTGTTCATATGTCCTTGACGTTAAATGGAAACGTTCTCTTTTGATTACTTACATTCAAGACTTTTCTTTCGGACATTGTTGCTTTTGGTTGTAATACAACGCAAAGAGAAAACCCAAAGAATGCCGAAAAGGATTAGCTCACAAAGCTAAACTGCTGGTATATAAACTTCCGGTTGTGTCGCTTGCTTCCGACTTTCAGGATATGCAGCTGCCCCCTAGTGGTGTGAGTGGCCACCTACAACAACTTTCTCCTCCAAGAAAGATAGACAGACGAGAACATTAAAGGATTTGCGCTCTGATTAATCTTTTTCATGAGCCAGTGAAGGAAGTTTTGTTCCGTTTGGTGGCCTGTCAGGTGTAATGAGAGTAAAAGGTCTCTGACATGGTTTGAATGAGCAAACACAGGTCTGTCTACCTCACATTGCCCACGTCCATTTCCTTTGAAGGTAGCGTGGGGTGTTGGGGTAAAGGTCATCCGTGAAGGAGGAAATGAAATCTTGATTACAGATTGGTGTCAGAGCAGGTTAATTTGAGGTCTGACTTAGGCTGCATTGAAAAGTGGAAACATCAGAAGATGGACAGGCAGGAACAGTGTTGAATTATAGATGAAGAATGGTCTGTGCTCATGAACAATTCATCTCTGATGGATCCAAACTGTTCAACAACTTAATTTAGAGTTGACACTTTCATAATTAGTCAAACAATTATTCTTTGTGATGCTAAGATGGATGAGTTGACACATTCACAAGAGCCTCTAGTCTTTGGCACATCAACGTGACTCATGAGTGAGTCAGATAGTTGGTTTAAAGCCACTAACGTCTTAATGTAATATTTGGAACTTTGGAGAGAGTTTTTCTTTTAATTGACTTTCGTTTAATCTGACAATATCCAGCTGAAATTAAAAGCGTATTTGCTGAGAAATCCACAAAGATGTGAAAAATTCACACGATTTCAATTTGTGAATTTAAAGAACAAATCCATTTCAGCTGGTTAAATCTTTCCAAAGATAAAAAGTTGCATATCACTGTCACACAAGCCAAAGTTTAGATTAATATTTCAGAGGCTGGCTGATGTCACCATTCCTCGTGAAGCATATATAAAAAGGGGGCCGTGTTGGTGGGACACTCTTTGCAAATATATCTCTCCACACTCTCCTCTGAGAAGCACTCTTCTGGCTTGTACTTCAGCACCATGGTCAGGGTCCGAACCCTCCTCTTTCTCCTCACGGCCACCTGCTGTGCCTATCTGCGGACGTCCCGAGCGGAGGAGTCCTCGCTGGAGACCCGCTCCGTCGACTTCACTCTGAAAACCCAGCAGGAGAAAGACCTGGTAAGAGATTTCTAGCATTCATCGACATTTTAAATATCAAGCTAGAGCTTCCTTAGTTTTTAAAAAATATGTTTTCCTTTCAGATTGATGCTTTGCAAGAAGTTCTAGAAAAGCTGAGAAACAAAGAAATGCCGCTGGAGAAGAAGCTTGGCTGGTTACCCTCGGTAAGCAAACGGATCACAAACAACAACCTAAACAACAGATTTCATTTTATTTCACTTTGTTTCATTTCCCCGCTTTCTTTTTGATGTGTCGCACAAGCCAAAGTTTACATAGTTTGACATTAAAGTGAATGTAAAATGAGTTGTGACTGTACTGTTAGCCACTTTTTGTCTTCTTCAGTTTTTGGAAAACTACAACGCATCTCTAATTCGACTCCATGCTCTTAGTTTCAAACACAAAACTCAGCGTGTCACTCACAGTCTACACAAAGCCCCTGTGCACATCTGCAATTAACTCGCTTGTTTTTTCTGCGCAGTGTGATGCAGGGGAGCCGTGCGCCGTGCGTAAAGGCGCACGGATCGGCACCCTGTGCAGCTGTCCACGTGGGACTGCCTGTAACTTCTACGTCCTCAAATGCTTGTGAAGGAGAGACAGAAATGCACAGGCGACTGATGACTTCGGGTCGATTTTCCCTTTTGCCATTTTCTTTTTCATACGTAGTCATTTTTGTTCCTTCCACCTTCTCTTTCAGCCATGTTGTGCCAGTATACTGTGACTATTACTCAAAGGTTTGCTTTTCTTTTTAACTAGTATTCAGCGCATTGTGAAAATATCTACGGCAGTCACAAACTGTTAAAAATCTACAGATAATTCAGATCTTTAACTTTTACCCTCTTTCCTTTTATTTTTAGCCAGCTGAAGTTAGTGGGATTTGAACAGCAGAGAATAAATTGTCTGGGTCTCCAATAACTCTTATGATTTAATACCAATCCACCAATTAGTGTTTAATGGACTATTAAACAAATGTGACATTTTGATATTTTGTTATTTTTAAAAGGTAAAGTGCTCATTGTGGCCCTTCTCAAGGCCCAATCCATTAAGTCTACTTATTCCTTGGGCTGGTTTTGGAGATTATGACCCTTGATCACTCCAGTTGGTCCATATATTCACTATAATTAAAATTAAATGCTCACATAAATAGACTATGAGTAAATTAGGACAAATTGTACAGAAACAGTAAATCTGTAAAGTTAGGGTATGAAACGTCCACAATGGTGATGTGTCCTGGTGAAGTCATGAATGATAGCGCTGTTTCTTTTCATACACCCATTTCGATTTTCATGTAGAAAAACAGTTACATATGTTTGCATATGTAAAAAAAAAAAATCTGACACTGTTTTCTTCTAATGTAGTCCATCATTGTGGAACATAAAGCTTAAAATCAATTTATAAATATATTTGTAATAGTCAAGAACAATAAACTAACTTTCAAAAATCAAGGAGACTGGTTTATTTTGCACATATGACACAATAAATGGTATAATGTCATGGACTTGCTGTGTTATAAACAGGGGCACCAGCACTCAGTCTCGTCTTATCAATACAATAAAATGTATCAGTCATTTGACGTCTCCCAAGCACTTGCTACAGAATATAAATAACGCAGTGCTAAAATTTCGGAGGTCCAAACGTGAAAAAAAAAAAAAAAAAAAAAAAACCAACAATAAACCAAAAACAAAACGTATTTATTACGCATCCACAGCAGCATCCAGCACAGCAGCCGTCAGCTCCCTGTCATCACAGGCGCTCCGCTGTCTGCTCTCCTCAATGACATCACACCCAACATGGCGTCCGGCCGGGTGTTGGAGAGGGAGGTCCAGGAGGAGCCGAAGACCGCAACCCTGGACTTCTGCCCCCACAAATACTCCCTGCTGGCTGTCATCGGACGGACGGCCCGCCACGGACAGACGGAGCACATCCGGAAGGAGCTCGAGCGAGGTGGGTGCAGATATTTATGTCACCGAAGCTCAATGCGTTTTTTTTTTCTCCCTCCCCTTTTTTCTACGTTTTTTTTTTTTTTTTTTTTTAAATGCAAGAAATACACAAAATCTAGTTCCGTGAATCTTCACTGGTAGCGGGACCTCTTTGCAGGGTTTCTGTAATTGTATCCACCCTTGAGGACCGAGGATGCGTCATTTGGCGATCCGCCACCATCAGCATCCTCCTCTCCCCCCTCCGGGTGCGATTTAATTAAAAGCAGTCAGGAGCGATGGGTTCGTCTCGTTTTGTCGTTATGTGAGGACAAGCTTTAGGGGGAAATGTGGCGGGGACATCCAGCCTCTGGTGATTGACGTTTCGTTAACCGTTTGTGTATTTACGCTCAGCATCATGTGTGATTACCGCAGATTACAGCGCTGCATCCCGTTTAATGCTCGTCTACAGACGCATCAGGATGAAAAACGTGCTAGAGCTGGAAATAAATTATAACTGAGAGCCACTTGGATTATAACTGGGCCAATTAACATTTCATCAGTGCATCAGTGCTTGATGAAAGCAGCTTTCTCTAAGCTATCAACTTTTCATGAGCGCAGTTGAAAAGATAATTTACTGTTGAGAAGACTCAACAGTAAATTATATATTTAATGCAAATAGATTTTTTTAAAACTTGGCAATTGTTTTCACAAAATGCATTGCACTTTAACTTTATTCATAAGTGTATAATCCTTTAAATATGTTTTTTTTATGAGAAGCACAAATTTATCGGTGAGAGTTTTGGAATCTGCCAAGTTACTCTTCATTAGAATAGAGATGTAAATTGATATTAATGTTTGTTTTTTTTAAATATTTTATTAAAATAAATTTAAAAATGAATCTTTCCCACAATAATCCCTTTATCTTTTGTGGCGTTTTGGTCCTTAAAAGGATGTACCAGCTGCACTGTAAAAACAAACAAACAAACAAAAAACATCTCTAATTTATGATATAAATATGGACTTTACTGTATTTATACAGTAAAATTGTGGCAACTACAGCTGCTGGTATTTTACTGGAAATTAGACACTTTAAAAAATAATTTTTAGTGTGTGTCAAGTTATTTTTTGTATGCCTTCAGGTATTCGGTCATGGGACGTGGACCTAGAATCCTGCAACCTGGATCTCTTTCTGCAAGAGTTCCTCTCCCATCACACGGCATCGTTTAAAGGTGCAGGTAAGAAGCTTTTCTCTTGAAAACAGAGGCAAAAAACAGTGGCAGAAAACAGGTCCTTCATGCCCAGATTCTCCAAATGCACTCAAAGTGTTGGTCGGGCACCACTCAACCACTTCAGGAAGGAAGGAAGGAAGGAAGGAAAGTGAGAAGCAGCTTCACCGATTGTTAGACGTGGGTGTAACCTCAGGATGGAAAACAATAGGAACCTCCAACTAGTTGTGCAAAGGCACAACAGTTGTTGTCTGCGTTTGGGTTTAAGAGCAGTCGTGAACAGCTGATTGCTTGCAGTGGACTCAGTCGTGAATAGACTTTTGTTTTTCCAGAGTTGCGCCCATCTTTGGGAAAAATGCAGCAAACGGAAAGTGCAAGGATTGCACTGTTGGAAATGCGTTCATTCGCTTTCTTGCCAAATGTTGGATGAGAGGATCAATAAGGCTCTCATGTGTTTACTGTAAATATGTAGCTGAATCCAGCAGCTTTGTTGCTCTGGAATAAAGTCTGGTGGAAATGCTTCTTTAGCTTTGTTTACACTCCGGAGATGAGCCGTAGTCATGCTTACGTGCAGGAGAACTGCAAAGAACAAGTTAAAATGTATGCTTGGGCATGTTGATACAGGATATAAACTGTTTCCTTTTATTAATAAATTTATGGAAAAAATGCAAAATAAACCAGAGATTCACAGGTATCTCTGGTTTATTTTGTCTGGTCTGCAGTGTATTCTGCAAAGAAAGTAGGGAGACTAACTTTTAAAAAAGAGAAGTAGCTGACCCCAAAAAAACTATTTTCAGCAGATTTAGAGGACATGTGGAAAGGATGTCCAATGGAAACAAGAAAAGTCCAAAAATGGCATCATCCTTACTTAGATCATCTGCTCTGTGCCAAATTTTAAGGTTTAAGACCTAAGACAGAAACAGTGCAGTGAAAACAAGAATGACTTTCATCTAAAATGGAAACAGACGTCTTGTGGACTGGAAATGAGTGAAGACTTTTAAAGAATCAAAAGAAAGAACATCTACTGATCAAGAACACGTTAAATGATCACAGGACTGCTGCTTAGAAACAAAACACTGATGACTTCAAATCTCCTGCACATGTCTGTTTATCCAGACAGCGCCATAAAACATCACGGTGGCACAAGATCAAAACGGGGACATGTTCCCAATAAAGCCAGGATTTTCGTGCCAAACTCAGACTTCAGAGTCTGAGCCAGTTCCCTTCAGACTGGATTTCCACTGCTGGCACGCCGTCCTCAGTCAGCCATCTGACTCAGCTGTTCTTGTCCTCTTCCTTCCTCTTGTTCTGTTTCAATCACCCATCTGATTATCACACTTCACTTTCTCTTAGACGTTTTTCTTTTTTTTCTTTTTTCCGGCTCCCTGCTCAGATCTATTGCCGTGTTTCCCAGCGCTCTGACTCTCGTGTTTCTCTCTCTTTGTCCTTCTCTCTCTCTCTCTCTCTGTCTCTCTCTCTCTCTCTCTCTCTCTCTCTCTCTCTCTCTCTCTCTCTCTCTCTCTCTCTCCAGGACAGAAGTGTCTTCGCCACTGTACCAAAGTGTTGGACACACAAGTGCTGATCAGTCCATCTCAGGAACTGGCTCATTCAGAGGTAAAAAAAAAAAAAGTCCTATGTCGATAGAAAGCTCAGGGTTCAGTCTGAAATGGAGCAGGACTCTTTTTGTTATGAAGGATAACCATTTCTGCATCAGGCAGAAATGTGGATCCATTTCTGCCTGATGCGTTTTGAAACCAGCATGTGGATTCGGTTACCAAGGTCTTTAGAATGGAAACAAATCCTCTAGATATTTAACTTTCGTTTCACACTAAACAACTTTACATACAGTTTATATGAATATATAATAAACATCTTTCTGCTAAAGACGTAGAGATCTCCTTTACATGCACTCTTTCGACAATGTCTTCTGGCTTTATTTCTGATGACTGACCTGGCAAGATCACCAGATTTTCTCCCCTCTCTGTTTCAGGTGTTTGCCCTGCTGTCCAGAGCGTCTGCTCATAAGCTGCTGATCTTGGCTGGTCTGAGCGTGGAGGAAAGCGGAGAGCTGCTGTTTCACAGAGGACACTTTTCTCCTGACCACCTCAGACGATTAATTACAGAGCAGGTGCAGCGTCATGATCCCTCTGGATTTTTCCTAAATGTTTCACTTAGGGGACTTAAGATGTCATTTACAATAGTTTGCCTGCCAAACTGTTTTTTTCTTTTAAAAGAGTGTCAGAAATTAAATGTAGCAAGGGGAAACATAAACCAAATATTTGTATCTTATTAATTTTCCTGACATTCTTTGCATGAGGGGAATAGTTTTTTATTCTTTGTTTATTTTTTTTATTGGCTAAATATATAATATTTTAAAGAATAAAACTCTATAAAATTACACTATTTTTTGACATAAAGCATGGGTGCAGATTTGTGTATTTCTAATAGGTTTTTTGCTAATACAAAGTTCATGATTTAAGCTCCTGAAGATGCTGATTGTAGACTGGTGTGAACTAAAGAAAAGCATTTCATTGCAAGAAACTGATCAAATTTGGGCAGCTCTTGTTATGATTTATTTGATTTTCCTTTTTTTTTCTTTTCAAAAAGAAACCTTGCATTTACATTAAAGAGCAGTCTTTCTTCAGATCCCAGATCAGCAGAGCTCCACTTCCTGCCCTACCAAGATCAATTTGACCCTCAGTTGTCCCAACATCGGACACTGGAGAAAGATCCTCCTGGGAAACCAACCCCTGCAGGGTCCCCTGGCGCTGCGAATCAACACCGCGGAGGTGCTGCCCGCCATGGAGTCTCTGGGAGAATTCACATCACTCATCTCTGGCACCATCTGCCCCGCATCCGCCTTTGACCTGCTGCCACCTCCCACCACCGTGGGGTTCCTCAAGCTGTCCCGCCCCTGCTGCTACGTGTTCCCCGCCGGGCGCGGCGACTGCGCTTTCTTCGCGGTTAACGGGTTCACCGTGCTGGTGGACGGAGGCTCGGACTCTCAAGCCTGTTTCTGGAAGCTGGTCCGCCACCTGGACAGAGTCGATGCGGTTCTGTTGACCCACGTGGGCACAGAGAACCTCCCTGGTGCCGTCTCCTTCCTAGAAAGGAAGGTGGCTGAGAAGGAGCTGAGCCATGATGTCAAAGGTATGAGAGCCTTCTCATTTTCAGGGTTAAAGTACAGCACTGCTCAGAGGTTTGTTTTTATCTTGAAAACAAGAATTAAGTGCACAAGTTTGAATGTGTTGTGCATTTTTTATAATTCACACAATTTCATAAGTATATATGCGAGCTCATATATGTACCACTAATGTTACATAAAATGTTCTTTAGCAATTTTTGTGCTAAAGAAATGAATAAAACATTTATGCCAGTAATAACTGCATGTAAACTTATGACTTGAACTGTACATGCTGCGTTGCATCATCTATATTTGAATGTTTTATTTTCTGTTTGCACAGATGACTTGTCAAAGAGGCTTATCTCTCCAGAGCTAGGAGTTGTTTTCTTCAACGCCCCCAGCAGGCTGCAGGTGGAACAACATTCTCGTGAGTTCTGTAAATAAGCAAACTACAGAGTCTTTCTTAACAACAGAAAGCAAAGTAGTTGTCAATCTTTTCCTTTAAGTTGCAGACAATGTGTTGAAGAGCACACAGCAGGCGCCATGACTTTACAGCTCTTGAAGAAGTTAGACATCAGGCCACAACCGCTGTTTCGGCCACAAGGAGTCCCCATGAAGCCGCTCACCTTATTTCAAAAGATGGGAGTGGGACAGCTGGACTTGTACATCCTCACACCAGGCAAGAGCAGCCAGGAATACGAGACGTTCATACAGAACTGGCCTGACGGAGTCTCGTCACTGTCACAGAGTCTCCCTCTCACCGCGCTGGTCTCGGTCTCTGCCCTGCTCGTGTGGCATCCAGCGTGTCCTCAAGAGAAGGTGGTCAGAGTGCTGTTCCCCGGCGCAACACCACAGGCAAAACTGCTGCAGGGGCTGGAGAAGCTCAAAGGATTGGACTTCCTTCAGAAGCCAACAGTAACAACTGGAGACCTCGAAAGACAGGGCGAGGACAGGAAGGCCAAGAGGACAGAGAGCCTGGACAGTGGCCGGTCAATAGGGAAAGAGGGAACAGCCAAGAAGAAGGAAGAAGGAAAGGATTCATTAGTGAAAGAAAAGATAAAGACGTTAAGTGGAACTAAAGATAGTGATAAAGCTAAAATCAAGGAGGCGGGGATAAAACGTAAGCCATCACTATCAGAGAAGAATACTTTAAAAAAAGGGTTAGGGAAGGATGGAAAGAAAGAGGAGAAGACTGGAAACAAAGAGGAGAACAGTGTTAAAAGGACTGAGCAGATAAAAAGAGAAGGAGTCCCATCGAAAACCAAGAAGGACAATAAAACCAAACCAAAAAAGGGCACAAGAAATGACAAAACAGGAGAGAAAAAAAATCAAAAGTCATCAGCAAATGAAGCAAACAATGACAAGAAAGTTCATGCAAATAATAACATAACAGAACAAAAACGAGGGTCTTTGTCAAAAATCCCGGAGCCAGATTGCCCTGGTACTGATGATCGAGATCACAAGAAGGAGACTGAAGCTGAGGAGAAGCAGAGCGGCTCCAAGATGTCCACCCCGGAGGATATGACGGCTGATTTTCTCAAGCTCAAGGAGGAAGGTGAACTGGAAGTAGCCCAAATGGAAACTGCAGCCTTTTGTGGGGGTGCATACAATAAGTCTGGTGAACGGTTTACACAGGAAGCAGCAGGTGTTTTGGAAATAACAAAAGTAGAGAGGGGTGACAGTTTAGTGCAAAATATCCCTGGGAGGAGTGGCAAAGCAGAAGCAGACAGCCAACGGAACCATGCAGATGAGTCTGACGAACCTTGTAAACCTGCAAAGGTGGCAGGATTCCCATCTCCTCTGAACAAATCTTACAAAAATGATCACACAGTCCAGCAGGACACAACCCCAACTGAGTACACACTGCTGGACGGGGCTTTGAAGCACTCCCCTCCCTCGCGCTCCTCTCCGGAAGCCCAGGCCCCCAACAGTCCTGAAGAGGAGACAGTTGAGCCAGTGTCCCCTGACTCACGTCCTAACAGTGCGGGCCACACTCCCTACTGCCTGTCCCCAGATGACGTGTGGTGCAACAAAGCCACGCTGAGCCGACTTCAGGCCCTCCATTCAGCTGATGCTCATGAGGCAATTGGGTCATCTGGCCAAAGCGAGGAGGAGGTTTGCAAGACCAAAAGTGCTACTGAAAACCGCAAAGAGAAGCATCTAAGTTTTCTTTCTTTGGGCACATGTAAAGAGGGATCTACGGATCCCTCGCCGTCTGTAGCCACAACCACCACCACCACACACTCATTACCTGCAGAGGTGAGCTCGCCTCAGTCGACAGAAGTAGATGAATCTTTGTCAATGTCCTTCGAGCAGGGACCAAGCGCTGGAAGCCAGAGAGAAGGAGATGACGGCGCTTATCTCTCCCACTCTAATGGAGGGTATTATGTGGGAATGTCTTTGCCATTGAATAAGCCTCCCAGATCTTCGGGTCAGGGTTCAGAGATGGGGCGACCCTCTGCACCGAACACTCTCCATTTTGAGGCATCGACTCATGACGTGGACCTTTGCTTGGTTTCTCCTTGTGAGTTCAAGCATTTCAAACCCCCCGACTCAAGCTCAGGCACCAGTGAGGCCTCCAGAGAAGTCAGCGGCCCAAATCACCACGGCAACAACAATAACAACCCAAAGGACAGGTCACCCAGTGAGTCAAATGCCCCCGTCTGCACAGAGGACTGCCCGTCCACCACAGCAGATGGAGTTTTGGATTCGGACTCTGATGATTCATGTAGTGACCCGTCCAACTCCCCCTGCAACCACGACATGAGTCAGACTTTGCCCCCGGACCCCCTGCCAGCCCCTCTCAGAGACAGTCCACCGCTGCCTCCCCATCCTGACACCTCCATGCCAGTTCCTCAGTCTGACTCTGAAGCTCATGGGAAGAGAGCAAAAAACACGGGAACCCGGGGAAAGAAGCTTCCTGGGGTGAGTGTGTTAGCAAAGTAGAAAATTTATTGGACAAAGTTGAGTATCTTCACGAGCCTCCTGGTTTTAGATATTTCAGAATGTCTCATAAAAATATTCATACCTTCTTATAATATTTTTTGTCACATTACTACCACAAATGTCAGTGTATTTCATTGAGATTATTTATGATAGAATAACAAAATGTAGAGGGCAAACAATGAATGGTATAACTGAGAAAAGCACGGTGTTCATATATGTAATCAGCCTGTCTGAGTCGACACTTTGTAGAACCATTTAACATCCACTAGATTAGCGCTCCTAGAAATTTAAATTTTTAGCATCAAGTTCCAAGTCTTGAAACAGATTCCCAATTGTATTTAGAAATGAAATTTGACATTCTAACATTTGACTGATTCTTATGCTTCTGGAAGGTGAGCCCCAATTCCAGTGTCAATTATTGCACAGGCTCTAAAAGGTTTTCTTCTGAGACTCGCTTGTATTTACCTTCATCAACTCTGACCAGCTTCCCTGTCCCTGGAGAAAGGATCCCCACCACAGGTCGCTATCCTTCACTAGACAGTCGAGCCAGTGCCTTTCTTTCAATAAAAGCCACTCCTTGTCATTCTTAAACTGACATTAAATTACACCCAAGTGGGCTTTATTTTCTGACCTGCTTGCATTGTATTTTATTTAGAGGAATGATAGTAAAGGAGCTGAAAAATCTGTGCCAAATTTAAATCATGTATTGTTTTCCCTTCATTTCCAGATTATCCACCACTTCATGTTGATTTTTTAAATAAAATTACACGAAAATTGCTGAGGATTTGTAGCTTGGATGTGACAAAATCTTTAATGGGTTTGAATATTTTTGCAAAACACTCTGTATGATCTTCGACTAATCGTTCTGTCTTTATCAGCAGGGTGTTAAACTTTTGAAATGTATATCACTTTGACACGATTTCCTGGAAACATCAGGAATATCCATAATCAAATCTGGTTTCTCTTAGGCAGATAATTTCACCAATAACCTATTTGTCGCCAGATTATCGATGCCCCGCAAAAGCCAGGCTCAGGGAAAATCAAAACAGGGACCCAAAGTGGAGCCACCAAAGGGAATCTCTCCAGCGCTCGAACACTTTCCTCCAGCACTCGCTCGGCACCAGCAAAATCATCACCAGCTCCTAGTATGTCATTCTGAACACTACGCCTCTTTTATACCACAACGTGACCTGGCTAACGGATAGGAAAAAACATTCTGACCTTCTTCTGTTTTCTCTTCTTCCTCCTGTCAGGCTCTAAGGCTCCCTCTGCTGGTGAAGTCAGTATTTATGTGGACTTGACTTATATTCCATCTGGAGCCTCCTCTCCCACAGTCACCGTGGACTTCTTCAGGTGCATCCGCTCCTCCTGCTACATCATCAGCGGAAACAGTCCGGAGCGAGAGGAACTGATGAAACAAACTCTGGATGCTCTGCTGGACGGCAAGGGATCCTGGCCAGAAATCATGCAGGTAAAAACAACTTTAAAAATGAACACGGCTTTCTCTTAGCCAGAGAAGCCACTAGGGAGAAGTTATCCATCTCTTTGTGCCTAGGTGACGGTGATCCCCACCTTTGAGTCGGTGTCGATGCAGGAGTGGTACCAGCAAACCCTGGACAGGCAGCGGGAGCTGAACATCACTGTGCTGGGATCAAACAGCACGGTCGCCATGCAAGAAGAGACTTTTCCTGCCTGCAAGATCGAATTCTGAGATGCAGAATACGAGACAGCAGATGGATTGAAATTTCAATGTAAGATTAAAAACGTGAGGGCTGGGGCATTGGTAGAAATAGAAACAGATGTTATTGGAATATGACCCACCCCCTTTGCATGTAAGTGGTAAATATCCACTTTATGGGCTTCTTGTTGCAGTTGAAAAGTGAAGAAAAAGGCTTATTTTGACCAATGACCCTGTTCAAAACAGGAGAGGAGACTAAACCTACTGCAAAGGATGCATGTTGCTCTGCGCACACAGACGGTCTCATGAAAGCTGTTGCTGTAGATTACAATATGGAAACCCGCTTTACAGTTTGCAGCATCCGAATCCACCAAAAAGAAATGAATCCACCAAATTCAGATACATTCAAAAGGGACTTAACAGTTTGCATTGTACATTGAAAACGAACATTTAATCTTCAAGGAGTTCAGATGTATAGCTTGTGTCCAGGTGTTTGTTGTGAGCGCTGTAAGCAGACGTCAGACTGGCTGTGCTGTGTCGTAGCCGCTTTTAAAAGTGTTTTGTCACTGCTGCCTTTTTACTGAGATCGCATTCAGAAGGAACCAGACTCCGATACACATGTTTCTGACCCCCGGGGTCACACACCAGCCAGTATCAACACCTTAATCAAAGGGGTTTGATGATTTTACTGATTAAACAGGGTTGCCACAATTGTAAAATCGAGAATTGTCCAACAATTGTATTTCAGTAAAAATTTCTACAATCACCAAAAATTATACAACTGATAAATTGCAAGTGTAAATAGGAAATAGTCATGCATTATGTTTTAGAACATATATTTTGCACAGTGCCGAATCACACGTGTGTAATGGTGATAGTAGGAGCTGTGTAGGCTGTAAATAAGAGCAGATGTGGTGAAAGTAATTATTAAAATAGAACTGAAAGAACGATTGTGGTAAAATGGAAAATGTTATTCATAATACTTTTATTTATTAGGCAGGTCTCTGGTTAGCCCTTCACACTTGTCTGCTTGCATACATATTATTATTTTGTTGTCAAACTTTACATAAATCATATAATTTGGAACAACTGCTCAGGAAAATTAAAACAGTGTTCACTGTTTCCCCTAAATTGGACTAAAATGCTTTTTCTTGTTTAATGGTTGTGACATGGTTATATGCTTTCAATTACTGAACAATTCCTTTCAGACAAAATTATTCAAAATGTATAGGCACCAGCAGACTATTACATTAGCATTTCTTGAATTTGCAAACATACATTTGCAAAATACCAGCTTCACCAGGAGAACACTTATTTCCCTGAGACTTGTAATCTAAAACCAGCTGTGTTCTGTATTCTGGGTTATTTTGGTTATTTTAACAATCTTAGGTCAAATATTGGCCAAAATGGATGTTTTATGGGGTTTGGGTGATTTGGAGGACGATGAATTAGCAAGTTAACTTAATGCTTGTAAATGGTGGGAGGAACAGAATATGAAAAGTTCACTAAGAAAATATCCAGTGTTGTTCCTCATTAAATGAATTTTCTCATTTTTAATTTAATTTTGCATTGCGATATATTGGCCGGAAGCAACATCAAAATCCCAAAAGTCTGATAAAATGTGTGATGGCAGTTGAATTGTATTACGAATTTAATGCTCATAACACTTTATATAAAACATGGCCTGTTCATGACCGATTCGAATGTTGAGGATAGCTAGCATTAGCCTGGGCTAGCACTAGCTAGCCTGTGCAGTCTAACTAGCAGATAAAAGGCTAAGATTCAACAAACATATTCTGCCGCATCAACTAAGATTATTATAAACTGACACTAACATAATTGTACAACATTTTTACAATCTTATCATTTCGTATTTCAATCCGTAGAAGAGGTTTGGCGAAGTTTGATCATGTCACGGTAGACGTCGAAATGACTGCCTGTTAAGAATTACGCACCTCCTTTTAGTCTGTGTTCGCCCCAATGTTTAGTTAAAAATATACAACTTTTGTCCAACTCTCAACAACATATATCCAGTATAACACAGTTATTGCGTGTTTGTGTGTGTGTGTGTGTGTGTGTGTGTGTGTGTGTGTGTGTGTGTGTGTTTGTGTGTGTGTGTGTGTGTGTGTGTGTGTGTGTGTGTGTGTGTGTGTGTGTGTGTGTGTGTGTGTGTGTGTGTGTATGTGTGTGTGTGTGTGTGTGTGTGTGTGCGTGGATATTCACTCCTACCCACAGGATTTGTGCTGGATTTCATTTTACCTTTTATTTTTAAGTTCTTCTCGTCTGAAAATCCTTACACCCTAGTCTGTAAATCCATGGATGTTATTTTGAGATGTGGTTTACTGTACTTTATGTGGCTATTTTGCCTTTATTTTTGCACAAATATGCATGTGACATTATGAGTTTCTAAATACCAAAGCACGAAGAATCACAAAGACAGGTCATTTTGCCTAGAAAACAAAATGCTGCCACCAAATGCATAGAAGCATCACATTTTTTTTCAAGTTTCTCTAAATGATCTGTCAGGTTTTTTTTCTACAAATATACAGATGCAATGAAAAGAAATCATCCTAAGATTGTAATAATTTATGAGAAACTTAATTTTGAATTATGCATCTGTATCTCTGAATGTGTTTTATCAAATGATATTGTAATTAAACAAAGTCATTACAAACTTTGTACGAACAAGATCTCAAAAACAAATATTTGAGTTTCTTCTTGGCCATCTTCCTGTATGTCCTGCATATGTAAAACACTTAATTTCTGTTGCTTTTTTCATGATATTCATGAATAAAAAGAGCAAAGGACCGTGGGGATGTGTAAAATTATCTTATGAATTAAAAAACAACAACTCTGATTGTAAGTAGACGACAAAAAACAATGTCAGTAAGGATTTTGGTTGTAACATTAGTAGGAATGCAAGAATAAAACAAAAAATATGCACAATCAAAATGTGTCTTGAGAATCATGTAAATGCAAATGTTTGAGAGATGAGGATCAGCAGGTGTTTCTGTTTTTCTCAGTCGCTTTGGTACAAATTCAAACTTGTTCAGTCTTCAAATCCTTGTGTCACTTGTGCACATCATAAAAGCGTTTTCTTATTTCTTTTAACAGGTTGCAAATGTTTCTCAGTTTTTTCCTACGTTTTCAAATGCTTTTGTCATGTTGAACAAAATGTGTGACACAGGCCTCTGTTGAATTGTCTCGACTGCAACAACATTTAAACATAACTTCATTGTATAAGTCTAAAACATGCAAAATAATAGTTTACAACAGAACGTCCCTCCAGAGCAACACTGTTGAATTGACAACATGATTAAGCAACTTGATTCTTATCAATGTGGAGTGAAAGGATTTGTCATTCTGATTCACTAACAATGACACATATATATATATTTTTTGAGAGATTAACTAAGGATTTTAATAAAGAAACTGGATTTTGTAATCCATGCTGTTTTGCAGTTTGTATGAATTGTTCTGAGAAATACATTTACTGTTTTGTAAATGACAAAAGTGATTTAAGAAATGCACCAAAGCAACTGATAAAAGCTATAAATACTGAGTTTTACTTGGAAAGCTCTCATAAAATCTGTGTTTCACAATTGACTTTAGTGCTGGTTTAGTTTACAGCCTCACAGTCATTGTCTCATATAGAAAGTGAAAGGAGGGATTTTGTTTCTATCTTGACAGAAACACACAGCAGCTCACTGAGGTTTACCATTAAATCTTTCCTACAGGTAAGTTTTCTAAAGTTTTCTTTAAGAAAAACTGTATTTAGATAAAGTCTGTGTGTGTAATGTAAACCACCATGTTGATCAAGAAATAGCTTTAAAATATTTTCAGCCACCTGTAGAGGCAATTCATCCAGTATTCATCTACGTTTTATACTCTTTCAAATTATATGGTTTCTTTATAACTCATCATGAACTCATTTGCAAATGATGAAATGTTTTGTCCATGTTAAAGAGCATAAGGCAGGCGGAAAATGTATATTTTATCTTTAATAGTATATTTTATATTTTATCTCTTAATTATTTTTGACGTAATACTGAAAGTAAAACCAGTTCACTGCTTGATTCAAAAGAGCTTCTGTTCTTTCAGAAGTGAAGTTGATTTTAATTACTTTGGTTTGTGTTTAACGACATAAACTTAACATAGAAGCTCACAAAAAGGTTTTACGAGTGCAGATATAGATAGATAGATAGATAGATAGATAGATAGATAGATAGATAGATAGATAGATAGATAGATAGATAGATAGATAGATAGATAGATAAGATAGATAGAAAACTATATGTTATTTTTCTGTCAACTTCTTTGGATGCAAAGTTGTAAATCTCATTGAGTAACACTTGGCTTCTTTCACTCTGTCCAGCCTGTCCTCCATCATGTCTGCAGTCACATCCGGTCTGTCCAAACGTCAGGAGAACGATCTACTGTCTCTCTTCAGCCACGCCCGACTTCACCTCCTGTACAAGGCCAGCATCCATGGCTTCACTGCAGCCGCCTTCCACGGCCGCTGTGACCGGCAGGGGCCCACCATCATTGTGGCCTACAACGCTGCAGGGTTTGTCTTTGGGGCTTACACTTCCAAGGACTACGCCCAGAGTGGACAGGCCGTCAGTGATGGGGAGGCTTTCCTTTATAGCATCAGTGCTGAGAGAAACAAACCACTCAGAGTGGGGAGTATCAGTGGGAAGCATGCCTTCACAGATGGAGGCCCCGGTCCAAACTTTGGTGCCTTGGTTTTCTTGCACGAGGACAAGCCTGCGGTGCAATCCAATCCAGGCGACTGCTTCAACTTCCAGGCAGCAGAGATGCATGGGAATGACTTGGCACTGACAGAGTTTGAGGTGTATCGGGTTGAAGGTTTGTGAAAGAACTTTCTTTAATGAAAATACAAAGGATCTCTGATGATTGAATAGTCGGAGATCAACGATTAGACTAGATTACCCATGTGCGTGTAATCTAGTCTAAAGACTAAACACTGGTTTAAATATGTATGTTTTTTTTATTACAACAGGTCTAGGAGATCTCCTGGAGAAGCCTTGGAGAAACATCCAGTGGACGTCTGAGTACGTAACCAAAGGCAAAAATGTCTTTATGTAGAAACTCTTAAAGAAAAATCTGTAAAATATGCAAAAGTTACATTTTCAAATCCATGCTGAATTGTGCCGAGAAGCTTTTTCACCATAATTCTTGCAACAACATTTTTAGGTAGAGCATTTTTAAACACTTCTGGAAAAGAAAAGACTGACTTGAAAATATCGGTGCTTCTTTTTATTTCATGAATTTGTTAGAAAACAGACCTTGATGTGGTAAATATAATAACTGACTATAACTTTGATAGATAAATCTCAATTCTGAGAAAGGTGAAGAATGTTTATGTACCTTTCTCAAATCTATAATGATCATGATCTTGACAATTTACATTCTGTTTTTTTTTTCTATGTTGTGTCTTTTGTAGAAGAAAGCAACAACTGATGACGAGCATCCAGAACTATCTGCCTGAAATCAAAGCCGTCAATCAAGCCCGCGTGCTGCTGGTGGGCCCTGTTGGGGCTGGCAAGTCGAGCTTTTTTAACTCCATCAACTCCGCATTTCGGGGCAACATGACATGCCAAGCCATCACTGGCACAGCAGGGACGAGTGTGACCACTCAGGTACCAGCAAAACATTCACTGCTAGATTTTCTGATCAGATTCAAAGGAGGAAATGTGCAGGATTCACTGGGAAACACGGATCTGTTACACTCCCTATAACTTACAGCTGATGGTGGCGACATGATTAGGATCTGAATTATTTTTAACTGACCTCCAATTTATACATTTCTTATATCTCCTGCAGTATCGCGCCTACACCATTAAGGCAGGAAGACGTGGTGGGACCCTTCCTCTGATCCTCTGTGACACAATGGGGCTGGAGGAAAACGCTGACACCGGCTTGAACGTTGACGACATAGTCAGCATCTTCAAGGGGCACATGAAGGACCGCTACCAGGTTCTCCAAACACACGCAAACTTCAGTGTCACGTTATGTAAGCCATTTATATGTGGAGTAATGAATTATTCAAAGCAAATCATTTGTTCGCTCCCTTCAGTTCAGCAGCTGTTCATCAATCCTAGAAGATTCTCCAGGCTATCAGAAACACGTGACTCTGAACGACACGATCCACTGCGTGGCGTACGTCATCGACACCTGCAAGGTGTCACTTCTCAGCCAGAAAATGCTGGACAAGCTCACTGCCATTCGGAAAAGAGCCAACCAACTTGGTTAGTGGGGAAAATGTTATACTGAAGAACGTTTCAAAGTGTTCACCTTATGTTGCTATAGTTACGTGGTGCTTTAAAAATGTTTTTGTACCTCCACTTTGCCATGTTAGAACCCCAAGTATTTTATCAGGATTTTTATGTGTTGGACCAACACAAATTAATGCATATCCATGAAGTGCAAAATGCAAATTAACTCAGACTCATTTGGACTGAATGGAAAATCACTTTTAATCGTTTGGATGTAGGTCAGGACTTTGACTGGGCCATTTTAAAACGTCAACATGCTGGATCTAACCCATCCTACTTTAACTCTAGGCGTATGTCCAGGCTCAAGATGGAAAGTGACCCTCAGCCAATGTCTCAAGTTTTTACTTTTCTTCCAGGATTGTGAGTGTCAGATTGTTATTTGCAACAAAATTAAAAACCTTTCAGTCCTGACCTTCCACTACATAATTATTTTGTGTTGATCTTCTTCATTCTATCTTGAGAAAATGGGGAAATGTTCAAGGAGGATTAGTTATTTTGTACGGCACCATATCATGCATTAGGTGTCACTAACGGGATGCGTATGTTTAAACAAATTTCCTCCAGTATTTCCAGGATGAAGCTCTGATTTCTTGTAATCAGTCTACAAAAGCATAAAAAGTATACCCTTGTGATTGTCACTATGTTTTCTTAATCTTGCTTCCTGCCAGGAATCCCTCAGATTTTGCTGATGACCAAAGTGGATGAAGCCTGTCCACTAGTGGCAAAGGACTTGAAAAATGTGTATCGCAGTGTTTACGTCCAGAAGAAGGTAACATTTTAAGCCAATATTTACCTTATTTCAGGAAAACATCTTGTAATATGAAGGAGATCTATAAATGTCGTTTCAGGCCCGCCAGTTGAGTGATTCCTTGGGCATCCCTTTGTCCTATGTGCTGCCGGTGAAGAACTACAGCGAGGAGCTGGAACTGGATCAGAACACTGACATACTGCTGTTTATGGTCTTGGAGCAAATGTTCAACTATGCAGACAGCTACTTTGAAAACCAGATCACAGATGATCAGGATGGAAGCAATGGACCGGAGCTCTACAGATCCACCAATCCCCGCGGAGTTGTGTCACAACATGGAGAGCCTAAGATTGTTTGAGCTACACAATTACACATGTTACTGTATTGTGGAAAAGTGTGGATTACTTAATGCTCTTACCTATCAGGAGGTTTCTGATTGGCAGCTGTGCTTGGGGTGAGGAGGGATTGCTGAAAAGTCAATACAATGTGGGGGGCTGGCTTTGAAAACTCATATCTACTGAATCCTATGGTTCCTTATTTCTGGACTTAGACTGGATTAAATGTGTTTGTCTAGCAAAGTACCTTGAGGTGTCATTTAATGTTGCTGCCATATAAATAAACTGTAAAAGAAATGAGCTGAACCAGTGTCAATTTCTTTACGCACAATTACAAAGTCCAATAAAACACATTCCACTGGAGTCCGTCATCCAGAAGCTTTGCTCTGCATGCTGTCACAGAATAAATAATCCACGCAGACCCAACCCCACCCCTTCCTAGTTAGACTTTGTTCTAAGTACAACATTTTTGCAGTATATTTCATTTAATTTTATTTTGTGAAAAATACACTCATGTTCACTATGGTTACTGTGATTAGAAATGAACAGAGAGTTGCTTACTTTGGTCAGCCAGTAGGTGTCAGTCATAATTTCACATGAAATATTTCGGAACATCTTTGTTATGGAAAATGTGAGGGGGCTTTAAGTTGCACAATTGCTCTCCATTGTTTATTTCTATTCTTTATACAGACGTCTTTGTGATCACATGTTAGTTTTTTTTTTTTTCGTGCGTAACGTCGACTCGAGACAATGTCAGAATGACACAGCAGTCATTTTTTCTCTCTCCTTCAAAGTTCTTTACAACCACCCGCCAGTTTAACAACAAAAATTAAAAACCCAGGCGTCTCCGTGAGACGTCGCTTCGGCTTCTGCCAATGGGAGAAGCCGAAGAGTTTCGGTGCCGCCCTCCTCTGATCCAGAGTATAAGACGCGTTGCGCAACCTTGCCAACCACCGCACACGCTGCGTTGCGAGCCCTTCCGCAGAGATCATACTGTCTGAAACTACTCGGACTATTAACGCTTTCACAAAGCTGGGATTGTTTTCTGATTTGCAAACATGATTCCCGAGGAAAGTTTCGCCTCCGTAGAGAACAGGTCAGATTTTATTTGCAATGCTTGGAAACGATCTGCACGGTTCTGTTTGCAGGGACGTCCTGTTCTGGACAGGAATGTCTTACGTCCGTTGACTCTGTAGCTATTTCTTATGCTGTCCGCCAGCATAAGAAATAGCTACAAGCTGCAGGTTCTATAGAAATGAAACCAAAAGCACCTCAGTATTGCAAAGGACAATGTTAGTATTGCACAATAAAGACTGATTAGGGATATTTTATGCATGCATGCTGCACAAATACTTCACAGTAAAGTAAAAATTCTATTTCTTTTAATGCATTAGATACTTGCTGCATTAAAGTGCCTGGCTAATGCATTTGTTTTACTTCTTTCATAGCCTCTCTGAGTATTTTTACGGTACAATTTTTGAAGTTCTATTTGTCTCTTTCTGTGTTCTAAAGAGTAATTGTTCTGTCCCAATCCTCAGGATGCAATCTGCAAGCCTGGCACTGGAGGAGTTGCTTGTAACTGCCCAGAAACAGCACTGCCTCACTGTTGGCATCTATGAATCAGCAAAGCTCCTCAATGCGTGAGTAGAAACCATTAATTATGGCTTAAGTCGGGGCATTATTGTGTTTCTCGACTGTATTTGCTCTGCTCGCTTTCCAGACACCGACATTGCCCCAGTCTGACAGCTGCAAACGTGGGGCTTACAAGGTGTTTGTTGTTCTTCCTCCCTCTCTAATGTTTCCCTCGGTTTCCCCAGAGATCCAGACAGCGTGGTCCTGTGCGTTTTGGCGGCCGACGACGAGGAGGACGTGGCGCTGCAGATCCACTTCACGCTGCTGCAGTCCTTCTGCTGCGACAGCGGCATCAATATCCTGCGGGTCTCTGGGGTTCAGAGGTTGTGGCAGCTTCTGGGCGGAGTGGACGCCAACCGAAACCAGGAGGAGAGCGGAGACCTCCACTGCATGCTGGTCACGGTGGGTTTGCTATGACGAACGACGGCTCGGTTACGGGTATCAAAGTGCATTCTACATATTAAAATCCAGAAAGGGGCAGCACTACCCCTCCCCCACTTGTTACTATTCCCCGAAAAGAAAGTTCCTACACTTTTGCTTCGCTCAGAGCCTTGTGGTAATTCTCAAGGTATAGTTGAGCTATACCTTGAGAAATGCCCGTCCATTCCTTAAACAGAAACTTCTTGAACTGAAAGGCCGATGCTTTTCGCTCCTCTGTAAATATGTCTTGCCATCTTCATACCAAATTCTCCTTAATACATGGTCGTGCTAATCATTTAATTTCTTTGATTTTCCTTTCAGAATCTTCAGGTAGACCACTGCAGGCTACAGGAAGTTGGGACTTACTGCCAAGAGAGTCGACGCCTAGACCAGTGGGTTCCTGAGCTGGTTCTGCAGGAACGCTGAAGGGTCTGAATATTCCTAGAGATCCTGGAGCTTTTGGGTTGAAATGCAAAAGAAATGAAGGAACTCGATGGTCAAGCTGCTATGGTCTTGACTGGACTCAATAGCACCGAGACTGAAGGCAGGACGAGCCAAAAACATTCACAAAGTTGCTGTAAAACAGCTGGACATTTCTGCAAGACATGAAAAAAGAAAACTATATTGACTGATAGTTTCTTCTCCACCAGGAAAACAACCTTATGCACCTATTTTGGGCTTCTGTTTGGACTCTCATAATGTTCAAGGACCGTTTTTTAAAAATTAATCACTGAGGGTTGCAGCAGACTGTGTCTTGTCCACACCCAGTTTATACCTGGAAGATTTGGATGTTTGCTATCTGGACTGAAATGTTGTAATAGTGAAACTACTGTATAGCCAACATTCCTAAGTGTTCAGAGTTGGGAGAGTCTCTGCGTAGAAAGGGTGTGCGTGAAAACATGGTATGCACGCACAATGTCTTTCTTTAGAAACGCCTGGGTGTGCTGTGAGTGCGTTTTCGCAGAGAGCAGCTGAACCTGTGGAGGAGTGATCGCTATGGCAACTGAAACTGCTATGTTAGAAGGATCTGGCTGGCTTTGCAGAACAAAAAAACAGCAAAAAAAGAAAAAAAAATAACAAGCAAACAAACAAACAAAAAAAGGTCTCAGAACCTGATGATGTTTATTTTTCTTTGGTCTGAATTCAAACCTCAGGGAATACAGAATGATCTGATCAGGACCGTAATGTAATGTGCCTTTACAAATGTTGCCTATTTTATAACAGTATGAAAAGTTTAATTTATTGTTTGTATCATTTGTTCTTGGTCTATTCTTTTGTGCAATAAGTCAATAAATTATTGGATTCGTTGAGAAGATTTCCATCCGTCCATCCATCCATCCATCCATCCATCCATCCATCCATCCATCCATCCATCCAGCAGTCATTGGGCGATAGGCAGTCCACACGATGGACAGGTTGCTGTTGCCAGTCCATTATAGGGTGAGAAGACTCCTACTAAAAATGCAAAAGAAAAGTCAAGTATGCATCACGGAAGCTGTTGAGTTACACAACAGCTGTTTACGGTGCCACTGAATTCATGGAAAAATGCATGCACTGCTAGGTCAAAGTCTTTGTTGACTATTACTTTTGTAGCGAACGTAAGTCAACCGGAATAACACCAGGGTGGAGCCTGAAACTACGCTGACAGAAACAGGCAAAGCCAGCTGATGCAGACTGACTGTCCCTACAGGAAGTTTGGAGAAGATAAAAGCCTCCCTGTCAAACCTTCATCATTTCTCTGTTCTTGTTTTGTTACATACTTTTAACTTCTTGCAAGTCAAGGCTGCTCGCACATTTGCATGGTAAACTGTATCTCCATTGCGGGCCCTCTGCTTTACTCCCTGTGCTGTCACATGTCTGTCCGCCTCTCGGCCAGAAGGGGAACACCCAGGCACATGGACCACACGTTTGTTTACACTTTGCTGCTCAGAGGCATAACTGGCGGCGGCGGCCTTTCAACAGGCTATGATTCACCCCACAGTCCAAATCTTGTGGCCCACAGGAGAAGAAAGGTTTGAAATTTTGAGTAAAGCTGTGACTGTGGAGCGAGGGCTTCTAGAGATTAAAGGAGGACTAAGGACACGATGCAAAGGTCTAGCTGGGAGACTTGCTATTTATACTTGGTACAATGTGATTCCATCTCTGCTCTGCACACCATGTACTTATTAAACTAGTGAGCATGTGTGTGCATGTGTTTTATAAATCAACACAGTCTGCAGGAAAAAAAACAAAGCAAAAAAAAAAAGCTTTGCTGACAGAATAAAACAAGAAAACAAAACATGATGGGCTGGATTCAATAGGTGAAATGGGAACTTTCAGCAGCTTTCAACACAATGGAGTCCAATGACAGGTTGTGTTATATCATCTTTTTATTAATGTTATCTACTTCTCAATAGTTTTTTTAACAGCAATATCCACAAAATATTAACGTGTGCAAGAAAACATGAGTTATGGCACATCAGAGAACAGTTACAAAAAATAGATTTTTTTTTCCCAGAATCAATCAAGGCAAAAAGGATACATATACTGTATGCATACACAGGAGATCAGAACACAAAGATGAGTCTCAGATGGGACTCCGAACCAACTGAGTGATGCTTGATATGACAGTCCACCAGCGCAGAGCCTCAGACTCGCCTCACTAGGGCCGAAAATTAATTTTTTGTTGCGCTCACTTTGTGAATTGGCAATGTGAGTCACATGCGCCGCTTTAGGACTGTTCGTTCTGTTGATCTGATAACTCCACAACCAGCGTAAACACAATATACGCCACTATAAGGCAAACTAACAACTAATCAATCAGACAAACTGTCGGCAAAATCAGAAATTCAGGCCGGCCGTCTTTGATTGTAGCCCAGGAAGAGATGGAATGATTGAGACCAAATATAATAAGGATGTAAAAAAATAAAATTTGTCAGGCATTTTTAGGGCAACAGTGTGCGTAGTGGTATGATATGCATGGTCATTTTTTAATAGACCCAAGTTTTATCCTCCTTCCCCATATTATCCATTTATTTTTAAAAAAAATCACACATCTATGTTATTAACATAATAACATAATACTATAATATATATATATATATATATATATCTATATATATATATATATCTATATATATATATATAGATATATATATATATATAATATATATATATATATATAGATATATATATATATATATATGTATATATATATATATCTATATATATATACATATATATATATATATAGATATATATATATATATACATATACACACAAGTTTTCTAAAGTTTACACATTTTCTTGAACAGAAAAGTTGAAGCAAAGTAAAACATTTTATTTAAATAATGAGCAACAGAAATACTGAATGGTGGGGGGTTTTTTAACAGCAGTTTCCACATTTTAAGCTAATAGACAAACTGTCGGCGTTAGCCTGAAACTTATATTTTATAGAAATGTTTTGAAATTATTGGTTTATTCTTTGTTGATATGTCCTTTTAGACTTCAATGACAGATGATGTTTCAAATCAGTTGAAGGCAAACTAATTTGACCGGTGGAATATGCTAGGTATGCGAGTTTCACAACAATTTTAACTTGCGACATTTTTTCCTCCTCTCTCCAGCTAAAGTAAGCACACCTTAATAAATAAGTAGATGCCAAACATCCTAATTCTGTTTGATTTGTCTGGGAGTTAATCTGGAAAACCAGGGGGATTTGGCAACAATTGCTATGCTAACTACTACATTCAATTTCCGGGGCAGCTGGGTTGCCAAATTTACTGGGACATCCTGAATAAAAGACAAAACTGGGTTGTACCTTACTTCATTTCCGTTTATTGACTGCTGCCTGCAATGCTATTTTCGATCACCAGATGGCAATCTAACAGATCAACAGCACTTAAGCTCTCTTATCTTTGTTAAGCATGCCTGGAGCAAAGTGTAAAGCAACATTTTTGCCTTTTCACACAGTTTATGAATGACTACAGCAGAAAGAGGACAAAAGACTTGCTTGAATCGGTTTAAAGTAGCAAACATATTGTTGAAAACAATGAGAACATTTTTTATAAATTACTTCTCACTGTTTTACAGAGAATAGGATTATGAAATGTCAAATTGTGCATACTTTACAAGACTATTCATTTCTCATGTATTGCTTATATGGATAGCAAAAACATAGCAACCCTATTGGAACCTGTAATAAATTAGGATACTGAAGAGTCAAAGTGTTTCTAGATGAAAACCTTGAAAATGTAACAAAGCGGATGCACCAAAATGTGCACATGTGTTAGCTAAAGCTATATGACCTTTCCGCTGGCCAGACTAACCCTGACCTAGAACTGCAGGATCAGGGTTGTAACAGTGCCATGTTTTACGACAGGACAAGAGGCACTGTGCTCTAATATTCTGTGAAATTTTCCTACAAATGCAAACAAGTACAAGTCTTTTCCCAACTCCATCTCCACTAAATTAGACAGCACCAGACCACATTTTTCACCTCACCACAAACATGCATACTATATGCCACACACCCCCAACATGCAGTCTTATCCTTTTGAAACTGCCTGCTCTCTTTGTTTTGAATAAAATCCAAAGGCAGAATAAGCAAGGTCTTTTACAAAAAGATGTAAAATTAGGCTAACTGGTGATTTACAAATACACAAACAAAATTCGACACAAACTGGCTCCTTTCAGCATAGTCTGTTTTAAATGCTGATCTGTGCAACACTGATGTAAAAAATACAAGACACACATGAGGAAGCATGGACCAGAAGAACCTCTCATAACCTTCAAAAGTCAGCGTCACAACTGGGTCACATGAGAATCACAACAGAGGAGCAACAATTAAGTCAATCATGCTCTGTAACTGCGTACTACTCTCAACTAAAATCATAACGCCGTGCAAATCAAACCACTCTGTTTTTGAAAGGCTTTGCTTAAATTTGCATCACATCCGGTGTAGTATCACTCCTCTGAAATTATAGATGTACGACATTTGTGTTGTTTGTTGCCCCAAAAATGTGCCACTTAAGACAAAACAAAAATGGCAGCGTTGATATTAAAGGAAGGCTCATGAGGTTGGTTTTCTTGGCCACTGCAATGAGGTCTGATGTTGATTAATCCCCCTTAAAGACTCCATCTTTAGCCTTGCAAAATTTTTATTTGTTTTTATTTGTTAAAATCCTGACTGCTGCGTTTTAAGCTATGGCTAAAACCAACCTCCGCTAACGCAAGCCTTTAAAAACTGAAGGAAAAATGAAAAGACGGACATGATCTTTGACGGACGAGAGGGAAGCAGTGTTAAAAATTCCAACATCCACAGACAGGGGTAGTTCTGTGTTTAGATTCTGTATCTTACAAACACTGTACAGGGTAATAATACTCAACTGATCGGCTTTCATGAACTCCAAAGAAAGAAGGTAACATAAAAAATAAAAAAGCCAAGACAGCTACTCTTCAACTTGTCACTTCTGTACGTCTGAAAGAAAGTTTTTACACTTAGTTTGTTTCTCTTAATGCCATTCTCTTCCCTCTTCGTTTTCAGGTTTTACAATCAAGTTTGGTTTTGTTAGATTGGAGGAGCGTGGTGGAGGAGCAGAGGACACAGAAAGGGGGAATCCAAGAGCCGGTCTCTGGATTGTGGCGAACTCACGTTAAATGAATTTGTCCTACTGTTTAGACCGGATTTGAAGTCACTGCAGGTGTCAGATTGTTCAATCAATGTACATCTCCATCTTTCTAAAATATTCCCTACATGTATCTTTACAACAAACAGCTCATATTTGTAACAACAAATATGAGCTGAAAACACAGAAAATGTTGAAGTTTAAACTTTCTCTGTTGTAGAAGATGGATTCTCCAAAGTGGTCAGTCTGTGGCCTCGCTCCCACTTCAAGTAAAGCACACGAAGGTTTGATGTACAGTAGAGACTCTACGATCTTATGAGGTGAGACCCCTGATCCAAACCAGGTCGGCCGTTAGTAACGCCTCCTTTCCGTTAAGGTAAAACAACAACAACAAAAAAAATAGTACAGTATTGTCTTAAATGTTAAGCAATGCTTCAACAAAATACCTAAACATACATTGAGTTCACAAACAAGTATTTCTTAAGAAAACAAAACAAAACAAAACAAAAAAAGCAGTAAACGTCCACGGTTGATAGCTTGAGTTCTTTGTTGAGCTGTTCGCTGAGTTCCTCTGGTTGGTCCAGATCGGCTAAGACATCGACTCTGAACCAACGGCAGCAGCTGTCTCGAGCCGCAGCGGAACCAGCGACAGCGGATCAGCATCTAGAGACAGGGTTTTTTTTTTGTACAGGTTGGCACAGCTGGAGGCTTGGCCAAAAAAAGGCTGGAGGCAGCCGCAGAGAGGCCGCAGGCGGAGAAGAGGTCTGTTGATACGAATTCGAGAGGGAACATGCTGTAGTCTGACCAAAGCAAAGACTCCAGCTAAAGACAACGCTCTCAGATTGTCTTCTTTTCTTTTTTTTATCTTAAAATTCCCGCAGAAGATTAAGCATTTATTGAGCTTTTCGATGCGACACTGGGTCGTGTTTGGCACAGTCGGCCTTGCGCCCACCACGTATTTGTGTTGCCCACATGCTTCTTCCCACTGCCTGCCTGTGCAGCAGCTGCCCATCATTTACCCGACGCCTCGTTTCATGACCGGCGGCGGAAAAGAAACGGGCTTCCTACCAATTGTTAAATGTCAGAAATCCCTTTTCAAGTTAAGCGGTTGTTAATTCACCAGCATTTGGGAATAATACCGAAGCACCTTGGACCATACTCTATGCTTAACTCATCTCAGAAGCTCTGAGGACAAGATACCTGCCCCCTAGTGGTGGTTCTGGATTGTGGCACTGTTTCTGAGTTGCTAAATTTGGAGAGACTGTGTGTGTAACCCCCAAACGCCAGCTGGGGTTTCTTGGCATCTGAGGATGGGTGGGGACCTATTTTGATTGCAAAAGTCAACTTTTATGTGTGAGTCTATGTGAATAGGAGAATCTGTTGTGTGTGTGTGTGTTGTGTGTGTGTGTGTGTGTGTGTGTGTGTGTGTGTGTGTGTGTGTGTGTGTGTGTATGCGTGCATGCGTGTGTGTGTGAGGGCAAAAAAAAAAAAAGCACGTGTGAAGCTATAGGATGATGCAAGGCTTCTTGTCCTTGAAAGGGTTTTCAGAGGTGGGCACGCCAACCAGCAGGGGGTCGCTTCGAGCGTGCTGCTCACAGTAACTCATCAGATCCGCCGCCGCTTTAGACACCTGGGGGGACGGACGGGAAGAAGGGTTCAGAAAAAAAACAGAGGGAGAGGAAAGAAAAACGTCAAGAGTGAGGGAAAGAAGAAATACAAATGATGAACAAAATTAAAGCTACAAGACTCGTTTTATCACCTCTAGAGCATGTCGTGATATTTTGTTTCTATCTGTTTCGTTATTTTGTTTAAATCATGTATTTATCAAGATAATATTTAACTTTCTGAAAAGAAGTGCATTCCTCTGATGACGCCACATAATTGCATATTTAACTACAATTATCTTTAGGAATTATTAAAGAAACACTTGAAAACTGGTTGAACCAAGCTTCAGCCAGTAAGAAAAGTAATCACCAAAAAAATCCCACAAAAACGAGCAACATAAAAATCAGACCACAAGAAGCAAAACCAATGATTTGGGAAAGATTTATTTTGAGACCTAAACAGAGGAGTGAAAGAAGAATATTTGGTATGAAGTGGGATCTGCCTCCACGGAGGTGGGTTGGTAACTACAACACTCTTTCTCCTTTAAATCTTGAAAAAATGAAGAAAAAAGCTTTTAAAGTAATTTGGAAATTCAGAAATATATGTAAGGGGTTATGCCCATTTAGGAATTTTGAATTTAAAGCAGCGAAAAGACGCTGGGATTAGTGTGATGCATGACAGCAGTATTTAGAAAAAGATTCAGGTGTGATACTAGTAGCTTCAGTACTCTAACTGTGAAGTAATGAAGGCAGAACGTACTAAATCATTACTTTTCAGGATAACGTTCTTAATCAGAAATCTCCCAACTTTTATAACGGTAGTAACGAGGGTCAGCAATTGTGTAGCCTGCTGGTTAGGGTGTCAGATGAATCGTTTAAATGAAAAATAAGTTTTGTCATTTTGACAGTTTTGTCATTATTTAGTTTATTGAATGGATTTTGTAAATGGAGGAACAACTAGGTGGCATAAAAATGAAAAGAAAGCAAGAGTATTTTCCCCTCGTTTTATTCGCAGATTTTACTCAAGCTTAGTATTTCGTGGAAATCTATGCTTTGTTAACAAAAAAGTATAGAGTGAAAAAACACAACTAAGCTTTAACATTAAAGCTCAGTTAAAGTGATGGCGCATAAAACAAAAACAAAAAAAAAGTAGGAATACGAGAGAGAAAATATATGATCCACACACAAAGCAGATGACTAATATTATCACCTTAATGCGTTCAATTCCTGCCTCGATCCTCAGCTGCTCAACCAGTTTCCTGGCCTGGGCGATATTATTAGTAGTGGACATATTCATCCATCAGAAGACACCAACACAGGAGAAAACTGCAGGAAGAAGAAGAAAGAGTGACCTTCAAAAGGAAGCTGTCATCATGCCCTAACTTATTTGTCTCGAAGCAAATGGCTCTCAAAGTTGTTCTGTGGATCTAAAATTTTCCAGGAACCCTGCTTTCATACTCTTGACAGATTTTTATCGATTCGCCATTTTATTGTAAATGTTGAACATTAGTTGTGGAGCCACAGCACCACATCGAGGTTTCAACATGGCATTGCAACACAAATGTCGACAGAGAAACCTGTTGATACGCAACACAAAACATGCAAAAATAAACACGGAGGAACCCTGGGGGTTCAAAGGGAAACAGGCCCACATTTATGTTCGTAATGTCTGAGACAGGAATGCTTTTCCTGCCTCTAGGATCACACAACAACAACAACAACAAAAATCAACTCCAAGTTGTTTTGCTGACTCTGTTCTCCCAACAACATGGATCATGACACATTAGCCTCTACAAACGGAGCCTTACCTGACCGGCGGTGTGCAGACAGGACTCTCGCTGAACACTAATGTGAGAGGACAGAGGGGACGAGCTGAGGGAAAGCAGGCGCGGCAGGACAACAGTGGGCGTGTAATGAGAACAGAGCTGGGAGGCAGCTGAGTTTACATTGGCTTCTCTCTGTGCAGAAAAAAAAGCAAGTTACACAAACGTTTGATGCTTTTTTTTTACACTCTGACAACTCTAATCACCAATAATCAATAATTATTCCATATTCAGCATGTAAGAGTATTCCCACCTCTAAACGTTTCCCACATTTTGCCATGTTACAACCATAAATTTAAATTTATTTATTTCTTTTTTTTTTTGGAACCTTTTGTTACAAAAGAGTACAAAGTATTGAGCAATTCTCAAGGGAAAGCAAATTGATGCAAGTTTATTTTTAAATTATTTTTAGTACAAATCTCTTACTCCGACACCCTCAAATAAAAGCGCAACGTGTTGCTTTCAGAAACCAACCAAGTAGTAAATAGTCCTAAACTGTCAACAGGGTGTGACTTAATATTGATATGAAAAGTTGAGGACAAGTTTAGGTTATGAAACTCCTTCCAAATAAAATGGTGCCTCTGGAGGAGCTGCAGAGATCCACAGTAGAGGACAGGATGACTCATCTTTACATAAAGGCAATCATTAGGGCAGCAATGCCTCCATTGCTGAAAGTTGCTTTGCAGTTTGCAATAAGATGACAAAGCAAACACGTGAAAGAAATGCTTTGGCAAGATGAGATAGGAATTGTTGCTTTTTGTCCCCACATTCAAAATGCTACAGTGTGCTGAACTGAACGGTACTTTAGTTTAATGACAAATGTGACTTACTGGCATCACATTTCACTCTAAGTTGCAACACATCACAATGAGGTGTGGAGAAAATGCTGGAATCCTCTGCAAATCAGTTTATAGCTACAAACAACCAACAACAAAATAAAGAGGCAAAATTATAAAGATGGAGGATGGAGCAAATGAGCGCAGTACGCCATCCAGCAGGACAGCCATTGCAAATACCCAGCAAAACAGCAATCAACATCATACCATTGTCCTGATGTGGCAAGAAATGCAGAAAAATACATCATCGAAAGCATCATCATGTGCTGGCAATGGTTCAGTCAAACTACAGATCTAAATCATTTTGAGGATTTCTGTCTCTGACTTGTTTTGATGGATGCTCTTCCTCCAATCTGACAATCTGAGTTATTTTGTAAGAAACACCCCAAAAAAATAAAAACACATATTAGCCATAATTATTGCTGTGAAACCTGCAGGTTTTTAAAAAGTCTGATAAGAAACGTCTGCCACACTTTTCACATCCAAACTAACCACTACCTTTGTGTTGGTCTATCACATTTATATATAAATACAGTAAACTGACAGTTGTTGTTGTTGCAGAGTGACAAAATGTGAGAACATTGAAGGAGAAAAATCAGGTGAACCCTTTGCTCTTTTGTGCACATCGTTTCCAAGACGCTTTCACAAACTTTCTGGCATCGTTTGTTCGCCCAGCTTTGAGCTCGACCAGAGCGCCTCATTGTCAGCTACTTGTGATCCAGACCACACCTCGCGCCTCACCTACAGCGCTACCAGGGAGCTCAGCCCTGCGCCACCCAGCGCCTCGGCGTGCCGCTCTGTCTGTCGCCCGAGCTCTCAGGAGGAGAGTCCTGCTTTAATTACCACAACCGTGGAGCAGATCAGAGAACCGTGTCGGAAATTAGGGCTCCTGTGTGAGCGGCTGAGTGTGCAAGTGTAAGAGACAGAAAGAAATAAACATTTAGTAATCATAAAAAAGATGTTTCTTCTTGTTCTTTAAATATGAAAGAAGTTGTTTTATTTTTTGGGGGGGGGGGGTTTGACTACAAATTTTAGGAATGATTCTTGTATTTTGGTGGGAAAGAGATTTCCAAATCAGCTGAGCTACATTAAATAAATTAAGATTAAGTAGCTTTTGCTTGCTTTTCTTTACTATGATAATAAACAGTTTTTTCTGTCTTTTTCTGTATTTCTTGCCACATCAGGACAATGGCATCTTCCACATTACTTTATGTGGAAGATACTTTGTAAGAGCAGAGTCATATTCATCATCCTCAGCTTGATATTTTGCCAAGACCAGGTTTAAAGGGATATTTGAGGAATGTTTGACCCTTAACAAAAGGCAGCTTCAGTTTCCTGTTCTCAGCTAACATGTATAAGGTAATCGGTGTGGTCGTCTGCTGCTGTAGTCCAACCGAGTGACAACCTTCTGCGATTATCCAGCATATTTAAAGCTTGGTTGATTTTTTTTAAAATGTTCATAGCAACTCATCTGTGCTCAGTTTAAACTTCAGCAAGTTATCTTCGCCACTGTGTGCATCGATGCTGCCGAGTGAGAACTAAAAACGATAGTTGTGGTATCAAGAAACGGAATAGGTGCACCTAGTAAAGAAGCTATTTTCATGTACAAATCAATAACAGTTTCACTTGCAGTGCATGGCTTCCAACATTACTCAAAAAGGGAAACTGCTGTCTCTCTGCATTCACTTTTATCAGGTTTAGTGTTCCTTTGGTGCATAGATAGTGTGTTGTTCTCTAATGACAATAAGTCTGTCTCAATGGAAGCATACCAGCATAAAGGTAGACAAAAAAAAACAAATGTTTGCTGTTATAATATGTGCAGCCTGTTGATTTTTAAAACTTTCTGTGAGCTGAAATAAATACTCCACCCCTTCCCCTCCCCCACCCCCCCCAAAAACACATCAGTCTCCAAAACATTAGAGGAATACGCGAACATCAACACAGCATCCCAACGCAAAATACCCGAGCAGAACAACAACACAGCCCCGCCGGATCTGGACAGGCCCCGCTGTCAGCAGCCAGCCAGCCAGCGGAGCCCCCGGCGGCTCTCAGGACGCGCAGAGCCCCCCGCATCGGCCCCTTATTGATCCCAGCAGCTGCCTGGCGCTGATCGGGCCTGCATGTCCTCTGCTTTACAGGCCCTGCTCGCTGCTCCGCCGTGTGAAAACACAATGCGGGCATTTTGATGGATAGAACAGCGTGTCCTCTCTCCCGTGGCCATCCACGCACCAAAGGCGCGCGCGCGTGCGCACACACACACACACACACACACACACACACACACACACACACACACACACACACACACACACACACATACGCACGCCAAGCATGCACACGCGTTTACGCACGGGCACCCAGACCTTGTGCACACATCAAAGCCAAGGATTACCCCCCCCTCCCCCCCCCGTCTCCTCCTCATGTGAAGACCAGACAAGATCGCTTGGAGCTTTTGCAAGAAGACCCCCCCCCCCCCCCCCCAGCCCTCCACCCCACTCCGGACCCCCCTCCTCACGTCCACCTCCTCTACACCCTCCACGCACCCCTCCCCCCCCCCTTTTCCCCCCTTCACCTCCCACGATCGTCAGCCGTGGCAGTGGGGTGGTGACATGCTCCAGCAGACCACTAGAAACCCATCCAGCGACCACACAAGACCCGAGCGCACGCCAAAAAAAAAAAAAAAAAATGTTCCGCTATTATGCAAAATACGCGGGGCCTACTTCGACAAATAAGATCCAGCTTCTGCCGCTTGCGCTTCCTCAGAGGGTCCAAAGCCCCCCAGGCTGTAAGAAATCTTCCACTGACCCTGTCCCCGGTCCTCCCCACCCTCTCTGCCGGCTACAAAAAGGGGTTGGGGAGGTGTGTGTGTGTGTGTGAGTGTGTGCGTGTGCGTGCGTGTGTGTGTGAGGGGGTGGGGGGGGGGGGCGTGTGTGTGTGTGTGTGTGTGTGTGTGGGGGGGGTGGGGGGGGATCCGGATTCGTGACACCGATGGAGCCCCCCTCTCCCGCTGCTGCAGCCGAAGCTCGGTGACAAGAATCCGGGGGGGTTCGCAGAAAGCGCGCAGTGTTATTATAAGACAGGAAGGGAGGAAAATAGCCGAATATCACCAAACTCACCTCCGAATGCGCTGGATTGGCGATTTAAAGGGCCAGATCCGCTCGCTCGCTCCTCGTCTCCACCGAGCCAAACGCCTCCCCCACCGCTACAGTGTCTGTCCACTCCTCTACCTCCCCCCTCCACCCTCCCACCATCACCCCCCCCCCTCTCTCTCTCTCTCTCTCTCTCTCTCTCTCTTCCCCTCCGATAAGCAGCTTTAACCCAGGTGTTGGTAAAACATCATCAAACGGAGCGACAACCATAATCCTTCTAGCAGAAGGGCTTATTTTGTAATTTCCCAATTATATTCTTATCAATAAACACGCAGGGAAATATGAAAGAATGTAGCAAATTTAACACATTGTTATTTTTATTGTTCTCCACAAATGCTACTTATACTATTTCCAATTTCCCAGCAACCATTAAAAAAATTGCATCTTATTTTGGGGGACCGACACGTGTTTCCTAACTCTTCTTTCTGTGTATTATTGCGAACTCGTTGGTTCAGAAGTTTATCTGGTAGGCGTTTTAAATGAGAAACGTGAGGAAGAAAGATAGAATGAAAGAAAAGAAAGAACGGAAAAATGGAAGGAGAGATAGGAGAACGGATCAAGAACAACACTGAAACAACATTTCGTACATTTCCAGGCGCAGGAATCTGGTTTTATACTCTGTAAACAACATTTCTACACACCAAGGGAAAAAAAAAAGCTTCACTCACAGTTTCTCTTACTGAATTGTGCTCAGTGACATATTATGTAACCACGCCATTAAACCGGCCGCCTTCTCTGTGCAGGAACACTCAGAGTTTTGTCTTTGCCTTCAATTTTCACATGAAGCATCAGAATCTGAAACGGTGACAGTGGGACTCTTAGCCACGCCCACTCGATCTGGACCTGGTTTACTTGTACTGTAAAAACAACTGTATTTCTCCACAGTGCAGCGCCATTTTACACCACGCGATGGCGCCATTTACCAACTTCTCTAGCTTCCATGCTCGGTTTCTTTCTCTGAGCCTGCTTTCAAACACAGACTTCTTGTTCCTTTGCTTGTTCTGAAAGGCAGACAGAAACAGCCTTTTGCCGCTAGTTTAAGCTAACATGCGCTGTCTCTTTTGGTTTCCATTTTACTCCCCCTGATCCCAGCCTTGTTGCTCTGAGCGACACGCCGGGTTAGCATGAAGTGAGCGGTGGAAGCCCGTGAGTCACCGTGACAGAAGTAGCATCCACCCCCATATTTTTTATTTATTATTATATTTTTGCTGGCGCAGCATTGACCTAATTGGATAAACATGTGTCTTAGTGCATGTGCAACCACAGCAGCAGCACGTGTGGAGACGATTGGTAGCTAATTAGGGTCCAACCGGAAGTGGGAGGTGGGGCTCGGGTGTAATGGGGGGTTGTGGTTTTAACCTGAGGGTGTAAAGTCTTTGCTGGACGCCCCAGCAGCAGCAGAAGGCTTGAAGACCTCTAGCTGTCAAAAGGCATCTCTGTCTCCACCGGAGTCACTCCAGGCGGAGGCCACGTCCACGTCAACGTCACACCGTTTCCATGGCGACCGTGCTGGGGACAGCATCCCGCCTGGCAGATGTCAGAGAGCTAAGAAGTGGGAGTAGATGAGGTACAGGGAGACCGAGGGGCCCGGCACCTCTGTGTGACCTTCTGACAGTGCGTCAGGGGAGTTAACAGAGGTTGTCTGAGACGTCTTCATGTGAAATTATTCACAGGCCTTCTGGTTTTCCACGCTCCGTCATGTTCCATGAGCAAACAGCAGCGTACTGGTGAGATTTTACGCCACAGGATGAGGCAAGCGGTGCTGAAATGTGAAGCCTATGAGGTTTTTGATTCTGCTTTGAAAACTACAGAACGTGACACTTAATAATACAAATCTGAAAAGTGGTGTGCGTGTTTACACCCATTCCAGGGTCTGGAGCCATGTTTGGTTCACCTACAGCTGGGTGTAAATCTAGAGACTGGAATGTCAGCCTATTTCTTTCTCTTTGCAAAGCAACTGAAGCTCACACAGATTTGACCTTGTTTTTACAGAAGTTCTCACAAAAATCTGTCAGAATCGTCCTCAAGCAGTTTTTTTTATATATAATAAAAACCTGTTCTGCTTAAATGAGAGCTTTTATCACATTTATGCTAGTTAAACTGTTAACATGCAAATTCAAATAAATAAGTAAATTAAAAACACCTGAATAAATTAAGAAATCAAAAGCGCAATTGAAAATCAATTTCAAAAAGATGAAAATGTGGCGTGTCAAAGTAAAACTTTGCAGTAAAGCAGAGTGTAGGCGAAGTACAGGTTGCCTCCTGAGCTGTCAGATAACTGGATCTTTATAGGACACAACATTTTGTGGGACAGTTTTGATCTCATCTGGACACGCCAACTTCTTCCACATGTTTACTGTGTTTCCTTCTAGTAGCAAACTGGACAGTTGACTTATTTTAGAACTTTTCCATATTGCTAGAAGGCTGCCAGAATTGCTTGCGATACACGGGTTGCAGTCTCTGACCTGAGCAGCAGATCTTTGCAGCTCCTCCAGAGTTACCACAGGCCTCGTGGCAGCTCCTTTGGGGACTCGTTCACCTTGACTTAGTAGGTGGTGTCAGTGTCATTTTTTTGGTGTCATCTGTCACTAACAGATTAACAGAAAAAAAAAGATCCAATAAAACAGATTGAGGTTTAAATAACAATAAAATAACAACAGTATACACTGCTCAGTTCAAATTTTATTATGAAAATCATTTTGCAGATTTCATTATTGTCATCTATATATATATATATATATATATATATATATATATATATATATATATATATATATATATATATATATATATATATATTATTTATATATGCTAGTTTCCATTATTCAGAGGATGCATCAGCACAGTATATCTTAATAGGAAGACTATTGCTAGAATAAATATCTATACATTAAAACTGGCTGAATTAAAAAAAGTTCCAAAAACAGAAAAGAAAAAAAAATCATTACAAAAGCAAAAAGTGCTAAAAAGAAATGAACAGTTTGCCTAAATTATACCCAAAATTGCTGATAAAAGATTCATTTTTTTCTTCTTGTTGCTAAAATTACAAAGATGTTTTTCACAGTTTGTGTCTTTGTTCTCATGCTGGCTGGAACACCGATAGGGACCATGCAGGAACGAAGAGCGACAGGATACTAACAAACCATCTGATCCGCAACGTCGGTGTGCCCCACCCAAAGCAGCCGCGAGCAGCCGACCCCATCCGATAAGGTCACGAAGGAGAGGTCAGCAGGGGTCGGTGGACGTACTTCTTCTTTTTCTTTTTTTTAAAATCTCTGTGGTTCGTAGTCTGAAAAACCGGCTGAACAGGGCTAGAAACTTTCTATTCTTGGAAGAGAGGGGACCCAATGAAACGTTTTTTTGTTTTTTAACCGCTGTCAAACATTTCCGCACTGCTTTAGAAGACCACATGTGAACTTTTTTGAACCTTTCAGGAGCAGAAATGACCCTGTGATGTGATTTACTAACTATTCTTACATGAGGATCTGTTTGCCACTAATGCCATTGCTCAAATTGTTAGTAAAGAAAAGCATAGGAATATTGTACTAAATTTAATTTAATCAAAACCATGAAATAAACTTCACAATAATGCTCAATGTTTATTCTTTAATTTCATGAAATCTATTACTATTAGCTGCTGTGTGCAATCTCATCCCCATTGAACATTTTATGTGTCTGTAGATTTTTTTTCTTTTTAAAGGTAAAGAGTTAAATCCATGATTGGACAACAAAAAGAAAAGTTGGGTGACTCGTCTTTCCCATTCAAATAAAAATTCACATCACTCTCCTCTCCTGACTTAGAAATATTATATTGTTTAACGTTATTTACTGCTATCTACAATCTGATTTGAGCAGGGTCATCTATCATCACAAACACACAAAACGAGTGGAACGAGACGAGTTCCTGTTTCAGGCAGATTTTTATGAACAGGGCATGTTGGGCAAAGCGAAGAAATAATGCAAAAAAAAAAAAGGAAAAAGAAAATGTTTCCAGCAGTGTGAAAGTTTGTATTTTTGCTTCTTTGCACCTGTTTTGTAAATCCTAGTCGAAAGTTTTGAACATAATTTCAGAAAGAGTGCAGAAGAAGGACTCTGAACATTGCAGCATTCTTGGTCCGACAATATCAAAGTCAAAACCATCACACCGCTACAGTAACTTTACAAAATTTTATCGATCGATTTTTCATCGTTTTTGGAATTTATAGTTTTTCATACAAATCTACTGAAGATCTGATCTAAATGCGCTTCCTTTTTTTTTCCATCTTTGAGAAACACAGGTAAAAAATTAAAAATAAAATAAAAAATTCCAAGCCTTTAACGTCTAATTTAAATGTTCATATCCAATAAGTCCAATTTAAGCATTTTGAAAGCCAGAACAGTGGCATAAAGTATAACGATGATACAAAACTGGTTTGCTTGTATTTATTTCCAAAGATCATTCCTACTGAGGGGAGACGACGTTTTGAACCAGGACCACACTTCCTGTGTGTCCGTGTGGGTGAACTTGTGTTGCACCGGAAGTCCCATGCAGAAACAGCAGGCGGTGAGCTAAACCTAACACATCATCAGTTAGAGCAGCAATCACAGGTGTGACCGAACAACTCATGCAGGCCAAAATGCAAAAGAAAAAACGTGACTAGTGCACATTCACAGATGCTTTTCTCTGCTACACACAGACATATGAACAGATAAATGAGATGAGGGAAGCCCTGATTGGACCAGGGGCTGATTCTTGAACTCTTTTGTTTGCTTCTCCACACGCAGGAGAACAACAAACCCACGGTGAGCACAGTTGAATTTCAGATTTGCACGCCGCGTCTATTTATAGCCTGGCTGCCTCCCTTTGCTCCCCTGCTTTGCGGTCCATCCAGCTCTCACATGCTGCCTCATTGTTCCCCTCTCCTTCCCCGCCGTATCATATTCCATGCAGGGACGAGTGCAATGCCAGTCTCCTGTTAACGTCAGCAGAACAGCAGATTGCACAAACATGCGCACGCAATCTGGCATTTGCGTAAAGCAACCAGGCGTGTCAAGCTGATTATATATTTTTTATTTTTTTATGCAGCGTGTGCCGCTGTTAGATTAGATCAGCCGTCGGAGGTGGGCCTGAAAAATCACTGCAGGTCTTTTTGTTTATTCTGGTTTTATATATTTAGATAACCACATGCCTTGTCGGCTGCACCCCATCTATCTGGCATCAGAAAAAAATGTTACAAGTCAAAATTAAATATTGAAAACATAATTTAAATCAAATGTATTTTTTAGATATATATTTAAATATATATGTTTTTTAAAAATAAAAAAATTAAAGCATCCCTGGCCTCTAACATGTAAAGGGTACGTTTACAAGGTAATTGTGGAGTTTCAGAGGACCTCACATTAGTGCAAAGTACAACACAGCAATAACAACAAATACATTCAGAAAAGAAATAAAATAAAATAAAAATATTAATAATAATAAGTAGTAATAGCCATGAAGTGAAATCTTTAGTTACATATTCACATTTGGATCTAACTGATAAATCTGAAGAGCGGATGCATCAATAGCCAGATGATATGATGAGCAATATTATTGGATGGAAAATTACAGTACATTGCAACTACAGTGACCTCACTTCCTGCTTACAAAGAGTCTCCTTCCAGAAAGACAGTGTTAAAGCATTTCTTTACACGGGCAACGTCTTACTTGAAGAGCTTTTCATGCGTATTTATTACAGCTACGCGTCCGGAGCATGTTTTGGGTCATTCCACTTAAACAGGTCTTCAAGTAAAACGTACCCCTCTAAAATGCCCGATCTTTGATAACGCTGCACACAAACACGAGCGGTGGACGAGGAACAGTTGCTGTGCTTTTTTTTTTTTTAGTTTTTAGTTTTTTTGTTGTTGATTTGCTTCTCTCCAAAGAGGAGGGAACACAGTTAAAATGGGTTGTCATCTTTGTCTTTGGGTTTAAAAAGTACACAAGCAGATTATCCTCCACTCTAATTGTTGCCAAGAGCCTAACCTGAGAAAATGGAGAGAAAGTGAACAAATGATGTGGCTCACCCAGCTCAGATTACGCTCTGCAAACACAGCCGGCCGATACCCTGTTGCTCAGCAGAACCACGACTTCATTGTGCTAATGTACCGGAGAAACAAGACAATGGGACTGAGAGCAACCATTGATAACATTACACAAAGAGGACAAAAGATGCTTAAAATAAAATAAATAAAAAAATGCACATAAAGATATGTTGGTAAAAAGTATTGTGCTTTTTGGCTGTCCTGTGTACAACATTAAGAGCTCCTGCATGAAAAGGGTGTGTATGTGTGTGTGTGTATTTCTGTCTTATGCACTTTGGACTTACAGTCAGCTATTAGGAGGTACAACATGGGAAACTAAATATATCTGTGTGTGATATAAAGTGCAATGCGAGGGCATTTAAGTAGAATGAGCCCTATTTGTCTCCATGTAGTTAGTAAACAGTGACTGTCGGAGTCATACACACGTTTTCTTTCTACTGACGGCTGCATGCATGATTCCCACATGCGTGTGTGTTTATCCCGTCTCCTGCTTCCTGTTTGAGGATAAATGGGTGGTGTTACACAAATGGCAGACAAATCTCTGGTAAAGATATGTAAAGAGCCTTAGAATAAATTCGTCTTTTATTCCAGTTGCTAATCTGATTAAATCGATCTTTTTTTTTAAATGTTCTCTTTACTTTTTTTTTGGTAATTCTTTAGAAGAAACAATACTTCAAAACCTTAAAAGATTATATTATATTTTATTGTAGTAGGATTGTCTTATGCTGACAAATATTTAGTTTAAATTAATTTATTGAGTAGGAAGAAAATTCCATGCTGAGGAAATTAAGTGTTTTTACCCCAAAATGCTCAGCGTGTCCAAGAGTCTTTAGCTAGTAATCGACGACTTCCTGTCTCAGAGGCCAGTTTCTTTCAAATGCAAGAGACGATTTTAGCAAATGATTCTGGAAAACAGCAATATTTCTAAATCTACAAGACTGAGGAATCTGTAAAATCTTCTAAAACAAACTGGATCTGCGGCACCTTAAGGTCACAGATCCTCCGCATCGTCATGAACACATGGGGACTGATAAAGTTTGTTTGGACCGTTTGGTTCATTGATCAAGTGAGAAAATGAACAAAAGTGTCTCATTACTCCTGAAACCGAAGACGGATATGACAAGGGAGTTGTGTTCCTGGGGGCTTGTTCCTCTTCCCTGCAAAATCTCTAAGAATATACAAACTATGAAACTCTTTGATTTTTTGTTTAAATAAAAATGTGGCATCTTTTAGCGGGATAAGGATTCACGACATTTAGTCAAATCAAGTCAGGAATGGTTCCACAGACACAACATCTTAGTCTCCACACCTCAATTCTGCTTTTACTTCAAGTCTTTTACTGTATCTTTACCAGAAGTTCAGATTTGTCTGCTGTGTATTTATAATCAAACCAGCAAAAATAGAAGCAGGACTAGCAGTTCTCCAAGTGGACCATGTTTTATCATAACCTCCTGCTTTTCTCCCTCTTTCCGTGTGCTTTAAATGTAAGGATTTCCTTCCTATTTAGCGTGATTCTTAAAGATTATTACCAAGCAAACAGACTAGGGAAAAAAAGGCATAAAGAGAAACTTTCACATGAAAAGTGTCAAAGCGAGCTGATATTCTTGACCTCTTCCCTTTGTCTCTCCATCTCGGCATCGATTATCCGTCCTGGTAAAACAAGGCAGCCTCGTTTCTTCTTCTTCATCCTCCAGTTTGCCTTCCTCCTCTTCGGTTATTCTACACTTCATGAATGTTTTTTAAAAGGATTGTTGCGTGTATCAGTGTACAAGCTAGATACCTCCTCGTTTACGGTGATGATTTTCAGAGGTTTTGTTGCTAAGTTGTTGGTTTTTTTTACAAGACCAGAAGAGAAATGAATCATATTTTTTCCCCCCCTCTCCATCTCCGAGGAGGAACGATGAGGTGAGTCGTTAACGCTGTCAGACTTGAGTTGCTCCTCTCCTGTGACTGAGTGATTAGTTGAGGCTAAAGATGTTTAGGCTAGATGGACGATAGATATTTACACACCCCCTTTGTTATATACACCGGAGCCCAGTGCTGTGGCTCCGGGACCTGCCTGGGTTGGATGTCCGGCTGAGTGCTGCTCATGCTGGCAGTCTCAGATGTGTGATTCCTGCAGTTATTAGCACAATGGACCCAATTTTAGGAGATGACTGATCCCAAGGAAAGTAAAAACCGGTTATTTCTAAAGATGTTGGAACAGTGGGAGATGGAGAAGCGCACATGAAGAGGCCAGATGAAAAAATAAATGATTTGAACTCATCGGGGACCTTCATTCTGCTTCGACAGCGGCTCCGATGTTTGGATGCACGCAAACCTCCGCAGCCTCCACGGTTCCGTTTCCTCGCTCGTCTTCTCCACGGTTCCTGGACGCTGCGCCGCCGTCTCACCTCCACCCACTCAGACAAACACTTCTGAAGAGCTGCTTGTTTCCGGTGCACTGCTGTGGTTCTGAAATCCCAACTCAAACAAATGGAGGATGTGGATAATAAGATTCCCATTGCCATCGCAACATTTTTGCTTTGATTGGATAGACAGAGAGTCTCTCCTTTGTCCTGTCCTTCTCATTTATCTCTCCCGATCGGCATATCCTCTCCTCTCTCCCCTGCTCTGCTTCCCTCTTCTTCCATCTCCTCTCCTCTTCCTCGATCTACATCACGCTGCATTTGCCTTCAGTCTCTCTGCGCGGGACTGCTTCCCGGACCGCTTGCCGTCGATGTTCAGGCTCATGTTCCTCTTCTTGTCCAGGTTGAGCAACTCCTGGAAGAGCTCCGTGACGTTGTGGTTGGTCTTGGCCGACGTCTCCATGAAGGCGCACTTCCAGCGGTTGGCCTGGTCCTCCCCGTCCTTGGTCTCCACCTCACGATGGGTTTCGTCGCTCTTGTTTCCCACCAGCATGATGGGGATGGCCTCCACATTGCCTTTTATAGCCAGAATCTGCAGAAGAGAAGAAAAGTGAGCATGGAAGGTTCCTGTTTTGAATTTCCAGGCCCTGGCTGCCATTTTGTTGGGGTGTCATGGAACAGCGGGATATATTTGCTTTCAATTTCCGTTTTTTTTTTTACATATAAAATTTGAAACAAGTTTTTTGTATTTGTATCTGCCAGTGTTTTTGAAATATGCCTCTACCAGCTTTACACATTTACAGGATGCAAACGTTATCCATTCTGCTTTTGTGTCACGACTCAAAAAGGGTCAGAATGAACAGAGAACTTCTGGACTTGAACTGGACTGTTCTAAAACACCATCATGCGTCCATCTGAACACCTCAATTGTTGCTCTCTGTCAAGCTTTCTTCCACAATTACCTTGTCTTGTAGACTGAATATTCTTGGAAAGCTAGTTACCGGTAGGTCACAGAGCGTCATTCATACTTTATTAACCAAAACACATCTATATCAATATTAACTTCAGATTTAGAGTCCTTCCTTGTTGTTGTGTATGTACTCAGAGAAGAAGGCCTTTCATACACACACACACACACACACACACACACACACACACACACACACACACACACACACACACACACACACACACACACACACACACACACCTGTTGATAAATAGGTTTCAGCTCCTCCAGAGACTGTTTGCTTGTGATGGAGTAGACCAGGATGAAGGCGTGGCCCTTGGAGATGGAGAGGCGCTGCATGGCTGGGAACTGGTGGCTGCCCGTGGTGTCTGTGATCTGCAGGGTGCACACGCTTTTATCGCAGCTGATCACTTGCCGGTAGGTGTCCTCCACCGTGGGGATGTAGGTGTCCCTGAACGTGCCCTTAACAAAGCGCAGGACCAGGGAGCTCTTCCCCACGCCCCCCGCGCCGAACACCACCACACGGTAGTCGTTGCTCTGCTCCGGCATTCTGCCTCTGCAGGCTTAAGACAGTGCTGCACCTGAAACGGCAAAGGGAGGAGAAAGACAACGTAATGAGGCGATGGAAGAGAATCTTACTTTATTTTTATTTATTTCCGACAAACTTATCAGTGTTGTTAGCAGTTTTTACAAATATTTTTAACCTTAACCATAGGAACTGTAGTACTAACAAATATCTATGAACCTGAACTCAAACAACAGAGATATTTCTTTTTTTCCCATTTCCTGTCTGGGATAAAATATGTAATCAGCAAATAGTGGACCTACAAATAAAACAAATATTCCTGGAATAGGCTTAAAAAAAAAAGCATATAGGGAATTTCTTAATTTCTTTATTCCCTATGGTAATGTAGGGAAATTTCTAATAATAATTTTCAGTTTTCTACATTTTGCTCAAAGTTTAAAGTCACGTCTTTGATTTCCTTTGGAGAATCTTGTCCAACATTCACAGTTCTGTCATTTTTCTTAAGTGCAGATTTTGTGTACTTTTGTTTGTATGCCTACCTAAATCAAAAATTTATCAAGTTACTTGTGGAGCACAGATACGTAAATGTGCATCAGTAAAGAATAATACAGGAAAATACTCATCCTGAAAGGCATAATTCTGGAACTTCAACCAAAGTCACACCAACTAACCAACCAGTAAACCAAACAACCAACCAATTATTTTAACCAATCAATCTACCAAAGAAAAAAGCAGCCAATCAAACAAGCATCCTACAGAAGAAATAACTAACCAACCAATCAATTAATCAATCAGATTGGTTAAAATAAGTAGGAAACCAAACGTAAGCAACAAACAAAGAAATAAGCAACTATCCGAAAAGCTATCAGCTAAAGCAAATAAGTAACCAAGTATACAGACTAGCAATTGAGCAAATAACTAACCAAAAAACAAGAAAAGCAAACAAATAACTAACTAGTGAAGCATTCTACCAACCGATGATGAAGTGATGCTGTTTGCCTGCTGGTGACATACTGCTAGTGTCACTTTAGTTCTTAGTTTAGTCAGTGATTATTATCTGTGCAAATATATGTTGTGAGTCAAGTAATAAACAAGCTTCCTCATCCAGAAAGAGAGATTTCAGGTTTAAAAAAAAAAAGAAAAGCTGTGAAATGACACCAACTGCAAGTTTAACCTGCTCCACACGAACCACCTCTGTGGCGATCTTTGTGAGTCCTTGTATTTGTTGGGCGCCTCCTCCGCCTGAATGTGCCATCGTTTATCTTCGGCAGTTCAACACTCCCCTTTAGGTCTCATAATAAGAAACTCCCTCAAATGTGATTATGTGGCTCTGCTACCTTCTGCTGTAATAAAACTGCAAATTGGCGTCAATATAATATGAAATAAGTGGATTTCTGTCATGCTTGCACCGCAGGAACCAACAATTGATGTGCAGGGCATCTGTAATTGGATTGCTGGATTCTAAATGATATCAGTAAAAGGAGTTCAAAATAAATGGAGAATCTGCGGGCGCCTCTTGAGCTTTAAACAGACTCCTTCTCTTTCTCTCTCTCTCTCTGGATACGGGCGGTGCGACAAAACTACACTGAAAACTTAAGCACAGATTAATTCACAGGAGAGCCTGTGGCCTCCACATATATATGTTCTCTGTTACCTGGTCACGAATAAGAAGTCTTGATTTCCTAAGTTGGTGTTAAAAACTTGTTTTGATCGAATCTCCTTCCAGAATCAGTTCTGACTAATCCTTAACCTTCCTGGGCTTCTGCTTGATCAAAGCGTTTCTCCTGTAAATCTTGGCAGATTGTCTTTACGGCCGGGCTAATGGGAATGTGTGCTGCCCGATGCCTCTTAGTTGTCTGCAACATCGCTCTGACGCAAATCTGAGTAAACAGGCAACGCTGCCAGGAACGATGATCGTCTGCGTGTTCCCTCAAACTCTTGGATTCGACGAGGCCTTCAGTCAGCCTAAAGTATCGCGCTGCAAGCTTCTGGGTCTGCTCTGCTTTATGTCAAACAGGAACACACACACACACACACACACACACACACACACACACACGACGACGAGTCTGAGCAATGAGAAATGAATATGACTGAAGAGGTTATTAGCTACATTAAATTATATTATGTCTCAAAGTCTGGTGCCTGTCTTTGTTGGGAGAGATCAAAGTTGATCGGTCTCACTGAATATTTTAATAAACTTAAATATAATATAAAATAATGACAACAGTCTGTCTCAAAACAGATTCAAATCTGCCTACATTAAAAAAACAAATTTATTATTTACGGTTGGATTAAGTTAAATGACTTTTGAGGAAGTGTGTGACGCAGCAGTCGTATTTGGCATCCTGCACACCAGTTCTGGGAGAAACTGATTCACATTTTTCATAAATTGAAGAGACAGGAAATTCTAAAGAAAGTAATAAATCAGGACCATCTTTGTCTTTGCCAGACTCTTAAGAACCTGTTCATTGTTATAATTTTGCTAGATTTTCTAATGTTGTATTTTCAGGTATTTTATTTAGTAAAAATGAAATGGCACTAACAAACTCAAACAACTTCTTAAAAGGGAAAGATTTAAGGCTTAGAGTACTATTAATTAAGAAATATTGATGCAGACTCCCAGTCAACAAGGATCTGACTAAAGTCAGATCAGCTTTTGTTGATAAATCTATCTTGGCTTCTCATCACCATCCTAAAACCTGCATGTTGGCTTAATGGTAGTACAGTAACTTACCCTTGTGACTGTGTCTAATTGTATGTTGTCTCTCGTCACGGACAGGTAAACCAGTTCAAGGAAAGATCCCTTGTTTTGTCGTTTGTCGTATTTCCTCCTAACTCATGTAAAACACTTTGAATTGCCTTGCTGCTGCTGAAAATGTGCTACATAAATAAAATTACCTTCCCTTAGCTGTAGGTGATAAAAGCTACAGTGAATTCATCTCTGGTTAAAGTCACATCCCTTACACTCAGCAGAAACAAAAAAAAGTCAACTTACTTGCTCATGCTTTAACAGTGGTGGTAAAACAGTGAATATGAAAGTATAAATTCCACTATAATCAAGATTTTTTACTATAAAACTAGACAGAGGCTTTAGGAACTACACAACTGAGTAGTTATGTAGTTCTGGTCAGTAGAGCACAATAGATAGCTCTATTGCTATCAATAGAGCTGATAGCATTCTTGTTTTCAGACTTATAAAAAAACACAATGTAATGAATAAAAATGTAAGAAATCTGGGCCAGTATTTTCACTCAACTTTACATTTTACATGATGCTTAAATTCTATTACTTTTAAATGCCATTCTTGCTTTCATTATGGCGTCTTTGCTTTCTGATGAAGCCGACTGAATTACATTAAATTCGAACGCCTCGCCTAGCTGTGGATCTCAAAAATGTTCACATGTTCCTTTGCATCCTCTTCTCCTGCTACCTGAGCATCCTCTTGCTTCTCCCATCCTTTGCTCTCCCTCCCCCCTGGTCTCCGTCCTGTTGGATCAATGAACTCGGGGTTTTAATCGATGAAAGCGTGCTTCTCCAGGCCCCGGCGGTCCGTCATCCTGCCTCTCCGTTTTATTTTGAGCCACAGACTTCAGCTTCAGCTCATCAAAACCATCCTCCGCTCTCCTACCCTCTTCTCTCACCTGAGCTAAAATTAGCCGCCTCTCTTCTCCTTCGTCAGCAGCAATAGCTGCACGCACACAAAACACACACACACACACACACACACACACACACACATACACACAGGTGCGTCCTGGTGGGTGATACACATACTGTACTTCCACTCGTTCACCGTTTGTCCTTGACATGGAGCCGCCGAGATTGATGGCGCTCCTCCCCGACTCGAGCCGTCTCGCCGCATTTCGCCTCCTCTCCTCTTGTTTTATTTGAAACGAGAGGACTGCAGTTCCCTAATGAATTAATGGTACGCTTTAAAATGCATCTGTGGCAGCGCAGCCAGACTCCATTAGTGGATAACATTGGCACAGAGCGAGCGGGTCCCTCTTCACTGCAGATGCAGTGCAGGCTTCTCTGATTTACTTTACAGAGAGCGCAAAGAAATGTCACCTTTGGCAAAAAAACTAAATAAAATATGCACATAATTTGCCTCAGAAGAGCCAGTTCCACCGCAGCATGAAAGAGGCGCATTAACCAACATCAAACACAATGCCATTCAACAGATCAAGAGCGCGATTAAATAGACACCCACAAAGCGGTCCCACGGTTTCTGTCAGTGAAAGGGTTTTAATCAGGGCGCTCATACTGGAATGCTGTGGATACATGGCTATTTGGTGATGAGTGTTTTACAGGATCAACAGATTATCAGCTGAAACGTTAGGTCCTCTTCTGGTGTGTGTGTGCATGTCCATGCGTGTGTGTGTGTAGGTAGGTGTGTGCGTGCGTTTGTGTGGTGTGTGTGTGTGTGTGTGTGTGTGTGTGTGTGTGGTGTGTGTCTAGAGAATAAATTGTTCGGCACAATGTCCAAAAGCTCCAAAAGCTGCAAAAAGTTTTGATCTGTGTGCATCTTTGCAGTGAAGCAGCGAACTCCGTGTTCAGACTAGCTCGGTTTTTATTCTTCAAGTGCGTGTGTGTGTGCGTGCGTGTGTGTGTGTATGCATTCGATTGCAATCAGCATTTTTTACCTTGGTAATTTTAAGACTCAGGGCTTTTTTTTTTATTTGGTTTGAACGTTCTGTGGAGATTCAATTCATAAAATACATTTAGATTTTAGACACAGTAACGTCTCACTGCTCTCGCTTGCTTATCATTTGTATTGACTTTAAAATTAGGTTTATACGTGTAAAAATATATATTTTTTATGTTTCCTGCAACAACAATAGATGTGTTTCTCTCCATTTTCAGTTACTCTGCAGATGTAAAAAGGAGATTTTTTTTGTTTTTAGTTTTTCTTATGTGGAGCTAAGTTTGACAGCCATGACTGTCATTTTTCTTTCTTTCTGAGGAAAAATCTAGAACGTTTATCAAAACTGAAAGAGCTTCAGGCCATTTAAATACATGTAAACTGAGCCGTAATACAAGCAGAAAGGTTTCAGACAGTGAATCGTGCCTTGGAAAAGACACTATTTTGGCCCCCTACTAAAAAACACTATATTTGAATAGATAATCTACTTGTCCTTTATTATTTCTGCCATATTTTACTGACTTGATAACATAGTCACATAGAGGCCTGGTACAGCTGTAATGATAATTTGATTTTTCATGTTTTTTTCCCTAGCCATTAATTCTAATAGTTGTTGTTTTAAACCAACAGCTTACTGAAAACATTTACAATAAACCTTCTAGAAAGGACAAATACAAACAGTGTCTTAAAAACCTCCATTTTTAAATGGACAAGGATGGAAAAACATCGAAGGTGTTGTGTACTGAACACAGTCTACTCCACATTAGGAAATGTTTTCTCAATGTTTCTGGCTGTGTAGTGGAAACAAGACACGTTCTCGAATAACTCGGTGCATTTATTTAACGTAGTACATCAAGTATAACTACCCGAACGAGCACAATGCCGCTATACTTCTCTATCATAATCTCTTACTCTTCCTACCGTTTCTCATTCATTCTTATCAGCGGCTCCACCTAATGGCGTGAAGTAGTATTACACAACACAACAGGCTCCAAACAGGAAGCTCTGGCCAACCTCGGTATCGTCAACCATATTTTCTTACGGTTGCTTACACTTTGCCCACCACCAGGGGGCAGCCATTCCCCCTCAAAACTCATTCAAGGGTGCAGATTTATGTGACACTCCTTCCATCCCCCGTTAAAATGGCGCCTGTGCCATCTGGCTTGAGTTCTTACAGTTTTCAGCCACCAACACGCTGTCTAGACCAGCAGAGCACAGCCAAACAAGGTCCTCCGCATATAAACCTTGTCAAAGCGCATTCAGCACGGTTATGTTAAATGCCATCTAGCTTTTAAATCGCTGCATGTGTTGCGCAGCCCTTTCCACAACACTCTATAATCGTCACTGCCCCCAAAAAACGTAATAAGTGTTTACAGGAAAGCTGATTTCTGCTGGAATCTGCACATCTTTGCTATTCTGCTGTTTTCATGGTACCTTATTGTAAATAGTCTGTCTTTGTACGTTTTTAAAGAACTCAAATGCACCTTCCTATTCACTGGAGTGCACTATTTTTTCCACAACAGTATTTATGTTGACATGCGTCGAAAAGCGTACAATACATTCCTCTGTAGTCTCGTGTGAAAGTTCCCGAATGTGGGACAGTAAAACGATATTTCTTTTCCGTTCCACACTAAACACAGAGTTACTCACCGCATTACATAACAAGCACCGCATTGCATTACCAAAATGACTCAACTGATGTGAAGCCAGATGAAAATTATGAGCAAGACCCTGGCTTTCGTCTGTGTCAATCCACTGTAAAGTCTGACATTTTCATGGAGCATATCTGCCTCACGATGTAAGACACTGAAGCACTGTTGGCTTAGGAGTTAATTACTGAGCTTAACCTACGCTGCACTGCTTGGAGTTGACCCAATTCCCAGGAATTAAGTTACCAACAGTCTTTGGGTTATGGGCCGTCTGGATCCAAAACTTTCTGACACAGAAACAGTCAGCAAAGTTACTGATTACCGAAGATCTGACCAGTAATTTGCTATAGCATCACATAAGGTGTCAGGTTTCCCTCTCTTAAATGTTGCTGTTTATGTCAATCTTTAGCTGAAAACTGAAAATACATGCAATTTTCACCTTATCTGTCAGATTTCCGCTCTGACTTGCTTTGCTCTAAATAAAACTGGAGGCATACGGCTCCTTTGGGCCTTCTGTATTAAACTTTACTAGGAAACATTTGACAGATTGATACCTGGAATGCTGTATCCTCAGTCATGCTGGTTCGGTGCGGCGGTAGTTGGTGTCAGAGTGTGTATTAGTTTGGAGTATTAGTGATACCTCGGGATCCCCGGGCTGCTCCTTCTGCTCTCTCCATATGACTCTGCTAATCCCTCAGCCCGTCGTCTGGGACGCACACAGACAGAGGTCTGGCTAATGGTGACGGCAAAATGTGCTTGATTTATTCACTTGGGCTTTTTTAAAATAGTTGTTTTACATCGTTTTCCTATGCAAGTCCAAGACTGCGTACTCTTGAGGCTCTGGCATCAACAACGCTGCTGGTGGGCGCTTGGGAAACACCCCTGGAGTGCCAGATGAAGAGCAGGTTTGAAGGTCTGGATTGATCCTATTGATCTGCTAAACAAATATCAGTGGATAACAGAAAGCCAGTTGCTTTCTGTAAGGTTGAATAAGGTCAGGAAAAGGTAATCCCACAGCTCCCAGTGCAAATACAAGCTAGTTAGTACAACTATTTGATGTTTAAAATACTTATATCTCACAAGTGTAAAGTGCTGGATCAGAAAATTAGACAATGGTGTGGATGGGAGTCAAATTACAAATTTGAGGGTTTGTAATTTCTCATGCAAGAAAATCATGTGGGAGGAAAACCTATTGATATTTCCTACAGTATTTTTTGGAGGATACATGATGATCATGGTAGAACTTCACTTCATCTGATCCCTCTGGGCCACTAAAAACATGGACATATGTTTTAAATTATTATTATTCGTAGTATTGTCATAAACAATTCAAAGTTTAAAGTATAAAGCAACGATAGCTGTGGCATTTTAAATTGTCAGTTTTACAGTTTGAGACAGTTTGAACAGCGGTTCGTGCCAGTCCGCTGATAAAACACGACATGCGAGAGACCAGTTCCTGGATTTTGGATGAACATAAACATAAGACAAGTCTAAGGCAAGTTGTGGATATTTTCCTTTTTACCTTAGAAAGGGAAGGATTTTTTGCATCAGAAACCCAGGTATTGGACTGTCATGTGTCATGTTTGAGCTTTTATCTGGCAGAATCACAGTACACAAACTTTAATATATTTAATTTAGCTCACAGGTGACAAGTAAACACAAACAGTTCATTCCAACTGTCAAACGAAGAGAAATGATGCATAGTTTTTACATTTTCTCCACTACACAAAAAGTTTAAAGCTCCCCTTAGTAAGGGCCTTTGTATTAAATTTTATTACTTTGTTATGTCTTTTGTATCCACCAGATTTGTGCATCTAAACTCTCAAATATTTTCAGGTTATTTTCACCTTCTAACAGGTTTTCTTCCAGGTTTGTCCTGTGTTTACCTCCGTCCCACTTCACACCGACTCTGACCAAAACGATGCATCCCCACAGCATGATGCTGCCACAACTGCCTCCACTTAGCAACTAGGCTAAAAACTATAACCTTTGGTCCCATGACCAGAGCTCCTTCTCCCCTTACACACAGATTTCTTATTTGCAGATTTGCAGTGTGCTCAACTAATGGTTGACTCAATGACGTTCCACCATCTCATCCCTATCCTGTCCACTGCATTCTTCAATTCAGTTTGTCCTCAAATAATCTCTCAGCAGACCAGAGAGTATGTTACAAAACAGCTGATAACACATTGAACACAATGGGTGACTTCTGTTAGATTTAATTTTGAGAATCAGATTCAAGGGGTGCAGATGCAGATTTTCATTTGTACAGTCGTTTTAAAAGACGTGTATCATTTTCCTACTATTTTATAATTTTGCACTGCTTTGAGCTGGTTTGTCACATTGAATCCAAATAAAACCGCCGTGTCCAAATGTTTTTGCACCCTGGCCCAGAATCCTGACGTTGAAAGTACTCAAAGAGCTACATTGTTTTTACAACTTCAAAAACTAAATAATATTGTTAAATTTCTTCGTATCTGTGCAGCAATAAATTAAACTACGGTACAATATTTTTTTAATGAAACAAAGAGGCATTTCTCAACAAAAGGTGGACAGTTTCCTTATTTGGAGGTGATTTGTTTCAGTTTATGTGGTCTAGAACATTTTGAATATACTCCCAGCAAAAAAAGGAGAAAAACATTAATAGAAGAATTAATGTAGTCTGTTTTTTTATGTTTTAGTAAGACGTCGCTGGATGTTTATTGACCTACTTACGATGAAATGACAGTAAAAATAAAAATATATTGTGCTTCCCTGGAAGCACCATCTATAGTATATACAGGATTACATTTGCCATTGTAATTCTCTTGTTAAAAAATTACAAGTGTGTCCACTGGAGGGCCAAACCTGCCCCAACTCCCAGTCGGAGGCCACACAAAATTGTTCAACGGGGCCACACTTTGGACACCCCTGAAATAAAATGTATAAAAAAACAAGTTCTTGATTATGACCTACCCTAGCAAAAAAAAAAAATTAAAAAAAGTTCAAAGCATAAAGCACCGATGTGACAGTAGCTATGTAGCGTCATATAACTGCAGAAAATATCCAAATAACATCATCTAAAATCAGCACAACCTCTTCATCTCCAGCGGCATCGTCTTGCCTGTTACCATGTATTGAGTCATTTCTTCATCCAGCCTTAGCAGTTGAGGTGTATGTTGTTATGCAACCGTGCCGTGACTATTACACGCACGCGCGCGCGCGCGCCGACCTAAAACACTGTCCCACCATCACTTCTCCTCCGACACGTTAAACAGAGGCTGCAGCTCCGCACTGTCCTCTACATCACACACACACACACAGAGCTTCACTCCCGGGATTTACTCCCATAAGTCTCCTCTTCATGTATGGATCCACACGACTGGTGTCGCTTACAGGAAGTTGAGTCACATATATGCGCACAGAGAAGAGAGAGAAGGAGAGAGAGAGAGAGAGAGAGAGAGAGAGAGAGAGAGAGAAGAGAGAGAGAGAGAGAGAGAGAGAGAGGACCTAAATGATTCATAATTTCATTCTACATGTCTCGTCGTTCTCTCCTCTTCAGTCACGGCACCGAAAACAAACAGCGCATCGACTGTCGGAGGAGGAGGAGACACTTTAAAAAGCCCAGATCCAGATGGAGGATTAAGCGTGACATTTGCACAACAAAACACACACGACACACACACACACCACACACACACACACACACACACACACACACACACACACAATATTAAAGGACGACTTTATGCGTCACGTCAGCGTCATATTTAGTGTATAGTCGTGCAAGTCGTCGTGCATCTTTTGCCGGGGCTGCAGACAGGAAAGGGTGGCAGAGGACGGCTTGCCGTCAGTCCTCAGATTGGTGCGCATCGCCATTACAGACCACCTACTCTGCTCGTTCATTCATAAATACCAGAGGATCGCCATCTCGCAGCGGTGCATCATTTGGAAGTCGCAGAACCCCCCCGCCCCCCCCCCTCCACCTCTCCTCTGCCTCACTTTACTTCTCAAAGCCATGAAATAAACCTGCCCAGTGTGTCGTTCCTAACCCCCCCCCACATCCTCGCACTTCTCTCCCTCCAATATGGCTGTGCGGGCATATGGCAGCGGCGCTATAGAATGAACACGATCGAGATTTCCGACTCGTGGTAGGACGTCGATGTGGAGAGACAAAAAAAAAAAAAAAAAGAAAAAGAAAGAAAGGAAACAACGACGGCAACAGTGGCGTGAATACGTCGGAGGAGAGCCGCGGATTCCTGGTGCGCACAAACAGCGAGCAGAAAAGCACCGCGGCTACAACAGCCGCCAAATACCACAGCTAATATCTGCGCGTAAAGAAAAAAAAAAAGAAAAAAGAAAGAAAAGAGGCGCGAAGAGCGAGCGGCTCCCATACCTGGTCGTGATGGATCTTTAATGCGCACGGCTTCCGCTCAGGCTCGTCCTCGGATTCGGAGGGTCAAACGCAAACGCCGAGAGCGTCTAAAGCATTTTTTTTACACGATCATGTAGAGCTCATGTCGTCCGATTCCAACGCCGCCGACACACTCACACTCTCTCTCTCACACACACACTCACGCACACACGGAGGAGCACGCGCACGCAATCTCAGTCTCTCTGCCCCCCCCCCCCCCCATCTCTCTCTCTTTCATCCAGCAGATAGGATGAGGGAGGTGCTTTCCCCGCTCCCTTGTCTGTAGGCAAAAAAAAAAAAAAAAAAAAAAAGGCAGTCAAGCAGAGATTCAATCATATTCGTTGCAGATTTATGTTTAAAGTGTTACTAAGATATTTCTACTATATTTCACCTGACTGGATGTAATATGAAGATGTTGGAGAAGTTCGACTTTGAGAGTTTGTAGAGAGAGTTAAAGATCAAGGAAAATGTCCAAAGCTTGGAGATCATCACCAAAAATTTATTGGGGGAAAAAAAAAAGGCCAAGTACACTTGTTCAAAAATGAAAGGAAATTTAATCAACTATCTTTCAATTGAAAAGTATATTACATTGTTTGACTTTCATCTGTATTTTTCTTTAAAAACTCAAACATTTACCGTGTAAATTTAGACACTGATCTTTCCTGCAAGTCATTTAAATACTGTTCAGTTTGTTCCTGAGAACTGCTTCACGTCTTTGTTAAGATGTCGACATGTTCTGGTCCTGACCGGACCACATGAAGCCAAAACACAACCATCTGTGACCACAACATAACAATAACGGTCACTTGAGTCATTCTCTACTCAAAACACCCATTTTAAAGAGCATTTCTTGTAGGCTGCGTTAAGTACTTTGGTGTATTTCGAATTTATTCATAACTACTGATATGATACAAGTCTGATGCCATAGAAACACTCCATTTTCTTCAATCAATGGGAAATGGATTAGATTTATATATGATCTATTCATAGTTCAATATTACACTACAGCATCGTTCCATATCATTCTGTTGTTCACCTTGTAGAAATGTAATTTCTTTCTAAAACAGTGACTGATCTGGTTGGGGATGCTGGTCCAGTTGTTCCTGAACAACGCTGTAAATACCGTATAAGTTAGGAAGTTCTACTGGACCACTGGTGTGTATTTTAATTAAATCCATCTTATTCAAACTCAATGTTGGCTTTGAAAAGGACCACTAGACTCAAGAAAGTTTCTCTGGTGTAAGAAATTTTAGAAATCGAGTAGAAACCTTTTAGATCGACTGGTGAAAGGAAGTGTTTATTGTATGAAAATGTGATTAGAACTGAATGAAAAGAATATATATATATATATATATATATATATATATATACAGTATATATATATATATATATATATATATATATATATATATATATATATATATACAGAAATCATATATATATATATATATATATATATATATATATATATATATATATATATATATATATATATATATATATATATATATATATATATATATATATATATACGTATAATATAACCACAAAACAGCCGTGAAAGCAGATCAGCACCATGGATAGCGGCATCTATTCATCTCCTCTGAAGGCTCAAGGACTTCATGAATCCAGCACATTATACATATTAATAAGGCGAGAAAACACGCAGTGGAAAGAATTAATGATGTGATGACAGATCCAAACACGATGTACCAGGAAGTGAGCTGTCGGCTGAGTGACGACACTCAAACGCCCTGGCGTGTCCGGAATCTCCCTCCTGCCATCAGACAGATTTAAATGTTTCCTATCGCCTCTCTGGTGCTGGACAAGGCCACGGACCTTTCCTCCCAGGCCCGGTTCTCTGGTCTGCCGGGTGGACGGAACAGCCTCCATGTATGACTCACCAGCTCTGCACCTACTCCGCATTGAGTTTGTCTCCCTCTGTCGGCGAGAAGGGGAACTACCCGGGGTGTAAACTTTTTCTTCCATTTTCCACACTTTAATTTGATGATTTTAGGTCTTCAGTGAAGCTGGGTGACTTTTAGGAGTTTTTGCTTCACGGCTTTTCAGACACCTTAAAGTCGATACGCAGAAGAAATCTCAGAAAGTTGTTTCTTTTCCGGTCATTTTTTAATAACAGATATCTACTTCTGCATACGTAGATCATCAATATGTGCATTAGGACATTGTGTGTGGGGAATTTATGGAGAAGGTTGACAAGTGGAAAAAAAACATTTTAAGTTAAAACACTTTAATCGTTAGGCAGTCCTACTACATTTTGAAGGAAATGTTTGTGATTCTCAGTCGTGTTTAGTCATATTTTAGTATAAATAAAACGTTTAACATCACTGCAGTTATTCCTAGAGTAGTCTGGCTACAGTATAAATGTCAAACCTGCGAAAACAAGCAAATAAAACGCTGGACTGACAGATCAGCATAGATGGATAGACAAATGGATGGCCAGACTGACAGCTGGACATGGAAATCGATGTTTGAGTGCATAAACACATTGAGGTGCTTGATTTCTGGAAGTACAAAATGTTGTTCAGTCTCAACATTTCTGCAAAAACTGGGAAATATTTCAAATTCCTTGTTTTCCCAGACAGCATCATACAGATTACCAAGTAGTTATTCGTTTCTGGGTATTTTTTTCCCCCTGCACTAAATCAATTACGAGACTGAAAGCAAACACACCAAACACAAAGACATCCTCACAGAAACAACTTCCAGATGGATGCCCCGCATTCCCTCTGGTGCTGACCGACCGTCCACCGTTTCTCAACATATTACACCCAGCGCACAAACACAAACCGTCTTTCTTTTGAGGCCCCTCAACCATGAACGCAGGGAAAAGCAGAAATGAATGCATGGGCAGTTAGGTGGACTCAATGATAGGATGCTAGATTTCCCACAGCAACATGAGGGAAAAAAAAACAGACGGGGAGGAAGAGTGGAATACCCAACACCCACCGCTGCTTTAAAATAAGAAAAACAATTACAGGAAAGCAGGAGAGTATGAACTTTGTGAAATGGGATTTTATTAGGTCCAAATTACACACAATGTGGTACAGACCAAGTGCAAAGTAAAACCACACACAGAGTTTCAGCTCATCGGTGTTCGTTTTATTTCTTTAAATCATCGAGAGAAAATAAATTAAGACATTTTAAAAGAGAGAAGGTTTCCAGTTAATGTCAGAGCTTGGGAATGTTCCCAATATCTCAGACCGAGATCAGTCTGGCACATGAAGGAGAGAAAGGAGACAGATGACACGATTATCAATGCAACAGAAGGCGGACTATAAATATATTTTAGGGCAATGAGCCTTTACACCAACAAACAGAAATCATCTTCAAAAGTTCCTGAGATGGTGTCGATTTACCTCTGGGTTTATTTCCTAATCAAACCTCAATATGAATGTAGATCTATTTTAATTCCAAGCTTGAATGTAGTGTAATTTATTAGTCTTCTGCCCAAAAAATGATTATAATCACAGCTACCCACAAGTAAAACAAATGATTCTTCAATAAACATCTTAACAGATCACAAAAAAAAAAAAGGTCACAGCTTCATTGACCGTCTTCAACGTACCAATAGCAGTAAACTGATGTTGATGCGCAATATTTTATTAGTTTTCACAGGAGGAAAGGCACGGACTCCACGAAGAGCAGGGCGGTTAGTCATCCATCTTCACAAGAGGACCACGGAAAAAGGTGACGTTCACACACACTCACACACAATAGGTTTTCCTCTGTGCTTCTCACTTATCCTTGTCATGGCTTAAAGCTTGGTGGACAGCTAGAACAAACAGAAAGAAAAATTGCAAAAGATTACAGTCCACTGTGTCACATGTTACAGCTTAAAGTATACACATAAAAACATACATGTAAATAAGTCAACATTTCATTAACATTTCCTTATTCAATAAAAATAAGAGTCACTGAATTTTTTTCCCCAAGAGTTTATTTTTCTTCATTTTCATTATTATGGATTACATCTTATATGTAAAAAAAAAAACAAAGAAATTGAGTTTTAGAAAATCAGAACTTTATACAAGACCATTATAAAAGAAATATATATATATATATAACATAAAATGTCAGCCTACTGGAAAGTAGGTCAAGGTACTGGTCAAGGGCAGTGCTACAGGGGCACCGGCAGGCGTTTTGGGCCCAATGAAATAAAAGTTTAATTGGTCCCCCCTCCAACCACCGTGCAGCCGCTGGTACAACTCAAGTCTTTGACCCATCAAAAGTGTCACAATTCTAAAATCTCTTTGGTCCAATAGTGATGCTAGAACAATATTTACTGAATTTTACATACAGTCTGCATACTGTGTGCAAATAGGTTGTTATTTTTTATTTAGGTTTGGCTTACTGAAAGGTCTCTCCCCAACAGCAACACTCAGGCAATGTGCAAAATATACATAAAGCAATCGAGACTTCTAAGAAAAGAAAAGCTATATAGTTGTATTTTTTTTTAATACAACTTTAATAAAAATGTTTTTCCCCATATTTGTTTGCTATGAAAAAGATAATCTATTAAAAGATTGATTTCCTCCACCTCTGTCCAGGGTTACTGCTGCCATCAGCAGAAATGCACCGTTTGTCCCAAATACAACCAATAGGAACCAGGAGGAGGGTCTTAGCGCTGTCAATCAACTTCATTTACTCACTGCTAAATGTGCTAATGGCAGATTAGCACATTTAGCAAGAAAACTGTTTACCTGCCGTCATTGGTAGCTATGCTAAGTAAAATGAGCATTCAAAACAGGATATGCTAGCTGCAGCATAGCACAGAGCAAGAGGTGAGCAGCCACATGAGATTGTGATCGACGGCGCTAAAACCCACCTCCAGCCTCTGATTGGTTGTTTCTAGATGGCACTGGGAAAAGGCAGAGGAAATAAAATTTCTCACAGATTAAGTCTCATACAATACGGTCACAACATATTGAGAGTTTTAACAGTTTTAACAAATGTGTAAAAAAAATTAATGATTAGAAAATTAGAAAATTAATGAAGCTAAGGTAAGACTGTCCGGACTGGCTCCAGTTCGGACAGGAGACTGTTTATTATCATCATTTTATAAATATTGTTTGAATTTCTGTCAGTAATAAATATATTGTTTTAGTTGTGGAATTGTAAATAGAGCAAAGAGACAGAGAAATCCCTATATATTCCCTGGAACGATGCTAACTAGCTTGTCACTGAACACAGTGTTGTTCAAATTCTAACTACGCTACAAGGTTGATAATCTCAGTCTACCCATCTCTCGGAGAAAAACTGGGTAACAAATTGACATGTTTTTTTCCCCCTCTCTCTCCTTTTTGAAAACTTGACTATTATTTTTCTAGGCAGCATATTAACTACCACAATCCTTCTCATCTTCTACCAACTGCTGCTGAACACCGTCAAGCCTGCTACGCAGGATCGACCCATGTCATGCAGTTCCAGGGTGGAGTTCAGTGCAAACATGGATGGATGTGTGTTTTTTGGTCCGGGAGGGGTAACATTTAATGTTTACAACTAAAGACAATAAAAAAAGCACAATAGGATTAATTTGTTACCGACAGGAAACCCATTTCTTTCTGCTTTTATATATAAATAAAAGTATTTTTTTGGGGTGGGGGTCTTGGAATTGTCCTAACTTTTACCCCCTATACGACGCCCCTGGTGTTTAGTATATATCAAATGTTAGGTCTGTTCCCTGTTGAATAATATACTGTATTAATGCAGCGCGGCATGGTGTGATGGTAAGGAAGCCCAACTTGGTGTAACAGCGACTTTCAGTTTCAGGTCATCCACATTTCTGCCTCTGGTCTCTCCATTTTCCTCTCGATACGCCATAGATTCTCTTTGGGGTTCGGGGTCAGGCAAGGCAAGTTTGCTGGCCAATCAAGAAGTGACACCATGGTGTCACTTCTTGATGGACCAGGTGCCAAGTTCTGTAGAAAAATGAAATCCGCGTCATAAAAGTGGTCAGCAGGGCGAGGCATGAAGCTCTAAAGAGTTCCCACAAGATGGCTGCGTTGCTGTTGGACTTGTTAAAGACACAGCGGACCACCACGGCTCCTCAAATCATCACCGACTGTGGAAACTTCACCATGGACCTCGAGCAACTTGGATTTTGATCCTCTCCACTGTTCCTCCAGAAACTGGTAGTTTGATTTCCAAATGAAATGTAAAATGCTCTTTAACTGGAAATGAGGACATTGGACCACTGAGAAACGGTCCTGTCCCTTTCTCCTCCTTCAGATTCCGTCAATCTCCCAAAAACTCTGAAACAGGCTTTTCTTCAGTCTTAAACTGTGGTTATCGCTTCTGCTTTAAACCATTTTCCTTCCACTCAAGTTTCTATTAATATGCTTGGTTAGAGTACTCTGAACAGGAAGCTTCTTCCTGTGGTTTACTCTGCCATCAATGAATGTTCGCTGGAAAGGGGTCAAATGTCTTTTTATTGGTCTTAATATAATTTTCTGAGAAACTGAAATATGGGTTCTGTTTATAACAATCTTAACAGACAAACCCACCATGTAAAGCTCTAAATAACTATTAAAGAAAATCACCGTTGATGGCATTATAATTTATCGAGACGTGGTAGCAGCGTGTCTGAGAGCCATTAGTAACTCACCCTCCTTTCTCACGGTGTCCTTGAGGTCCTTGGCCTGGGAACTTAGATCACTGACGATGTTATCCATGACGTTCTGGTGTTTCAGGAAGTAAGGCCGGATCAACCGCGTGTACAATATGTCGGAGCCGTTCCACGTCACCGGAGACATACACCAGATCAGGAACACACACTGTGGAGACGGCAGAACAGATCTCAGATAAACCGTAGCCTTTTCTCTGTCTGCTTTTTCCTTTTTCCTCCCCCACAACAGATTTAGTTCCTAAATGTGCTTTTACACAAACTATCCACAAGAGGGAAGTGTTTGCAAATTTTGTACTTCAGCAGCAGACTTTCAGCATATTCAGGAAGTTGGTGAACGTTTCTACTAAAGTTTTGAACTTTGTAGAAAGTCCTGAAGCTGTTCTCTCCAAGAAGGTAGATAAGAATCAATTGTTTATCAATCCCACACACCTCCAAATGATGTTTTTGAAGTTAGTTTCCATAGCGACATGGATTAACAGTCTTAGAAATTCTAGAACAAGAACGAATTACCTTTAATCTAAAAATTAAAAGGAGTAATGAAAAATAATCCTTTCAATGAGCTCAAGAGCTAAAAGTAAAGTGTTACTCTGTACTGTAAAAACAGAATATAACCCTGAATTTCTCACATAAAAAAAATGCTGCTGGAACATGTGTCCAAGGGTTTGCTTACCCTTAAGGTTTATTAAACTGCATTCTTTATCGTCCGTTCGGAATATAGCATCTGTTTATTGATTCCAGAAATTAGACGTACCGATGTTTCCCCCCCACCCCCAACAACAAGGGCTCAAAAATGCTTCACACTTTCTAACAGAACAAAGGTTGTGACCTCAGAGTGCAGCTCACAAATCCACGTGTGTGTTTTATACGAGACACACGACACGCCTCGACTTACTTTCCCAGCATAGTAAAAGGGGAACCAGGACAGGAAGATGTCAGAGAAGGCCTCAACAATGCTGAAAACGCCATAAACAACCCAGTAGGTGAGCCACTGGGTGTCGTCGTCCTTGTTGGTGCTCTCAATGGCCTTGATGCTGAGGAAACAGGAGGAAAATAGGGACATGCTTCTAACCCGGTATGTGGTACTTTTTATACAAACCCACTAGATTTATAACCCACTAGTGAAGTGTTGCAAATGAAAATGTAAAGCAGCACCTTCAGCTGTAAACCCAACTGGTCTATCGTCAGGAAGTGCTATAGTTTTGTTGCAAGTTGAATTTATCCTTACATTTCTAGTCATTTGGATGCTTCTAACACTTTGACCTTTGGGATTCTGAGTACTATCATGTGTCTCAGATGTGGGCGTCGACTGCAGCTAAACCCGTCAAACAGGCTGAATACATTATTGGCATACAAAGTATGAATTCATGAAAATGGAATTAAAAAGTCAACAAGTCATGCATTTCTTACAGTTCTTTCATTTATAAACACAGTGCACAGATACAATGCTGTAACACAAACGTGAACCTGACGGTATACATACGAGAAATATGCTGGGTAGATGAATCCAATCAGGTTGCAGAGCAGCGAGGCTCCGTATCCAAACAGGAGGTAGAGCACGATGAAACCGAAAGCAGCTGCTAAATGAGAAAAATGAGAGCATAGGGCGGGGCATGAGGGAGGAGAGGATATCCAGTTATAATACCAACAGTGTGAAAAGAATCATCACAGGACGGAAGACCAACAGAAACCAGGACCGAACTAAAGCCAAAACACAAAACAAAAATCATCTACCGCTCTTCATTACTCACCAATGTCCCACTCTGCATACAAAATGTAAGCAATCCGTGCTCGAAGAAAATTTCAAGGCAGTGGGTTTTTAAAAGCTACGTTTATTATTTTTAATCAGCAATTCAAATTCTAATCATCTCAGCAGAAAATGCTGTGTTCTTCTGGACGGCTTGATAGTTTCATGTCTCTACAATGCGGCATGTAAATGGATCTGATCCCATCGGCTGCTCTTTACATCTCATTTGTTTGTTGCAGTTCATAAACAAATAGCTACACAAATGCCAGGATGAACATCTCTTTGTGATAAAGATGAAACAAAAAACAAAGAGTGGAAAGTCAGAACTCCAGTCTGCAGGAACCAAACACATTTGTTCAGTGAAACAAAAGTAGCTGGAGTTTTTTTTTTTTTTTTTTTTGACGTTAATGAGAAAAAGTAGAAACACAGTCGTGTGGAATGAGTCAATTCAGTTGGACTTTACCTCGGTTTATTCATACGGCATCGATTCACAGCAAATGCCATCTCCATCCCATATAAACATTTTTCTCGCAGGGACATCAGAAGGCTGGTGTAATTAGTTTTTCCTAGCATGTTTCTCTTTTGCCTTTTTGTACTTTTGGTTGTGCCATACCTCACCGGTTTAGGAATGCAAAGTCTAACCAACAAAAAAAAGTAATTTGTGCCAGCTTTGAGGCATTTCATCAAATTGGGCAAAGGACTAAGTTTTACTCTGAGCCGTTTTTAGCAGATAACTGGGAAGTAATGTGTCTGCAGTCGAGCAAGGCAGCTCCATTTTATTACTCTGACTTTTCTAACTTTGCCTGGAACAGAAAGTCCTGGACTTGGCAGTAATGGCAGCCTTTCAGAAATTATCGAATTAAGCAAGTATGCATTCTCAGGGCACAAATGGAAAAGCTACAGGGTCCGGCAGATCTTGATAAATGTGTATCTGAACAAAACAATTAAGTTATTAGTGGGAATTTGAGAAACACTCTTGCTCTAGAGAATACACACTAATGTTTAAAATGGTTAACTGGACTGCTGTATTTTTCATTCCAAAGTTAGTGGGTGTGGTTTACAGTGTGTCGATTTGCTTTCATTCAGGTGTGTGCAATTGTCCGGAAATTACGGCATCAAGACAAATTCTGAACAGTCTCGATTATGGATCTCAGAATTTGGAAGTGGCTCAAATTTATCGAGTTTAAAGCTTTACAAAAACTTGTAGGTCAGATATTGGGCACACAAATTGGTACATCTTTCATTAAACCTTAAATTTAGGTCAAGATCTTAAACGACAGAGAAATTTGGAGTTCAGCAGAACAACAACAAAAAAGGTCCAACCCCAAAACGACGGTTTAAAACAAGCTATAAAAATATGAAGTTGGAAAACAAAGGGTACCAACTATCAAACATTTGGCTGCAGACTCAGTGGAGAAGACTCTCAGTACATTTATCTTCACACCTCTAATTACTAAAGTGAAGAAGCAGTGCTTCACTGCTTTCTAATATCTTTTTCTTCTGATTGGACATGATGAAGGGGAAATACTGTACTATAGCAGGACAGAAGCTAAGAAGACATCAGTCCTTATCAGTGTACATGTCATAAGTCCAAAGTGTTCCCAGAGTATCGAGTGAAAGATCTCACAGCTCAACAGGGAAGCCAATGAGGCATTTCTGCTGGCAGGACAAAGCACAGTGCCGCTCAGCTGTATTTTATCCTTTTCTAAACAAAGGTTAGTGGCCAGCCGAGAGAACAATGATGATTGTTTTATAAGCCAGGTAGGTGAATTTATATCTTTATCAGTAACAAATTCCTGGAATGCTCTATCCACCAAGTTAGAGTAAAAAGGCCATGAAGGACCGAATATAATCTGAAATAGATGAAAAGGTAAAGAATGTGAAATTAAAAAAAAGCCATCAAGCCCTGATGGAGCGTAGCTCTGTGGGTCTAGCTTAGCATGTATGTCACAGAAGGCTTCCTAAAAGGTATTTTACTGTTGTTGAGTTACAATATGAATCTGCCATTTAGCAACTAAACTGACAAAAAAAAATCCTCTTAAAATTGTTTGTTTAATATGATCACAAAACAATTGTACTATAATGGTTTCCTGAACTCTCGCAACAATCATCCAACGTCATTTTAAATATGCAGTGAAATCTTGCCCTAAGTACGGCGTTTAAATATTAATGCCATGTTTATCATAATGGTTTGCCTTAGATAAAAGCAACAGTTTATCATCTCTCATCTGGCAGCAGTAATTGATGATCTACAAGCTTTTACAGACATTACAGACTTAATGGAAAAAGCATTTGTTGCCTGAAAGCAAAGTGTGAAAATGAAGTGATACAAAATGCAGATGGGAGCTTGATATCATCAGATCTAATCCAGGTCCATTTTAATTCTGTCAATCCTATAAAAGGATGTTCTCAACTTAAACGTGACAGATAAAATGACGGATTCCTGTAGCTCAGAACATTATTAAACATTTTAGTTCTGATGACACAGAAGTGCTTTAAATATGGCACGATTAGATGTTTAGAAAGTCTTTATTTTAACTGTAAAGCTTGGTCTAGACATATTCAACACAAAAATGCTGGTTTTGAGCAGCATATGACTTGGTTCTTCATTATTAGGAAACATAAAGCAGCTCCAATAACCAACAAAGTGATTCAGTTGGAGTGCGGTCTGATTCTCACTTCCTGTTTCTTTGTGGGTACACGCGCACCCATGCCATGTGGTGAATGCACCGATACAGACATAAAGTTCTTGAGATGGCAAAAACACTTTTATGTGCCCAATCTGGCTTTCAAAAACAGATCACTGCCAACAGGCAAAGCAATTGGGAAACAATTTTCTGTACATGTGTAGCCTCTTTAGTAATTTTACTGTCCTGGAAGGGGTGTTGCTTCGGCTTGTACAATTACAAAACTAAATTTGCCAACATGCTTTAGACTCCTGTAGGAAATAAAGCAATTTCACCTCACATGCAACCTCAACAATTCAGATTAGCTAGGACTTCAAATATGGCTATTTGAATTCATACCTGTGCAGGTTTTTTTTTTTGTGAACTCCCACCTTATTTGATAATATTTGAATAAAAATGGTGGCTCTGAATGTAGGTCACGCTGGTTGACACGTTTCCTGCAGCTGCAGACAAAGAACTCGACTATGGTCTCTGGTCGGCATCATTTATTGACTTCTGCTCTGCATATTGATTCAATGGAGCCCTGTCAAAACACAACTCCCAGAAAACTAATGGGTGGAGGAGCTTGTAGCTGAATGTCAACCCAGGATATCCCCTTCCATTTCTGCCCTGCAGTTGGTATTTTAGGACGGATAAAAATACCCCTTCGGCCAGCTGTTGGCGCATTAGTCAGTTTAAATTCAATATTTAGACTAAAAGGTTTTAGAAGCATAATTATATAATATGACTGATAGACTGAACTTTGGAATAAAAGACTGAGGGGAGGCAATAAAGCAAGTTAGTCACTAGTGTCGGCCGCCTGTTGCAGCTGGAAGAGGCGAATTATCAGCTGAATTAGATAACATTGGCCTTTACTGGGCAGTGCTGTTCGAAAAGCAAACCGGTTTACATGTCAGGTGTGTTAAAAGGCGTCGGTAAAACTCAGGCGTCGGTTTTCTTCCGTAGGAAAACGTACCCAAAGTGATATGTTCCCTCTTCACCCCAGTGTTTCGCTCCAGCACCGCCAACTGGTCCGTGACAAAGTTTTTCTCGTGGAGCAGCATCACAAAGCGGTCTTTCAGCCGAGACATTTTGGCCTTTCCTCGAGCCTGTGCACAACGCAGCAAACGAAACAAATGTCACCAGGACCGATACTTGGCACTTTCTAAAGCAAGAAACAGAAAATGTTTTTTTTTTTTTTTTTTTTTTTTTTACTGACCTTCGATTGTTAACTTGCTCGGAAAGTGGCAGAAAAACGCCAACCGCCCGCTGGCTCCCCAGAGTGTTGCGAGGAGGCGGAGTTTGAAATCGCCCCGCTGACCAATCAGAACGCAGCTCCCAGTAACGTTCATCAGTTGATGAAATCCAACGTTTTTTTGTGTGTGTGTATGTATGTCTGCCCCAAGCAGAGGTGATGAATTATTTAAAAAAGCAAGCCGTCTAAGATAGATTAGAGATAAACTCATTGTTAGGGTTAGGGCAAAAACATGAATAAATAAACAGCTTCTCACATGTTTATGTGAGAAGCTGTGTTTGTTTTTTTTATGTCTCTAACCTTATCAGTGTATGTAATGTAAGTGATGAACTGTTCTGAAATGAGGAACGGAAAATTAAATAGTGTTTTTTTTTTCAAACTCTGAGGTGTGAGATGTTTAACTGAAGTCCTACAAAGGGTGCAGGTTTGAATGTTTTTTATCTTTTTAAATCTTTTTTCTTTTTCTTTTTTAAAAATTATCATTGTCTTTCTGTTTATTCATTGTCACATGCTGTATTTATTTAATTATGTAAAGCACTTTGAAATGCCTTGCTGCTGAAATGTGCTATACAAATAAAATTTGATTGATTGATTTCATGCAGGAAAATAACATTTATTTTGTGTATTTGTATAATTGCTGGATTTTTTTTATTTACTTTGTCTCGTTGCTAGTTACATCTCCATCCTTTATTCTCTTCTTTAAATGTTTGTGTTTTTAGCTATTTTTTGTTAGTACAGAAGCTCATCTGGGATGTGATTTTTTTTCAGTGGTGAACAGTTGGGTAAACAGTTGAAATATAAATTTATTTATTTATAAGGTTTGTTAATGCATTCTGTATGCTTTATTTTGAAATGCTGATATATTTTATGAATTAAGTGTTCATTTAATAATGTATTAATAATGCACCAGACACAGACCTGCAGCCCACGGGCGGTTCTAGATGGGGGCCAACAGGGCACCTACGAAATTACACTAAATAAATGTCTTATGTTAATACTCAGTGATTTTTTTTTTAACCTTCACAATTTTACTTTAACAATGAATTAAATATTCTAGTGCTGCACTTTTAGCTGCTGTATAGAGATAGGATCACACTTCAACCTGGATCTCTGGGACAGATGTGACTCTTTAGCTCATTTAATATATTAAATGATGAAATGAATGAAAATAAATAAATCAAATAGATAAATCAAATCAAACCACATAACTCTTTTTAAGAAAATATCTTTGGGTTGAGAGGTGGGGTTAGGGTTCATATGTTTTTCTGACATAATTTGGAAACACAAACAAAGTGTTGATGGTGATCCGTCAGCAGGGGGCAGTGTATCACAATTTATGAAAAATAAACTCACCTTTGGAAGTGCAGCCGTCCATTCTTTTTACTCTCTTGTGCAGTCGGCCTATCTGACTCAGTGGTGAGGGGGAAGCAGATTACACCCTGGGCAGATAGCCAGTCCAGGGTGTCCAGGGTGGACTGGGTGTACAAGTTTTGGCAAACCAAAACGAGACAAAGTAGAACTTTGTGGAGCTTCAGCTGCGACAGACTGGCAACCTGTCCAGGGTGACCCCGCCTCTCGCCCGGAACGATAGCTGGAGATAGGCACCAGCAAACCTCCTGACCCCAGTAAGGGACAAGGGTGTAAAGAAAATGGATGGATGGATGGATGTGGAGCTTCAGTTGTTGTGCAACTCTTAAACCGAGAATTTTGCTCTCTAGCGTAAAAACTAAAGGAGGACATCCTGCCACCGGTTTGACTTTAATCTCAGCTACTTTTGGGTTTTGCAGCAGGTACCAGTGAACGAAGTGAACCAGCAAGATCAATGCCAGGACTGGGAAAACAATTCTTTAACTTATTGGCAACTTTCAAGACATGTTTGATGGTAGTTGCTGCTAAGAGTGAACAACACGTTCGTTTTAGGTAGACTTACGTTTTAGGTTTGTACATAGGGCTAGGTGAGTTTGAATTAGCTTTTTTGTTTTCTTTTATATAAAAAAGCAAACAGACAGAAAAAATATGAATAATTTAAAACCTGAATTTTGTATATACTGGCATTATCTTTGTTGGATATCATAATTTGTTTGATGATTTGAAACATTTAAATGTTTCAAAGAATAAAAACTGAAGGAACACTTTAGGTAAATGCTATTTTTTTGTTTTTAGAAATTGTAGGATTATTTACAAGTTATGATGACAACACAGCATTTTTAAGCCATTATTGTTCCAAGTTAAAATTTCCTTGGACAGAAAATCACGTGAGTAATTTTAATATTTGATCAATCTCAAATCAAGGATTCCCTGAACGCCCCTCATCATCTCTTTTAACTCTTCATACTCTGTTTCTTGATGACTGACAGAAACCAGCTGTTCAATTCAATGAGACTTGTTAACATCTTTTTTTTGCTCTAATTGAGTCATTTATATAAAATTGATCCTAAAGATAAATCACTTTTTCTTTTACATTTTTTTTAGAAAATACAGTGAAAATGAACATTGCTTTCTTGCAAATATGACAATTTAAAATGTTTTTTGAACAACATAAAAATATTGATATTTTTTTTCAGCAATTTTGAACACTTAATTGGTTTTTCAAAAAAATATCAATTAGCTCAAATGTGCTAGATTTAAACAGTTTTACAAGACTTTAATTCATAAATTCAGATATTAGGACAAGGTATTCCTCTTAGCTTTCTTAATTTGCTTAAACAATAAACAAATATCAATAAAAACAGTGTTTAAGGTAGACTGCCAGCAGAGAGCATTGCAGCTCAGGTTTTGGAAACTTACTCTGTTTTAAGGGAATTGCATAAGAGTTGCGTGTTTCCAGATGAACTGGTTCGATCTTCAGGGAGTTGAAATAATTTCTTTACTAACTATAATTCTCTCAGTTTCACATGGACAGGTGCTGAAAAAACAGTTTGCATGATTTTAATGCATCACTGCTTGACTGAGTTCTGCCTTCTGATAGAGTCGTATCCTGTCAGAGGTTATCTGAAGATGAAACTTTAAGAGTTTAAAGCTACTACATGCTAGCTTTAAATTTAGTCAATGTGTCAGAGACTGATCATCAGCACTCTGAGAACTTCATCATCAATAAAGATAATAGAGATAAAATAAACTCGGCAACAATGGTATAATGTTCATAGAGTTGTTAAGAGCTGTACAAAAGAGTAGAGTGTTGGTAACGAGACCAGAGGTGAAAAATCAATTAAAACCAACGTTGATTCTAACATTTCTTTGTGGTTTGTGTTGTTTAATAAAGTATCATACATTGCATAAAAATCTGTCTCGAGGGTGCTGAGAGCTGAGAGATGATTTCCATAGAGTGGAGGCTTTGCATGGTCAGCTGATCCTCCAGTGAACTGAGAAGGTTTATAGTCCTGTGAGTTCAACACTGCAGGACTCAGATCTGTCAGTCAAGCCAGCAGAAGCAACAAGCACCATGACCCTCATCACCATCCTCATCTGGACGCTGACTTGCTGCTGCTTTACAGGTTCATTCACTCAGCAACGTTTCTAACATGATGTTCTGCCTTTTCTCTCCTTTCTTTCTGCTGACAAATGAAGGATTTGTTTTTGTCTGCAGGATGCAGAGCTCAGATCACTGTGACTCAACCTGCAGTGGAGACAGTTCCACCAGGATCCACTGTCAGACTGAACTGTCAGACAAATCCAAGTGTAGCACCATGTACTTATGGTCAATGTATGTTCTGGTATCAGCAGAAACCAGGACAGCCTCCAAAAAATCTAATATATCACGTCACAAAACTCCAGTCAGGAACTCCAGCTCGGTTTAGTGGCAGTGGAAGCGGCTCTGACTTCACTTTGACCATCAGTGGAGTTGAGACTGAAGATGCAGCAGTTTATTACTGTAAGAGTATCCATGTAGTAAATAGTGCCAACGTGTTCACACAGTGATTAGTAGCCGTACAAAAACCTCCCTCAGTCAAACTGCAGACACTCTGAGCTGTTAGAGCAGAAACTGAACAGACTCTGATACAAACCACTGAACACAGAGATGAAACTACAGCAAGGCCTGAAACTCTGCAGTAAATCTTTAACATTAACTACAATTAATGATTTATGTTTTAAATGAAAGGTTTCTTACAATCAAAAAAAGTCCATTGTTAAAAGTATCTCTGTCTATTTGTGTCAGAAACACAATATAGCTTTTCCCAGCTTTTTATTACAGAATAATTTTCATTTGGAAGATAAATTAAATGTTGAAACATCAAGTTCAAAAACTAAATGAGGTTGAATTTATCTGCACAGTTTATTGGTTTTCTCTCAGGTTTCACCAGGAAAACGACTGTTTTCTTGTAAATGTGTTCTGGTAAAATAAACAGCGTCAACATTGATTCAAATGTTTCATGAAAAACAAACTATCACTGACAAGGTAAGGCAGGGTGTCCAAAGGGAGGTTCAGGGGCTGTTGTGACTTTTTTACACTTATATGTTGTTCAGTATATTTTGCATGATAAGTGACTGATTTACAATTATATGATAAGCATAATTTGGATGTTGATTAAAATTAATTGAAATGAACATGATTGTATATAATTACAAAGGTGAAGTGAAATATATTTAAGTGCGAGATATAATTTATTTGAATAGAGGAAGTCTTTTATTTTGAAGAATGCTTAAGGATCTGGTTCTCTTTTGAAGAACCTTTCACTCCATCAGGGGCCTTGAATGATTCTTTACTGCAAAATTATCACCAAAAACATCTTCTTACATGTAAGAAGCATATTTTAATCTCTTAATAAACAAGGATGTTGCATTTTTTTTCATTTCTTAGTGGAAAGCAGACTGTGTCACACCTAAATCTCTATTAAATCATCAAACTTGAAAAAAACTGCAAACCTTTTCAAATAAACTGTGATCCAGAACATTTTCCTTTAGTTGAGGATGGACATAATTTATTTTGCTTATGCATTGAGGTAAAAGAATGTGTAAAACTACAAAATGTGCTGAAATAATAAATAAATATATATTTAATTCTCCTATTTTGCATCTGACTCACCTTTCATCTCCTCTCACACCAGGTGTCTGTTTGACTGTTTGCTGCTTTGAATGATTGCTGTGCTTCGCTGCTCCTGGATCAGTTTAAAGTGAAACTCAGAGAAGCTCCTCTGCAGTCTGACGGTCAGATTTTCCTCAGCTATGTTGTTTCTGAGTCCAGTGTTGATCACGCTGCTGCTCCAGCTGCCAGGTGAGGAACGACCAGCTTCTGTTTTCACTTGTTCTCAGATGAAACACAGACACATGTTTCCTACTGATTCCATCCTGCAGGATCAGATGGAAATCCCTCTGTGACTCAGTCTCCAGCAGTGAAGTCAGCTGCGTTGGGGGAGACGGTCTCTCTGAGCTGCTCAGCCAGTGCAGGAGTTGATGATGAGCTGAGTTGGTACCAGCAGAAACCTGGACAGCCTCCCAAACTGTTATTTTATGAAATCATCAACCCTGAATCTGATACTCCCAGTCATTTCAGCAGCAGTGGATCAGAGCCTCAGTTCACTCTGACAATCAGTGGAGTTCAGGCTGATGATGCTGGAGATTATTACTGTATGGGAGCATATAGAGGCCCAGTGTTCACACAGTGATTTATAGTCGTACAAAAACCTCCTTCAGTCTGACCACAGACTGTGCAGCAGCTGTGAGTTTCTGCTGCAGACGGGAACTTGGATCTACGGTCCAGTGAAGTTTACTCTGTGGTGCTAATGGAAAAAACTAACAAAGTATTTATTTATTGAAAATAAAGATCAATATAAAAGTGAGTTTTAAATAAAATAAGGGTAAAATATGTGACATTAACCTCACTTATGTTCATCAGGAACTATTTTACATCTCATTAGAGTGAAGTCTCATAGAAAATGTTATTTATTTGATTGCTATAAAAACACTATTTACTACAGCACAAAGTTTCAGATGAACAACACATTTATTAAACATCAGTAATCAAACTTATTGCATATTGGTTTGATTAATTAAAATGTTGGGATAAATTGTTTTTCTAAATTGATATCATCAACATGTCTGATGTCATTTTCCCTGAACCATAACAGGAACAATCACTGTGTGACTTTATTTAATGCAACATATTTCACTCAGTGAGAAACATCTGATACTAAAACTAAAGTTAAATACTGTTTTTTAAAGCAATTCTGATTTAAATAATAGATGTTGATGACATTTTTAATATTCAATAAAATTTTCATCTTGAATAATTTATAATGTCAGAAATTCTTGTCTGTTATCACTTGAACAATCAAGAGCCGACATGATTTTCATAGCTGCAGAGATCTATACATTTTATAATAAACATATATTTCAATTATTTCATAACTGTCTTTCCCATGTTATTAAATGACTTTAATGACCTTTATTTAAAGTGCCACTCTTGATGAAATCAACGTTCTTCTTCTTTGCCATGACAGTAATGAAACTCTCTCCATTATAATGTATCAGAGCAAAGCTTTATTAAAACACACAGCAAATGAATCCCACTCACATCCAGCTGCTGAGCTTCACACATTAGTCTAAGTTGTTGAACATTTCTCAGCAGTTTAGTTGAGCGTCACACAAGCTTCAGTTTGTCTTCATCCAGACTCCTGTTGCTGAGAGCAGCAGGTGTTTCTCCTGCTGCTCTCCCACTAAGAGCTCCTGCTCTGGGCCTCAGTCAGCCTCTCTGGCCCTCACACTGGCTCCTCCGGATGCTCTGGACCTGGCTGCGGCCCTGATGGACCACCCTGCAGGAGTACAGCTCTCCTTTCATCCACTTCTCCTGGCTCAGGCTTAAGGTGCTGCTGCTGCCGTAGCGTCCGCTCTTCTCCTCCTCCGAGCTGCTCAGGACCCCCTCTGTCACCGCCGTGCCGTCCACCTCCCAGCTCACCTGGGCTCCCTGAGGAGAGTAGCCGCTCAGCAGGCAGAGCAGCGTGGCCGAGCCCCCAGAGAGCTGCTCAGAGGAGGGGGGCAGCAGAGAGACCGAGGGTGGGACCGCGGGGCCGGCTGGAGGGGAGAGCAGAGACACGAGGAGCAGATCAACGTCTGCTGGTCAGGACACACACACATCACAGTGGATTATAATATAATAACACTGAGGAGACGGATGGTTTAGAGGCCGGATTCATTCATCCATGTTTACTTCACTTTCAGATTTTTATTCAAATCTTCTGGAGCTTCCAGATAAAAACACATCAGAGCTGAAATGTTCTGACCTCAGGAATAAAAGGAGCAACATGACGTGGAATATAAATGTGAATAAAACAACATTTTACTGTGAATATGTTGGTGCTGTAAAGATTTGGTTCATGAAAACAAAATGTCTGAACACAGTTAAAGATTTTCCATCTTTTGTTTCACTTCCTCTTTACTGCATCAAACTAACAGACTGGAAACCTAAACTGCTCAAAATAAAGTTTATATTGTTACATTTTATTTATTTGGTTTTTACAAGCACTGGCAACAGATAACAGATTTTAATGCAATATTTTGTTTTATTTAAGGATATATTTGTGGTTTCAGAATTAGGAACCTTCAGTAAAGTCTGAAAACAATATATCACCATTTAAATAAAAAATACAGAACTGATGTAATATTTCTCTTTAAATAATCACATGATGAGGTAAACAGATTAAAATACATGAAAATTTATTACATATAAAATGTTTGACTTAATGGTAACAAAGTCAAACAAATAAATAACAGACAAAAAACCCTAACAAAAATGATAACATTTGATCACATAAAGAGTAAAACTTAAGTTTGATTCATAAAAATTAAATGGTGATACTCACAGTGAACGATGAGTTTGGTTCCTCCACCAAATGTCCACCACAGTGATACAAACTCATTGAGAGGCCGTACAAAAACCTCCTGCACTGTCAGGAGACATGTAGCTGCTGAAATTATGTTTTTAAGGTGATAAAAATCCCATTTAAAACTGGATTTCATCTGCAAATCATCCAGGATAAATTCATAAATTTAGCTATAAATTGCTTCATAATTTAGGAGAATATTTTTGGTTCATCACCAATGAAATGTAAGAGTTACTTTCTCTCCTCCATTGCAACGCAACGTTGTTTAATATTGCAGCTTACATTAAGTTTACATGGTTAAACAGTTTTTCAGTCTAATTTTTTCATAAAAACCTTAAACAACATCAACTTACATTGATATACAATATATTTACCTATGAATTTTAGAAAAAGTGGAAAATTAATCCTTGCATGTCCAAAAGAAATTTAATTTTAATCCAAGAAATGAAAATCCTTCATGTTGTCTCTGTTTTATTTTCTTCTCTTCAAAAAAGATGATAAGAGTTTTAAATCCAGTATCTATTAGTGTTGGTTCAGTGTCTCTGTTTGTCTGGTGCTGAGAGCTGAGAGATGATTTCCATAGAGTGGAGGCTTTGCATGGTCAGCTGATCCTCCAGTGAACTGAGAAGGTTTATAGTCCTGTGAGTTCAACACTGCAGGACTCAGATCTGTCAGTCAATCCAGCAGAAGCAACAAGCACCATGACCCTCATCACCATCCTCATCTGGACGCTGACCTGCTGCTGCTTTACAGGTTCATTCACTCAGCAACATTTCTAACATGATGTTCTGCCTTTTCTCTCCTTTCTTTCTGCTGACAAATGAAGGATTTGTTTTGGTCTGCAGGATGCAGAGCTCAGATCACTGTGACTCAACCTGCAGTGGAGACGGTTCCACCAGGATCCACTGTCAGATTGAACTGTCAGACAAACCAAGCTGTTGGATCTTGCTCTGGTAGTCAGTGTATGTTCTGGTATCAGCTGAAACCAGGACAGCCTCCAAAGCTCCTGATATATCGGGTGAATAATCGCCAGTCAGGAACTCCAGCTCGGTTTAGTGGCAGTGGAAGCGGCTCTGACTTCACTTTGACCATCAGTGGAGTTGAGACTGAAGATGCAGCAGTTTATTACTGTAAGAGTATCCATAGTGGCCCAGTGTTCACACAGTGATGAGAAGCCATACAAAAACCTCCCTCAGTCAAACTGCAGACACTCTGAGCTGTTAGAGCAGAAACTGAACAGACTCTGATACAAACCACTGAACACAGAGACGACTGAAAACTCTAACATTAGAGTTATAGAGATATATCAACAAAAATACAGAAAGTAAAAGAAAACATCTTGACTGACTATTTTTACTGGCACAGCAAATAAATCTGGTCATATTTTAATCCCCATATTGTTACAGTCAAAGGAAAAATATCCTTTTTCACTCATACAGATCAACACATTTTCTACTTCCAACCATTCCAGTGACCATTATTTTACTTCTTTAAATGTTATCTTTCTATTTTGTGCTAGTTCTGGAGTGGAAAAGTTATTAATAAGAAATAAATGACTTTCACATTTCCTTTTATTGACAGTTCAGTTTTTTTTAATCATTTTATTAGAATATTAAGGTCAACATGTTTGCAACTTTTGTAAATCAAGTTGTTGCAAAATGTCTGGATTCCAATCAGCAAGAAATATCCACGAAAGTAAAAACACAAATGCGTACAAATTCCTTCTATTTAAATATCATTTTCTACACTAGAATGACTGATAAATTACAAGAGTATCATATGAAAATATTAACACAAATGCTGTAAGGAACCTGGTGCTTTTTTAAGTAAAATGAAGAGAATTTATTTAATTTAGTGGTTATTTAAAAACATCAATGAATTGAATTTGAAGAGCTGTATAATAAACCAACTTTACAATATATTTCAGATGATGTATATGAAATTGTCTTTTACATTTAATGACAATACTAATTAAAAAGATGATTTAAAAGCAAATATAGAATGGTTCTGCGTCCTATAGTGTAAAATTAAACTATAAATAATCAACACATTTTTAAATCACAGATCCAAATACATCAAAGTCACTTTGATGACCTTAACATACCAAGAAGCAACATAATGAGGATTATTGTAACATGAATACAGGTAACATAACAAAGATTTAAACCTTATATTGCTCTATGTATGGATCTATTTTATGTAAAACATTTGTAGTTTTTGTGTATTTTAGTTCATAACAACACATCATATTTAGGGGACATAGAAACACTATACAAGTAACAACATGAAGAATAAATACATTATTTGATCTTCAGTTAAACTAAAACCTGAATATTGTCACTAGATGAAGTGTTGGCTGAATCATCTCTGTGTTTCCTGTTTCATCTCAGCAGGTGTTGATTTGCATGATCTCGATGCATCGCTGCTCCTCAAGCTTTAAGTTCTCCTGCTGCACAAAGTCCAAAGTGTGTTTGAGCTCCGACACTGAAACCTGCATCAGGATGACGTCTCCAGTAGCTCTAATGGTTGTGTTGGGTTTTCTCACTCAGGGTCAGACTGACTTTTAAGTTTAGCTATCAAGTTTTGTTTGAACTCGTACTTATTATTGTTTTCCTTTAACGTTGCTCATTTCTCTTTTCAGCATCATCTGCCAATAATTTTCTGACTCAGTCTGAACCATCAAAGTCAGTCAGTGTTGGAGCGACTGTGACCATCAGCGCCACAGGAAGTTCTAATATTGGTGCTGATCTCAGTTGGTACTTGCAGAAACCTGGACAGCCTCCTAAACTTCTTATATATTATACTTCAAGTCGGTTCTCAGGAACTCTGTCTAGATTCAGCGGCAGTAGATCTGGTTCTGGTTACACTTTAACCATCAGTGGTTTTCAGGCTGAAGATGCTGGAGATTATTACTGTCTGGGTTACCATGGTGATGGCATGTTCACACAGTGATTTATAGTCGTACAAAAACCTCCTTCAGTCTGACTAAAGGCTGCAGATGCAGAGAAATGATGAGAACTGGTTCAGTGAAAACATCACAGAAGTTACCAAGTAAAACCATCAAATATCTGAGGCTGAAATCACCAACTATAGATTAATTAATAAACACAGATGTTGATATTAGTTTTATAAATATGGATTATTAATAAGTTTTCACAAACACTAAAGAGTTTTTAATTTTTACCTAAATGATTTTACATTACAGGTTTCTAAAACGTTTTATAAACTTTAAGGAAATGAAGAGCTGAGATGAGACAACATTTGATCAAGAACATGAACATTGAAACACAAGAATAAACACAAAGACAGTGATTGACATAAATCTGCACTTTTATTGAAACAATCCATTTATTCCACGTTACATGAGAGAACATAAGGAAGACGAATGAAACATGAAAAGTAATGTTTGTGAATAAAACATGACACCCTGATGGTTCCAGCCATGAAGCTGCAGCTCTACTCTGAGCAGCGGTCAGGCTCCAGGGTTTGAGTGACCGGACTGTGTCCACTCTGATTGGCCTCACAGCTCACTGAGCCCGCCTTCCTCCACTGGCCAGCAGGGAGGCTCAGGGTGCTGCTCCAGCTGTAGCGGCCGTCCCCCCCCAGCTCCTCCAGGCTGCTGGACACCCCTGAGGACCTGCTGCTGCCCCCCACCTTCCAGCCCAGCCTCCAGGTGGAGGGGAAGCCCCCGCTGGCCAGACACACCAGTGTGACGCTGCTCTGCTGCTGCTGCTCTTTGGAGGGGGGGAGGACGGTCAGGGTGGGCGGCAACACACCCACTGGAGGAGAGAGGGGGAGAAAAGACGCAGCCATGAGAACCAAGGCTGCTGAAGACGCCTTGAGCTTCACTCTTCATCACTACTCATCACATCTTCATCACACCAGACTCTGAATAACCAATCGCTGAGATGATTTTCTCATGGTTAAACTGAGAGACCAAACATTCAAGTGGAAACAGTTCAAACGTCGACATCTGTTTCTTTCACTTCCTTTAAACTTCATGGAAAACAAATGACCCATGAACACAAAGCTGCTCTGAGTTTACTCTCTAAATATCAGTTCAGTTTGACACCAATTCAGGTTACAGTATAAAAATGAAGAAATTATCACAAACATGTTTAATTAACAGGAACAAATGACCCAGAAAAGACAAAAAACTGTGAAAAGAAGTAAAATTTTTGTTTTGATGTTAGAAGAATTAAAATTTAAACTATCCAAAGCATTGATAAAATAACTTTGATCTGTACATTTTATTGTTTCTCTTGATAAGTTTTACTGGTTGTTTGTTTCAGACTTTTCACAGTTGTGGAGCGACACAAACTTCTGAGAAGCTCAGTCATAAACTTCAACATTTACATTTTTAAATCAAATAAAATGAACAAACTTTTCTGGAAAATGAATGAGTAAAGTTAAAAAAATTAAATTCTGCTACTTTTATAATAAAGAAAAACTTTCTGGTACTTACAGTCAACGACAAGTTTGGTTCCTCCACCAAATGTGTACCACAGTGATACAAACTCATTGAGAGGCCGTACAACAACCTCCTGCACTGTCAGGAGACATGTAGCTGCTGAAATTATGTTTTTAAAGTGATACAAAATCCCAGTTTAAACTGGATTTAATCTGCAAATCATCCAACATGAATTCAGCTTTAAATTGCTTCATAATTTAGGAGAATATTTTCATTTTATCGCCAATGAGAATCAAAAGTTTCTTCCCATCCTGTGAAACTATGTTTAACAATTCAGCTTTTATTATGATTAAATGCTAAAACCATTTTCAGTACAATTTAATTCATAAAAAGATTTTAAAAACATCAACTTACATTAATATATTACATATTTACCTATGAGTTTAAGAAAAAGAGGAAAATTATCCTTGTATGTCCAAGAGAAATTTAATTTTAATCCAAGAAGTGAAAATCCTTCATGTTGTCTCTGTTTTATTTTCTTCTCTTCCAATAAGATGATGAGTTTTAAATCCAGTATCTATTAGTGTTGGTTCAGTGTCTCTGTTTGTCTGGTGCTGAGAGCTGAGAGATGATTTCCATAGAGTGGAGGCTTTGCATGGTCAGCTGATCCTCCAGTGAACTGAGAAGGTTTATAGTCCTGTGAGTTCAACACTGCAGGACTCAGATCTGTCAGTCAATCCAGCAGAAGCAACAAGCACCATGACCCTCATCACCATCCTAATCTGGACGCTGACCTGCTGCTGCTTTACAGGTTCATTCACTCAGCAACATTTCTAACATGATGTTCTGCCTTTTCTCTCCTTTCTTTCTGCTGACAAATGAAGGATTTGTTTTGGTCTGCAGGATGCAGAGCTCAGATCACTGTGACTCAACCTGCAGTGGAGACAGTTACACCAGGATCCACTGTCACTATCAAATGTAATTGTAACCCACTTGTTAACCTCCTTTGCAGTGGGGATGATTGTCTGCACTGGTATCAGCAAAAATCAGGAGAACCTCCGAAGCTCATGATCCGCTCTGTCAGCACACTTCACTCAGAAACTCCACCTCGGTTTAGTGGCAGTGGAAAAGACACTGACTTCACTTTGACCATCAGTGGAGTTGAGGCTGAAGATGCAGCAGTTTATTACTGTCAGAGTTACCATGAAGTAGACAGTGTGCGTGTGGACACACAGTGATTAGTAGTCGTACAAAAACCTCCCTCAGTTAAACTCCAGACACTCTGAGCTGTTAGGGCAGAAACTGAACAGACTCTGATCCAGACCACTGAACACAGAGATGAAACCTCACCATTGTTCGTTAGTTTAATATTTTATCCATCTATGGTCTTTCCACACATTAAAACCTCAACCTATCACAATAAAGCAAAACACTTCATGCCATTTTTATTCTAATTTTGATTTTTTGACAAAACTTAAGTCAATTAAGGACATACCTTATAATTTTCTTTGTTTCAAATCAAATAATCTTTAACACTAATGTTCCTCTTATTTACAGCAGCCTGCAGTTCTGATTTAGTTTAAGCACCAACAGAGATACTCTGCTTCTCTGCATGTTGCTGTCTTTGACATACATGTCAAATGTTTGAAAGATTTGTTGTTTTACGTCACTTATCATCCTGCTGACAGTGGCAGAGTAAATATGGTCAGTCGTCCACCCCTGATTTCTGTCTTTGTGATTTTATAATTATTGTTTCGACTGTGTCAATGTGCATGTTGAGGCAAGTAGCTTCACTAAAACCAGTGCAAATATGTCATGTGCATAACATGACATATTTTCTTCCATATTGTTTTACTTTAATTCAGACCAAATTTTCCCAAATTTATTTAAGTCATAAGGTAAACCTCTAGCTTGGGAATATTTAATCAAAATATCTTTACTTTGGTTTTTGCTATGCTGAATTTTCTTTCTGCGTCAGATTATGTTATTGCAGCAAAATGTTTTTTTTTTTTTATTGTGGACAAATCTTCACCACATTTGCCATTAACCCTGAAATCTGTAAAGAACTTATGTGCCACAGTAAAATTTGACAAATTTAATTCTTTCAAGCTGCTAAAGAGAATCAAGGGTAAATGAATTTTTACTACAGTCCTTAAGGTTGTTTCTGCATGTATGCTAATTTATGCTAGCAGCTGTGGAACCAATCACACTTTAAAATGTTTTAGTTGACAGCTTTTGAATAAACATCCATTTGGTCAGTGGAAGGGGGTAAATAAACGTTTTCCAACAAAGTACCGATGTATTTGAAGGACATCTTTCTGGTTGGTACCATGTCATGTTCCTCCAAAGCACAGATTAGTTTTTATTGGATTGTTCACAGTTGACGTGGACGGCCATTGTTTGGCAGGACAGGCTGATGTTGGCATCCCTGCTTGGATCAGCGCGCATCAGCCAGAGACGTCAGCGGACGTCGATTGACTGCAGAGTTAAGAAGTCGTGCACAGAAATAGACCGACAACTGGGAGAACAAAGACAAGCTGCAGGTTGCGGCATTTGGACGCCACTCTCGATACTTTATAATAACAGACATGTAGAAAAACATGCATTTCTTCACTTTCTAAAGGTCAATTCCAGATGTATGTAATCATTCATTAAATATCGACGTGTATTATTCAACATAAATGTAATTTCTGAAGCTTAAAAATATTAGTAAGTCACGCTAATGTAATGTAACTCTATGAAAGGCGTCATAGAGTTGGGCTCTGGATTCATGAATGAGAAGGCTTGGAGGTGGGTACCAATAATCTGCAATGGGCTATGAATGGGGCACTAATTGGTGCTGCTGTCTTTCCTTTAACCTCTCCAGTAAGCCTCTGTGGCTGTGAAGGAGCCTCTATTAGAGGGAGATAGGGATAATCCTTTTAGGCCGATGCTTTACCGGGAATCAGTCTGTCGACACTTCCTCCCTCAGACTGGATGAGCTCCTCAGTGCTTAGCGGGACCCACATCAGTTCAGGTTCACATTCTGTCCCCTGACTCACTTTCCTGTTGGGACACACTCGGACACCGTGAGGCCCTCGGAGAGCCTTCGGCCGTCAGTGGACTGTAAGCGGGGCGGGGGGCCCGCGGCTGGGCTGAGGACCGAGCCTGAAGCAGGGATGGAGACGTGGAAGAAGCTGTTTAAACGCGTGGTGTCTGTGAAAGTCAGGGAGTATGTGAAGGACTACTGTAAAAGGAACGGGCTGCTGACTCTGTCCGTGTTCGCCGTCATCACCGGCTGCGTTCTTGGATTTGCCCTGAGGACGTTCAACCTCTCCACGCAGGTACGAACGGGGAAGAGAATAGGGGAAAATCAGCACCAATAAGCACAGAGGTATCAGATTTTAAATAAAAGTACTCCGTTAGATTGTGAAATGTGTGAAAGAAGAGCACAAGCGCCTGTAAATCTGTGCTGAGGACTTACTGAAAGTCAGTTATGCAAGTGAGCGCAACTGGCAACAAGAAGGTCAGGTCAGATCTCAAAACACATAGAGACAGTTTAAATGGCTTAATTACTATAAAACATTAAGTTATATAAATATGTGTATGTCATTAACTCACAATCAGTTATCCAGAAGAATTTCTGATCTTAAACTCCTCAAAAAATTTTGTTTAATTTAAACACTATTATTGCAAATAATGGGTGCGTATTAAATCTGTTTTTTCCTGCTTAGTATCAGTTTGAAAGAGATGGTTTTATTTTGACATTGATCCTGACTTAGTTGTTCTTTAATGTAAATATATTTGTTAAGTTATTTACCTGATATACAACTGGAAATTAATTTTATATGCACAAACTAAGCAGATATTCATTGCTTGGTTTGTGCAGTATTTTTTGTTCTGAACTGCTGGTCACGGTAAGGTGAGGTATTCTTAGGAGCTTAATGCTTTTGGACAGGAACTGACTTATTGACGCACAGCCAGAAAGGTTCTGCAAGGAAATCCTTCAGGCTGAAGGAAGCTTACTGACTGAACAAATAATTACATAAGGATCAATGCAAAGTCAAATTGTCATTGCAATAGGTCTTCATTGAGTGACTATTCACCTAGATCAATTTGTAGAGGATAGTAAAGTGTAGAAATCTTCTTCAGATATTAAAACAAATAAGATCATGGTAAAAATGTTCAGATTATAAAAATTACACAGACAGATAAAAACTTGTATTTGCTGTTGATGATGTTTAGTTATTGTACATCTGTTCAACTGATTTATTAGAAATACTTGAGTATTCAACTGTTCTCAGGGTGGGTTAGCTCGCTAGCTGAAGCACTTGGGAGCTATCGACGAATCAATCAAGTTATTTTACATGGCACATTTGAGCAACAAGGAAGTTCAAAGTGCGTCGCATCATAAAACACAATTACCCCTATCCATATGCCTACAATTGTCCAAATCATCTATTTTACAAAGAGGTTTCACAATCACTCTGCAGTTCAGTTTTAATTTCTAATGATCATATATCTTCTTCTATAGAAGACAGCCAGGTTGGACAGAATACATTTAAAAAAAATATCTAAACTGCAATTATTATAAGCTTTAATTACTTAACTCTGTCTGACCTATTTGCAGGCAAAGATCTATTTCTCTTTCCCTGGAGAATTATTGATGAGGATGTTGAAGATGTTAATTCTGCCTCTCATCACTTCCAGGTAAGAACCAGTTAAACTTGTTGGACCAAACCTACGTGAGATGCAGTTGTTGGTCAACATTGTCTGAAAAGCTATGATTATTGTGGTATTTTGGCTGCCGAAATTGCACCTGCAGTCTTTGGTTGCTGGTAATAACATATAACAATCTTGATTTTAGCTTAAAAATATTCACAAAATTAAATCTGTCAATTATGAACCGAAAACAACTGATTTGATTTAACGGTTGAGCTTCAAACGGACAGCATGAGAGAAAATCTGCAGCCAAAACAGCTAAAAAAAAAAGCTGGCAAATAGAAAGTAGTTAAAGGTAAAAGAATGTGACAAGTTTGATCTTATTGCTTCTAATCTCCCATCCAGCCTCATGTCTGGCCTGTCGGCCATGGACACGAAGGCCAGCGGCCGCCTGGGTGTCCTGACGATAACGTACTACCTGTGGACAACCTTCATTGCCGTGATTGTGGGCATCGTCCTGGTGCTGATCATTCACCCGGGGACGGGGCAAGAGAAAGAGGGTCACCATGGAAGCACGGGCCCCGTCATGACCTCTGCCGACGCTCTGCTCGACCTCATCAGGTCAGCGCTCACATGTTCAAAAAAAAAAACTGCTCAGAAATTAAAGGAGGTTGCTTTGTGAGCAGGATACGAACGCAAATTAGTAGTTAGAAAAGTTTTACAACTTTGTTCAAGTAGGCAGTGATCCTAATGCTTTTCAACATGACTCGTTACTCAATTACTCAAGTGTTTAATCACATTAAATTAACAATATATCCAGTATGAAGTGGAATGGTTTCCACTTCCAAGCCACTTCTCTTTTCTTTTTTTTTTTTTTTTACAAAAAATCCAACAGTTTTGTGAATGTCTCTGACGTTTCTTAGAAAACATTAGTGAATAAACAGCATCATGATGACAGAGGAACACAGCGTGGATTTGTTTTGATCAAAATTAAGCTACAAAATCCCATAACTTTGTCATCCCACCCATGAAAAAATAAAGAATATGCCAACAACTACTAACCTTTTACTGCTAACATTTTTCAGAGAGCATTAATCAGAGAAGCAGAGAAGAGGCTTCATAAAAACCTGTCGATGGGAAGGCTATTATTTATGAACTTGAAAAATACGATCCTTGTGAATGAAGTTCAAAAACAAAACCTTGGTTTAAAAAACAAGGTGAATACAGATTCTCATGAATACAGATTTAACGTTGGAAATAAGGCATGAAGACAACTATCTACTCCAAAATATAACACTTTAACATCTTGAAACGTGGCGTGAACCTCGTTTCCTGAACCGGGACAAGATGTTCAGTTTTCACGTGGAGATAGATGATATACAATCATTGTAAAAAAGAAAAAAGAAAACTGTAGAAGGATGCAAAAGCATCCAGACAGGTGAGGAGTTCAAAACATTCAGCCAGAGCTGCAATGGAAGATTTTAAACCAGAACATCTTTGTGTGTTAGAGTGACCTAGTCAAAGTCCAAGCCTAAATACAATTGATAGTCTGTGGCCAGACTTGAAAAATTGCTGCTCACAGAAGATTCCTATCCTGTCTGAAATCAAACCATGTATTTTTTAATTGCATTTCTGTAAATGCAGTAGGTACAGTGATTCTTATGGCTATAATACAAGAAAATGTGAAAATGTTACTGTTATTCAACAGAGACACACAGGAAAAATAACCTGCAACAGGTTAAGCTAGCAGTCAAGTTTTTGAGTTGTAATAGGAAGCTGGAGTACCCAGAGAGAAGCCATGCATGCACAGGGAGAACTCTATTCAGAAAGAAACCAGAACATGATTCAAACTCACCTCCCATTACAGTTTACAGAATCGAAAGCAGAGAATGGGATTTCCCCTAAAACATCTGCGAGGGCCTCCTTCAAAGATGGTACGACTATCGTGGTGGCACATTTGAATTGAAAATAAACGAAAATCCAGTAAAACATCTTGGTTAAGTGACCGTTTTATCACAGTGTCATTAAAGGAGTGAGACATCATTCCTGAAGAATAACTGCAGCATCATTTCTATGCTGCAGTTGGTCTAAAAATAGGGCAATTATTCGTGATCTGCTAAGCCTGAACATTCCCAGAAGCTTTGCGCAGTTTCACTACAGGAGAAAGAAGTCACAGCGTTCTCCGGCTTACGGCCCGGCTCTCCAGGCCCGGCTCGACTAATACCCTCGTCTTAAAACTAATTATACTGCAGAGATGTGCGGTTTGTACTTTTCAGCCGCGTTACGTGTCTGATGACGTAGCTGCAGGGGCCTCTGACGCCTGCTGTATAAATAAATGCAGTCCCAGGACAGGCTGCAGCCTCGACCTGTAAACCTCTTACTGCCGTTTGGCGTAATTTAAGTGGATCCTTTGTTCTGCTGTCGTCAGGAAAACAAACTAGGGGAACAAAATAGTGATATAAAGAGGAACATGGGTCTGCTGGAAATGCAAATTAGTGAGGACGAAATACAGTTCGTTAATACAAGTAGTTGTTTCTTTTTCTGGGGTTTCACAGGTTGTTTCACAACTGGTGTACATTTTAATTTTCAGGATGTAGAATATGTGGTTCTCCCTTGAATATTTCAGTCTTGTTAAGTTGGGCTTGGCTCAAGCTAATCGGGGCGTCCTCAGCAAAACGAAGCTATCACAGGGATTGGGCCTTATAAAAGTATTCATACGCTCTCAGCACGTACTACTGTATGTGTTGACTACTGTCAAAGTGGAAGGGAAATTGGTTTGTTTTTTTCAAATAAAAATTAGTAGCTTGTATTTCTCTTTTCAGCCCATTTATTTGGAAACTACCAAAATAAAACCCAGTGCAACTATTTGCCTTCAGAAGTTTCCCAATTGGCCACAGAGTTCACATGTGACTAAATTAATCTAAATATAAATAAGGATAAATACAAAGGGGGCATCAAGAGATAGGATTGCAGTTAGCCACAAGATTTGTAGGGAACCCAGCAAATGGGGAAAAAAGATGCCAGTATAAGATCAAAATAAAACTTTTTAAATCTAAAACTATGAATGGTGAAACACGTTGAACACATGGTTCATGACCTAACTAAGCCTTTCACCTTCCGGCAAGACAATAACCTAAACACACTGTTAATGGAGCGGTTTGGAAAAGCAAATGCATAGAATAGCCTAGCCTAGCACATTTATGTGCTAGACTGGTCCAGTCAAAGACTTGCTGTAATTGAAGCAAAATATTAATCTACAAAAACTCGGCTTTGAGGAGCAGGATGCCACTTCTGCCAAGTCTGTGTCTTCTTTACTTTCTTTTAATATTTATGGTACATTGCAGGTTAATGAAGAAATGTGTTTTTCATATGAATATCGCTTTACATCTGCAAACAGAATATGCAGATGGCGTTTATAATTACGAAACCTGAAAAAAAGCCATTAATTTAAGCCATTAATATGCATTTCTAATGTAAGATTCATAATCTTAGTCCCACACACACAGAAAAGAAAATGCAACAGACTTGTGTTTTGCCAGCATTTTTTTGAAAATCTTATTTTGTAAGTGTACTAAAAACAATTTTTACAGTGTTTTAACCTGTGGTTTTATACTTGCCGTCTTCTCCAGGAACATGATCCCATCAAATCTAATTGAAGCTACATTTCAGCAGGTGGGAGACAAAAAACACACAAGCCACCTTAGAAACTAACGTCAGATGATGTCGACCAGTTTAAATCTTACATTTATTTTTGTTTCAGTACCGGACGGACCTGGTGCCAAGTGTGCAGAGCTCCAACGAGAAAGAGTCTCAGGCCAACTTTGTCTACGTCATGCCTGATTATCACAACCCTCGACTCGGCCACCCTGTCTTCCTGGAGATCACTCCCGCGCCCGACATCAAGTATAAAATCGTTCCCAGTACGAGCAAAGGCATGAACGTGTTGGGGATTGTCATCTTCTCAGCTACCATGGGTAAGAGAGTCACCTCCACACTAAAACCAAAATAAAGAGGAACAAAATGATCAGAAAAAAAACTTATGTCATATTACTAGAAATATGTTGTTTTGTGGCGTTTATTTGCAACTGCTTGATATCTTCTCTGCTACTTCCTCACTGTCCCACTATTTGGTAAACAGAAGAACAGCGAAAGAGTTTTACAGAGATTTTATTAGTTGTCGATTTGCCTTTTAAGTGATTTCCACAGGCTTTGTTTCTGAAGTTTAGCCTGGAACCTGCTGTCATCGACTCTATTCTTGATTTGAGTGGAGACAATGTCCATTTGAAGCATCCACTTTGCACACGAGGTGTATTTTCCCGATGCTGTTTCGGTACTCTAGCAGGACGTTCTGTCCTTGCGATGCAACATATGAAATTTCTTGCTGCAGTAAATCACCTACACATGATGCTGCCTCCTCTGTACTTCACTGTTGTGTTGCTTTTGGCATAGTGTTTTCTTCTCTGCTGAATGAACTTTAATCCAGTGTGAATGAAAGACTGGCTTCCCTGAGGATAATGACTATTTCACCAGCTTCAGTCAGCATCTTTACAAGGTCTTTTTGTCCATATGTGGTACAGAGAGTGAATCTTCTTCCTCAACAGTTTGACCTTTTTTGAACATTCTCATTGGGTCTATAATGGGACTTAATTGAACAGATAAATATGTTTTTTTGGGGGGGGGGGGGGCTTTTGGAAATGGTCCAGACTTTTTGGGGATCCACATCGCTCTTCTTTTTAATTATCCCACGATGTCACAGTGTGTTTGAGGTGTCGCCTTAAGATTCACATGCGTGGCCACATTTAACCTTTAAGTAGCTCACTGGCCATGACATCATCATCTGGGATATATGTCAAACTGTTTAAAGGCATCTCGGTCTTGATTTATACACACTTCTCAATTTGAAGAGAGTAATAAAAAATTCTGTCTTTCAGCATAAAAGAAAACCCGAAAATGTTTTTATCCACTCATGAAACAGTAGAAACATCTGCTGACTGCAACAAATGCGTCTTCGTTGTGTCTGATCTCAGGTCTGCTGCTGGGGAAGATGGGCGAACGTGGATTGCCACTGGTCAACGTGTGCCAGTGCATAAACGAGTGCGTGATGAAGATCATTAATGCGGCCATGTGGTGAGTTCGTACTTTCACTCACATGCGATCCTTAAAAAAAAAGAGCGATTACTGACAATCTAATGCGTCTAAAAACATCCCGCCGATCACATGGCGGAGCCAGATTAGGTTGAGAAACAAATCTTATCAAAGAAACGGCTGAAGGGTGAGCAGAGATGTCCGATCAGTCCTCCTGGCTTCACACGTAATCCTGCTAGAAATGCTACAATGGCGAAGACGGACTTCTATAGAAACAAGATGAAACAAGATTAGTTTCAATTCACCTAACTGGGGATGTGGTTGGGATTGTGGCCAGCAGAGATTCCTCCCCCCCCCCCCCCCCCCCACCCCCACCACACATGCAGAACATCACATCCACCTGTGCGCCACATCCATGTGTGATTACGAGCATCTAATTCCAAAGCCACGAGCATTAATCTGCTATTACAGCCTCTGCTCTTCTGAGACCTGGCAGCATTAGCGAGGTCAGCCACCTCTGCTGGATGAAAAGGTTCGGTTCAGTTCAGTCTGTGTCGCAGTTAATCCCAGAAGTGTTCCATGAGGTTGAGGTCGGCCCGGTCACATTGTTTCAAGGCAAACTCTGTAATCCACTGCTTTAAGTATCTGATTTCGAGGGAAAAATTTTCTGGATGATACTTTTTGCAGATGATACTGTGGTATTTTAGTAGCAAAAAGGCTAAATACTGTAGTGTGCTGGGATTAAAACAGTACTGATGGATTTATATATTTTGTTCCATTGAAAAATCATCCTAAATTATTTCCAGGCAACGTCCCAGGGACTCTGGTCTTCGCTGACATTTTTGGTATTTTCCTCAGAAAGGTTGTTGTCCTGAGCCATCAGACAGTGATTTGAAAAGGGTTCTTGCAAAATGCGTTTCTGTTTTTGTCACATCTTTATGTTTCAGAGCATCAACCCCATTTTAAAATCAGGGAATGTAAACTGAAGAAATATGTCGGGGAAAAAAGTGAAGCTGTGTCAGTAGCATGAAATTGTCTTTCTAGGCAATTTTGTCTTTTGCCTAGAAACACAAAATTGTCCAAATGTGGAGTCCACTGGACAAATGGGCCGTTTTAATCAATGTCACAAATGTGCATTTGAATCTGCATCAGTGAAATAATGTCAGACACAATTCATTGGTTAGTTGTGTGTGGCATTTCATTTTTTAGCTCTATTTTTAAATGACATACAAATCGGCAAACTCTAAAGTGAAGCCAAGGCAGAATACAATTTATTACATGTCCAGCAGGTGGAGACAAAGCTTAATTTTACCCGGAGTGAACTGTTACACTGTCAGCTTAAGACAATAATTAAGTAATAAACGTGTGGAAAAGCTGATGACTTCAAAATTGCTACTTTATGACTGATATTCCCAGTAAGATTTTTAGGGACTTTAAAAAAAAAACACAAGACTGAAAAAGTAATATTGAGCACAAACAAGCGCAAATTTTTATTTTTTACATAATTATTACACAAGTACAATTACATAGTTTGTGGTCTTCAAAACAATAGAAGAAAGCAACAAAAAAAAATTATACTTTTGCTCTGCACCATAATGTAAGGGACCTGTCTGAGAAAACAAAGATTTAGATGATGAAAAGATGCACCATCAAAAGGAGAAAGCAGGGAATGTTGTTCTCTACAATACCAGAGGAGAATTGGCACTTAACATTTAATTGCTTTGTAATCAGTAGATGCTTTCTTGTGTTTAGATTGATCAATAAAATGAAAACAAGGTTTCCTCTCTTCTCTTTGCAGGTACTTCCCCTTTGGCATCGTGTTCCTGGTCGCAGGAAAGATCTTGGACATGCATGACCCAGCCCACCTAGGAGAGAAACTGGGCATGTACTTCATCACCGTCCTGGCTGGTCTGTTCGTGCACGGCCTCATCCTGCTGCCTCTCTTCTACTTCTTCTTCACCCGCAAAAACCCCTTTGCGTACATCCGAGGCCTGCTGCAAGCCCTCGTCATTGCTCTGGCGACTTCGTCCAGGTGCGAGAGTCGTTATCGATCAATTCTTAAACTTGAAGAAGTTCAGTTTGACAGAGTCATCTAATTCGTCACTGGCCGTATTTCTCTGTAGCTCAGCCACGTTGCCGATCACAATGAAGTGTCTCCTGGAGAACTGCGGGTGGACCGGCAGATCGCCCGCTTCGTCCTGCCGGTGGGAGCCACCATCAACATGGACGGGACGGCCTTGTATGAGGCCGTGGCAGCCATATTTATCGCTCAGGTCAATGAGTACGACTTGGACTTTGGCCAGCTGGTAACCATTAGGTGAGGACGGACACTGACGATACTGTCCTGCCAGTTGTCCTTTTTAGAACCAACTAACATCTTCCATCTGTTTTTTTTGTGTCCCCTTCATCAGTATTACAGCAACAGCAGCTAGCATTGGGCAGCTGGCATACCTCAAGCAGGCCTGGTTACCATGGTGATAGTCCTGACCTCTGTGGGGTTACCACCTGCTGACATCTCCCTGATTGTGGCTATCGACTGGGTTCTGTAAGTCTGACCTAAATAATAATTAAAAAAAGAGAAGCAGGTGGCGTCAGCTTGGGCAGTGAGTGAAGGTTTTTCTCGCTTGGCGTTGCAGCGATCGGTTTCGGACGATGATCAACGTTCTGGGTGACGCATTAGCAGCTGGGATTATGGCGCACTTGTGCAAAAAGGACTTTGACAAAGCAGCAGCAGCTGCCACAGCCAATTCGTCTGCTGGTTCTTCTGTCAGTAAGGAAAGGGTAAGATTTGTTTCTGTTCATTATTATGACCAGCCTGGACTCTTCTGTAGATCTTGACTAAAAAAAAAAGTCGACCTCAGTAACTATTATACCGCCGTCTTCTTCCCTCCAGAGAGACACCGTGATCTCGTTTGGCAATCAGAGCGTGGCCATGTCCGACGCGCCTCTGATCACACACCGCTGTGACTACGTCTTCGAGGTGGATGGGGACAACGTGCTGGAGAGGCCCGTTCCCTGCTACAATCTCTGCCAAGTCTGAGCCCCCCGTTTTACTGAGGGAACTGAAAGGGATTCGTGAGATTCGTTCATCTCCAGAGGACATACTTGAAGCACAGGGAGCTTAGTTCTGGGAGGGAATACAGTATATCTTCATAGCAAACCGAGGTGTCAAGGCGGAGTGGCTTAACGTATATTTTGCCAGTGCCATGATGACTTAAGAAAACCTCCTTTACTGTGTACACTGGATGAGGGGAGCATATAATGTTTAACCTGAAGAACGGGCTAATGAGTGGAAAGGAAGTATGAATAAACCAGATGTGATACGAGTGAATACCGATCGACCTGTGGTGACAAGCAGATACAAACAGTCCTTATAAAATTGACTCCGAGTTTGATTGTAAGGTTTAAAGCTGCCTTAATATGAAGCTAATAAATGGGAAGACTTGAATGTTGATAGAAACCGTTTAGAAAAACTAACAGGAAGTTTAGACATTCTATATTTAAAAAAAACTGTCAACAGGCACAAAATCAATGCAGAAAAGTTGATTTGAATGTTGAATGTACAGAATAATTTCTGTTTTTATACGTGTACTTTGAGATTTGTGTTTGTTTTGTAATAAAATTCTGCAATACTCCAAGAGAAGATTTAGTTTTTCTCACATTTAATTTTTCTAAAGAGGACCTCTGCGTTATCCTCCAGGTAGTATTACCCTTTGGTAATGCACTGTAGTTATTGTGAATATGCTATTTTCAGGACATGTTACAGATCAGGTACAAAACACACAACGCTTGCTGTTATTGAACTTTACTATTCAGACTTTCCCCTTTTCATTTGTCTTATTTTACCAAAATAAATAATAAAGATTGGTTTAGATTTTAAAAAATGTTCTTGAAAGTGTATTCTTAATAAACAGAGCTTCAATAACTTGGTAAACAGATTAAGTGTTAAATGTAAAAGAAAACATTTAAACATGGCATTTTTAACCTATGACACAATGCTACAGTTGTTCAACAACCACTAAACAAAATTCACAGTAGGTTTCTGAAGACATTTAATTTTAGTAATTCTGTAATTTTCCCACATTTTAATGAAGTTAATCAAGGTTAGCAGACATTAATGAACTTGAACATAGTGTTAAACATGTTCATAACAAAAAGAACAAGTTAATAACCCTTTAAAAACACTAGAATATGTATCAAGTCTAATGGCGTACACTCAAATAAATAAATGCCACTTCCTGTATTTTACACTATTTTATCATATAAATTAAGGCAGACTGCAGAATGTTTCGACTGCCTCTGAAACAAACCTCAACATTTCATACATATCAAACAAGACTGCAGAAAGAAAAGAACAAAAGCACTAACATGTCAGTAAAAAACAGAACCTGTAAAAAAAGAAGTTCAAGACTATCGCCTGCTTTAAGCAAGCCTTAAAATATTGCACAGAGGTAAGGACGGTGATATAAATATGGATACTAGGAAGCAAAATGTCTTATTTTTAAGACTTTATATGAATTTTATAAATCAAATTACCTAAATCAGGGTGGAAACTTACTATTTGAATTCACATCAAGTGTCGGATTTAAAAAGTGGCTTTAAATATAAACCAAACGTCTCTTGGGCCAGTTTGTGTTAAACTTCAATAAAACAAAGTCATGCTGAACTTTTGTACGCCAGGAGTGTTCCTAAATCATTTGACGTAAGCAGAAACATCTAAACACAATTCAAACCTCTCTTGATAAAAGCAAAATCTGCTCACATATGAGCAGATTTTTACATGAGATCATTCAAATATTTTCATTAAATAAAACTTGTGTCACTTTACCTAACCTCAATGAATCAGCCTAGAAAATATTCAATGTGCATCACTAAGATTCTTGAAGATGATTCTTGCATCTAATATATTGACTAGATTTTCTAATCCTGCCTGACAGAGGCTTAATTTTTTTATTATTATTTCTTATGTACCAGAAACTCACGTTCTTCTTGAAACGTCTATATAGTCTGAACAATTCCCCGAAATTGTCTGAATTGGTTTTGGTCCACTTAATTTTGAATATTTGAACGTGATCTTGTTGCCATGTCGTTCAAACGTTGGGACGGTTTCTTTTCCCCTTTGAAAAATCACTGCTTCGGGAAAAAACAAAAAACAAACAGAAAAACAACAAAAAACAAAACTCAAAATAAATGTTCAAATAAATAAAAGAAACAAACCAAACAAAATGTTCAGCAAAACAAAAGAAAATTTAATGGTTTAATATTTATAATGAAACAATCAAAAATCAAAGAAACAAACAAAAGCAAACCTAAATTAACAAAGGCCATCAATTTTTCCTACAAATTTAAGATGAGCTCTCCTATGCAAGTTATACTGAAACAAAAACGTAGATCTCTACAAAGAAAAGTAACTAAAACAAAAGAAAATAACTGAAAAGGAAACAAAAAGAAAACAGGAGAACTGAACAGGGGGTTGATGTCAGCAAGCGTCAGACGTACCGCTTGGAAAAAAATTTATCCAAAATATTAATTTACTACATCACATTAGAAAAATCTTGATTTGTTAGATCTCTGGCTTTGGTCCGTTTTTAGTCTTTTTAATTGTATTTTTATTTATTTTTAAACAAGACTCATGCAATACAACAAAGAATAAAATACATTTTTAGGGGTAACAAAGCAAAAGGATTTTTGCTTCCAAGCTCCTCGTAGTTAAAATGTTGGTCAGAGGATGAACTAATGTTTTACGTTAGCATCAAAAAGGTTGGTAACCAGAGCAACTTCAAACAATAACTGGTTAAAAGTGCTTTGCTATTTTACACCAAACAGATCGGTTTTCGATTTAAAACAATTTAAGGCCTCCGTTTCTATGTGAACAGATCAGATTGTTTTGTTTTTTGCTCTATATTAACCACTGAATTGTGTTTGCCTTGAACAACTCACAGGATTCCTGTTTAAATCATCTTTGCCCAGTAATGAGCCCTCTGTCGTCCTCATGCTTTCCTAAATGAGAATCATGCAACACGTATAACATAACAGTATTTTAGCTTCAGAGAACAATTTCAAAAGTCTATCTGTGGGATTACGTCTTTACGCACTCAAAATAAACTGAAAGTGAGTGACAATAATAATAATAATACCCTCCAAAAAGAGTAGAATGATACTGGAAAAACAACAGAGACGAGAAAAAAAATACACACTGTTTTTAGACAAGTACAAAGGTGCAGAAGACCGAAATTCTCAGTTTACTCTGAATATGATTAAACCAAAAATGTGCCAGCCTTTGGCATTTAAATTTACCTTTCTACGAAGAGAGAGAGAAAGAAAAAAAAAAAGAAGCCTGACAGCACATTTACTGCACCCTTCTACACCCATTGTCCAAATCACTCTACTTGTGGCCCTTGCTAGTCTTAAAGGACACTTGCAGTATCTTATCTCCGAGCCGGTACCCGTTCAGGCTGGTGATGGCCATGGCCGCCTCCTCGTAGTTTGTCATGGTAACGAAGCCGAAGCCCTTGCACTTGTTGGTGTTGAAGTCACGAATCACCTTGACATTTGTGACTGCGCCGAAAGGGCCAAACATCTGCCACAGGATGCTCTCGTCTGCTTCCTGGCCCAGGTTGTAGATGAAGATGCACCAGCCAGAGGAGGAGTTCCCGGGAACGTTCACGCCTCCCATGCCCCCCATGTGGTCAACGCCCATCGGAGAAAACCTGGGAACAGCAAGGATTTGCATACACTTAGGAATACTCTGAGAATGGCTTACACTTTGTAGCTTGACAATTGATTCATTAACTGGATTTTGTTTATTGGACCAATAGAAAACAAGACATAATTGCACATTGGAAGAAATGTTAAACTTTTCTGATAAAACCAAAACTTATATTTTTGCCAACCTATAAAAACAGCATATGTAACTCTGAATGTTGCTTGCCCACCCATAAAACATGGTGGTGGCATCATCATGATGTGGGGTCAGAGTGGAAGAGAAAATAGAGCTAAAAACCCTGTAAAATAGAGTCAAGAGTGGATAACAACATTCAATCTTACGAGGCTCCATCAGACACTAAAATTGAATCTGTAGCAGGCGAGGTAATCTCGACGTTAAAATGCTTGCCACACTTTTCAGATCTTAAACAGCAAAATGTGTGATTTTATTCAATCACATAAAGTCACAATGAAACACTCAAATGTTAAGTTGTAATGTAATAACTTATGACTGCAGAGCTTTATTCCAGCACTAGAGTAGACAATCTTTAACACATCATTATGAATTTTCTTTAAATATTTATAACGTTTCTCACCTAAACCGCTGTGCCTGGTGGTGGAGTGGCCCCCCGAAGCGCCGCGACTGATTGTGGTAGAGCTGAGAGATGAGCTGTGTGTTCTTCACCTGGTTTGGGTTGGCCGCAAACTTCACCGTGATGGGCTCGGCGGCGCCGGGCGGTTTCTGGCCGTTCAGGCTCTTGACGGCCTCTTCGGCCTCGGCTCGCTTATCGAACCGGATAAAAGCCACGCCGCGGGACACACCTGGGAACAACGGAGCAAATCGTTACAGCATCAGAAGCACACTTCAGCATGAGAAGGCCCGCGCTCTGGTGGCTTGGGCTTGTGGAAAAGAATTAATGTTTCCAATTTTTGAGAAGCAAGGAAGTCATTCACCTGTCGTACCTGAAGACTGATCAACAAGTACTCTGGAATTTATGATACGCCCGAAGCGGGAAAACATTTCTTCCACATCCTTCTGAGTCATGGCCTTGGGCAGACCGCTGATATACAAGTTTGCATCCTTTATTGTGTCAGAGCTGGGCCGTGCATATGAAACCTGGCAGAAGGAATAAATACTAAATCAGCCTAAATTTTGGGAGGGATATGAACGAAATTTTTTTTTTTAATTTACCAAAAGAGGCAACATTTGACCAAAACACTTTGGCGAGTATCTAAAGTGTTTTAAAACACTAACTTCACTAGAGATACGTAAAAAAAACATATTGTATCCGAAAAAAGAAATTAAAGTAACTTGATAAAAAATACGTTTTTTCTGGCTCTGATTTCCCATATTGTCGATCAGACCAAAAATTACAGCACCATAATCAAAGAAATCCAACTTTTAAATAACTACAAAAAAATAAATATGTTAAAACGTTAAAAAAAATATACATAAAAAGGCCAGTCAAAATCAGACATGTCAGAAAGGGAAGCGAGTGAGTTGTGACGTCACAATCCCTTCGTCAGGCTGACATGTACTAGCTAGTTAGCGGACAGCACAGGAACCACAGGAGAGTGAAAAGAAAATAACATCCTTGCTTTGAGAATTGTAGAACACCTTATTGCACGTTACCTTGATAGTTTTGGACTGTAGCCTTAGTCCATTCAGAGTACTGATAGCTCTTTCTGCATCACTAGGGTTAAGATAGTTAACAAATCCGTACCCTAAACTGTGGCCTAGAGAAAAAAAAAGGAAAACAATAAAATAAAACAAAAAAACGTTGTATAGTTCAAAATAATCTGCAAACAAATATCAAAAACCAAAACAAATCTTAAACATTGCATGGTGTGCAAAGTAAACAGACCGTCATAAGTTAAGAGAGAATTGGATTCCTTCCAATAGCAAAACTCTTATGGTGGGTCAAAATATACGAGCAAATTAAGCAGGGAGTAAATCTGAAACAGTTTAAAAGAACAGAGAACAGGCAAGAAAAGAGAACCCAGGAAAGAAGTCAGGAACTAAACCTCACAAAGATAAGGTCATCTACAAAGACAAGGTCCTAAACACTCAAAATAGAAATCTGACGTAGCTAATGAGAGCTTTTGGTCAAATAAATAAAGTCTAAACCACAAGAAGTGAGTGTAACCCATGTAACAACATCATTGAGTGGTTCGTCAGGGTTACGAGGTCAAGATTAGGCCTCTAGGAGTCACATGTCTTGTTTGCTTCCTTTGACAAATAAAATGTTTTTGTTTTTGCTGCTGTTAACTCTACATACTCTATGGTTTATCCCTGGCTTGTTTGTTGCATGTGTGTTTCTTCTTCACAGTTCTGCCTACCTGCCATTTTGTCTCGCACCAGCTTGGCCGACTCGACCTCTCCAATGCTGTTGAAGAGGCTTCGCAGCTCATCTTGAGTCATGCTCTGAGGCAGGTAGTTCACTATCAGGTTAGTCTTTGCATCCTTCGCCTCATCTCCTCCCATGTGATCTTCATAACCGTTCGACATCTCATACACGTCCTGCAAGTCAGCCAGTTGGCACCAAAAACAAACCATGATAAGCACACGGGGGTAGACAGAACGGGGAATTGAGAGATACATTATATGTGCTTTTTTTTTTCTTGTATTGTGACAATATGCAGGTTTTAAGACAAAAGAACAAATCAATCGCACACAATTTAACACAAGAAATCGATCCAAGTTGGTTTGAAAATTAATTCACTTCCTATAGAAATTTCCTTAATATTTTAAAATGATATAAAAATTTTATTTGTATAGCACATTTCAGCAGAAAGGCATTTCAAAGTGCTTTATGTAATTAAAATAAAAACAGAAAAGTAAAGATATAAACATTAAAAACATCAAAACCAGCACTCTAACCCTGATTTAGCCATAAGCAACTTTAAACGGATGGGTTTTAAGTTGAGATTTTAAAGCACCCAGTGTTTCAGCTGTTTTACAGTTTTCTGGAAGTTTGTTCCAAATTTGTGGTGGGTGGAAGCTGAATGCTGCTTCTCCTCATTTTGTTCTGGTTCTGGGGATGCAGAGCAGAACCAGAACCAGAAGATCTGAGGGGTCTAGGCGGTTGGTACAGCAATAACAGATCTTTAATATATTGTGGCGCTAAACCGTTCAGTGATTTATAAACTAACAACAGTATTTTAAAGTCTATTCTCTGAGCTACAGTGCCAGTGTAGAGACTTTAAAATTGGTGCTATGTCTCTATCGTCCTGGTTTTAGTGAGAACAGCAGCGTTCTGGATCAGTTGCAAATGTTTGATTGATTTGTTAGTCAGACCTGTGAAGACGCTCAATGCGGCTCAAAGGAAAACACATGGATGAGCTTCTCTAGATTGTGCTGAGACACAAGTCCTCTAATCCTAGAGATGTTCTTCAGGTGATAGAAGACTGACTTTGTGACTGTTTTAATGTGGCTCTGAAAATTCAGGTCAGAGTCCATCACTACTCCCAGGTTTTGAGCTGATCGCTGGTTTTCGGTTGTAATAATTGAAGCTGTGCATTGATTCTAGTTCAGATTAATATCAAAATGCAATTTGATATCAATCTGAAATAGACAAATAGCAAAGAGTTGAATGCTTTTGATCATGTATGCAACACTTATGATAACAATCTATGATTGTGTAATTGTCAGTAAAACCTTTTTCTTAAAGATAAAGATACATGCATGGTAGCCTTGCAATTTTTAATCTGCCTTGTTGCTCATGATGATTGTATGATTTTGTATTAGGGAACAACATATATAAAACCCATCATCATCATCATCCCAGTCACTTTGTGCACAAAATTAAAAATCACAAAAGGCCAGACGCATGGGAGTGTATGTTGCTGTACTATAAGCAATTAAATTATTGATTTAATGTGACTTGTTTCAATATTTTTTAATTTTATTCAACATAAAAATCTGAAAATTAGTACAACTAAAAAAACTTCTGTTTTTCTGAGCGAATTTAACCAAACTTTATTACTCTTATCCAGCCTTTATATCCCAATAAGAGGCAGAAAATAAACAGTAGGTGGAATTGTTTTTGATAATACAAAAAGAACAAAGACGCGTTGAAATCAATTTCAATAAAACATCTTTAAGTTACATTACTCAGGCACTGAACTAGATTTAAACTAAGCGTGTCTCTGTAGACACTTACAAAAGCAGACAAGAATTAAATAAATAAAATACAATTTGAGCTGTACAAGGTGGAAAATGTTCAGTTTTCTGTAAAGTCAAAGGAAGCAATCCACCTCGAAATACTTTGTGTAACCAGAATATTGTAGGAAGAATGTGTAGAGCTGTTCTAGTCATAATGACAGAACAACACTGTTCCCATTTTTCTTTCTTTGCTAAATCGGTCAAATCTAGTTTGGAAAGTTTCCCTGGTATCTATTAAAAGCCCACAGCAGGACTAAAAGAGAATGGCAACAGATCAAAAAGCTCCTACTGCTTTTTTCTAAAACAATGTTTTCAAATTGGATTTTAAGTCAGCTGCTGCCAGCTGAATTAAAATCAAGCCTGAAATGGAAACTAATCCATGACTCAACCTGACTGAGGACCATTCAAACCAGTGAGGGACTGTGATTGTGTATTCCAGTGAGCGAGACGCAGAGCATGAAAGAAAGTCCTGTATCAAACCAGTGAAGGAGGGAGGAGTTGAGCAACAGAGCTGTGTGTGTGTGTGCGCTTCACATTTACCATAAAATAGACCCACTTTTACGGAAAAAGTAGACGCAAAATTGCAAAAAGTCTCTGCTGGGTTAGAAATCAGCGACTGCAATTTGCACTTGACTTTTTTTGTTTATATATATATTTCGCAAACAGGTTAAGAACTACTACACTGCTTGCAATGGGAGCAGGGGATTAATACTCACTTTAAAGTACTTATTGTGTCCTCGACGAACTGCCATGAAGACACTTCACTGCTCCTGAGGCTGAGCGAAAATAAGACAGAAGTCAGAGAGCGTGGCTGCGACGAAACATGTTGGGCTACACTAGAAAGGACAGCACACAACACGGGAAATACTCTGATAACTAGAAACCTGCTCATCTGCTGTTGATTGAAAATAAAATGATGGTTTTGAGAAGTTGTTCTACAAAGACTAGTAAATGCAATAGTTCATTTCAATCAGACGCAACTAAAACTAATCAAAATCTTAATTGTGGAGCAATTCCTATCAATGTTTGAACATGATGTGGATTGTTAAGATGTGGCTTGTTTGATAAAAGGATGGTAATGAAATAAGATGAAGAGTGAAAGGAAGCAAAACAAAAAAAAAAAAAAAACTGAAAAGATCACAAACTCTGTAGGATGATTGTTAAGCCAATGACTGGATGAGTCCCATTCATATAACCATTTTATGATGGGTCAAAGTAATGACACAACCAAGCAAGGTTCCCCCAGAAAACTTGCTAAGCCCGGTGGTTGTGTGCTAGGGCAGTCATTCATCAGGCGGGCCGTTGTGTTTTTGAGTTATAAAATGTTTAAAGTTGACAGGAACTTTGAAAATATCACTTAATAATGACGTGTTGTTGAAAGAATGACGCCTCAACACCAACTATAAAGTCTTAAAAATGTAAACATTTTAAAAAAATAGACTAAAATAAAAATGCAGCATTAGCATTGCTAAGCCTACAGGGGGCACAAGCAAAGCCTGGTGGCCCATCAGGCTTATAATACACTTGGGGAAACCCTGACCAAGGATTCATGTATTAATGCTAAAAAAAAAAAAAAAAAAAAACAAAAATAAAAGGCTTCATTGAGGTAGAACACCCTCCTTCATTTTTACTATAATAACGTCATTGCAGTCACTGTGGTGCTGTGTAGCTGTGTTTTTCTAGTTAAAGAAGGACACCTATGACACTCCTAAACCACTATAAAATAATATTTAAATAAAGCCATAGAAAACACAGAAAAAGCAAAGAAAAGTGAGTGAGTCTTAACGATCCATCTTTCTCAATGTTCAGAATTAAACACGCCTTCAAAAACTTAACTGGACATGGATTTAGATGAACATGTGAAAGGTGTGACACTATGAGAGTTTGCAGCACTCTGAACATTTCAACAGTTACTGGTCATTTACTTCATCATGATTTCCTAATATAGTGCGGACTTATCAGAGGTTTTGTTTCATAAAAACCAATGAGGTCAAAAACAATTTGACCAGCAACCAATAGAAATAAGGCGTTCCATAAAATCTTAACACTAATACCCAAATAAAATATAAGTAGAGCATCTTTATTATTAATGTCCATTAATTACTAGGATAATTAAACTACAACAAAATGGTTAAATACACAGCCACTAAAATGTGTGTGTGCAGGTATTTATAGGTTTGGTTAAATGTCAACTGCTAGGTAAAAAAACTGGGGTAGAAATTCAAACAGAGACAATAATTATCAATTAGTAAATCAAGTAGGATACAATCTATAAACAAATTATGATCCGGGAATTAGGCTTACACAATATTAGAAAAGATTCAATATGTGATAATATCTAACAATATGGACTGCAATAAATTGGTGAAAAAGTAAATATCAACTCCAATTCAGACCCCAGGTATCAAGTCTTTCCAACTACTAGAAAAGGGATGGAATTACTTCCATCACAATAAGGCTTTCTTGAAAAAGTAGCTTTTTGGTGCACTCTGTTCTTTTAGCATTAAAACAACTTAGTTATTTCTTACTTGACCACCTTTAAAGTTCTGACATGTGATGCAATAAACAAGTGACAGATAATTAAGTACCTAGGTGTTAAAGCTAACATTTATGGAAACGCAAACAGTTTGTTGTAATACAGTGACATTTGTTTATTTGGTACCACAGGTAGCGGTTTAAAGAATAGGCTAACAATGTAAAAATACATAAAATTCTATGTGTAATTCACTTTTTTAAATATAGCTGAACTTGAGGTTGCAAGTTTTGCTTTCACAAAACTATATTCAAGTACAATTTTAAGAAATAAATTAAAAAAACACACTAAACAAAATCAACCACATATTCTGAAAATTTACCCCCTGTTAAACACCAAAAATAAACCCATTTTATACAAGCCAACCTAGGCTTGAACTGTGAAAAGGTGCTCATCTCATTCAAGAATGTGCCTTTAACATTTACAATTGAAAAGGATGCATAAAAAAAATCTTTAATTTTATTGCTCTAAATGTAGAGTAACAAAACCTACTGTTTACTTATTTATCTTTAAAAAGTAGATAACTAATCAAATATAGTTTCAGTATACTTGTTCAATATTTCATTGGACTATCTAAAATGTTTTAATATCAAGAATGACTGTGATTTAGTCACAACTTATCACATAATCCCAAAATTTCTGCTTTTCAAATGCTGTAACTATTTTTAACCTGCACACATAATCTTGATAGCATTTAGGCGACATTTTATAGATATACATGTTTATATCTACCATATCTTACGGTGGATAACCCCAATATCTACCATAAGATTAGACTGTAGGGGATATAATGGTGTTACAACTGAAAAACATGTTAGATGGATGATAAAAAACTAAAATTCTGGAGAAAAACATGCAGATTTAATGGAGTACTGGACTTTGATAACATCACTATGCCAATTAATCGCATTATTCCAAAACAAACATTTATGCTAGATTTCCAAAACCAGTTCTGGTCAGTCTTTAATGCAAAATGTAATTGGCTGTCTTAATAACTATGCCGTTGCCATGGTGTAAAGAAACATCCTTTAAGTCCAACAGTTTCCTAACTGGCCGGTAGCAAGATTTATTTTTTATTCTCTGCAACTTTACAAAGGCGCCAACAAACTAATGAGGATATCTACTTGAGTTTACCGTTTTTATATTCCTAGCCAATGCCGTTTTCTTCGACTCGGTAATGCGCAGAGGCCTGAGTAGCATTACAATGAATTACTGACTAGCATGCTAGTGAGCTGCATGCGTTCGTTCCCGCTCAGAAAGATAAAAGGCTTTGCGGTGAGATTACGCTGAAACTAAAGTACTTAGAAATTGTAATTTCAATTGCAATAATGACCATAAACATCGTAAATATTAGAGGAAACGTGTCTATCCGACAGAAATTTGCTAGGTTAACTCGAAGCACCGTGTCCCCATTTTAGAGAGCGTGTTGTTAACGTTCGTCTGTCGCGGCGCCGAAACCCCAGCGGCCTGCTAACAGGCCTCGGACGCTAACACCGCTAGCCGTCGGCTCCCTGGGCCCAAAAACCAGCATGGCGCTCACTCGCATTTTATAACCTTTGCGAAAACCCAAACCTAGGAATAGACCAGTAACGCGTTTCGATAAAAAAAATAAAGTGAACATTTCAAATTCTTACCAGCTGTATGGGGTACTTGCAGTTTGTACTCCCTGCTCCTATTTCTATTCCTTCTCGAGAACGTTCCCTTCAAGTCGGTCTCACGTCGAGAAAAAGCAGAGGAAGGAGGACGTGACGACGCGACGCCTCTGCAGGACACATTCGGCATGGTCCTAACTTGGCCGGCCTCCAGAATCTCCAGTCAACGCTAAACTAATTTAAAATCCACACCAGAAAAGTAGATTTTTTTATGTTCATTACAAATTACAAAAACAAAAAAACATTGCGAATATTTTTACATCTGCTGGAAACAGTGATAATGCTTGGAAAAATGAAACAATTAACAAACCCTGTTTTATTTTGTAAAACGCTATAAAGACTGCTGGGTATGAAGCACAACTTCATTTTCAGTTTTAAAAAGGGTATAACTTTAAATAAATGAGTAAATAAAAATGCATCCTATAGCACTTATCAGTGGAAGATGGATGACAGTGTGCATTATGCAAAAATAGACAACATCTATAAACAACAAGAGATGTATATTTAGAGCAAAGAGGACAGTGCAACAAAAGCTAATTAGGTTTGTACAGTTATATTTATTCATCATTTACAAGTCAAATATCAGCATTAGGCACTTTAAAAAAACATACAAATACGTTTACCCAGACACAAACAATGGATCCACAGCAAGATAATTCATCTTTTTGATGTAAAATGATCCATGTGATAATGATTGCAATAATATTTAATTCCTGAAACAGTGGTGAGACCACCACTGTTTGGCAGTTTAATTATCCTTTAGAAAAGTAGGATGTATTTTTGAATTGAACTGAAAACCTATTTCATATTTGTCTAGGTGTTACTCAGTGCTTGATATTGAAAACGTTCTTCCATCGTTATCATCTGTGCCGTCATGTAAAGCAAAACCACCTGCATAATAGAAAAAGGGAAAGCAAGGTTTAGTTATCAGCGAAAATATAAATCATTACAGAAAAATAAAAACTATAATGAAATAATATGGGGTAAATTGCACTATGCTTCTGGGCTGTTCCCGAAAGAGAAAATGAAATACTTTGGGTGTTCTTTTGGTGATCCTGCATGTCTCCTACTTTTTGTTTGCCGTGTTTTTAATAATCAAAGTTTACAGTTGTATAATAATTCCACTTTGGAAAAAAAAAATCATCATATAAACCCTGAAAGTTCATGATGAGTGCAAATGTTATCCTTACACACACTTGGATGCGTCAGAAGGTGATGTAAATACAAGAGGGCAGGTAGATGACGCCATTACATACTTGAGTTTATAACCAAAGATATAACTGTTCTTTCACCTTGTGATACTATAAAGGTAGTAAACTGACATCATCTTGTGGAAACTCTTTTGTCACTTGAGATGCAGTTAGATGATAAAAAAATTTCACGGTCAAAGTATTTTCCCCCTTACAGATTTCCTTTTTCTTTGTTTCCAGTCACATGTGAATGTTTGAGCTCCATCCATTTTGAAATCAAAGATAGACAGATTGAACAAAAAGAAAATTTCGAACGATGATTCCTTTAATTAGGGATGAAAAAACTATTTGAACCAAAATTGCCCTATGTGTAAAAATATAATTGCTTTACTTGTTAAATCATTAATTTTTGGATCAAGCCACACCCATGCCTCATATACTGCCTGACATGTAAAAACAAATTAACCACTTTCTTAGAACCTGGCTGGCAATATTAGGCAGAAATCTCCAAAATATTACATCAAACCTCCATAGAAGACATCTGAGAATAGGTGAGAAACAAAGTCTTTGACCTTCTTAAATCTGAAACTGCTGAAACATCAGCGAGTCCACTTCTGAACAACTTTAAAAATAAAAAGCAACAAAAACTGAATGTTTTAGAGCGGTCTACTCAAACTCTGGACACAAATCTGATTGAGAGCCTTTGATATGACCATAAACAAGCTATTCATGCTTAAACATCCTTCTGTCATGACTGATTTAAAATTATCCTGCAAAGGACAGCATGCTGCAACTCATCCACAGTAAGAGACTCATCCACATGTAAGAGACTCATTTACAGATTGTCAGTGTCTTAAATTTTTTACTACATATATACGTCAAATTAAAGACTGTTATTAAATGCTTTGCACACACCTCAGTCAGAAACCCCAGGAGGGACGTCCACATGATAAACCGTAGGATGAACTGAAAAGCCATCTCCAGCTTCACCTGACAGCCCTGGAAAAAGAAAAAAAAGACACATTCAGTATAAAAGTTATATAGATACAAGTGAGAAAGTGGCTTTTATGGCCTGTATAATTGATGCAGTTTTATCTACCTGATGGTAAAGCTGCCATGGCTTGGTACAGACTGCCTTTACATAAGAGGAACGTGGTGTTGCAGCAGCTGTGAGGAACCGCATCTCCACCGGTTTTATTGAGCCAAGATTTGTCCAGCCAGTCAGTGTAGTTTCTGACCCCGCAACAGTGGAGCTGATGCAGATCAGTTCAGTAAGTTAGTAGAAACTTTTCAATAAAGGTTGTGATTATGATGGCTCCCGTTGCTGTATGTCTGGAATGGGGCTATTATGTTTCTGAACAACGTTAGGGAAACATAATGGATTTTACTTCTTTATTCTGACAACTTAAGAGCCTCACCTCCTCTTGAGCAACATCAACAATGCGAGAGTTTCTGTCCTGACTGCTGCCTGTGTATTTCTGAAACACCTCGCCGAGAGACGCTGTGTCGGAATCCAACTAAACAAGAGAACAATTGAGTTTGCACCTTCAGGTCAAGACGTATCAAAAAGGACAAACATTTGTGCAGGCGGAGTACCTTTCTGGACTGGACATAGGCCAGCGCAGAGGCCGTGCTCCCCACGCAAAAGATCACAACCAGCAGATAAACAAACTGGAGAAGAAAATGTCTCAGTACGACGCAGACATGCATTTACCCTCAGTGGCGGGGATAAACCTCACCAGTCCTTGCAGACAGCGGGAGTGTCTGAGGCTCAGCCACGTACCGAGGAAACCGGTGAAGAGCAATAACGCTGCGCTGCAGATCGTGAAGACTACCGGGAGGAGGATGTAGGTCTGAGAAAAAAACAAGCTGTAGTGTCTGTACTTCATCAGGAGGGAGACGCCGCTCATGGCCATAACCATCCCCACAACCTTGCAAAGGAAAAAAAGAAGAAGAATGTTGTATCATAATTGAATGTTTTGGGGGAATGTCTTTACAATCTATAAGCTCATCCAGTTGTTTCCATAGGCGACTAGTTTTCATGCTGTAGATTGAGTGAAATGTTGACGTCTATAGTCCCATAGAATCTCTTTTGTTGGGAAACAAGACAGTCATTAAAATTTGCATTTCAACATTTGCTTCTTTTGATCCTCTGTGTTCTAATGCTTTAAAATTTGCAATTACAAGTTTTCTCTTTCATTTCCTGTAAAGCACTTGAATGACCTTAACCAGTAAAAATAAGCTTTTTCCAACATTCACAAACATAATATTAAATTGTTAACCTTTTAAAATTTTTATCACATTATGACCATGAACTTATTATGAATATAATTAAGATACATTAGGTAGACAGAGTGGTGCTTTGTTATCAAATAGAAGAAATATATTTAAAATCTCTTACCAAAACAAAAAATCTGATAAAGTGAGGTGTGAGATTTTATCCAGCCCCCATTACTCTGACAATGTCAAGCAGAAATGATTGGAATCAGTAATTTAACCAAATTGTTATTTATCTTTCTAAGGATCTTGAGTTGTTGTGAGGTTTATCATTCAGTCTTCCTTAGACTTTTCCTTTGATTAGACCAGCCTTGTTTCTGTTTTACATTATGTCAGTCCTTTGTGATTCATCCATCCATCCATCCATCCATTTTCTTCCGCTTATCCGGGGTCGGGTCGCGGGGGCAGCAGCTTCAGAAGGGAGGCCCAGACTTCCCTCTCCCCAGCCACTTCTTCCAGCTCCTCCGGGGGAACCCCAAGGCGGTTCCCAGGCCAGCCGAGAGACATAGTCCCTCTAGCGTGTCCTGGGTCTTCCCCGAGGCCTCCTCCCGGTGGGACGTGCCCGGAACACCTCACCAGGGAGGCGTCCAGGAGGCATCCTGACCAGATGCCCGAGCCACCTCAACTGGCTCCTCTCGACGTGGAGGAGCAGCGGCTCTACTTTGAGTCCCTGCCGGATGACCGAGCTTCTCACCCTATCTCTAAGGGACAGCCCGGCCACCCTGCGGAGGAAACCCATTTCGGCCGCTTGTATCCGTGATCTCGTTCTTTCGGTCATGACCCAAAGCTCATGACCATAGATGAGGGTGGGAACGTAGATCGACCGGTAAATCGAGAGCTTTGCTTTTTGACTCAGCTCTCTCTTCACCACGACGGACCGGTACAGCGCCCGCTTCACGGCAGACGCTGCCCCAATCCACCTGTCAACCTCCCGCTCCCTTCTTCCCTCATTCGTGAACAAGAAACCCAGATATTTAAACTCCTCCACTTGAGGCAGGACGACACCCCCTGACCCGGAGAAGGCACTCTACCCTTTTCCGGCTCAAGACCATGGCCTCAGACTTGGAGGCACTGAGCCTCATCCCGGCCGCTTCACACTCGCCCGCGAATCGCTCCAGCAAGAGCCGCAGATCACGATCTGATGAAGCCAACAGGACCACATCATCTGCAAAAAGCAGAGATGCGATCCTAAGGCCACCAAAACGGATCCCCTCAACACCTCGGCTGCACCTAGAAATTCTGTCCATGAAAGTAATGAACAGAATCGGTGACAAAGGGCAGCCTTGGCGGAGTCCAACTCTCACCGGGAACGAACCCGACTTACTGCCCGCAATGCGGACCAGACTCTGACACCGGTCATACAGGGACCTGACAGCCCGTATCAAAGGGCCCGGTACCCCAAACTCCCGGAGAACCCCCCACAAGGCCCCCCGAGGGACACGGTCGAACGCCTTCTCCAAGTCCACAAAACACATGTAGACTGGTTGGGCGAACTCCCATGCACCCTCCAGGACCCTGCTGAGGGTGTAGAGCTGGTCCAGTGTTCCACGACCGGGACGAAAACCACACTGCTCTTCCTGAATCCGAGGTTCGACGGACCCTCCTCTCCAGGACCCCTGAATAGACCTTACCAGGGAGGCTTAAGAGTGTGGCCCCTCTGTAATTGGAGCACACCCTCCAGTCCCCCTTTTTAAACAGGGGGACCACCACCCCGGCCTGCCAATCCAGAGGAACTGCCCCCGATGTCCATGCGATATTGCAGAGTCGTGTGAGCCAACACAACCCTACAACATCCAGAGCCTTAAGGAACTCCGGGCGGATCTCATGGGCCCTGCCACCGAGGAGTTTTTTGACTACCTGGGCGACCTCGTCCCCAGAGATTGGAGAGCCTGACCCAGAGTCCACAGGCTCAGCTTCCTCAACAGAAGGCATGTTGGTGGGATTGAGGAGGTCTTCGAAGTATTCCGCCCACTGACCCACAATGTCCCGAGTTGAGGTCAGCAGCACACCATCCCCACTATAAACAGTGTTGGTGCTGCACTGCTTCCCCCTCCTGAGCCATACGGAAGTCTGTCTCCATGGCCTCTCCAAACTCCTCCCACGCCCGAGTTTTTGCCTCAGCGACCACCCGAGCCGCATGCCGCTTCGCCCGCCGGTACCCATCAGCTGCTTCTGCAGTCCCACAGGCCAAAAAGGCCCCATAGGAGGACTCCTTCTTCAGCTTGACAGCATCCCTCACCGAAGGTGTCCACCAATGGGTTCGAGGGTTGCCACCGCGACAGGCACCAACAACCTTGCGGCCTCAGCTCCGATAAGCGGCCTCAGCGATGGAGGCACGGAACATGGTCCACTCAGACTCAATGTCCCCTACCTCCCCAGGAACGTGTTCGAAGTTCTGCCGGAGATGGGAGTTAAAGCTCCAACACACAGGGGACTCCGCCAGACGTTCCCAGCAGACCCTCACTACACGTTTGGGCCTGCCAGGTCTGACCGGCTTCCTCCCCAACCACCGGAGCCAACTCACCACCAGGTAGTGGTCAGTGGAGAGCTCCGCCCCTCCCTTCACCCGAGTGTCCAAGACATACGGCCGCAGATCCGATGAAATGACGACAAAATCGATCGTCGAACTGCGGCCTAGGGTGTCCTGGTGCCAAGTGCACGCATGGACACCCTTATGCTTGAACATGGTGTTTGTGATGGACAAACCGTGACGAGCACAGGAGTCCAACAACAGAACACCACTCGAGTTCAGATCTGGGGGGCCGTTCCTCCCAACCACGCCCCTCCAGGTCTCACTGTCCTTGCCCACGTGAGCGTTGAATTCCCCCAGTAGAACAAGACAGTCCCCAGGAGGGGCACTCTCCAGTACCCTCTCTAAGGACTCCAAGAAGGGTGTGTAATCTGAACTGTTGTTCGGCCCGTAAGCACAGACAACAGTCAGAACCCGTCCCCCCACCCGTAGGTGGAGGGAGGCTACCCTCTCGTTCACCGGGGTAAACCCCAACGTACAGGCGCCAAGATGGGGGGCAACAAGTATGCTTTGTGATTCTAGATTGTTTATTTTTGGTGCTTTAGTTTAACTATGTTCTCTAAAGCTACTCATTCTTTAGTGTTACATTTATTTCCCAGTCCCCTCTCCCTCGCCCGCTGTGTCACTTTCTCTGCCTCTCCTCATTTAGCCAATCAGTCCAGGTCCATTGTTCCATATTCACTCTCCCAGTACTTAAACACATCTTCTTCTCTCACTCTTTGCTGGTCCATCCTGTTATACCCTCTTATTTTACCCATCTCCTCCCTGTTTGCCTTTTCCTTGGATTTATGTTTTTTGTTCTGCTCTGGCTCCCTGTGTTGTTTTTGTAAGTTTTTCATCATTTCTCCCATTAAGATACTAAATCTACTCGCCGCCTCTGCCTCTCTGCATTTGTGTCGACCTTCAAAGACGCATATCCTGGCGATCTTAATATAAATATATCTGTCCTATAAAAGGCTTCCTAGATTTTTCACAGCAACACGAGTGAACAAATGCTATCATGAACACAAGCTACGGCAGAGTTAGGTTTTAAGACGAAACATTAAACTTTGAACATCTAACGAGTTACTCATCGCACAAAGCAGAGATAGCATGGTGCAACAGCAAACTAAACACCATAAAGTAACACGACAGGCAAAGAGAACATTAAGAGAAGCACTCAAATCAGTCAAGTTTATTTGTGTAGCACATTTCAGCAACAAAAGCTCATCTTAAAACCCATCTATTTTACTTGGCTTTTAACTCCAGCAGGATTTAGTTTTAAATTGTATGTTTGTTTTTAAATTGTAAGAGTTTTTTTATTATTATTGTTATGTTGTGTTTTAATGTACAGCACTTTGTACCAGATGTAGTTGTTTTAAAGTGCTTTATAAATAAAGTTGGATTGGATTAGAACAAGGCAGTTCAAAGTGCTTTTCATCATATAAACAGAAAAATACAAAGCAATAAAAGACACCAGTTAACCAGTAAACTTTACATTCTGTCAAGTGCCATCGTAACACATCAACATGTAGGTCAGTATTTCAGTTGTAATGATTCAAAAGCAAATCTAAACAGGTGATCAGAATGCAAAAAGCTCATATCGGTTGAGAAGACTGGTGGGGCATTCCCCAAATCTGAGTTTTGGATATTGAAATACAAGTTTAACAGAATGCCTTGAGCCAGCGTGACTCAGCACGAGCTGGGGATGAATGAAGACTGGATGAATGAAGGTTCACCGGGAAAGATGTGCTACTGCAACTGGCAGGAAAGATGGCTCCAGTATTATCTCAGGAGGACTGAATACAAACTGCTTTCCCCCCCCCAGATTTTTATTTGCAGTATTTTTAAGACATGTACAATTGAAAAGATATTTAACTAGACTCTCTGAAATATAACAATGTTTTTGCCTGGTTGTCTTTGTCCATTGGGGTTAACTATATTATTTTCTTTTAATAAAAAAATTATTTTAGCAAAAAGAAAAAAAAAAATCAACACCTCTATTTTTGCCAAAAGATGACTTGGGAATAAATAAATACTTATAGCAAAAATTATTTAGGTCATTGTTTTAGGAATGTTAAGATGTTTAACTTGGTAAAAGGAAATATTATCAATGTGGCGATTTTGCCCAAGTGGCACAAAGTTTGCAGACCACTGGTTTTTAGTCTGATTTCATGTGAGACAATGAGGAAAGTAAAATATCACATCTCCTTCATAACAGTGTTATCCCAATAAATAGCGGGTAGGTGTGTGGATGTAACATCATTGCTTTTATGTTGATGTTGAAAACAGAGCAGACTCAATGTGAATGTATCCTTTCCACATGAACTGAAACCGTGTATAAACAGTTCACCCCACGTGACGGCCCTCACATGATGCGTCACATGACAAAAGAGTCAAGCGAGAAAGCTGTGAGTACATTAAGCGAGTATAAAGTTTCACAATAGGAACAAATCGCTGGAGAAAAGGAAATAAGTGAAAGTGTAGCTGAAAGTATAAAGGTAGGTAATACTTTTAAACAAAAAAAACTGAAAAGAGAAAATCTTACCCACAGAAGTTGACACATCAGCTGAAATAGTGTTTTAAGCCGGTTTTCTCTCCAATCACACATTTTGAATCTCTCTGGTCACCAACCATCGATAGACGTGACCTGCCGACGTGAGGATGACAGGAAGAGAACTATGTTACACTGAAGAGGATGATGGGCCGGGTCACTCCTCTGGCAGCATATTTATTCAGTTTTAACAGCAAAGAGAAAATACAACGGTTACAGTTTGCTCCGAACATCCGTATCAACAAGCTGTCCTCTCAGCACTGGCAGACTTCTTCCGCCCGCCAGAGCGTCACCTGCTGCCACACACGGCGCTACAACAACTACACATACATCACCATACAACTACACAAACATACTTTCATTAACTCACTGAACTCAAACCATATATCCACTGAGCCTACATAAGCGAGCCGTTAGCCTCGCTCCTTAGCCTGGTGCTAACTCCGGCTCTACATCTAGCTGGGTAATGCAGCTATACTGAAGCACCTTTGTTCTTTCGTTCCGTGCCCAGCGGAGGCTACTGGCGGTATGAGCCATACATTCTACTACTCAGCTTACCTGTAAAGAGAAAATACAACGGTTACAGTTTGCTCCGAACATCCGTATCAACAGGCTGTCCTCTCAGCACTGGCAGACTTCTTCCGCCCGCCAGAGCGTCACCTGTTGCCACACACGGCGCCGAGCGCCCTCCGCTGACAAAACCCAAACACTGCTAAATCTAATAAATTCTAACACTAGTTTCTGGCTGCGAGTGATTGTCACAAAAACAAAATGGGGGGGGGGGGGGGGTTACTAGTTTTATGACTCACTTTCATAGTGCCACACTCTCTCCTCACAAAATTAAATGTCTCCTGACATTTCTGGTTGCACAGTACATTAAACCATAGCCTTAACACAGTCCCACAGCCCATGGTCTCCAGAAGGCGTTACTCTTAATAACCTGAGTCTTAGTCACTTTGCAGTCCCTCTGAACCAAAGTCGGCTGACCTAAAATGTCATAACTCAGTACAAGCGGTCTTTCACTTTGTCTATGGGGTCGCTGTCTCACAGAGTCAGTCTCACCTTTGTTGGCAGCTGAAATGTCAATCACTGCCTCACCGCTCTCTGACCTTCCAAGGTCAATGTCAGGGCGTTCCTCTTCGCTCTGTAGTGGCACAACCTCTTCTTGAACATGGAGACTGGGTTCAGGCTGGAACGGCTCCGCCAAAGGGTTGAGTGGAGTCTGCCTCTGTCACTCTGGGACATCCCTGAAGTGCCACCGGTACATGCCGCTGTAGTAATCATCTGATGTGTCACTATTTCCTAGATGTTGCTCTGCACATGGGCGTCTCAGCTTTTTCTTTGTAACAGTTGAAGCATCTTTTCGGGGCTGAACAGTCTGTGTTGATGGCTTTTCAAGTGGTAGGAAGTCGTAGGGCAGTAGGAGATTCCTGTGCACCACCTTGTCTCTCCCTTGTCCAACTTCAGGACAGATTCGATACACTGGGTTGTCATCTGCTTTTCTCTCCATCACTTTGTAGATCTGGTTCTCCCAATAAGACTGGATCTTCGCAGGTCCCCCTCTGGGAGTGAGGTTCCGGAGGAGAACTCTGTCACCAGACTGAAGATCTCTCCCCTTAACTCTCCTATCATAGTATGCTTTTCCTCGAGCAGCTTCCTTGGTAGCCGTTTAAGAGGATACTCTGTAAGCCTCCTGCATTCTCTTCTTCCAGCAGCTAACATCGTCATCATAGTTCATATGAGTTTCATCTTTTCTCAGATTGAAGAGCAGATCGATGGGCAGGCGAAGGGAACGTCCGAAGATGAGGTAATATGGGGCGTAGCCTGTTGCCTCACTCTTCGTACAGTTGTACGCAATGGACAACTTTAGGCAAGGACTCTTTCCAATCCTCCTTCTCCTTGTCCTCCAGGGTCCGCAACATGGACAGCAGGGTACGGTTGAACCTCTCCACCTGTCCATTACCCTGTGGGTGGTAGGGAGTCGTATGAGAACCCTGGGTACCTGAGAGTTCTTTCAATCTTGCCATAAGCTTGTTGTCAAATTCTTTACCCATGTCATGGTGAAGTCTGGTTGGGAAGCCAAACTTGAGTGCAAAGTCATTGAAGAGCTTGTCAGCGACAGTTTTAGCTGCTTTGTTCTTTGTCGGATAAGCTTGAGCAAACCTCGTGAAGTGATCCATGACAACTAGTATATATTCGTAGCCATGCTTGCACTTTTCCAGGTGGAGGAAGTCTATGGATACCAGCTGGAACGGGTAAGTTGACTGGATCGAGGTCAGAGGAGCACATGTCTGCTTACTCTGCTTCTTCTTCTTGAGACACTCACATTCTTCCGTAACAAAGTGTTCAACATCTCTTGCCATCTGCGGCCAGTAAAACCTGTCTCTGATCAGATCAAGTGTTCTCTCCACCCCTAGGTGGCCCATGTCTTTATGGAGCTCTTTGAAAACCAGGGGACGATAGGCTTTAGGGACCAATAGCTGCTCTCTGCAGGCTGTTTTGCGGCGCAGGATACCATGTTGGTCAACATGAAGCTTCAAACACTGCTTGAGTAATGTAGCTACTATAGGAGCCTCACCTCGATCCTACTTGGTCTCCTACCCTGTGACTTGTACCAGAGCACTCCTGACAGGACCTCATTTGCTTCCTGGGCTGTGCGGATCTCGTCTGGCGTAAGAGGCTGATTGGTGTTGGAATCTTTGATCAACTTCAGAGCACTAACATAGATAACACCAATGCCTTGACACGGGTAACTCTGCTCCACCACCACAGACTCCATAGATGCGCTTATGGCTTCCTGTCCCACTTCAGCTGTACAGCTCTTCATGTAACTGTCAATGTCCAATGGCATTCGTAACAGCCCGTCAGTGTCTGTGTTGGTCTTGACTGGACGGTAGCGGATGGTGAAGTTATAGCTGGCCAGCTCCGCGACCCATCTGTGACCCGTGGCATTGAGCTTTGCAGTAGTGAGCACATATGTCAGCGGGTTATTATCAGTGTACACCACAAATGATTGTGCATGGTACAGATAATCCCGGAAACGTTCACAAATGGCCCACTTCATTGCCAAAAACTCTAATTTGCCAGAGTGCAGGAGGTACTTTTTCTCTGCTGGACTCAAGGTGCGGGAACCATATGCTATAACTCTCATCTTGCCTTGCTGTCGCTGGTATAAAACAGCACCTAACCCAATTTGAGATGCATCACAATGTAACACAAAGGGCTCTGTAAAGTCGGGGTACCCAAGGACAGGAGGTCTGGTAAGTGCATCTATGAGCTGGCTCAATGTCTCTTGGTGGGCACTAGTCCATTGAATGGGTGACCGTGACGGTAAGTGGCCTCTACTTTTCTTCACCCCCTTCCTAGTCTTGTCAGCTGGGACTGAAATAGAGTTCTCAGAGGTTGGAGGATTAAGCAGGCTATAGAGTGGATGAGCTATGCGGGAGAAGTTGGCGATGAAAGGCCTATAATAAGAGAGAAAACCAAGCATTTGACGTACCTCTCCAATGGTGGCAGGTGTTTTGTCCTTTAAGGCCATCACCGGGGCCAGCTCTGCTGGGTCCATTGTGTAAACCTGGCTTGTAACTAGCTTGCCCAAAAATTTGACATTTCTTCTGAACAGGTCACATTTCTTTGGAGTCAGCTTAACGTCATGCTCCCTGTAACGCTGGAGGACAAGGCGGATGTGCTCTAAGTGTTCTTCAAAATTGCTGCTGTGCACCAGGTTGTCGTCCAGGTACGGAAGGCAAATGGTGTCTCTGAGACCTGCCATACAATGTTCCATGCTCCTCTGGAACTCAGCGGGTGCGGAGCTCAGGCCAAAGGGAATGCGCACCCATTTCTAGAGCCCCCAGGGTGTGATGAAGGCGGTTAAGGGGCGGCTCTCATCATCCAAAAAAACCCTGGTGGTACGCGTTGCCTTGATCTAACACTGAAAACCAGGAGCTCCCACCCAGTGCATCCAGCATGTCCTGAATTCTTGGTATTGGAATGACGGTCTGGAACTGACTTGCGGTTGAGCTGTCTGAAGTCACAACAAAGCCGAAGAGCACCATCTTTCTTACAGACACACACCACAGGTGATGAGTAGGGAGACCTTGATGGTGTGATCCAGCCTTTGTTAAGCAGATCTTGCAGATACTCTTTCACTTCATTGTGAAGAGGTTTTGGGACTGACATGTAGGTTTTCTTTACAGAACTTGTGTCATGAAGGGTTATATGCATTTTCAGGGAAGGCATGCAGCCTGCATGCAAATGCCTCACATTCTTCCCGCAACATCATCTTCACAGCTGTTTGTTGACTTTCTGTCAAGTGCTGAAGATCCACTGGTGGATCCCATGACTTTGGTCTCTGTTGAATATTGTCCGACTGTGTGTTATTCGGGATGTGTGACTCTTAACTTTGAACTCTTTTTTTCCTCTTGTGTCCACTCATTTACTTTTGTCTGAATGTCTGCAGCATATACAGTCTGCGCTGGGATGCCTTAGGGGGGCGTTTGGTTGAAGGTAAACTTTATTGTCAATAATAAAATAATGGTCAGTGCAAAGTAGCCTGCAAGTTATTTGGTGGGGGCAGTGGCGCAACTACACATATATCGGCGCATAAACGGCACCCGTGAAGTTGCGATGCACTTTGCCCCCCTCCCCCCCCCCCCCCCCCCCCCGAACGATGAACGAAAAGTTGCGATACACTTCTCCCCCCCCCACTGAACGAGAAGATGCGATGCGATGCACCCCCCCTCCCTCCGCTGAACGAGAACTCGCTACCTGTACCTCGTAACGTGCGCAAGGTGAAACCTGCAAACCCACTCTTTGCGCCCCACTGGGGGGCGTTGAGGGACCTGGATAAGGGCTAGGGGGGTGCTGGGCCAAAAAGGTTGAGAAACACTGACCCAGAGCATGTGGGCTAACATGTGCCCGTGCATAGACTGTGGTAACTTGATTTGCTCTCAAAGGCACTCTCTTTACTCCAGTCTTTACCACACCTGCCTCTGAGTCTTTTTTGCTGTTCTGCACCAGTCTGACAACATTATGTGCAGTTTGTACAGTTATTTCAAATGCTTTACTTACATAGTGTGCAAGTTGTTTTCTTCCACCTTTGGTCTTTACTTCTCTTCTGTTGACAACAGCTTCAAAAACATTGTAGCCGATGATGGGATCAATGGCCACTGCTGGGTCACTGGCTACCAATATTGGCACTTGCAACTCACTGGTTGGTGAACAATCACTGTCTAATCTGAAGCTGATTTCTATCCAGCCAGTGTAGAGGATGGTTGTGTCATTTGCAGCGAACACTGTGAGCGTCTCATTGTCAAACATTTCTGGCACAGGTCTGACCACTGTGTGGGGAAGGTGGTTCTGTCGCCAGTTTTCATTTACAATGCTGGACTGCGCCCCTGAATCCCACAATACTTAGACTGGATGGTTGTCCATAAAACAGTTAACAGTACAGCGGTTTCCCACCAGGCTTACTAACCTTGACTTTTGTTGAGGGGGTAGATAATGAACTTCAATTAAAGGTGATAAGGCAGCATCTGGCATTTCATTGGAGGATGGTGGTGGGCTTGGCTGCTCATTATGGGACCATGGATTTTGGACTACTGCTGGTCCCACCTCAGTAGCCCTTCCTCGTTTCCCATCAACGGTCTCGGTGCTCGGCATCCACGAGAGTAGTGGCCCTCCCGCCCACATTTGAAACAGTGCCTACAGTTGTCTCCTTTTCCCTCTTCTCTGCACTTCTTACAACCTTTTTGTCATTGTTTTGGTGCCATGGTGTGGGGACTGGTTTCCATAGCAGCCACAAACATCTCTTTCATTTCTTTGCGAAGTTCTTCTATGATCTGCTGTGTGTCTGTTTTAGTCTCTTTATTTTTAACTGTTTTCACAGCCACTGTAATGGGGGATTCTTTGGGTTTCGGGTGGCTTTGAACAGGTGTCAAGGCTGTCTGGCACGCTGTTTGGAGCTCTTGTACCTTGACTGCAGTGGACCTTCTTCGTTTCTCCAATCTTTCGTTTTCTAGCTTTGAAGCTTCGTTAACTTTCTCAATCAGTTCTTCATCTATTATGGTCATCTTACTTAGGAGAGGTAGCAACTGATACTTAATGGAGTCACTGATTAGCCCAGTTTCAATGGAGCGGAGAAACTTAAGCTGAATTGTGGTCCTGCTGTACAGTTCATCGGTCTCCTCATTTGCTGCTTTCCATAGAAGTTTTTCTTTGAGCTCGATAGCACGAAATACAAAATTTAGGGCAGTTTCTTTGGGTTCTTGGGCGATATTGAGAAGCTGATGGTAAAGTTCAGTGGGGCTATCTACTCTGTAGTGTCCCTTTAGTATGTTGAGCAGTTTGCTAAGGGTTAACCCACGTGTTATCTCCATCATGTCTCTTAGGGGCATCCCTGGACTGATGGCCCTAATTACTGCTTCAACTACTTCAGTCTCTGAGTGTCCTTTTTCAATCCCATTTTCGATCTGGCGTACTAAACTGAGGTAGAACAGCTTATCCTTCTGCCCACTCTCTCCAATCTGGCCAGAGATTTAAAACTCCCTCCTCAATGTTACCTCCTGAAGAGTTTGTTTTGGCTCTGGTTGGGTTTTGAGTGGGTAATACAGTATGTTGCCTGGACTGAAGTGGTGCATGGAATAGTGTCCTCACGGTCTACCTGTGGCACAGACTCTTGAAATGAGGATTCCTCTTCTGACCGACACATTACTTTACTCAGTCTCTGTTTCTTTATAAAATTGTTCCACTTGATCCTCTTCTTCACTTTTCTCTATCTCATCAAACATGTCCTCTGCCAACCCGATGAGTGTCCTTTTGGTTTTACTTTGAGGCTCTCCGCTGTCCAGGCCGGAACACTTCAGCTGCCTGCAGACGTCCACGAGAGGCTCTCTTTCCAACCAGGACAAGGCTGCACTCATTCGATCAAGCAGAAGCTGTGCTGCTTCCATTTTTTTTTTCTGGTTAGTCTCTTGGGAAGGAAGGTGGTTGGTGATGGTGTTAATTCACTAGTGTCACCTCCTGGCTGGCTCGCCAAAATATGTTACACTGAAGAGAATGATGGGCCGGGTCACTCCTCTGGTAGCATATTTATTCAGTTTTAACTGCAAAGAGAAAATACAACGGTTACAGTTTGCTCCGAACATCCGTATCAACAAGCTGACCTCTCAGCACTGGCAGACTTCTTCCGCCCGCCAGAGCGTCACCTGCTGCCACACACGGCGCCGAGCGCCCTCCGCTGACAAAACCCAAACACTGCTAAATCTAATAAATTCTAACACTAGTTTCTGGCTGAAAGAGGTGAAGTCAGTTCACTGACACGTGACGCTTCCGGGTTTTTTTCACGTTCATATGAAAAATGGAAATGGTTTCCTCTCGTTTTTCTTCTTTTTTTTTGCACTTCTATAATTTCCCTGAACGTGATACCATTGACTCCACTGTTTAACCAAGAGCGCCCTCTAGAGGAATAAGTGAACAATAATGACAAAAAAGGGCTGCACAGTCGGGTTGCAGCAGGAAGGGCCTGGGCTCAATTCCCAATTGAATACAAGGAGTTTGCATGTTCTCCCTGTGGATGGTTCTCTCCTATAGTCCAAAAAAATAAGTAAAAAGAAAATGAAAAATACTATTAGGTCACACCTAAATTCTCCCCAGGTGTGAGTGTGTTTGTGCAGTGTTGTTTGTCCTTTCTGTCTCTGTGTTCCCCTGCATGGACTGGCGACCTGTCCTGGGTGAACAACGCCTCTCGCCCGTTGACTGCTGGAGAAAAGAACCAGCAAGCCCTGCAACAACAGTAGGGAGAAGCGTGGATAATGGATGGATGCATAAGAGACAAATCGATACCTTACACATGTTCGTTGACCTAAAGAATTAATAGAGCCTTAAAGAAACACAGCAATGGTTAAAATTGTTCTTCTGTTGTTCTAATTGATGCATGATAAATGTTCTGACCAATCAAAGCTCTAAAACAATGAGGTGCAATGGTCTGTATCAGAGTTTGTTCTTCCTCAGCAGCTGAAGTGAATTTCTGCTCTAACATTTCAGAGTGTTTGCAGTCTGACTGAGGAGATTTTTGTACGGCTACTAATCACTGTGTGAACACTGGGGCATCATCTACTTCATGGTAACTCTGACAGTAATAAACTGCTGCATCTTGAGCCTCAACTCTACTGATGGTCAAAGTGAAGTCAGAGCCGCTTCCACTGCCACTAAACCGAGCTGGAGTTCCTGAATGAAGAATATCCGCCCCATATACGAGGAGCTTTGGAGGCTGTCCTGGTTTCTGCTGATACCATGATAACATAACATCTAAATAAACATCCTGATTTGTTGTACATCTAATAGTGACAGTGGATCCTGGTGTAAATGTCTCCACTACAGGTTGAGTCACAGTGATCTGAGCTCTGCATCCTGCAGACAAAAACAAATCCTTCATTTGTCAGCAGAAAGAAAGGAGAGAAAAGGCAGAACATCATGTTAGAAATGTTGCTGAGTGAATGAACCTGTAAAGCAGCAGCAGGTCAGCGTCCAGATGAGGATGGTGATGAGGGTCATGGTGCTTGTTGCTTCTGCTGGCTTGACTGACAGATCTGAGTCCTGCAGTGTTGAACTCACAGGACTATAAACCTTCTCAGTTCACTGGAGGATCAGCTGACCATGCAAAGCCTCCACTCTATGGAAATCATCTCTCTGCTCTCAGCACCAGACAAACAGAGACACTGAACCGACACTAATAGATACTGGATTTAAAACTCATCACCTTATTGGAAGAGAAGAAAATAAAACAGAAACAACATGAAGGATTTTCACTTCATGGATTAAAATTAAGTTTCTCTTGGACATACAAGGATTTATTTTCCTCTTTTTCTAAAACTCATAGGTAAATATATTATATGTCAATATAAGTTGATGTTTTTTAATGTTTTTATGAATTAAATTCTACTGAAAATCAGTTTTAACCTTGTAAACATAATGTAAGCTGCAATGATAAACAATGTTGAAATGCTGTAAAAGAGAAAAAGGAACTTTTGATTGTCATTGGTGATCAAATAAAAATATTTTCTTAAATTATGAAGCTTTTTAAAGCTAAATTAATGTTGGATGATTTGCAGATTAAATCCAGTTTAAACTGGGATTTTTATCACTTTAAAAACATAATTTCAGCAGCTACATGTCTCCTGACAGTGCAGAAGGTTTTTGTACGGCCTCTCAATGAGTTTGTATCACTGTGGTGGACTTTTGGTGGAGGAACCAAACTCATCGTTGACTGTAAGTACCAGAAAGTTTTTCTTTGTAGGAAAAGTTGCAGAATTTAATTTTATTTAACTTTACTCATTCATTTTCCAGAAAAGTTTGTTCATTTTATTTGATTTAAAAATGTAAATGTTGAAATTTATCACTGAGCTTCATAGATGTTTGTGTTGCTCCACAACTGTGAAAAGTCTAAAACAAACAACCAGTAAAACTTTTCTTGAGAAACAATAAAATGTACAGTTCAAAGTTATTTTATCAATGCTTTGGACAGTTTAAGTTTTCATTCTTCTACAATCAAAACTAAAATTTCACTTATTTTCACAGTTCTTTGTTTTTTCTGGGTCATTTGTTCCTGTTAATTAAACATGTTTGTGATAATTTCTTCATTTTTATACTGTAACCTGAATTGGTGTCAAACTGAACTGATATTTAGAGAGTAAACTCAGAGCAGCTTTGTGTTCATGGGTCATTTGTTTTCCATGAAGTTTAAAGGAAGTGAAAGAAACAGATGTCGACGTTTGAACTGTTTCCACTTGAATGTTTGGTCTCTCAGTTTAACCATGAGAAAATCATCTCAGCGATTGGTTATTCAGAGTCTGGTGTGATGAAGATGTGATGAGTAGTGATGAAGAGTGAAGCTCAAGGCGTCTTCAGCAGCCTTGGTTCTCATGGCTGCGTCTTTTCTCCCCCTCTCTCCTCCAGTGGGTGTGTTGCCGCCCACCCTGACCGTCCTCCCCCCCTCCAAAGAGCAGCAGCAGCAGAGCAGCGTCACACTGGTGTGTCTGGCCAGCGGGGGCTTCCCCTCCACCTGGAGGCTGGGCTGGAAGGTGGGGGGCAGCAGCAGGTCCTCAGGGGTGTCCAGCAGCCTGGAGGAGCTGGGCGGGGACGGCCGCTACAGCTGGAGCAGCACCCTGAGCCTCCCTGCTGACCAGTGGAGGAAGGCGGGCTCAGTGAGCTGTGAGGCCAATCAGAGTGGACACAGTCCGGTCACTCAAACCCTGGAGCCTGACCGCTGCTCAGAGTAGAGCTGCAGCTTCATGGCTGGAACCATCAGGGTGTCATGTTTTATTCACAAACATTACTTTTCATGTTTCATTCGTCTTCCTTATGTTCTCTCATGTAACTTGGACTAAATGGATTGTTTCAATAAAAGTGCAGATTTATGTCAATCACTGTCTTTGTGTTTATTCTTGTGTTTCAACGTTCATGTTCTTGATCAAACGTCTCATCTTCAATTTCTTTAAAGTTTATAAAACGTTTTAGAAATATGCACATGTAAAAGCGTTTAGGTAAAAATTAAAGACTCTTTAGTGTTTGTGAGGCAAAACATCAGAAACCTTTTAATAATCCATATTTATAAACTAATTTCAACATCTGTGTTTATTAATTAATCTATAGTTGTGATTTCAGCCTCTAGATATTTGAGGGTTTTACTTGGTAACTTCTGTGATGTTTTCACTGAACCAGTTCTCATCATTTCCCTGCACCTGCAGCCTTCAGTCAGATTGCAGGAGGTTTTTGTACGACTATAAATCACTGTGTGAACACGCCGCCACCATGGTAACCCAGACAGTAATAATCTCCAGCATCGTCAGCCTGAAAACCACTGATGGTTAAAGTGTAACCAGAACCAGATCTACTGCCGCTGAATCTAGACAGAGTTCCTGAGAACCGACTTGAAGCCTGATATATTAGAAGTTTAGGAGGCTGTCCAGGTTTCTGCAAGTACCAACTGAGATCAGCACCAATATTAGAACTTCCTGTGGCGCTGATGGTCACAGTCGCTCCAACACTGACTGACTTTGATGGTTCAGACTGAGTCAGAAAATTATCGGCAGATGATGCTGAAAAGAGAAATGAGCAACATTAAAGGAAAACAATAATAAGTACGAGTTCAAACAACACTTGATAGCTAAATGGAAAAGTCAGTCTGACCCTGAGTGAGAAAACCCAACACAACCATCAGGGCTACTGGAGACGTCATCCTGATGCAGGTTTCAGTGTCGGAGCTCAAACACACTTTGGACTTTGTGCAGCAGAGAACTTAAAGCTTGAGGAGCAGCGATGCATCGAGATCATGCAAATCCACACCTGCTGAGATGAAACAGGAAACACAGAGATGATTCAGCCAACACTTCATCTAGTGACAGTATTCAGGTATTAGTTTAACTGAAGATCAAATAATGTATTTATTCTTCATGTTGTTACTTGTATAGTGTTTCTATGTCCCCTAAATATGATGTGTTGTTATAAACTAAAATGCACAATAAACTGCACACATTTGACATAAAATAGATCCATACATTGAGCAATATAAGGTTCAAATCTTTGTAATGTGACCTGTATTCATGTTACAATGATCCTCATTATGTTTCTTCTTGGTATGTTAAGTTAATCAAAGTGACTTTGATCTATTTAGATCTGTGATTTAAAAATGTGTTTATTATTTATAGTTTAATTTTACACTACAGGATGCAGAACCATTCTATATTATTCTTTTAAATCATATTTTTAATTAATGTTGATATTGAATGTAAAACGAAAAAACAACCTGAACACACTTTCTGAAGAATATTATAAATTTTGTTTTTTGACCAGCTGATCAAATTCACTTCATTGATGTTCTTCAATAACCACTACATAAAATATATTCTCATCATTTTACTTAAAATGGGACCAGGTGTCATGATTTGCGGTGTAGTTGAGGCAAGAGAGACGCAGACAGGCCAAGAAGAATATGAAAATGATGATTTAATGATAATAATCCATAGGCACAGAGAAACAGACCGGTAAACACGATGTAACACGACGCGGATCCGATGACAGACAAGACAACAGGTGGACTTAAATACAGGAGAAGGGTAATCACGGGATTGAGACACACCTAGGAAAAAATCAACGGGGAGACGCAGGGACAGAACTCAGGGAACAGAAAACTACAGGAAAAGCTCAAAAATAAACGCACTAAAACACGGGTCATAACACCAGGTACAACCACATTACAACTTAGTTTATATTTTAATATGATACTCTTGTAACTGATCGGCCATTAGAAATGACATTTAATTAGAAGAATCTTGTCTAACTTTGTGTTTCAACTTTCATGGATATTTTCTTGCCTATCATATTACAGACATTTTGCAATGACTTGATTTACAAAAGTTAGAGACGTTTTGACCATAATGTTTTAATGAAATGATTAAAAACATGAATTGTTAATAAAAAGAAGATGGGATTGTCACTTATTTTTTATTTACAACTTTTGCCCTCCAGAACACAAAATAGAAAGATAAAATTAAGGAAGAAGTAAAATATAAACAGACTTAAATATTTGCTGATTGGTTTATTGGATCTTAGAGGAAAATAGGTGAAAAGATAACAACAAAAAATAAAAACTCACATGTTTATTTGTGCAGACGTCACGAGAAAAAGGTTTTAAACCATCAGAGTTTTGCAGCTGTTATATCAATTAATAGCAATAGTGATATATTTACTGGATGAAGAGATAAAACTGAGGGAACAAGTCTGGTCACTGGAATAACTGAAGGTAGAAAATGTGATGATTTGTATCTGTAAAGAAAGGATGTTTTCATTAAATGATAAAATATATCCAGATTTATTTACTGTGCCAATAAAAAAATGTTTGTCATTCAATGTACGTTCTTTTACTTTCTGTATTTCTGTCTTTATATTTTCTTACATTTGAAGCTTTTTAGATATGTTAGAATTTCCAGTCATCTCTGTGTTCAGTGGTTTGTATCAGAGTCTGTTCAGTTTCTGCTCTAACAGCTCAGAGTGTCTGCAGTTTGACTGAGGAGGTTTTTGTACGGCTACTAATCACTGTGTGAACACTGGGGCACTATTTACTTCATGGATACTCTTACAGTAATAAACTGCTGCATCTTGAGCCTCAACTCCACTGATGGTCAAAGTGAAGTCAGAGCCGCTTCCACTGCCACTAAACCAAGCTGGAATTCCTGAATGAAGCGTCTTTGCATACTTTATTAAGAGCTTTGGAGGCTGTCCTGGTTTTTGCTGATACCAGAACATGCCCTGCACACCACCATAATATCTGTAAACATCCCGGTTCGTTGTACAGCTGATAGTAACAGTGGATCCTGGTGAACTGTCTCCACTGCAGGTTGAGTCACAGTGATCTGAGCTCTGCATCCTGCAGACAAAAACAAATCCTTCATTTGTCAGCAGAAAGAAAGGAGAGAAAAGGCAGAACATCATGTTAGAAATGTTGCTGAGTGAATGAACCTGTAAAGCAGCAGCAGGTCAGCGTCCAGATGAGGATGGTGATGAGGGTCATGGTGCTTGTTGCTTCTGCTGGCTTGACTGACAGATCTGAGTCCTGCAGTGTTGAACTCACAGGACTATAAACCTTCTCAGTTCACTGGAGGATCAGCTGACCATGCAAAGCCTCCACTCTATGGAAATCATCTCTCAGCTCTCAGCACCAGACAAACAGAGACACTGAACCAACACTAATAGATACTGGATTTAAAACTCTTATCATCATTTTTGAAGAGAAGAAAATAAAACAGAAACAACATGAAGGATTTTCACTTCTTGGATTAAAATTAAATTTCTCTTGGACATACAAGGATAATTTTCCTCTTTTTCTTAAACTTATAGGTAAATATATAATATATTAATTTAAGTTTTTTAAAAAAAATGTTTTCATGAATTAAATTGCACTGAAAATGGTTTTAGCATTTAATCATAATAAAAGCTGAATTGGTAAACATAGCTCCACAGGATGGGAAAAATTTTTTGATTGTCATTGGTGATAAAATGAAAATATTCTCCTAAATTATGAAGCAATTTAAAGCTGAATTCATGTTGGATGATTTGCAGATTAAATCCAGTTTAAACTGGGATTTTTATCACTTTAAAAACATAATTTCAGCAGCTACATGTCTCCTGACAGTGCAGGAGGTTTTTGTACAGGCCGTACAATGAGTTTGTATCACTGTGGTGGACTTTTGGTGGAGGAACCAAACTCATCGTTGACTGTAAGTATCAGAAAGTTTTTCTTTGTAGGAAAAGTTGCAGAATTTAATTTTATTTAACTTTACTCATTCATTTTCCAGAAAGGTTTGTTCATTTTATTTTATTTAAAAATGTAAATGTTGAAATTTATCACTGAGCTTCATAGATGTTTGTGTTGCTCCACAACTGTGAAAAGTCTAAAACAAACAACCAGTAAAACTTTTCTTGAGAAACAAGAAAATGTACAGTTCAAAGTTATTTTATCAATGCTTTGGACAGTTTAAGTTTTCATTCTTCTACAATCAAAACTAAAATTTCACTTATTTTCACAGTTCTTTGTTTTTTCTGGGTCATTTGTTCCTGTTAATTAAACATGTTTGTGATAATTTCTTCATTTTTAAACTTTAACCTGAATTGGTGTCAAACTGAACTGATATTTAGAGAGTAAACTCAGAGCAGCTTTGTGTTCATGGGTCATTTGTTTTCCATGAAGTTTAAAGGAAGTGAAAGAAACAGATGTCGACGTTTGAACTGTTTCCACTTGAATGTTTGGTCTCTCAGTTTAACCATGAGAAAATCATCTCAGCGATTGGTTATTCAGAGTCTGGTGTGATGAAGATGTGATGAGTAGTGATGAAGAGTGAAGCTCAAGGCGTCTTCAGCAGCCTTGGTTCTCATGGCTGCGTCTTTTCTCCCCCTCTCTCCTCCAGTGGGTGTGTTGCCGCCCACCCTGACTGTCCTCCCCCCTCCAAAGAGCAGCAGCAGCAGAGCAGCGTCACACTGGTGTGTCTGGCCAGCGGGGGCTTCCCCTCCACCTGGAGGCTGGGCTGGAAGGTGGGGGGCAGCAGCAGGTCCTCAGGGGTGTCCAGCAGCCTGGAGGAGCTGGGGGGGGACGGCCGCTACAGCTGGAGCAGCACCCTGAGCCTCCCTGCTGGCCAGTGGAGGAAGGCGGGTTCAGTGAGCTGTGAGGCCAATCAGAGTGGACACAGTCCTGTCACTCAAACCTGGAGCCTGACCGCTGCTCAGAGTAGAGCTGCAGCTTCATGGCTGGAACCATCAGGGTGTCATGTTTTATTCACAAACATTACTTTTCATGTTTCATTCGTCTTCCTTATGTTCTCTCATGTAACTTGGACTAAATGGATTGTTTCAATAAAAGTGCAGATTTATGTCAATCACTGTCTTTGTGTTTATTCTTATGTTTCAACGTTCATGTTCTTGATCAAACGTTGTCTCATCTCAGCTCTTCATTTCTTTAAAGTTTATAAAACGTTTTAGAAACCTGTGATGTAAAATCATTTAGGTAAAAATTAAAAACTCTTTAGTGTTTGTGAAAACTTATTAATAATCCATATTTATAAAACTAATATCAACATCTGTGTTTATAAATTAATCTATAGTTAGTGATTTCAACTTTTGATATTTGATGGTTTTACTTGGTAACTTCTGTGATGTTTTCACTGAACCAGTTCTCATCATTTCCCTGCACCTGCAGCCTTTAGTCAGACTGAAGGAGGTTTTTGTACGACTATAAATCACTGTGTGAACATGCCATCACCATGGTAACCCAGACAGTAATAATCTCCAGCATCGTCAGCCTGAAAACCACTGATGGTTAAAGTGTAACCAGAACCAGATCTATGCCGCTGAATCTAGACAGAGTTCCTGAGAACCGACTTGAAGCCTTATATATTAGAAGTTTAGGAGGCTGTCCAGGTTTCTGCAGGTACCAACTGAGATCAGCACCAATATCTGAACTTCCTGTGGCGCTGATGGTCACAGTCGCTCCAACACTGACTGACTTTGATGGTTCAGACTAAGTCAGAACATTATTGGCAGATGATGCTGAAAAGAGAAATGAGCAACGTTAAAGGAAAACAATAATAAGTACGAGTTCAAACAAACTTGATAGCTAAACTTAAAAGTCAGTCTGACCCTGAGTGAGAAAACCCAACACAACCATTAGAGCTACTGGAGACGTCATCCTGATGCAGGTTTCAGTGTCGGAGCTCAAACACACTTTGGACTTTGTGCAGCAGAAGAACTTAAAGCTTCAGGAGCAGCGATGCATCGAGATCATGCAAATCCACACCTGCTGAGATGAAACAGGAAACACAGAGATGATTCAGCCAACACTTCATCTAGTGACAATATTCAGGTTTTAGTTTAACTTCAGCTCAAATGATGTATTTATTTTTTGTTCATGTTGTCACTTTTATAATGTTTCTTTTTCCCCTTTAATGTGATGTGTTGTTATGAACTAAAATACACAAAAAACTACAAATGTTTTACATAAAATAGATCCATACATAGAGCAATATAAGGTTTAAATCTTTGTTATGTTACCTGTATTCATGTTACAATAATCCTCATTATGTTACTTCTTGGTATGTTAAGGTCATCAAAGTGACTTAAATGTCTTTGGATCTGTGATTTAAAAATGTGTTGTTTATTTATAGTTTAATTTTACACTATAGGACGCAGAACCATTCTATATTGCTTTTAAATCATCTTTTTAATTAGTATTGTCATTAAATGTAAAAGACAACTTCATATACATCATCTGAAATATATTGTAAAGTTGGTTTATTATACAGCTCTTCAAATTCAATTCATTGATGTTTTTAAATAACCACTAAATTAAATAAATTTAATTTAGAAGGAATTTGTACGCATTTGTGTTTTTACGTTCGTGGATATTTTCTTGCTGATTGGAATCCAGACATTTTGCAACAACTTGATTTACAAAAGTTGCAAACATGTTGACCTTAATATTCTAATAAAATGATTAAAAAAAACTGAACTGTCAATAAATGGAAAATATGAAAGTCATTTATTTCTTATTAATAACTTTTCCACTCCAGAACTAGCACAAAATAGAAAGATAACATTTAAAGAAGTAAAATAATGGTCACTGGAATGGTTGGAAGTAGAAAATGTGTTGATCTGTATGAGTGAAAAAGGATGTTTTTCCTTTGACTGTAACAATATGGGGATTAAAATATGACCAGATTTATTTGCTGTGCCAGTAAAAATAGTCAGTCAAGATGTTTTCTTTTACTTTCTGTATTTTTGTTGATATATCTCTATAACTCTAATGTTAGAGTTTCCAGTCGTCTCTGTGTTCAGTGGTTTGTATCAGAGTCTGTTCAGTTTCTGCTCTAACTGCTCAGAGTGTCTGCAGTTTGACTGAGGGAGGTTTTTGTACGGCTTCTCATCACTGTGTGAACACGTTGGCACTATTTACTACATGGATACTCTTACAGTAATAAACTGCTGCATCTTCAGTCTCAACTCCACTGATGGTCAAAGTGAAGTCAGAGCCGCTTCCACTGCCACTAAACCGAGCTGGAGTTCCTGACTGGCGATTATTCACCCGATATATCAGGAGCTTTGGAGGCTGTCCTGGTTTCAGCTGATACCAGAACATACACTGACTAAAAGAGCAAGATCCAACAGCTTGGTTTGTCTGACAGTTCAGTCTGACAGTGGATCCTGGTGGAACCGTCTCCACTGCAGGTTGAGTCACAGTGATCTGAGCTCTGCATCCTGCAGACAAAAACAAATCCTTCATTTGTCAGCAGAAAGAAAGGAGAGAAAAGGCAGAACATCATGTTAGAAATGTTGCTGAGTGAATGAACCTGTAAAGCAGCAGCAGGTCAGCGTCCAGATGAGGATGGTGATGAGGGTCATGGTGCTTGTTGCTTCTGCTGGCTTGACTGACAGATCTGAGTCCTGCAGTGTTGAACTCACAGGACTATAAACCTTCTCAGTTCACTGGAGGATCAGCTGACCATGCAAAGCCTCCACTCTATGGAAATCATCTCTCAGCTCTCAGCACCAGACAAACAGAGACACTGAACCAACACTAATAGATACTGGATTTAAAACTCTTATCATCTTTTTTGAAGAGAAGAAAATAAAACAGAGACAACATGAAGGATTTTCATTTCTTGGATTAAAATTAAATTTCTTTTGGACATGTAAGGATTAATTTTCCACTTTTTCTAAAATTCGTAGGTAAATATATTATATATCAATGTAAATTGATGTTGTTTAAGGTTTTTATGAAAAAATTAGACTGAAAAACTGTTTAAACCATGTAAACTTAATGTAAGCTGCAATATTAAACAACGTTGCGTTGCAGTGGAGGAGAGAAAGTAACTCTTACATTTCATTGGTGATAAACCAAAAATATTCTCCTAAATTATGAAGCAATTTATAGCTAAATTTATGAATTTATGCTGGATGATTTGCAGATGAAATCCAGTTTTAAATTGGATTTTTATCACCTTCAAAACATAATTTCAGCAGCTAGATGTCTCCTGACAGTGCAGGAGGTTTTTGTACAGCCTCTCAATGAGTTTGTATCACTGTGGTGGACTTTTGGTAGAGGAACCAAACTCATCGTTCACTGTGAGTATCACCATTTAATTTTTATGAATCAATCTTAAGTTTTACTCTTTATGTGATCAAATGTTATCATTTTTGTTAGGGTTTTTTGTCTGTTATTTATTTGTTTGACTTTGTTACCATTAAGTCAAACATTTTATATGTAATAAATTTTCATGTATTTTAATCTGTTTACCTCATCATGTGATTATTTAAAGAGAAACATTACATCAGTTCTGTATTTTTTATTTAAATGGTGATATATTGTTTTCAGACTTTACTGAAGGTTCCTAATTCTGAAACCACAAATATATCCTTAAAAAAAAACAAAATATTGCATTAAAATCTGTTATGTGTTGCCAGTGCTTGTAAAAACTAAATAAATAAAATGCAACAATATAAACTTTATTTTGAGCAGTTTAGGTTTCCAGTCTGTTAGTTTGATGTAGTAAAGAGGAAGTGAAACAAAAGATGGAAAATCTATAACTGTGTTCAGGCATTTTGTTTTCATGAACCAAATCTTTACAGAAACAACCTATTTACAGTAAAATGTTGTCTTATTCACATTTATATTTCACGTCATGTTCCTCCTTTTATTCCTGAGGTCAGAACATTTCAGCTCTGATGTGCTTTTATCTGGAAGCTCCAGAAGATTTGAATAAAAATCTGAAAGTGAAGTAAACATGGATGAATGAATCCGGCCTCTAAACCATCCGTCTCCTCAGTGTTATTATATTATAATCCACTATGATGTGTGTGTGTCCTGACCAGCAGACGTTGATCTGCTCCTCGTGTCTCTGCTCTCCCCTCCAGCCGGCCCCGCGGTCCCACCCTCGGTCTCTCTGCTGCCCCCCTCCTCTGAGCAGCTCTCTGGGGGCTCGGCCACGCTGCTCTGCCTGCTGAGCGGCTACTCTCCTCAGGGAGCCCAGGTGAGCTGGGAGGTGGACGGCACGGCGGTGACAGAGGGGGTCCTGAGCAGCTCGGAGGAGGAGAAGAGCGGACGCTACGGCAGCAGCAGCACCTTAAGCCTGAGCCAGGAGAAGTGGATGAAAGGAGAGCTGTACTCCTGCAGGGTGGTCCATCAGGGCCGCAGCCAGGTCCAGAGCATCCGGAGGAGCCAGTGTGAGGGCCAGAGAGGCTGACTGAGGCCCAGAGCAGGAGCTCTTAGTGGGAGAGCAGCAGGAGAAACACCTGCTGCTCTCAGCAACAGGAGTCTGGATGAAGACAAACTGAAGCTTGTGTGACGCTCAACTAAACTGCTGAGAAATGTTCAACAACTTAGACTAATGTGTGAAGCTTAGCAGCTGGATGTGAGTGGGATTCATTTGCTGTGTGTTTTAATAAAGCTTTGCTCTGATACATTATAATGGAGAGAGTTTCATTACTGTCATGACAAAGAAGAAGAAAGTTGATTTCATCAAGAGTGGCACTTTAAATAAAGGTCATTAAGGTCATTTAACAACATAGGAAATAAAAGGAGACAGTTTCTTTACACTCCTTATGAAATATTTGATATACACTATACAACATATAGATGAGAAGTGTCATGAGAAATATAATCATCTGTGGCGATTAGAATCATCATAGGATTGTTCAGATAACAGACAAAAATGTTTGACTTTATAAAATCATCAGAGCAAAAAGTTCAAATATATATCTAAGGTAAGAGACAAAACTTTCATTTGAAGAAAGTTGTTTTTTCTATAATACTATGTGCAAGTTAAGTTTTCATGTCCACAGTGATTTTATGTGCTAAATTAGTTTTATTAACGTGGCAGAAAATCCATCGTTAACCTGCATCCAATGATTTCATGTGTCAAAGATATTATTTTGGATAAACAGTTAAAAAAGATCAATTTAAACAAATCGGCTCATCAAATTGATTATTTGTGATAAATTGTAAGTTGTTCTCCTCAAACTACATACTGCTGTAAATTGTGTTTTTGTAATAATCAGGTTTTCTGTGTTTAATGAACAGTTCAGTGTCCGATGTGACTTTAGTCTCAGGAGCTGAAAATAATTTAGTTTATTTATTACTCATTTCAAATGTGAAAAATAATTAAGAATAAATCAATAAATGAATGAATAAATAAATAAATAATTGTTTCTCTCTGAAACACTTTAGTCTGAGTCTCACTGGATAAAATTAAAGAAGACGTTAAATAAAAACTGACTTAAATATTTGCTGATTGGTTTATTGGATCTTAGAGGAAATTAGGTGAAAAGATAATAACAAAAAATAAAAACTCACAAGTTTATTTGTGCAGACATCACGAGAAAAAGGTTTTAAACCATCAGAGTTTTGCAGCTGTTATATCAATTAATAGCAATAGTGATATATTTTCTGGATGAAGAGATAAAACTGAGGGAACAAGTCTGGTCACTGGAATAACTGAAGGTAGAAAATGTGATGATTTGTATCTGTAAAGAAAGGATGTTTTCATTAAATGATAAAATATATCCAGATTTATTTACTGTGCCAATAAAAAATGTTTGTCATTCAATGTACGTTCTTTTACTTTCTGTATTTCTGTCTTTATATTTTCTTACATTTGAAGCTTTTTAGATATGTTAGAATTTCCAGTCATCTCTGTGTTCAGTGGTTTGTATCAGAGTCTGTTCAGTTTCTGCTCTAACAGCTCAGAGTGTCTGCAGTTTGACTGAGGAGGTTTTTGTATGGCTACTAATCACTGTGTGAACACATAGGCACTATTTACTTCATGGATACTCTTACAGTAATAAACTGCTGCATCTTGAGCCTCAACTCCACTGATGGTCAAAGTGAAGTCAGAGCCGCTTCCACTGCCACTAAACCGAGCTGGAGTTCCTGAATGAAGCGTCTTTGCATACTTTATTAAGAGCTTTGGAGGCTGTCCTGGTTTTTGCTGATACCAGAACATGCCCTGCACACCACCATAATATCTGTAAACATCCCGGTTCGTTGTACAGCTGATAGTAACAGTGGATCCTGGTGTAACTGTCTCCACTGCAGGTTGAGTCACAGTGATCTGAGCTCTGCATCCTGCAGACAAAAACAAATCCTTCATTTGTCAGCAGAAAGAAAGGAGAGAAAAGGCAGAACATCATGTTAGAAATGTTGCTGAGTGAATGAACCTGTAAAGCAGCAGCAGGTCAGCGTCCAGATGAGGATGGTGATGAGGGTCATGGTGCTTGTTGCTTCTGCTGGCTTGACTGACAGATCTGAGTCCTGCAGTGTTGAACTCACAGGACTATAAACCTTCTCAGTTCACTGGAGGATCAGCTGACCATGCAAAGCCTCCACTCTATGGAAATCATCTCTCTGCTCTCAGCACCAGACAAACAGAGACACTGAACCAACACTAATAGATACTGGATTTAAAACTCTTATCATCATTTTTGAAGAGAAGAAAATAAAACAGAAACAACATGAAGGATTTTCACTTCTTGGATAAAAATTAAATTTCTCTTGGACATACAAGGATAATTTTCCTCTTTTTCTTAAACTTATAGGTAAATATATAATATATTAATTTAAGTTTTTTTAAAAAAAATGTTTTCATGAATTAAATTGCACTGAAAATGGTTTTAGCATTTAATCATAATAAAAGCTGAATTGGTAAACATAGCTCCACAGGATGGGAAAAAACTTTTGATTGTCATTGGTGATAAAATGAAAATATTCTCCTAAATTATGAAGCAATTTAAAGCTGAATTCATGTTGGATGATTTGCAGATTAAATCCAGTTTAAACTGGGATTTTTATCACTTTAAAAACATAATTTCAGCAGCTACATGTCTCCTGACAGTGCAGGAGGTTTTTGTACGGCCTCTCAATGAGTTTGTATCACTGTGGTACACATTTGGTGGAGGAACCAAACTCATCGTTGACTGTAAGTACCAGAAAGTTTTTCTTTGTAGGAAAAGTTGCAGAATTTAATTTTATTTAACTTTACTCATTCATTTTCCAGAAAGGTTTGTTCATTTTATTTGATTTAAAAATGTAAATGTTGAAATTTATGACTGAGCTTCATAGATGTTTGTGTTGCTCCACAACTGTGAAAAGTCTAAAACAAACAACCAGTAAAACTTTTCTTGAGAAACAATAAAATGTACAGTTCAAAGTTATTTTATCAATGCTTTGGACAGTTTAGGTTTTCATTCTTCTACAATCAAAACTAAACTTTCACTTATTTTCACAGTTCTTTGTTTTTTCTGGGTCATTTGTTCCTGTTAATTAAACATGTTTGTGATAATTTCTTCACTTTTAAACTTTAACCTGAATTGGTGTCAAACTGAACTAATATTTAGAGAGTAAACTCAGAGCAGCTTTGTGTTCATGGGTCATTTGTTTTCCATGAAGTTTAAAGGAAGTGAAAGAAACAGATGTCGACGTTTGAACTGTTTCCACTTGAATGTTTGGTCTCTCAGTTTAACCATGAGAAAATCATCTCAGCGATTGGTTATTCAGAGTCTGGTGTGATGAAGATGTGATGAGTAGTGATGAAGAGTGAAGCTCAAGGCGTCTTCAGCAGCCTTGGTTCTCATGGCTGCGTCTTTTCTCCCCCTCTCTCCTCCAGTGGGTGTGTTGCCGCCCACCCTGACCGTCCTCCCCCCCTCCAAAGAGCAGCAGCAGCAGAGCAGCGTCACACTGGTGTGTCTGGCCAGCGGGGGCTTCCCCTCCACCTGGAGGCTGGGCTGGAAGGTGGGGGGCAGCAGCAGGTCCTCAGGGGTGTCCAGCAGCCTGGAGGAGCTGGGGGGGGACGGCCGCTACAGCTGGAGCAGCACCCTGAGCCTCCCTGCTGACCAGTGGAGGAAGGCGGGTTCAGTGAGCTGTGAGGCCAACAGAGTGGACACAGTCCTGTCACTCAAACCCTGGAGCCTGACCGCTGCTCAGAGTAGAGCTGCAGCTTCATGGCTGGAACCATCAGGGTGTCATGTTTTATTCACAAACATTACTTTTCATGTTTCATTCGTCTTCCTTATGTTCTCTCATGTAACTTGGAATAAATGGATTGTTTCAATAAAAGTGCAGATTTATGTCAATCACTGTCTTTGTGTTTATTCTTATGTTTCAAGGTTCATGTTCTTGATCAAATGTCTCATCTGCATTTCTTTAAAGTTTATAAAACGTGTTAGAAATATGCACATGTAAAAGCGTTTAGGTAAAAATTAAAGACTCTTTAGTGTTTGTGAGGCAAAACATCAGAAAACTTATTAATAATCCATATTTATAAACTAATTTCAACATCTGTGTTTATTAATTAATCTATAGTTGGTGATTTCAGCCTCAGATATTTGATGGTTTTACTTGGTAACTTCTGTGATGTTTTCACTGAACCAGTTCTCATCATTTCTCTGCACCTGCAGCCTTCAGTCAGACTGAAGGAGGTTTTTGTACGACTATAAATCACTGTGTGAACACGCCGCCACCATGGTAACCCAGACAGTAATAATCTCCAGCATCGTCAGCCTGAAAACCCATGATGGCTAAAGTGTAACCAGAACCAGAGCTACTGCCGCTGAATCTAGATGGAGTTGCTGAGAACCGACTTGAATGCCTTATATATTAGAAGTTTAGGAGGCTGTCCAGGTTTCTGCAGGTACCAACTGAGATCAGCACCAATATTAGAACTTCCTGTGGCGCTGATGGTCACAGTCGCTCCAACACTGACTGACTTTGATGGTTCAGACTGAGTCAGAAAATTATTGGCAGATGATGCTGAAAAGAGAAATGAGCAACATTAAAGGAAAACAATTATAAGTACGAGTTCAAACAAAACTTGATAGCTAAACTTAAAAGTCAGTCTGACCCTGAGTGAGAAAACCCAACACAACCATCAGAGCTACTGGAGACGTCATCCTGATGCAGGTTTCAGTGTCGGAGCTCAAACACACTTTGGACTTTGTGCAGCAGAAGAACTTAAAGCTTGAGGAGCAGCGATGCATCGAGATCATGCAAATCCACACCTGCTGAGATGAAACAGGAAACACAGAGATGATTCAGCCAACACTTCATCTAGTGACAGTATTCAGGTTTTAGTTTAACTGAAGATCAAATAATGTATTTATTTATTCTTCATGTTGTTACTTGTATAGTGTTTCTATGTCCCCTAAATATGATGTGTTGTTATAAACTAAAATGCACAAAAAACTGCACACATTTGACATAAAATAGATCCATACATTGAGCAACATAAGGTTTAAATCTTTGTAATGTGACCTGTATTCATGTTACAATGATCCTCATTATGTTTCTTCTTGGTATGTTAAGTTAATCAAAGTGACTTTGAAAATGTGTTTATTATTTATAGTTTAATTTTACACTACAGGATGCAGAACCATTCTATATTATTCTTTTAAATCATATTTTTAATTAATTGAATGTAAAACGAAAAAACAACCTGAACACACTTTCTGAAGAATATTATAAATTTTGTTTTTTGACCAGCTGATCAAATTCACTTATTGATGTTCTTCAATAACCACTAAATAAATATATTCTCATCATTTTACTTAAAATGGGACCAGTGTCATGATTTGCGGTGTAGTTGAGGCAGAGAGAGACGCAGGCAGGCCAAGAAGAATATGAAAATGATGATTTAATGATAATAATCCAGAGGCACAGAGAAACAGACCGGTAAACACGATGTAACACGACGCGGATCCGACGACAGACAAGACAACAGGTGGACTTAAATACAGGAGAAGGGTAATCACGGGATTGAGACACACCTAGGAAACAATCAACGGGGAGACGCAGGGACAGAACTCAGGGAACAGAAAACCACAGGAAAAGCTCAAAAATAAACGCACTAAAACACGGGTCATAACACCAGGTACAACCACATTACAACTTAGTTTACATTTTAATATGATACTCTTGTAACTGATCGGCCATTAGAAATGACATTTAATTAGAAGAAGCTTGTCTAACTTTGTGTTTCAACTTTCATGGATATTTTCTTGCCTATCATATTACAGACATTTTGCAATGACTTGATTTACAAAAGTTAGAGAGGTTTTGACCATAATGTTTTAATGAAATGATTAAAAACATGAATTGTTAATAAAAAGAAGATGGGATTGTCACTTATTTTTATTTACAACTTTTGCCCTCCAGAACACAAAATAGAAAGATAAACTTAAGGAAGAAGTAAAATATAAACAGACTTAAATATTTGCTGATTGGTTTATTGGATCTTAGAGGAAAATAGATGAAAGGATGACAACCCAAAACAAAAACTCACATGTTTATTTGTGCAGACATCACGAGAAAAAGGTTTTAATTTCAACCATCAGAGTTTTGCAGCTGCTATGTCAATTAATAGAAATAGTGATATATTTACTGGATGAAGAGATAAAACTGAGGGAACAAGTTTGGTCACTGGAATAACTGAAGGTAGAAAATGTGATGATTGTATCTGTAAGAAAGGATGTTTTCATTAAATGATAAAATATATCCAGATTTATTTACTGTGCCAATAAAAAAATGTTTGTCATTCAATGTACGTTCTTTTACTTTCTGTATTTCTGTCTTTATATTTTCTTACATTTGAAGCTTTTTAGATATGTTAGAATTTCCAGTCATCTCTGTGTTCAGTGGTTTGTATCAGAGTCTGTTCAGTTTCTGCTCTAACAGTTCAGAGTGTCTGCAGTTTGACTGAGGAGGTTTTTGTAGGCTACTAATCACTGTGTGAACACATAGGCACTATTTACTGCATGGTAACTCTTACAGTAATAAACTGCTGCATCTTGAGCCTCAACTCCACTGATGGTCAAAGTGAAGTCAGAGCCGCTTCCACTGCCACTAAACCGAGCTGGAGTTCCTGAATGAAGCGTCTTTGCATACTTTATTAAGAGCTTTGGAGGCTGTCCTGGTTTTGCTGATACCAGAACATAGCATCATCTCCATCAGAATATCTGTAAACTGCGAGATTTGTTGTACAGCTGATAGTGACAGTGGATCTTGGTGTAAATGTCTCCACTGCAGGTTGAGTCACAGTGATCTGAGCTCTGCATCCTGCAGACAAAAACAAATCCTTCATTTGTCAGCAGAAAGAAAGGAGAGAAAAGGCAGAACATCATGTTAGAAATGTTGCTGAGTGAATGAACCTGTAAAGCAGCAGCAGGTCAGCGTCCAGATGAGGATGGTGATGAGGGTCATGGTGTTTGTTGCTTCTGCTGGCTTGACTGACAGATCTGAGTCCAGCAGTGTTGAACTCACAGGACTATAAACCTTCTCAGTTCACTGGAGGATCAGCTGACCATGCAAAGCCTCCACTCTATGGAAATCATCTCTCTGCTCTCAGCACCAGACAAACAGAGACACTGAACCAACACTAATAGATACTGGATTTAAAACTCTTATCATCATTTTTGAAGAGAAGAAAATAAAACAGAAACAACATGAAGGATTTTCACTTCTTGGATTAAAATTAAATTTCTCTTGGACATACAAGGATAATTTTCCTCTTTTTCTTAAACTTATAGGTAAATATATAATATATTAATTTAAGTTTTTTAAAAAAATGTTTTTATGAATTAAATTGCACTGAAAATGGTTTTAGCATTTAATCATAATAAAAGCTGAATTGTTAAACATAGCTCCACAGGATGGGAAAAAACTTTTGATTGTCATTGGTGATAAAATGAAAATATTCTCCTAAATTATGAAGCAATTTAAAGCTGAATTCATGTTGGATGATTTGCATATTAAATCCAGTTTAAACTGGAATTTTTATCACTTTAAAAACATAATTTCAGCAGCTACATGTCTCCTGACAGTGCAGGAGGTTTTTGTACGGCCTCTCAATGAGTTTGTATCACTGTGGTGGACTTTTGGTGGAGGAACCAAACTCATCGTTGACTGTAAGTACCAGAAAGTTTTTCTTTGTAGGAAAAGTTGCAGAATTTAATTTTATTTAACTTTACTCATTCATTTTCCAGAAAGGTTTGTTCATTTTATTTGATTTAAAAATGTAAATGTTGAAATTTATGACTGAGCTTCATAGATGTTTGTGTTGCTCCACAACTGTGAAAAGTCTAAAACAAACAACCAGTAAAACTTTTCTTGAGAAACAATAAAATGTACAGTTCAAAGTTATTTTATTAATGCTTTGTACAGTTTAAGTTTTCATTCTTCTACAATCAAAACTAAACTTTCACTTATTTTCACAGTTCTTTGTTTTTTCTGGGTCATTTGTTCCTGTTAATTAAACATGTTTGTGATAATTTCTTCACTTTTAAACTTTAACCTGAATTGGTGTCAAACTGAACTGATATTTAGAGAGTAAACTCAGAGCAGCTTTGTGTTCATGGGTCATTTGTTTTCCATGAAATTTAAAGGAAGTGAAAGAAACAGATGTCGACGTTTGAACTGTTTCCACTTGAATGTTTGGTCTCTCAGTTTAACCATGAGAAAATCATCTCAGCGATTGGTTATTCAGAGTCTGGTGTGATGAAGATGTGATGAGTAGTGATGAAGAGTGAAGCTCAAGGCGTCTTCAGCAGCCTTGGTTCTCATGGCTGCGTCTTTTCTCCCCCTCTCTCCTCCAGTGGGTGTGTTGCCGCCCACCCTGACCGTCCTCCCCCCCTCCAAAGAGCAGCAGCAGCAGAGCAGCGTCACACTGGTGTGTCTGGCCAGCGGGGGCTTCCCCTCCACCTGGAGGCTGGGCTGGAAGGTGGGGGGCAGCAGCAGGTCCTCAGGGGTGTCCAGCAGCCTGGAGGAGCTGGGCGGGGACGGCCGCTACAGCTGGAGCAGCACCCTGAGCCTCCCTGCTGGCCAGTGGAGGAAGGCGGGCTCAGTGAGCTGTGAGGCCAATCAGAGTGGACACAGTCCTGTCACTCAAACCCTGGAGCCTGACCGCTGCTCAGAGTAGAGCTGCAGCTTCATGGCTGGAACCATCAGGGTGTCATGTTTTATTCACAAACATTACTTTTCATGTTTCATTCGTCTTCCTTATGTTCTCTCATGTAACTCGGAGTAAATGGATTGTTTCAATAAAAGTGCAGATTTATGTCAATCACTGTCTTTGTGTTTATTCTTGTGTTTCAACATTCATGTTCTTGATCAAACGTCTCATCTTCATTTCTTTAAAGTTTATAAAACGTGTTAGAAATATGCACATGTAAAAGCGTTTAGGTAAAAATTAAAGACTCTTTAGTGTATGTGAGGCAAAACATCAGAAACCTTTTAATAATCCATATTTATAAACTAATTTCAACATCTGTGTTTATTAATTAATCTATAGTTTGTGATTTCAACTTTAGATATTTGATGGTTTTACTTGGTAACTTCTGTGATGTTTTCACTGAACCAGTTCTCATCATGTCTCTGCACCTGCAGCCTTCAGTCAGATTGTAGGAGGTTTTTTTACGACTATAAATCACTGTGTGAACACGCCGCCACCATGGTAACCCTGACAGTAATAATCTCCAGCATCGTCAGCCTGAAAACCACTGATGGTTAAAGTGTAACCAGAACCAGAGCTACTGCCGCTGAATCTAGACAGAGTTCCTGAGAACCGACTTGAAGCCTGATATATTAGAAGTTTAGGAGGCTGTCCAGGTTTCTGCAAGTACCAACTGAGATCAGCACCAATATTAGAACTTCCTGTGGCGCTGATGGTCACAGTCGCTCCAACACTGACTGACTTTGATGGTTCAGACTGAGTCAGAAAATTATTGGCAGATGATGCTGAAAAGAGAAATGAGCAACATTAAAGGAAAACAATAATAAGTATGAGTTCAAACAACACTTGATAGCTACATTTAAAAGTCAGTCTGACCCTGAGTGAGAAAACCCAACACAACCATCAGAGCTACTGGAGACGTCATCCTGATGCAGGTTTCAGTGTCGGAGCTCAAACACACTTTGGACTTTGTGCAGCAGGAGAACTTAAAGCTTGAGGAGCAGCGATGCATCGAGATCATGCAAATCCACACCTGCTGAGATGAAACAGGAAACACAGAGATGATTCAGCCAACACTTCATCTAGTGACAGTATTCAGGTTTTAGTTTAACTGAAGATCAAATAAAGTATTTATTTATTCTTCATGTTGTTACTTGTATAGTGTTTCTATGTCCCCTAAATATGATGTGTTGTTATAAACTAAAATGCACAATAAACTGCACACATTTGACATAAAATAGATCCATACATTGAGCAATATAAGGTTCAAATCTTTGTAATGTGACCTGTATTCATGTTACAATGATCCTTATTATGTTTCTTCTTGGTATGTTAAGTTAATCAAAGTGACTTCATCTATTTGGATCTGTGATTTAAAAATGTGTTTATTATTTATAGTTTAATTTTACACTACAGGATGCAGAACCATTCTATATTATTCTTTTAAATCATATTTTTAATTAATGTTGATATTGAATGTAAAACGAAAAAACAACCTGAACACACTTTCTGAAGAATATTATAAATTTTGTTTTTTGACCAGCTGATCAAATTCACTTCATTGATGTTCTTCAATAACCACTACATAAAATATATTCTCATCATTTTACTTAAAATGGGACCAAGTGTCATGATTTGCGGTGTAGTTGAGGCAAGAGAGACGCAGGCAGGCCAAGAAGAATATGAAAATGATGATTTAATGATAATAATCCAGAGGCACAGAGAAACAGACCGGTAAACACGATGTAACACGACGCGGATCCGATGACAGACAAGACAACAGGTGGACTTAAATACAGGAGAAGGGTAATCACGGGATTGAGACACACCTAGGAAACAATCAACGGGGAGACGCAGGGACAGAACTCAGGGAACAGAAAACCACAGGAAAAGCTCAAAAATAAACGCACTAAAACACGGGTCATAACACCAGGTACAACCACATTACAACTTAGTTTACATTTTAATATGATACTCTTGTAACTGATCGGCCATTAGAAATGACATTTAATTAGAAGAAGCTTGTCTAACTTTGTGTTTCAACTTTCATGGATATTTTCTTGCCTATCATATTACAGACATTTTGCAATGACTTGATTTACAAAAGTTAGAGACGTTTTGACCATAATGTTTTAATGAAATGATTAAAAACATGAATTGTTAATAAAAAGAAGATGGGATTGTCACTTATTTTTTATTTACAACGTTTGCCCTCCAGAACACAAAATAGAAAGATAAAATTAAGGAAGAAGTAAAATATAAACAGACTTAAATATTTGCTGATTGGTTTATTGGATCTTAGAGGAAAATAGATGAAAGGATGACAACCCAAAACAAAAACTCACATGTTTATTTGTGCAGACGTCACAAGAAAAAGGTTTTAAACCATCAGAGTTTTGCAGCTGTTATATCAATTAATAGCAATAGTGATATATTTACTGGATGAAGAGATAAAACAGAAGGAACAAGTTTGGTCACTGGAATAACTAAAGGTAGAAAATGTGATGATTTGTATCTGTAAAGAAAGGATGTTTTCATTAAATGATAAAATATATCCAGATTTATTTACTGTGCCAATAAAAAAATGTTTGTCATTCAATGTACGTTCTTTTACTTTCTGTATTTCTGTCTTTATATTTTCTTACATTTGAAGCTTTTTAGATATGTTAGAATTTCCAGTCATCTCTGTGTTCAGTGGTTTGTATCAGAGTCTGTTCAGTTTCTGCTCTAACAGTTCAGAGTGTCTGCAGTTTGACTGAGGGAGGTTTTTGTACGGCTACTAATCACTGTGTGAACACTGGGGCACTATTTACTTCATGGTAACTCTGACAGTAATAAACTGCTGCATCTTGAGCCTCAACTCCACTGATGGTCAAAGTGAAGTCAGAGCCGCTTCCACTGCCACTAAACCGAGCTGGAGTTTCTGACTGGAGATTATTCGCCCAATATATCAGGAGCTTTGGAGGCTGTCCTGGTTTCTGCTGATACCAGTGCATATAATCTCCATTGTAAACAGCCTGACTTGTTGTACATCTGATAGTGACAGTGGATCTTGGTGTAAATGTCTCCACTACAGGTTGAGTCACAGTGATCTGAGCTCTGCATCCTGCAGACAAAAACAAATCCTTCATTTGTCAGCAGAAAGAAAGGAGAGAAAAGGCAGAACATCATGTTAGAAATGTTGCTGAGTGAATAAACCTGTAAAGCAGCAGCAGGTCAGCGTCCAGATGAGGATGGTGATGAGGGTCATGGTGCTTGTTGCTTCTGCTGGCTTGACTGACAGATCTGAGTCCTGCAGTGTTGAACTCACAGGACTATAAACCTTCTCAGTTCACTGGAGGATCAGCTGACCATGCAAAGCCTCCACTCTATGGAAATCATCTCTCTGCTCTCAGCACCAGACAAACAGAGACACTGAACCAACACTAATAGATACTGGATTTAAAACTCTGATGACTGTTTTAAAATAGAAGAAGATCAAATTAAAAATAATACTTCAAATTTTATACCAACGGAATATTTCTCTTCAATCTTGGAGGTAGATATATTGATCTTTGTAAATTTTACTGAAATCTCAAAACTATTAGATGTTTTAGATGTTAGATATTTTCCATAAATCTATCAAATAACTTAGTTTGTTTTGTTTTATGTCATTGAAGCAGAGCTTCTACAGAGAGTGTTATTATGGCTTTGCAGCTCCAGAAATTTTATTTCTTCAGTAGAAAATCGTTTGCTGAAAGTGCAGGAGGTTTTTGTACGGCCACTCAATGAGTTTGTATCACTGTGGTGGACTTTTGGTGGAGGAACCAAACTCATCGTTCACTGTGAGTATCACCATTTAAATGTTTTAGATCAAAAATAAGTTTTACTCTTTATGTGATCAAGCTTTATTATTTTTTGAGGTTTTAATGTGTTTTTTTATTTGTTGTGACATTTGCCAAAATATGTAAGATGTTACCATTTGGTCAAACACTTCATATGTAATAAATTTTCATGTATTTTATTCTGTTTATCACATTATGTGATTATTTAAAAAGAAACATTACATCAGTTCTGTATTTTTTAATTAAATAGTGGTATATTTACAGTAAAATGTTTTTAGACTGTAGTTACAGTTCCTAATTCTGAAACCACAAATATATCCTTAAATTTAAAAAATTTAATCCATTAAAATCTATAGTTGATGCTTGTAAGAAAATATAAAATGTAAAAATATAAACTTTATTTTGAGCAGTTTAGGTTTCCAGTTTGTTAGTTTGATGGAGTAAAGAGGAAGTGAAACAAACAGATGGAAAATCTTTAACTGTGTTCAGCCATTTTGTTTTCATGAACAAAATCTTTACAGCGCCAACATATTTACAGTAAAATGACGTTTTATTCACATTTATATTTCACGTCATGTTGCTCCTTTTATTCCTGAGGTCAGAACATTTCAGCTCTGATGTGTTTTTATCTGGAAGCTCCAGAAGAGTTGAATAAAAAGCTGAAAGTGAAGTAAACATGGATGAATGAATCCGGCCTCTAAACCATCCGTCTCCTCAGTGTTATTATATTATAATCCACTGTGATGTGTGTGTGTCCTGACCAGCAGACGTTGATCTGCTCCTCGTGTCTCTGCTCTCCCCTCCAGCCGGCCCCGCGGTCCCACCCTCGGTCTCTCTGCTGCCCCCCTCCTCTGAGCAGCTCTCTGGGGGCTCGGCCACGCTGCTCTGCCTGCTGAGCGGCTACTCTCCTCAGGGAGCCCAGGTGAGCTGGGAGGTGGACGGCACGGCGGTGACAGAGGGGGTCCTGAGCAGCTCGGAGGAGGAGAAGAGCGGACGCTACGGCAGCAGCAGCACCTTAAGCCTGAGCCAGGAGAAGTGGATGAAAGGAGAGCTGTACTCCTGCAGGGTGGTCCATCAGGGCCGCAGCCAGGTCCAGAGCATCCGGAGGAGCCAGTGTGAGGGCCAGAGAGGCTGACTGAGGCCCAGAGCAGGAGCTCTTAGTGGGAGAGCAGCAGGAGAAACACCTGCTGCTCTCAGCAACAGGAGTCTGGATGAAGACAAACTGAAGCTTGTGTGACGCTCAACTAAACTGCTGAGAAATGTTCAACAACTTAGACTAATGTGTGAAGCTTAGCAGCTGGATGTGAGTGGGATTCATTTGCTGTGTGTTTTAATAAAGCTTTGCTCTGATACATTATAATGGAGAGAGTTTCATTACTGTCATGACAAAGAAGAAGAAAGTTGATTTCATCAAGAGTGGCACTTTAAATAAAGGTCATTAAGGTCATTTAACTACATAGGAAATAAAAGGAGACAGTTTCTTTACACTCTTTATGAAATATTTGATATACACTATACAACATATAGATGAGAAGTGTCATGAGAAATATAATCATCTGTGGCGATTAGAATCATCACAAGATTGTTCAGATGAGAACAGACAAAAATGTTTGACTTTATAAAATCATCAGAGCAAAAAGTTCAAATATATATCTAAGGTAAGAGACAAAACTTTCATTTGAAGAAAGTTGTTTTTTCTATAATACTATGTGTAAGTTAAGTTTTCATGTCCACAGTGATTTTATGAGCTAAATTAGTTTTATTAACGTGGCAGAAAATCCATCGTTAACCTGCATCCAATGATTTCATGTAATAAGGTGTCAACGATATTATTTTGGATAAACAATTAAAAAAGATCAATTTAAACAAATCGGCTCATCAAATTGATTATTTGTGATAAATTGTAAGTTGTTCTCCTCCAACTACATACTGTAGTAAATTGTGTATTTGTAATAATAAGAAGGTTTTCTGTGTTTAATGAACAGTTCAGTGTTCGATGTGACTTTAGTCTCAGGAGCTGAAAATAATTCAGTTTATTTATTACTCATTTCCAATGTGAAAAATAATTAAGAATAAATCAATACATGAATAAATAAATAAATGATTTTTTTTCTCTCTGAAACACTTCAGTCTGAGCCTCACTGGACCTTGTCTCCATGTTCCAGTCGTCTCTGTGTTCAGTGGGCTTGATCAGAGTCTGTTCAGTTTCTGCTCTAACAGTTCAGAGTGTCTGCAGTTTGACTGAGGGAGGTTTTTGTACGGTTACTAATCACTGTGTGAACACTGGGGCATCATCTACTTCATGGTAACTCTGACAGTAATAAACTGCTGCATCTTCAGTCTCAACTCCACTGATGGTCAAAGTGAAGTCAGAGCCGCTTCCACTGCCACTAAACCGAGCTGGAGTTCCTGACTGGCGATTATTCACCCGATATATCAGGAGCTTTGGAGGCTGTCCTGGTTTCTGCTGATACCAGTGCATTTAATCATAAGAGCTCCATCTGTAAACAGCTCGATTTGTTGTACATCTGATAGTGACAGTGGATCCTGGTGGAACTGTCTCCACTGCAGGTTGAGTCACAGTGATCTGAGCTCTGCATCCTGCAGACAAAAACAAATCCTTCATTTATCAGCAGAAAGGAAGGAGAGAAAAGGCAGAACATCATGTTAGAAATGTTGCTGAGTGAATGAACCTGTAAAGCAGCAGCAGGTCAGCGTCCAGATGAGGATGGTGATGAGGGTCATGGTGCTTGTTGCTTCTGCTGGCTTGACTGACAGATCTGAGTCCAGCAGTGTTGAACTCACAGGACTATAAACCTTCTCAGTTCACTGGAGGATCAGCTGACCATGCAAAGCCTCCACTCTATGGAAATCATCTCTCTGCTCTCAGCACCAGACAAACAGAGACACTGAACCAACACTAATAGATACTGGATTTAAAACTCTGATGACTGTTTTAAAATAGAAGAAGATCAAATTAAAAATAATACTTCAAATTTTATACCAACGGAATATTTCTCTTCAATCTTGGAGGTAGATATATTGATCTTTGTAAATTTTACTGAAATCTCAAAACTATTAGATGTTTTAGATGTTAGATATTTTCCATAAATCTATCAAATAACTTAGTTTGTTTTGTTTTATGTCATTGAAGCAGAGCTTCTACAGAGAGTGTTATTATGGCTTTGCAGCTCCAGAAATTTTATTTCTTCAGTAGAAAATCGTTTGCTGAAAGTGCAGGAGGTTTTTGTACGGCCACTCAATGAGTTTGTATCACTGTGGTGGACTTTTGGTGGAGGAACCAAACTCATCGTTCACTGTGAGTATCACCATTTAAATGTTTTAGATCAAAAATAAGTTTTACTCTTTATGTGATCAAGCTTTATTATTTTTTGAGGTTTTAATGTGTTTTTTTATTTGTTGTGACATTTGCCAAAATATGTAAGATGTTACCATTTGGTCAAACACTTCATATGTAATAAATTTTCATGTATTTTATTCTGTTTATCACATTATGTGATTATTTAAAAAGAAACATTACATCAGTTCTGTATTTTTTAATTAAATAGTGGTATATTTACAGTAAAATGTTTTTAGACTGTAGTTACAGTTCCTAATTCTGAAACCACAAATATATCCTTAAATTTAAAAAATTTAATCCATTAAAATCTATAGTTGATGCTTGTAAGAAAATATAAAATGTAAAAATATAAACTTTATTTTGAGCAGTTTAGGTTTCCAGTTTGTTAGTTTGATGGAGTAAAGAGGAAGTGAAACAAACAGATGGAAAATCTTTAACTGTGTTCAGCCATTTTGTTTTCATGAACAAAATCTTTACAGCGCCAACATATTTACAGTAAAATGACGTTTTATTCACATTTATATTTCACGTCATGTTGCTCCTTTTATTCCTGAGGTCAGAACATTTCAGCTCTGATGTGTTTTTATCTGGAAGCTCCAGAAGAGTTGAATAAAAAGCTGAAAGTGAAGTAAACATGGATGAATGAATCCGGCCTCTAAACCATCCGTCTCCTCAGTGTTATTATATTATAATCCACTGTGATGTGTGTGTGTCCTGACCAGCAGACGTTGATCTGCTCCTCGTGTCTCTGCTCTCCCCTCCAGCCGGCCCCGCGGTCCCACCCTCGGTCTCTCTGCTGCCCCCCTCCTCTGAGCAGCTCTCTGGGGGCTCGGCCACGCTGCTCTGCCTGCTGAGCGGCTACTCTCCTCAGGGAGCCCAGGTGAGCTGGGAGGTGGACGGCACGGCGGTGACAGAGGGGGTCCTGAGCAGCTCGGAGGAGGAGAAGAGCGGACGCTACGGCAGCAGCAGCACCTTAAGCCTGAGCCAGGAGAAGTGGATGAAAGGAGAGCTGTACTCCTGCAGGGTGGTCCATCAGGGCCGCAGCCAGGTCCAGAGCATCCGGAGGAGCCAGTGTGAGGGCCAGAGAGGCTGACTGAGGCCCAGAGCAGGAGCTCTTAGTGGGAGAGCAGCAGGAGAAACACCTGCTGCTCTCAGCAACAGGAGTCTGGATGAAGACAAACTGAAGCTTGTGTGACGCTCAACTAAACTGCTGAGAAATGTTCAACAACTTAGACTAATGTGTGAAGCTTAGCAGCTGGATGTGAGTGGGATTCATTTGCTGTGTGTTTTAATAAAGCTTTGCTCTGATACATTATAATGGAGAGAGTTTCATTACTGTCATGACAAAGAAGAAGAAAGTTGATTTCATCAAGAGTGGCACTTTAAATAAAGGTCATTAAGGTAATTTAACTACATAGGAAATAAAAGGAGACAGTTTCTTTACACTCTTTATGAAATATTTGATATACACTATACAACATATAGATGAGAAGTGTCATGAGAAATATAATCATCTGTGGCGATTAGAATCATCACAAGATTGTTCAGATGAGAACAGACAAAAATGTTTGACTTTATAAAATCATCAGAGCAAAAAGTTCAAATATATATCTAAGGTAAGAGACAAAACTTTCATTTGAAGAAAGTTGTTTTTTCTATAATACTATGTGTAAGTTAAGTTTTCATGTCCACAGTGATTTTATGAGCTAAATTAGTTTTATTAACGTGGCAGAAAATCCATCGTTAACCTGCATCCAATGATTTCATGTAATAAGGTGTCAACGATATTATTTTGGATAAACAATTAAAAAAGATCAATTTAAACAAATCGGCTCATCAAATTGATTATTTGTGATAAATTGTAAGTTGTTCTCCTCCAACTACATACTGTAGTAAATTGTGTATTTGTAATAATAAGAAGGTTTTCTGTGTTTAATGAACAGTTCAGTGTTCGATGTGACTTTAGTCTCAGGAGCTGAAAATAATTCAGTTTATTTATTACTCATTTCCAATGTGAAAAATAATTAAGAATAAATCAATACATGAATAAATAAATAAATGATTTTTTTCTCTCTGAAACACTTCAGTCTGAGCCTCACTGGACCTTGTCTCCATGTTCCAGTCGTCTCTGTGTTCAGTGGGCTTGATCAGAGTCTGTTCAGTTTCTGCTCTAACAGTTCAGAGTGTCTGCAGTTTGACTGAGGGAGGTTTTTGTACGGTTACTAATCACTGTGTGAACACTGGGGCATCATCTACTTCATGGTAACTCTGACAGTAATAAACTGCTGCATCTTCAGTCTCAACTCCACTGATGGTCAAAGTGAAGTCAGAGCCGCTTCCACTGCCACTAAACCGAGCTGGAGTTCCTGACTGGCGATTATTCACCCGATATATCAGGAGCTTTGGAGGCTGTCCTGGTTTCTGCTGATACCAGTGCATTTAATCATAAGAGCTCCATCTGTAAACAGCTCGATTTGTTGTACATCTGATAGTGACAGTGGATCCTGGTGGAACTGTCTCCACTGCAGGTTGAGTCACAGTGATCTGAGCTCTGCATCCTGCAGACAAAAACAAATCCTTCATTTATCAGCAGAAAGGAAGGAGAGAAAAGGCAGAACATCATGTTAGAAATGTTGCTGAGTGAATGAACCTGTAAAGCAGCAGCAGGTCAGCGTCCAGATGAGGATGGTGATGAGGGTCATGGTGCTTGTTGCTTCTGCTGGCTTGACTGACAGATCTGAGTCCTGCAGTGTTGAACTCACAGGACTATAAACCTTCTCAGTTCACTGGAGGATCAGCTGACCATGCAAAGCCTCCACTCTATGGAAATCATCTCTCTGCTCTCAGCACCAGACAAACAGAGACACTGAACCAACACTAATAGATACTGGATTTAAAACTCATCACCTTATTGGAAGAGAAGAAAATAAAACAGAAACAACATGAAGGATTTTCACTTCATGGATTAAAATTAAGTTTCTCTTGGACATACAAGGATTTATTTTCCTCTTTTTCTAAAACTCATAGGTAAATATATTATAAGTCAATGTAAGTTGATGTTTTTTAATGTTTTTATGAATTAAATTCTACTGAAAATCAGTTTTAACCTTGTAAACATAATGTAAGCTGCAATGTTAAACAATGTTGAAATGCTGTAAAAGAGAAAAAGGAACTTTTGATTGTCATTGGTGATCAAATAAAAATATTTTCTTAAATTATGAAGCTTTTTAAAGCTGAATTAATGTTGGATGATTTGCAGATTAAATCCAGTTTAAACCGGGATTTTTATCACTTTAAAAACATAATTTCAGCAGCTACATGTCTCCTGACAGTGCAGGAGGTTTTTGTACGGCCTCTCAATGAGTTTGTATCACTGTGGTGGACTTTTGGTGGAGGAACCAAACTCATCGTTGACTGTAAGTACCAGAAAGTTTTTCTTTGTAGGAAAAGTTGCAGAATTTAATTTTATTTAACTTTACTCATTCATTTTCCAGAAAAGTTTGTTCATTTTATTTTATTTAAAAATGTAAATGTTGAAATTTATGACTGAGCTTCATAGATGTTTGTGTTGCTCCACAACTGTGAAAAGTCTAAAACAAACAACCAGTAAAACTTTTCTTGAGAAACAATAAAATGTACATTTCAAAGTTATTTTATCAATGCTTTGGACAGTTTAAGTTTTCATTCTTCTACAATCAAAACTAAAATTTCACTTATTTTCTCAATTCTTTGTCTTTTCTGTGTCATTTGTACCTGTTAATTAAACATGTTTGTGATAATTTCTTCATTTTTAAACTTTAACCTGAATTGGTGTCAAACTGAACTGATATTTAGAGAGTAAACTCAGAGCAGCTTTGTGTTCATGGGTCATTTGTTTTCCATGAAATTTAAAGGAAGTGAAAGAAACAGATGTCGACGTTTGAACTGTTTCCACTTGAATGTTTGGTCTCTCAGTTTAACCATGAGAAAATCATCTCAGCGATTGGTTATTCAGAGTCTGGTGTGATGAAGATGTGATGAGTAGTGATGAAGAGTGAAGCTCAAGGCGTCTTCAGCAGCCTTGGTTCTCATGGCTGCGTCTTTTCTCCCCCTCTCTCCTCCAGTGGGTGTGTTGCCGCCCACCCTGACCGTCCTCCCCCCCTCCAAAGAGCAGCAGCAGCAGAGCAGCGTCACACTGGTGTGTCTGGCCAGCGGGGGCTTCCCCTCCACCTGGAGGCTGGGCTGGAAGGTGGGGGGCAGCAGCAGGTCCTCAGGGGTGTCCAGCAGCCTGGAGGAGCTGGGCGGGGACGGCCGCTACAGCTGGAGCAGCACCCTGAGCCTCCCTGCTGACCAGTGGAGGAAGGCGGGTTCAGTGAGCTGTGAGGCCAATCAGAGTGGACACAGTCCTGTCACTCAAACCCTGGAGCCTGACCGCTGCTCAGAGTAGAGCTGCAGCTTCATGGCTGGAACCATCAGGGTGTCATGTTTTATTCACAAACATTACTTTTCATGTTTCATTCGTCTTCCTTATGTTCTCTCATGTAACTTGGACTAAATGGATTGTTTCAATAAAAGTGCAGATTTATGTCAATCACTGTTTTTGTGTTTATTCTTGTGTTTCAACATTCATGTTCTTGATCAAACGTCTCATCTTCATTTCTTTAAAGTTTATAAAACGTTTTAGAAATATGCACATGTAAAAGCGTTTAGGTAAAAATTAAAGACTCTTTAGTGTTTGTGAGGCAAAACATCAGAAAACTTATTAATAATCCATATTTATAAACTAATTTCAACATCTGTGTTTATTAATTAATCTATAGTTGGTGATTTCAGCCTCAGATATTTGATGGTTTTACTTGGTAACTTCTGTGATGTTTTCACTGAACCAGTTCTCATCATGTCTCTGCACCTGCAGCCTTTAGTCAGATGAAGGAGGTTTTTGTACGACTATAAATCACTGTGTGAACACGCCGCCACCATGGTAACCCAGACAGTAATAATCTCCAGCATCTTCAGGCTGAAAACCACTGATGGTTAAAGTGTAACCAGAACCAGATCTACTGCCACTGAATCTAGACAGAGTTCCTGAGAACCGACTTGAAGCCTTATATATTAGAAGTTTAGGAGGCTGTCCAGGTTTCTGCAAGTACCAACTGAGATCAGCACCAATATTAGAACTTCCTGTGGCGCTGATGGTCACAGTCGCTCCAACACTGACTGACTTTGATGGTTCAGACTGAGTCAGAAAATTATTGGCAGATGATGCTGAAAAGAGAAATGAGCAACGTTAAAGGAAAACAATAATAAATATGAGTTCAAACAAAACTTGATAGCTAAATTTAAAAGTCAGTCTGACCCTGAGTGAGAAAACCCAACACAACCATCAGAGCTACTGGAGACGTCATCCTGATGCAGGTTTCAGTGTCACACTTTGGACTTTGTGCAGCAGAAGAACTTAAAGCTTGAGGAGCAGCGATGCATCGAGATCATGCAAATCAACACCTGCTGAGATGAAACAGGAAACACAGAGATGATTCAGCCAACACTTCATCTAGTGACAATATTCAGGTTTTATTTTAACTTCAGATCAAATAAAGTATTTATTCTTCATGTTGTCACTTGTATAGTGTTTCTATGTCCCCTAAATATGAGTGTGTTGTTATAAACTAATATACACAAAAAAACTGCACACATTTGACATAAAATAGATCCATACATTGAGCAATATAAGTTTTAAATCTTTGCCTGTTAAAAAAATAATCTTTATCCATGTTACAATGATTCTCATTATTTAATTAAGATGGACAACAGGGACATTTATAAGGACAGATTTATTCTTGCGTTGTGAACAATGTGAGATATTTTTATAATAAAAGTCTGTAATCAACCCAGACACACAATTAATCTGTAGTTGCACTAAGGAGGAGTGATCCAAACAAATGATAAAGAATTCATTTTTTTAAATCGTTTAACATACATTTTTAAATGAACAAACATAAATTGATCTTTGCTTTTTTCTTTAGAGAAAATCTCAAGTCCTAAATCAAATTACATTTTATTTGCCAGGAAAGGTCATAAATGTATAATTTACTTTTTTTTTTTAAGAAAATCTAAGATAATTCAAAACAATTTCACCACTTATGTTTTTACTTTATAAATTGTTTTTATTTGGTTTGTTCAGGACTGCACAGTGGCGCAGTTGGTAGAGCTGTTGCCTTGCAGCAAGAAGGTTCTAGGTTCAATTCCCGGCCCCGGCCTTTCTGCATGGAGTTTGCATGTTCTCCCTGTGCATGGTGGGTTTTCTCCGGGTACTCCGGTTTCCTCCCACAGCCCAAAAACATGACTGTGAGGTTAATTGGTCTGTCTAAATTGCCCCTAGGTGTGAGTGCATAGTTGTTTGTCCTGTGTGTCTCTGTGTTGCCCTGCGACAGACTGGCGACCTGTCCAGGGTGACCCCGCCTCTCGCCCGGAACGCCAGCTGGAGATCAGCACCAGCAACCCTCACCCCATTAAGGGACAAGGGTGTAAGAAAATGGATGGATGGATGGTTTGTTCAGATAAAAAGCATAAAGTCTGAGGCAGAAGCATCTGTAGATTACTTGATGTTTTTGACTTCCTTTATATTATGACCTGAACAGAAGAGAAAGAAAAACTTTCTATTTGTGGTTTTAGTGTTAAACTGCTGACTCCTCATTTTAACATAACCAGTTTGTCTGCTTCCTGTCCAGTTTGTCAATTAGCCTGTAAGAAAAGGCAAATATGTAAAAGTCAGGAATCATTTAGAAGAACCTGAAACAAAGAAATCAATAAAAATAAAAAAATATATTTTGACTTGATTCTCCGAAAACATTTCATTTTCTGAATAAAACTGATAGGTCATTCAGTCATCAATGACTGAATGACCTATCAGTTTTATCCAATTCATCCAATGACTGAATGTGTTTGAGTGTTTCTTTCCAGTATATTAAAGTAAATTTATTAAATAATAAAGTAGCTGAAAAATTAAATACATATTTAGATTTGTGATTTTGAAATGGTCTTTTGTCTTTATTGTTTATATTTTGAGTTTATACTATTTAGGACCAGTATCTAGACCTATATTGCATTTAAAATATGTTTTTAATTAATGTACACATCAACTCTAAAAAAATTATACATATCAGATGAAGGATATTATAAATTATGTACTTATAGAAAATTAAGAACTGAACACTATGTATTTATTAGACAGCTGATCAAATTCACTTCATTGATGTTATTAAATAACCACTAAATAAAATAGATTCTCATCCTTTTTCTTCAAAAAGCACCAAGTTCCACCACATATTATATTTTAATATAATACTTATGCAATTGATAGGCCATTTTAGTGTAGAAATAATATGTAATTAGGAGAAACTTTGTATTTCTACTGTTCTGGATTTTTTTAAGCATAATTTGTATGACATTCATCATGTTTGATGGAATCCAGAAAGATTGTAAGGACTTTATTTACATGGACTTCTAAGTCAGAAACATGTTGGTTAGAAATGTTCTAATATACTAGAAAGAAGAAGACCTGAACTGTCAATAAAAAAATTAATGCGAAAGTCATGTTTATTAAAACTTCTCCACTCCAGATCTTGCACAAAATATAAAGATACAAATTAAAGAAGAAGTAACGTTAATATTTGCTGATTGGTTTCTTGGATCTTAGACGCGAAAGGATGAAAATTCAAAACAATAACTCGCATTTTTATTTGTGCAGAAGTCATGAGAAGGAGGTTTGAAACCATCAGCTGCTCTGAAGATAAAAATAGACAATGAAATATTTACAATCACTGGGACAAATCAGTCTCAATGATAACCAGGACCAACAGATAAAACAGAGGGACAAGTCTGGTCACTGGAATGACTGGAGGTAGAAAATGTGTTTATCTGTATCAGAGAAAAACTGAAGTTTTCTTTAATTGTGAAAATATTTCCAGATTTATTTACAATGCCACTAAAAAATATTGTCAATCGTCAGAGTCGAGATGTTTTCTTTGAATTTCTGGATTTATATCCTTATATCTTTTGTCTTACAATTTAATCTCCTAAAGTTACACTTATGTTTTCAGTCGTCTCTGTGTTCAGTGGTTTGTATCAGAGTCTGTTCAGTTTCTGCTCTAACAGCTCAGAGTGTCTGCAGTTTGACTGAGGGAGGTTTTTGTACGGCTACTAATCACTGTGTGAACACTGGGCCACTATGGTAACTCTGACAGTAATAAACTGCTGCATCTTGAGCCTCAACTCCACTGATGGTCAAAGTGAAGTCAGAGATGCTTCCACTGCCACTAAACCGAGCTGGAGTTTCTGACTGATGCCTATTTACTCGGTATATCAGGAGCTTTGGAGGCTGTCCTGGTTTCTGCTGATACCAGGACATAAAATCTCCATTGTAAACAGCCTGACTTGTTGTACAGCTGATAGTGACAGTGGATCTTGGTGTAAATGTCTCCACTGCAGGTTGAGTCACAGTGATCTGAGCTCTGCATCCTGCAGACAAAAACAAATCCTTCATTTGTCAGCAGAAAGAAAGGAGAGAAAAGGCAGAACATCATGTTAGAAATGTTGCTGAGTGAATGAACCTGTAAAGCAGCAGCAGGTCAGCGTCCAGATGAGGATGGTGATGAGGGTCATGGTGCTTGTTGCTTCTGCTGGCTTGACTAACAGATCTGAGTCCTGCAGTGTTGAACTCACAGGACTATAAACCTTCTCAGTTCACTGGAGGATCAGCTGACCATGCAAAGCCTCCACTCTATGGAAATCATCTCTCTGCTCTCAGCACACTCAAAGTGAAAAATCTTGTGACCAGAAATTAGGCATATGTACTTTTTAAAGTAATTTAACTGAGTTTTTGCATTTTTTAACCATTTATATTAAAATTAATGTATCCAACTGGATACTGTATCTGTTGCAGATTTTTCTTGTTTCTTTGGCTAAAAACCAAAGTTGATTGAAGGTTGAAAATTAAAAACTCTTAGCAATCCCATTCGATTGTTTTTAGTTTTCTGTAAAATGTAATACATTTATCTATAAAATTTCTATATTGTTCCTCTTTCATTGTTGTTAAAATGCCAAAATGCACTTTTTTGATCATATCAGTTAAATGTATCTATTTTAAATTATTTATACATTTTTAATAATAATTACAAGGTGCATACTTCTAGTAAAAATGGATGTGGATGGATGTGAAGCAATGTTTTTTTTTCATATTTCTACTACTAATGAATAGCAATATGTTATTTTTTTGCTGGATGAAGAAAATAATTGATGCATTACATAAAATGAACAGAACAATAACTTGCTGCTGTGAGTCATGTTAAATAAGTCCTGAAGCTTTATATTTACCACTGTATCTGGATAAAGTTGTTGCTTGTTTATTAATACAACTGTCTCCATAAAAGCCACATACAGAACAAAATCTACACTCTCTCATCTTGACAATCTTTTAGTATTTTTTGTGGGGTTATATCAACTAAAAATATATTTTATTTTTTTCTATTTTTTGTTTGTTTTGGGGTTTCTTTTGTGAGATTGAAGATGCAAAGGGGAAATACAGATAAATGTGAATTTTTAGTTAATGAAAGAGGTTTAGTTCCCATTCCCATAAGTCAAAGCTCTGTGTGTGTGTTTGCATGTGTGTGTGAGAGGCTGTTTCTGTGAGCAGTGGAGCATCACGTCAATCTCCTTTCGCCCAGATGTTGGATCTGAGGTTTTTGTACAGCTTTGCAACACTATGTGCTATGTGTGTTCACTGCTGGAGACTGAGTCACAGAGGGATTTGCTGCCAATCCTGTTAAATAAAATTTAATTTAACGAAAACCTTAAATGCAGAACATCCGTCATTAAATGCATCTTCCCCAATTTCCTTGCTCACCTTGAAACTGGATTGCCAGCAAAGGCAGCAAAATCAGAGCCATCTTCATTGTGGATGTATGCAGTAGGATAAAATAATGTGCTGTTAAGCTGACCACATAACTTAGCGCTTTAATAAAGCCTGATGTTCAGGGAAATGCAGCAGATATTCAAATTACTACATGGATGAATGCAGAGCAGCATAGCTGGAACTGAATGAGAAGTGTCAGACAGCAGACAGATGCTGCCCTCTTGTGTTGAAATGAAGGGAGCACGATTAAAGTAAGATGCATTAATATATAAAATCACTCTTTAGGGACCCTAAGCTTCACTAAGGAATACAGTTAATTAAATTAAAAATAAAAATCCTGCTTTCCTCTAAATTGTATCAGGAAGTTTGTGATGTAAAGCCAGCTCTCTGAGCTGTCGCCGTTTGAACCATTTTGATCATGAAGGGCTGGTCAGGTTAGCAGTAGAGGCCAATTTGATAATTCAGTTGTTAAAAGTGAGTGAGATTCTTCCAACATCACTAAGAAAACACATTCATGTTTGGTTTCCTAACAGTATCAGGACATTGTTAGTAAGTTAGTTCATTTGTTTCTGACCCTGCACTTAGCAATTACAAGTAAATGCCTTCCTATTCCTACCATTTACCCCAAATATGTTGGTCTGATGCAATAAGATAAGACTTTAGTTCTTAGAGTGTAATCAAAATATCCTAGAGACACAATGCCTTCACATTGTAGGTTTATTCATTATTGATGTGTATGAAAGTTAGTGAAAAACAAGTGTTGTTTTCCATTCTCTTTCTTCAAGATTCAGTAACACATGATTCTAATATAACTGGTTCCAAAGATTAATATCTCTGCTGTGTCTTCATTCAAGCTTAACAAGCTCGACTCCGTTCATGCTTAAGTCTTACTGACATGAGACAATACGGGTACAACTCAACCTCTTTTGGAAGATAAATGCTTGTGTCATCTGCATATGGTGGAATGCATTTATATGCAGATGACATTTTTATGTAGCAGATGTCCTTTTAAATGTACTGACTGAAAATCAGATTCCAGACATTTACTCCCTAAACATTCTATTTACAGCGCCTACATTACTCTCTTTAAATTGAATCTGCATTGATAGTGTTATATTCTCACTCTGCCTCCATTTCAACATATCATGACTTCATCTGTCTTTGTGCATAAGGTCCAGTCCTGAGATTAATTGTAATCATTAATGAGACACAAATCCCTTCAGCTCCAAGTTTATTAATAATTTAACAACTCTTATGATTTTATTTAGGGCCAAACGTTTGCTTAATTCACAGATCACAAAGTTCTACCTTTTGATCATAGATGTGAAACATAGTCGGATTATTGACTTTACTGTTGGTTCTCTGATAAATTGGAAATTTAATGTACGGTAGAAGAATAACGTCGATAAACAGAGTGTCTTCAGTCAGAGGCTCCTCCAAATTCACTGTAATACAGACTGCTACATGAAGTCCTTCTCACCATCTACAATAAATCTTTAAAGAATCTTGAATTAATACGAGTTACAACAACATTTAATTTCTCTTTGGGATCAGCAGAGTACTTCTGAATTGAACTGAACCAGAACACAGATTTCCTGAATATTCAATTTAAAACTGTCCCATGCTGTTAGCTAGAACAATGAAGTAACAATGTATATTTATATATATATTATCAGTTGTTAAAAATACAAGACATTACATAATATACAGACAATATATATATATAAAAAAAAACTCCTCCAGTGTAACAATTAACATACTACAGATGATAATTGTGTTGTACAAAGATCAGGTGATAAACAGCAAGGAAGATAAACATGCAGAAGAACAATCATACTAAGAAACAAAGGCTTTAAGGCTTTGCAGAATAATAATATTAAAAAAAACAGTTCTAAAAAATAACCTGCATTCAGATGAGGTTGCATAGATTGTGTCCGCATAAAGTCATGTAATGACTCAGTTGCACTGACATTTAGGGTTACAGGAAGGACACTGACATGGTTTTTTCCACTGCACAAAGAGAACACTGTCCCATTCTGGGTCCCAGCACAGTGGAGGTTTTAAATTTCATTCAGATCTCATCATGTAACCACAGATCACCACCAAAAGTAGCTGGAGGGACCAAATAACAGAGTTCTGAATGTTCCCCAATAAACACTGTCTTGGATCAAACTTGTCCTGCATAATTAAGTGGATTTTAGTAGTGGTCCCTTTGTACGATGAAATTCTTAATATGTAAAGACTCTCAAGCTGAACCGATGTTGTACTTTGGACATGCGTCAAGAAACACAAGGCAACTAACAGGGAACTTCCTTTGGTTTCGCACGGCTTCGGAGCAAGGCACAAATGGAAATTTAGTAGATCATCAGTCCAGAAACATGAAGAAAGTGGAGCAGCATTTTATGACGACTGGAAAAACAAAACATCGGTAGACTTCTCATGATCACACACACGGACCGCTGGGAGACAGTTGGTGGTCCGTGTTTGTTTTAAAGTCTCTGAAATCAAGGCGAAGGGTTAGCGATTGCTCTTCATTGCCTCCTTGGCTGCCAGGATGAGAGGAGTTAGACTGGAAAGAGGTTTCGCTTGCTTCAGGAAGGGATGCTAGAGAAACGGATGCAAGAGATTAACTCAGATGAAATAATGATAATATATTCTCAAACTGTTCAGTTTTCAAGATTCGAAGAGTTTCTCTTGCTAAAAGTCATTTTTATATTTATCAGTTCCGACTGAAATCTTGTTAAAGACGTCGTCTTGGACTAATTTCTAGTTCATCTACATCTACAGTACATATTAAATTTTATGTCACAAATAAACAATTAGGAGGCAATATTTCCAGGAGAATGCACTTTTAACAGCCTGATATGCCAATGTGAAATCACTAAACACTATTTTTTTTGCCATTCAGATCAGGAACTGGTTAAACATAAACAACGTTAACAGTCTGCCACAAACATCCTGACTCAGGTCATGTCTTTGAATTAAGCAAATGAGATTAATTGCTCCTCATCGAGTTCCTGTGGTTGCAGAAAACCACACATTTTTTATAAAGAGGCTAAAAACCATAAGAACGGATTCTCCTACATACCTGAAATACATAGTATTAAACTGTCACAAGCATTAAAGACGACTAAAATGAAGAGCGTTTTTGTTTTACCTGCAGCAACTCTTTGCCAGAGCCTCGTTTTTCCACGTCCATCTCCAGAGAGCTGGACAGGAAGGACCTGAAGACGGGAGTCAACTTCTCTGGGTTCTGCAGCTCAGGAGTCCCGTTGGTGGCGATTAAATACAACGCCTGAAGGAAAGAGCAAAGGATCGCATAGAAAATATAACATTATATTTTTTTAACAGTGCATTTTTACATTTATACCAGATTATCTAACTAAAACTTCTAAAAATACTTTCTATTTATAGTTTACATTTATGATCCAGATGTTTACAGAAATGACTGTAAACATCTGTCATTTCTGTCCATGCTGGAAGCTTTACATATTTTTTTTAAATGTTGAGCCATTAAACTCACATATTCAACTGTCAGCCACATGGGGGCGCAAGAGAAAAGTTCTCAGATTGAGCAGATGTGGAAAAGTCTCTGTGATAAGGAGAAGAAATACTAAAGAGAATCCTAAAAGCGTTGATGATTTGGGTTCATTAACTGTGAATTATATCCAATCATTAATTTCAGAGATATCTCCTCAAGAATCAGCATCTTGTAAAGAACGCAAATATTTTGACTCAGCATTTACACATAACTGATTGTAGTGGCAGGAACATGCTGAGGGGCTTTTTAAATGCTTACACACACTGACAGGTAAATAGAAAGTTTAATCTTGAACAACCGACTGATTATTTGTCCTTCTGGTCTGCACCCACCCTGAGAGGATTCTCATTGAGATATGGAGGCTCCCCCTCCACCATTTCTATGGCCATAATCCCCAGAGACCAAATGTCCACTTTGGGTCCGTAAGCCTTCCTGGTCACCACCTCTGGAGCCATCCAGTACGGCGTCCCCACCATGGTGCTGCGCTTGCTCTGCTCCGGGGTGATCTGAGCGCAGAAGCCGAAGTCAGCTGCAGGAACACAAAAAAGTGAGTTGAGGTCCACGGATTTATGACGGGGATGACTGATTGTACTCGACATAAATTAGCTTCTCAGTCTGCGACTGCAGATTAACAGATCCTTCCTTACTGAGTTTGACTGATCCGTCCATCCCGAGAAGTACGTTGTCGCTCTTGATGTCTCTGTGAATGACCTGGTTGGCGTGAAGAAACTCCAAAGCCTGAAGAACCTGAGCAGAGAAAGTGTGAGGAAATGAAGCAAGTTGTCAAACGTACGGCGCTTACAAATGCAGCGCCTTGCAAAAGTATCAACACCTCATTTCCCCATATTTTGTGATGTTACAACCAGAACGTTCAGTGTTTTTTTGGGAGGATTTTATGCAATAGGCCAACATAAGGTGGTGCATATTGAGAACTTTTTTAACAATTCTTCACATCTGCTAGTGAAAAATGGGGAAAACTCACTCATATGGAATGGATGATGTCCACAGTTAAGATTCTTGCCACAGAATCTTAACTGCGGACTTTGACTGGACCATTCAAACATCAATAAATCTATCTAAACTTTTGCCTGCAGGCAGTTTTAGTGTCAGCTATCCCTGGTATTTTGCAGGCAGGACAAAAAAATTGATTTCCTCTCATCAGTCCAGAGTGCCTTCTTCCACATGCTTATTTTCTCCCTTACCTGTCTTGTGGCTAATGATACGTCAACTGGAGTAAGAGGGGTTAAATTCAAATGCACACCGCACTTTTCAGATTTGTATATAAAAAAAAATCAAAGATTAAAACCATAAATCACAAAAAGAAAAAAATCACAATAGGTCACATTGAGGTTTGAGGTTGTAGCATGAAAAAAAAAAGTGGGTATGAGTGCTTTTACAGAGCAACGTCACTCAAACCAATCTAAAAAATGTAATGCAGGAGTAAAATGTCTGAGTAAGCCTGTTTTCTGCCATCTAAATTAAACCCTGTTTTGACAAGTTTCAAGCAGGTTGTCTTATCGGTGCGAGTCGACCTTTACCTCTCTGCAGACGGCAGCGATCTGAGCCTCGTCCATGCACGTCTCCGTCACAACGTCTGTTAGAGAGCCGCCAGCCAGATACTCCATCACCACGTAAAGCTCGTCCCCGACCAGGAAACTGCACAGAAAGTCAAAGCAAAGCTTGGTGCTGCGAACCGAGCGCTCCGTGTTCACTCATACTTTATAGCAAGTGTTACCTGTCTACGAAGTTGACAATGTTGGGGTTCTTCAGCTCTTTCATGACCAGGATTTCATTGATGATAAGCTCTTTCTTTGGCTGCTTCTGCAGGTTGATCTGCTTGATGGCCACCTGCAAATCACAGCGTTTAGTAAAAATTAGTAGATTAGCATTCGGATCCTGGTTTCAGATCAAACAATTGTTATTCACAATATTTTTTTTTACCGAGTTGCTCCTTGAAAAAGTCAAATAAAAAATCAGAAGCAGAGGAGAAAATCAAGAAAGTCTTTGTTTGGGCAGAGATAAGATAGGACAAGCTAACCTCTTGTCCTGTGGCAACGTCTATGGCTGTGTAAACTGTACCAGAGGCCCTGAAAGAAAAAGAAATCAAAGTTTAAGTCAAAAGTCTTCAGTTGTTTTTGTCTCGTTTGGTGTACAGATCCAGTCAGAGGTTTAAATCTACTCATCATAGACATCAATGCTGTCAATTTTGACTTCTTGATGAATCATTTGAGCTGTATTTTCAAGGAGGACAGACTATCCAACCTTAATTAATTAAGTAGAGGTGCACAGGTTTGAATTTATTGTGGGCTATCTTTTATTCAGTAAAATAGAAAATATATTTCCTGCTCAAATAAGTACATACACTCTCAGTAAAACTGAAATGATAAGGATGTAAGAAAGCTACACATTTGTTGCCATCAACATCTTCTAGTGTGACTCTAGAGGTATGTTTGAACAAAGTTAAACTGCTTGGTTTACTGTTGCAGTCCTCGGTTTAGTCCATAAATCTTCATCAGATAATGTTAGCCTGCGTTTTCCATTCCCAGCAGGTGTTGATGTGTATTTTTAATTATCATCCTGCTGCAACTCTCATGTCTGGTGACATTTCAATCCATCCAGCTGTTGATTCAAGGAAAAACTATTAGCTTCTTCTTATTGGTGGCCAAATAGTCCAATGAGCAGCTGTGAATTTTGAGTAGGGGGGATTACAAATGACCTTCTCCGTCTGCTTTAAAGTCGCTCTACTGTTTTAGTGATCTCAAGTTCATAACAGGCTTAAGTCTTGTGTTCCTCCTGAACATCCTAAATAAATTCAATTCTAGTCTTTATGTCCTGGAATAAGAGCAGCTCAAATTTACTGCTAAAAAGCCAAAAATAACATATTTATGCATTAGATGAGTTTATGTAACTCTCTGTCTGAAACTGTGTATGGCTTCCTCTTTGATAGACATTTTCTTTCAAAGTTTTGACATTTTCTTTGTGTGTTTTCAGCGTAAATCCTGACTCACCCCTGGCCGATCTTTTCGTAGCGAGTATATTTCTTTTTAGGGTCTCCGACACTGACGATACTTCCTAAAATGTCACAAAGACAAAAAAGGTGGTAAGTAGGCAGAGACAAATGCAGGTGTGTTTTTTTTATGTTTGAATTTTATGTGTGTGTGTTAAACTTACTTAGCTTTTCCATTATTTCTTCATCAGTCATCTTGCCTCCCTTCGCTTTCTGTTGGTCAGCTGCCTTGGGACTTTCCGTTTCTTGGGCCGGCCTTGTGTACATCTTTAAAAAAATAAGCAAGAAAAAGTAGATTTACGTCGTTTTAAAGGAACTGTGAATTGTAGGACAAAGTTCTAGTTATTTCAGGTTAATAATCATAAAAGTAGGATCATCTATAACCAAATCACGCTCACGGATTTTGTGTGCGCTGGCCGTGGCGCCACGACCGGAGGCGGCGTATCGTCGTCTTCGTCGTCGTCGCCGTCTCTGGCTGACGGAGAAGTAGTCATATCTTTCTTGCCCGGCTGCAACAGTATCAAAATACAAACAAAACAAAATGAAGCTCAGGGAAAAAGAATTACTTTGTTAAAGTAATGAAAAATGCTACTTACCAACTGAGAATCTTTATCTGAAGGAGGAGAAAATAGGGGAGGAAAAGAAAAGTTTAAAGCAAAACAAAACTAGTCTGCAAGTTGTTTGCTGTAAAGATGGGAAACTGACCTGAAGTAGGAACATCCATGTACTTCTGTTTCCCGCTGGTGGAGTCGTAGAACTTGAGAACGTCGAGGACCGCCTGCGGGTTCTGTTTCTGCTCCGACGGACTGATGTTGGAGTTCTGAAGGAGCCGGGCCCACTGCTCCGGCATTCCCTGCACACGCAAACATGGAGGCAAAGCGTTTACTGATCTGTGTCTCCTCTTTAAAGATAAAAACATATCACAACACAGCGTTAAAACAGCCCACGACTCCGAATCACAAGTGATCAGTTACATAACGTGATAGGTTATGAGGCCGATTTAACTTTAAGTTTTTAAAGTATGACGATCCTCTGTGTCTCATCTTTGATCAAAATCAAAATAACATAAATATTCAGTTCAGTTTATTTATGTAGCATTGATTTACAACAAATATCATCTCAAAGAAAAAAAGCTGTATATAACTGTATATAATATACATATATCAGGGTTTCCCCAGTGTATTATAAGCATGGCTGCCCGCCATGCTTTGCTAGCCCAGCTGCCAGGCTTAGCGTTGCGCCGTTTGGGATTCCCCTCGGTAATTTCCCTTCAGAAAGCAGGCGGAGAATCTGCGCTTTCTGATTGGCTGGCGTTAAGCTCTTCTCCACCCCCCCCCCCCCACCCGCCCAACCACCAGCCTTACTGGGGGAAACCCTGTATATACATATATGCAATATATGTATATGTATAGTTGTATATTATGTTCACTACAATAATCAAGTGCCTTCTCCGGGTCAGGGGGGTCGTTCTGCCTCAAGTGGAGGAGTTTAAGTATCTGGGGATCTTGTTCACAATGAGGGAAGAAGGGAGCGGGAGATCGACAGGCGGATTGGGGCGGTGTCTGCCGTGAAGCGGGCGCTGTACCGGTCCGTCGTGGTGAAGAGAGAGCTGAGTCAAAAGGCGAAGCTCTCGATTTACCGGTCGATCTACGTTCCCACCCTCATCTATGGTCATGAGCTTTGGGTCATGACCGAAAGAACGAGATCACGGATACAAGCGGCCGAAATGGGTTTCCTCCGCAGGGTGGCCGGGCTCTCCCTTAGAGATAGGGTGAGAAGCTCGGTCATCCGGGAGGGACTCAAAGTAGAGCCGCTGCTCCTCCACGTCGAGAGGAGCCAGTTGAGGTGGCTCGGGCATCTGGTCAGGATGCCTCCTGGACGCCTCCCTGGTGAGGTGTTCCGGGCACGTCCCACCGGGAGGAGGCCCCGAGGAAGACCCAGGACACGCTGGAGGGACTATGTCTCTCGGCTGGCCTGGGAACGCCTTGGGGTTCCCCCGGAGGAGCTGGAAGAAGTGGCTGGGGAGAGGGAAGTCTGGGCCTCCTTTCTGAAGCTGCTGCCCCCGCGACCCGATCCCGGATAAGCGGAAGAAAATGGATGGATGGATGGATGGATACAATAATCAATATGTTGAATTATGCTACAGTAGTAGTAATAATTGTTGCTTTTCTGTTTTAAATATATAATTTTAGTAGTTTTGTTTTACATTTTGTCATCATTTTTCTCAAGGTTTTGCCTGATCCTGCTGCAGACATGGATAAATTTAGATGAGTTAAACCACTTCGTGATTTATGAAACAAACTCATATCTGCCATAGTTAAACAGCATGTTCTCCAGTCTTTCCCATTTTAAAATGTGGCGGAGAGAAATTGGGTCTGTGTCACAACATACCACAGCAAAACAGAAAGTTGTAGATTATTTATTAAAATGTTCTGAACATTTTGATTAATGTTTTAAAAAAGGAGAGCAAAATGTTTATTTTTTTTAAAAAAAGTAGTAATAGCAGTAGTTTTACATAATTATACAAATATCTTTTTTTACAAAAAGGTTCCTGTAAAGCTGACTGGCCACAAATTTTGAACAATTTCAAAACCGAAATTGCAGCTGCAGTTCACGTTTACATGGAAATTAATGACAATATCTGCAACACAAGAGGCTGATTTTAAGAGATTAGATGTTGAGTGGGGGTGTGGAAACGTTTAAATCACTGAAAACGAAAGTAATCTAACTTTAACTTGCTTTTGTGTGACCATCCTGTTGGGAAAAAAGAAGAAAAGGAACTAAATAAAACTAATTATTCACCACATAAATTAAGAAGTTCATAAGAGACATAAATAAAGGAACTATACTATGAAAAATAAACATTAAGCTTTATAATTAGAGTGAGACAGAAGTGTGAGTTTAAGCAGGAGACAGAACCAGAACCACAACTGAGTTGATTCTAAAGGAGAACATGAGCATTTAAATGAGATTTAATGTCGATAATGTCACAATGAAATCCAAAATATATCACAGAACAAGAAACCAAACGGTTCCTATTTTACAGCTTTTGTTTCCTGCATCCACAAATAAATTATAGACAATGCCATAACAACACTGCAGAATCACCATGGTAACGCAGGTCAGAGAGGAGGTAGTTACACATAAGTGGATGGTTTTGATCAAAGGATTACTTCTTATCTCAAAATAATTGTATCCTTTCATATCAATAATCATTTATGCTCTGCAAATAGTAAAGATCCCGTAGCTGCTAGCTCAGGACAATGGATGGTTCACATGTGCGTATTCTAAACTTCAAAATGTATTTTTACCTAAATTCTGGTGTAATACTGTAATAGTTGCGCTTTTACAAGGAGAGACTGTGTTAAAATTTCAATGACATTTTTGCCGTATCGACTTCCTCCTTTAACTTACAAACAAATGGGCTGTGCTAACCGGACGTCTGCTGAAGGTGTTGGTAGAAGTGGATTTGACGAAAGGATACCAGAGTAAGGAGACGTTAATCCCAAAGCAAGCCACACTTTTTAGATTTTTATTTTTGAAAAGTTTTGACAGATTCGCTACGCATCTACATTTTGACTCCTGCGCTTGAGCTTTATGTTAATATATTATTCTAAATATAAGGTAATGCCAAAGGCAGCAACAGGATCCCACTTCACCAATTCACAAACACTTCAAAAATGTCGGGTAAATGTGCGACTTGATGAACTTCCTATTGCCTGAAGGTGTGTAAACAAAGAAACTCTGCATTCACATTGAGGGGAAAATGTCATTTTTGTGTGAAAAATCCAGATTTTGCCCGCGAAAAAGCACGGGGTGACTCTTTTGTTCATCTCCAGAAAAAGAGTGCTGTTAAATTGTGTCGATATTAAGCATCCCTGGCATTAATTTTGTCACAAAAAACTGTCTTATTTCCTTGATTTCAAAGACAAAGTTTGCATAGGTTCCTAATAAAAATATGTTGAAGTTTGTGGTTGTAATACAGCAAACCGAGAAACAGTTCAAGGGGTGTGAATACATTTGCATGTTATTGTAATGAGCCATAAAACACTTACAGTGAATTCACCAGTGACAGAATCAAAACCAACATGGATGGTGTGTTCAAAGTCTGACGGGGAAGAGATTTCAGGCCTGTCTTTGTCCTTATCCTTCTTCTTAGATCCTGCAGGGATAAGGTCAAAGGTCATTCTTCACCCCCTCTTCCACCTTTTAACTAACTGTTACATGAAGTCTTCAATGCATGGAGATATGCTGCGATAATCTGACCTTTATCAAACATGGAGATGATTTTGTTCCTGGCCTTCTTTTCCTCTGGGGCAGACGGCAGCGGCCGAGAGTTGTGATTGGCCGACTGGGGGTCCTTGGCTCCTCCTCCTTGGCTACTCATCCTGACAGGGGGAGCGGGGGGCTTGTCCTCACACACTCCGCTGTCACACATCTAACCTACGTTCAACCTGCAGGGTCAGAAAGAAAGCAACAAATGTAGGATCCATGCAACAGGCTCACTGAGCGTCAAAAGAGAGAGAGAAAAAAAACCCAGAGAGCTCACAGCTTCCTGTTTTTCGGTCATGTTTCACAATACTAAAGCCAACTGTTGCACACCAGCCCCCGCTGCTACAGAAAGACAGCTGCAAACCAGTAAAAACAGACAGAAAGCAAAGGCGAGAACTCACAGAGATCGATCCAGTCCGTCCATAATGTAAATGGAGGTGAAAGCTGGTATGAAGGGAGCAGAGTGTGAGCAGGAAGCAACGCTGAGTGAATAAAGTAGCGTGCCGAGTCTCGTTCGAAGTCGCAAATGAATGAGGAAGGAAAAAAGGCAAGAGAAAGAGAGCGAGCGGAGAGAGAGAGAGAGAGAGAGAGAGGAGGGGAGTGTGTGCAGAAGAGTGGCAGACAGTGAAGTGCCGTGAACGCTCATGTAAAATAAGTTTACCTCTGTAGCTACAAGCATGGTTCAATATGAGGTTCTCACAATACAACATTTAGTAAAATGACCACAGCTTTGTTCAGTTTATAGCTAAATGTACAGCATGGTTTTATTACTATTTGAAGAAAAGAAAACAATTAATTCAAATCCTGAAATATATTAATAGTTAGATTAGCAAATCAATAGCATTGATTTACTTTTTCAAAAATATAAGCACCAGCGAAAGTCAGTTGTAGTTGTGACATTTAGTTTTTATGTCACTCCAGACAAGCAGCAGACCTTTAGTCATCACACTGTAACTATCCTTTAGAAACATTTTCAAACAGGTCAATTTGTCTTTGAAAAGCGGCAGAGCCTTTATTCAGTCATCTGACTGTGCAGCAACAGGTGTGGGAGGGTGATTGCAGCACTAAGATTAGAACATTTAAAATAAATCCAGTAATGTTCTTAAACTTTCTATGTATTAAGTGTTGAAGTTTCTTGATCTGGTCATTCAGAGTTTTCATTTATGGACAGCAACCGCAACCAACCGGCTGCTGCTGCTAAAAAAGCTGCACTCACACCTTCCTCCAAAGTGTCATGTTTAATAGAAACCCACAAGCTATCGGTATCGCTTTAGTCAGATGAGGAAGGGGCTGGAGCTTTTTTCATTCCTTTTTGATTTTCCTGCAGACTGGCTCAGTAGTTTCTGCTCTAAGATGTTCTCCATGTGGGTGGATTGATTCTCAGGCACTCAGGCATTTTCAGGTCTCCAAAACACATGTGCGTCAATTGGCCAATCTTAACTGCGCCTGAGTGTGTTTGAACAAAGTTGTGTGTCTCTGTGTTTCCAGAGTTCTTACATAGCAACCTGTTGAGAGGTTAGTTCAGACACCACTAATTGACTGCTGCAGACAAGTAGACTCTGCAAGGCTTATGTGGGAACAGAAAATGTGTGGCAAGGTACTGGGGAACAGGCCTGGAAAAATATTAAAGGGACAGTATTATGTGTTTAAAACAATTTTATAGCACAATCAAGTAACTATGTGACCTTCAGTTAATGTGAAATCAAATAGGATTTAAAAGAAGCGATTTAACGCCTTGAAATTGGCCTCCGCCTTCAGGAAGTCATCACATCGCTCCTCTATTAACCCTTTAACAATGTTTCTACCAGCGCTTCATTGAGAAGTAGCTCGTATGATGAGCTCAGCAGATGTGCACTTCCACCAGGTGTTTGCTAATTGTTGCTGGCTAGTCTGAAGGAGCTGAGTGGGGGAGTCACAGGGTAGGGCTGCTCTGTGAGGCGAAAGCTCGGAAACTTGGAAATGGCAGCTCCAAGAGGAGCTGTGTCTCGAAGAGGGCACTTGGTGAACCCATGCGCATTTAATCTGCCATGGCAACCAGGATCACATGCATGAAGGAAGCAAAGCAACACTCCAGGTATGTTTTGATGAAGAAATAACATTATAACATGATGTAAACCTTAAAAAAAATAATTTTTACCTAATATGGCCCCTTACAAGCTTCTGCAGTACAGATGATTTCCAAGTATCTTTCTAAAAACTGAAAGGCAAATTTGGGGTGGAGTTTTTTTATCCCATCTGCAAACTAAAACACTCACCATTGGTGATGAAAAATTACTTGATCAATACAAGGAACATTTGGTCAATGTTTAGTTCATATATCTTTTGCTTTTGTTCAGATGACTGAGTAGTGATTCAGTTGAAACACCATAATGCACTTTAGCTGACAGAGTTAAATCTAATTAAAACTTTCATAGTGATTTTCCAAGCAATTTTACATTTGCCAGTGCAGATAAAACTAATGCACACAGTATGAGTGTAAAAGTCCTTTTGGAGCCATGATTGACTTCCCTCTGCTACCCTAATATGGTAAAAACTGAGATTGCAAGGCAGCCTCATCCACTCGTACAGACGCACACGCTTAAAAAACACCCCCATCAACCTCAAAAGCACCTCATCCAGTCTTGCAGAGCAAGCGTTTCAATCAAGTGTGAGCTACAAGCTGTGCTCCGGGTGACATCACAGACAGGAAACAGGAAGCAAACAAAGGTTTCCTCACTTCATGGTTCTGACCGCCAATGACAGAGCTCGCAGAGGAACAAAAGTGATAAACGTTGCTCGGGTGGGTATGACCTCTTCTCCACACACAAACCCTCCTTCTGCAGGTTCTTTGCACACCTCACCCACTTCAGATGTTATATCCGAAACCAAACTCTACCACTTTAAGTGTCTGAATCTAGACTCAATTCTTTACAACAATAAACAGCATGCACGATCGATCAGTTGCACGTGGAACAACTTGGGGAAATAATTCACAAGCTGAAAAAAAAAACTTCAGAAATAATTTCTGTTCAGAAATACATTGCTTTCTTCTTTGAGACATTTCAGAACCAGTTGGCTGAACTCGTGTCCTGGTCTTTATCCTGAGCAGCAAGACTAAATCAGCTGCCTATTAATACCTTTTCCATTGTAGATCATCTAAACCCTCTTGCACAAAACGACTCACTCGGTTTGCTGTTTATGGTCTAAGTCGTCAAGCACTCACCTGTTTGCAGCCTCCTCTGTGTCCTACAGAGGATATAGCAAACAATGAATGAAGCGTTGTGTCCAGCTGAATGTGCGCACTTCTTTCTTCAACACTCGTATACTTACTTAGGTCTCTCGCTTCTACTCTTCCTCTCTTTTTCACCCCAATCAGGGCAGGTCTTTGCAGGCTGCCTCATTCCTCGGCTTACTTACACGGGGGCAAGCACCTTCTTGTCCAGGCAAGATAAAATTATACCCAGTGAAGAGACCTAACGTGAGCCTCCAGTGGCCATGCGAGTGCGTGGGGCGCTGATTGTTGGGTGCAGGCGGCCAGGTTGGTACATGTTATTCCTGAGTCGGAATTCCATAGCTGTAGGGCTGCGGCGATGTTTGGAGGAGGGTGTGTTCACACTTCACCTTACCAAAACACACAGACACCACACACTGTAGCCTCATGCATGTCTGTCCGTAACAGAAACAGCTCGAAACACACATTCCTCAAGTCAAGTGAGGCTCCATAATGAGCAGCTGAAGATTTTTATATAGCTTCCAGGTAGGGTCGGAGACTTAACTTTTATAAGGCTCAGACTCAAGCAGCACGAGGTTTTACGACTGTTTTAATACCTCTGCATCATGTCAGAAAATTTAGGTTTAACATTCTTTTTTTTAAATATGATTTGTTTTTATCAAAAAGGGAGACATATTTCTACTTCCAGCCCATGACACTCTTACAAAGTGCTCACACTTGTCTCTATTTCCTCTAAACTTTTTGCAGCATTTCAACTCTTGCTATCAAACTGCTCTGTTCATAGTATTAGCTTATCTTCATGATTATTCTTTGTGTTTCGCTTTCATCCTTTCAATTAATTTTCATGCTTTTTGTTTATATCTACTATTTTCAATACATTTCTGGAGCTTTTTTTTTTACAATCTTTTCTTGCTTTGCTTTGGTTTCATCCTATAATCCTATTAGTTAGTTTCCTTGCAATATTTTATCATTTTTGCAAGTGTTAATCAGACTTTGCTTGTCTGTTTTAAAAACATATGCCCACAATTCAACTATCAAATGTGACCTTTTTTTAAAAAAAAAAACAAGAAGCTGATCTGAGAGACTTCCTGATCTTGAGTGTCGTTGAGCCGTCTTGGACAAAAATGAGAAAAACTGAGAGACTGTGGGAAATTTGATGAGATTATTTCTGGTATTATGTCTGCTAGCCTAATTGTGGATAACTAGAAACAATAGATGTAATGGACTAGCCGTGTAAGAAATACATTTAACATTTCAAAAACTACTTACATCTATCTACTAACAAGAGCGTGGGTGAGAGTTTGATTCAAGGGTTTGCGATAGCTAATGTTTTGGGACATTTGAATATAAACTACGGTACCTAAAATCTTTGACGCTGCATGTTGAGTAAATACACATTAATAAATGTTAAAGATGGGAAAAATGGAGCAGGAGGTAGGCAGGTCAATTGGTACTGCGTTTACGGTGATGCAGTCAGTGTAACAGAACCGACTGAGTCAGAGGAAGATGACGGACGGACATTTAAAAATGGGACACGTGACAGTGTCACATCATGTAATACAACTATTGTAAGACTTCAAGCAAACCGCAAGTCATAGTATTTACATCTTTATAAAAATAACATTTGGAGAACTAACCTGGTGATGTTATCAACTTAGTGTTTAAAATAGAAGTTGATGAAAGACATTCATACAAAAAACTAGTGTGGTTGGTGTGCTTTTTGCCAATCGGGTAAAAATTTCAGCTCCACTCATGTTAAAATTTTTTTAAATTCTGGCATTTGCACATCCAAGGCTTTGGATTGTTTCATCTGTACTCTCAATTCTCGACAGCCAGTAAAACCTCTGGCTCCGTTCCCCGTCTGTTCTCAGTTTACAGAAGCTCTTTTCGTGCATGTGCCTCACAATCAGTTACATCCCTCTGCCCTTTCATAATTTCTGTTCCCTATTTTCCACCCTCTCTGCGCATCAAGAGTACTTTCTATTCCCCGTGCCTGGCAGCCGTCAAGGGAAGCCCACTTCCTCATCCTGGAACTCCCCCGAGCCCCAAAGAGTCACAGGATCCGGGCCGACCAACCAGAGAGCTGCAAACACAGCCGCCAAGTTGTTTACAGGAAGTGGACAACAAGCCTTTTGTGTTCGACTTCTATAAAAGGATATTCAGAGGAGGACTTCCTGAAAGGAGTCCTGGAGCTGACACACTGCTCACTTCCACCCTCGCTAATTAACGAGCACACCACCACCTCATCTCCATGACCAGATATTAAAGCCTGCGGTGTGGTGTAGGGTTCACGTGAACTTTGTCAATGCTTTTCACCGCACTGCTCTAGTTACAAGTGAAGCATAAACTCAGAGTGCAGCTGCATACCTTATCCTGTTATTCAAACAGCTGCCTCATCCCTCTGTCAATATTTTGAGAAAAAAAAAATCATAAATCTGACAATCAGGGAGTGTGAAGCAGGTAGAGACGTGACCTCAGGACACGCAGTCAAGGTGCGTACGTTATTTTGGTTTGTTGAGCAGATCACTGGTTAGGGCTAAAAGTCTAAAAGGAAAATTCACGGATACAGATTTTAGGTATGCTGCATTACTCTGTTGGCAGCAGCTCCCACCGAGCTCCAGTTTCTTTTTGTTAAGATCAGAAGTATGAATGACATGAAATCACACATGAACATTTTACTATTATTTCAATAGAGAGATGAACAACATATGCCTGTTATTCTTAAAATAATAGTAGGCTTCAATTCTATTTACTTCAGGTTGGATCTTTCCGATCTTTTTGAGTGATTACATCGTTCAATTATTACATTGTCCAAGTGTAGCATTGTTACTCTTCTTTTGCCTCTAGTAGTATAGTCCAAGATTAGCACTGTCACTGTAGAAAGAGTAACGTGGTACACTGGTGTTACCAATGGTAACATTACACTGTATAACATATTTACACATGTTACATGGTACTACACTTGGAAAACCACATAACACAAATTCATCTGAAGAAAATTATCTTCGCATTGTGAAATGAAAAGTAACTTTTTGGGTTGTTTTAATTAAAACGAGGTTGAGTTGTGTGCAATTACTGACGTCAGACTCACATTGACAGCCCTGGATGCTCTACTAAGCTTTGTTTCGTTTTGTTTTATATGTATGGAATAAATACCTTTATATTAGGAAACAAAAATACTCTCTCTGCAGTGTTGCAGAAACAACAAATGACAAAAGGGGGATAGATTTTACATACCCGCACCAGTCGGCCTGAGAAATAGGCATTCAATTCAATGAGGCTAAACACTCGTATCTCCGTCCAGTCCCACCCTAGTTTTAGTTTAAGTAAAGTTCAATTGTGAAGCTAAAATGCTGAAATAAAATATTCCAACACGAGCAAAGCAAAAAAAAAAAAATAATACCGTCTTCTGACACACAGCTCCTGAGATGTGTGTGTTTCGCCGGGAGCTCCCAGCTGAGTTTTTTCCCCCTTTCTGCTGCTCAATCTGGGGAGGAACCGGGCTGAGAGGAAGCGAAACGGCGCATGCGCACACTTGCGACTCATTACCTCGCGGCTTCCGTAGCACTCAAAATTTTGTTTGCGGGAGTAACTACGGGAGAAAGATGTTTGATTTTCAGAATAAAAAAGTGTGTGGAAAATATTTTTACATTAATAAAGATTCTGACGACAACATGACTGCCCTCAGTTTAGCATAAATATCACATGATCAAAATGTAAATATGCTTTAAATGTTTAGTTTGACAGCAATGTGGAAGTGCTTTAAATATAAAGTGTATTTTATTCATTTTCTTAAAATAAATTGGCCATTTTTATGTAAATAAGTCTACTGATTTGCTGATACATAATAAAAAAAATCTAATTTATTTTTACTCACACATTCTGTCTATTAATTAAACAACATACTCTTTATTTACTGTAATCGAAGCAAATAGAAATCTGTCTCTGCCAGCCACAGTTTGGAATCCAAATTTTGGATTACGTAGCTGAAAAATCTGTAACTCTCGACTACAGAGTGTTTACTTTGAAAGTCTACGCCGGAAGTACTACTTTATAACGTGCAGTTTATACTGAGAGTGAATTACAACTCAAACATCAACAGCGCTGATCTTCTGATTTTTCAAAACTCGGTGAGGGAACTGAAAGTCTGAATAAAACTCACTGAAATTGCTTTTAAAATTGCAGCATTAACGCAGCGCTTAAATGAAGTACTGTTCGTTTAATATTCTCTTGCTAATGCTACTCATCGTCGAAGCTAGCTGAAATGTGACGAAGTTGTCGTTGTTGGGACAGAGTGGCTGACTGAATTACTAGGCTGAGTGAAAGTCGTGACTTGATCAGCTCTGTCCTCAGTCAGACACATTTGTTCTCTTTTAGGTGCAGCAGGCATGCTGTCCCGCTGGTGGGAGTTTGAAAGAGACGCGTCCACCGATGTGGATCTGTTCTCAGACGGCTCTGAGTTCTCTGCAGAGACGCTGTCCCAGGCCATCAGAGCTGCTGGCTCCCAGGAGCCGGATGCAGATGGCAGCGTGTTGTTTGGCCAGCTGAGGGGCACCGTGGTCGGGCTCAGATATTACACTGGTGTGGTGAGCATCGGTTCTTTAATCATTGCATCTCTGATGTAATGATTAAATTAGATCTTTTGCATAGATGGGATAAGAGATATCAGGAAATGGCAGAACAGTTCTCGTGGAAGAATGTAAAATTGAAATAATATTGGACCCATACTTGAGTGTTGTCAACATTTTCAAGAAGTTGTTTGTTAAACCAACATTTTTTTTTTTTTGGAATAACATTAAAAACCTTTTCATATGTTCTCAGGATTATGCAGTTGGATAAGAAAGGAAGAAGAAGAAAGTTACAGAACCTGAATAAGTGCTATACAAGATAGGGCTGTGGTGATGCAATAATCTCACAATACAATACACGATACTCTGTCCACGATGCGATATATATTGCGATATCCAGCAAACGATACAATTCAATACACTTCTGTGATTTTCTGAAAGATTTTAGAGGGACAGAGTGATTTTGGTGATATTTTGTGACTGTTATAAAGTTGGACTGGATTAATTTACCTGAAAACTGATTAAAAGCACCAACTACACAATACCTGGCTCTGATTGGGCACAGACTTAAAGTCGACAGCTGGACAAAATGAATCAAAGAAGTGGTGAGAAAACATGTTTCTTTTAATTGAAACAGTACAAACTGTAGCTTACAGGCATTTGTAAAGTAAATAAAGTGAACCAAGTACCTGCTCTGAATAGTTTGATACCTTCTAAACCTTGACACTTAACATCTGAAGGAATCACTCTAAGCCTGATGACCTGATGCGAAGCAAGCAGTGAGTGAGCAAGGTGACAGTTGGATGTTACGATACTTGCAGATGAATATCGATTTTTTTCTAGGAAAGACGATATCGATATATATCACGATATCGGTATTATTATACAGCCCTAATACAAGAACAGGCTGTTTACCTCACTGTACATATTTCCCATTAAAAATATGATTAACCTTTGCATTAAAAAAAAAAATCTGGATCCACCCTCCAGGTTTTTTTTTCTCTAGTGAAGAGAAAGTAAATGATTTTCTTAAACAAATGAATTAACGCTTTGCTCTCTGGACAGGTGAACCGAGGGGAGATGGTGGGTTTAGTGCGGGAGCCTCACAATTCATACGACAAGAATGCGGTGATGGTCACTAACGTGTTGGGCAGACAGGTGGGACACATCAGGAAAGAGCTGGCTGCAGCCATGGCGCATGTCATGGACAACAGCTTGGCTAAAGTAGAGGGGTGAGTTGTGATTGGCAGAATGACTTTAGTCAAAGATGGTCAGTCGGTTTAAACTGAATGTGCATGTCGTTGTCAGGGTGGTTTACTCAGGGACCAACAACAGCTTCTCCATGCCGGTCACACTGTCGTTCTTGGGGAGCGAGGAGAACAAGGACGCCGTGGTGAAGCACATGGCGAGTCGAGGGTTCAGACTGGACGTGGACGCAGGCGGAGCCACAGGTACGCGTTCTCCTCTTGGCGATCTCGTCTTCTGTACGCTGGCTTCTGGTGAGCGTCGTTGACCCGATCGCTTACAATTTCAGGCGCAAAGGGGAGATCTTTTGGCAGCCCGCGTTACTCGTTTTCTTTCAAGAAAGGCGTGACCATCCCACTGACTGCAAAGGAGGTGATGAAATTAGACTTATACTCTTAACTGAGCCTTAAAGGGCAAGATCAGGAAAGATCTTGGTACTCTGGAGTCGGGCGTTGTGTTTAGTTGTCATTTCTGCTGCCTGTTTCCAGTGGTTTGAAACATTTATTTCAATAAAAGTGTGTTTTCAGTGTCGGAAAGCTCTGTTTAGATGCCATATTTGGTAGAAGTGTGGTGAATGCAAATTCTGCAAGCTAATAATATATGTAGCTTGTTGGATGGCCTTTCACTGCCCATTCTGGCTGTGCATTTTAACTCTTCAGAGCTAAAATGATAATGAAGGAAACAATCCAAGGAAATCCCTGTCAGTCATAGCTGATATCACCACAACAACACTCAGCAATAGTGGCATTTTGTATTTCTTTTTGTCTCCTAGTTAAAGAATGCCTTCGATAACTTATTTGAGGATTTGATGGAGAGCAAAGATGGAGAGAAAGAAGCAGCTGAGGTGAGTTGTGTTGTTGAAAGCTGCCCTGCACTATTACATAACATGAAGGATTATTGTTATATTCAGCAAAGTCTGCTTAACTTTATGAGTGTTGTATTTCTTGATTTTTTAAGGGGATCCGAGAGAATGGGGCTGAGTGCAAAGACTCAACACACTTTACAGATTTTTTTTTTTTTTTAAACAAAACACATGCATCATTTTCACTTCAAAATTCAGCATTTTTTGTGTTCATCTGTCTCACAAATTATCCAGTACAACTTGGCCAAGTGTTTATTTCCCTTTTAACTTTTTCCCTACCTCTTTCATTCTTTTTTTCTTTTTTCTCTCTTTCTAACCCATCACCCTGTCCGCTGCATTTGAAATGAACCCAAATCCATTTCAAAACCCAAAGCAATCAGAACATCTATATCAAGTGGAGTGTTATAGCGACAGCCGTAATGCTTCGTAAATCCGTTGGGCTTCTCCAACTATTCTGAGTAGTTAAAAAAAAAATAGGGAGAGGTACTGTTGTTTGTCTGTGGACACATGGCTGGTTGTATGTGTCTGCAGTCTGTGGCCACGCCGCTGCTGCTTCACCAGAAGCAGGCGCTGTCCTGGATGTGCGCTCGGGAAAATAAAGACGTGCTGCCGCCGTTCTGGGAGAAGAGAGGCGACCTGTACTTCAACAGCCTCACGTGTTTCTTCACCAAAGAGATACCAGAGAGAGTTCGGGGGGGAATACTGGCTGATGACATGGGGCTGGTGAGCGACGAGGCCTAATGCACGTATGCATGATTTAGTCATCGTTCTAGGTAATTATTTTCGTTCTGTTCCAGGGTAAAACTCTGACAACCATCGCTCTGATCCTTACCAACTTCCACAAAGGGAAACCTTTGCCTGTGGAGAGATGTGTAAGCTGCTACTTTGTATCGCCACCTCACTTTATTAAGGTAGAGTCAGTGATTATAACAGATTTGCCTTTTTGTGTGCAGGACGGTCCATTTTCACCTACCAAAGCTAAGAATAAGACTCTGAAAGGTTTTAAACTGCAAGGTACTGGAAGGCGACAGGTCAGCTCTTTTACACCTAGAGATAAATAAAAAATAGAATGTTTTTATTTCAGGGAGCAGCAGTGCAGTTGATTCACCAGGAGAAAGTTCCCACTGCTCCGCCACGTAAGCGTGCTTTTCCATTTGTTTTGTTCATTTCTGTTTCACTTTGTAGTTTCAGCTTTTTTGTTCGAACTCACCAGCGCATAATTTTTCAGCTTCTGCTAACTCAGACTCAGTTTTTTTGAATGTGGTTTAGTCCAAAGGAGGACGTGATCGACACAGCAGACGTGGTGCTGGAGGTGGATGAGCCTCAGAAAAGTAAGAACCAATTTGCAATCTGCTCATTTTTCGTCTGACTATCTGTGTTCAACGTTTCTATTTGTTTTCCTTCCTTTTAATCTACTCATTTTTTTCATTCTTGCCTGTCCTTCATGCAGGCACCAGCAAAGAAAAGCACAAACCCACTAAGCGCAAACCCAGCAAAGGTGCAGGCTCCCTTAAATTTGCCAACAGCGACGAGGGCGGTTGATGAGGAAATCTACAAGTCGATGAATGTGGCATTCCTTTTATCTAAGACATTTATTACAGTTTGCACAGAGGTTCCGGTGTTCCTTGACATGGACTTTGCTGCTGCCTTGAGTTGTGCGACGTCTGAAACCACGCCGAAGAAGAAGAAGGCAGCGGAGAAAAGCAAACTTAAACAGGGTGAGTTCAACCCATGGTGGTTGTTTCTGCCTCCTCTCAACTCCGTGCTTGGATTCAGTCGAAAGGAAACGTGAAAGTTGTTATCGACGCCGGCCATTTTGTACACGCAGGTGTGGAGGTGTCTACTTCTGAAAGCACAGATGACTTATCAGCGAAGGCCACTCTCATCGTCTGTCCTCTCTCTGTCCTCAGCAACTGGCTGGTAAGAAAACACGACTTTCTACTTTCCTTTTTTTTTTTTTTTAGATTTTTTTACGCGACATTAACAAGCTGTGGTGCATTTCAATGAGATTTCATGCAACAGATCCATGCAGATTAGTACATAGTGATCAGGTTGAAGTAAAAGAATCATAATCTGAAAATTTTGCTGTGCATTTGTATTCAACCCCTGTTTGCTCTGGCAGCCTTAAAGAAAAATCCAGTTCAGTCATCTCCAGAAGTCGCCTGTTTTGCCATGCCGTTGATTTTTGATGTTTCGCACTGTGTTTTATTCCTCTGTGCAGGACCAGTTTGAGCAGCACCTCCGGTCCGATGTGAAGCCCAACGTCTACCTGTACTACGGTTCTGAGCGCAACAGGAGCAAGACCTTTCTGTCCTCTCAGGACGTGGTGATCACCACCTACTACGTCCTCTCGTCCGACTTCGGGGTGAGTTGGGACGGGTCGATACGAACCGTCGAAAACCATAAAATGCACAAAGAAAGGAAGAAATCTATTATTAAAGTGCTTTGAGTCTCAGAACTAAGGTTCAAGTGTAGGCTTTGATTGGTCAATGGCAATCATTACGTTTCCTTTCAGAACACGAGTCCTTTACACGGGATCAACTGGCTCAGGGTGGTTCTGGACGAAGGGCACGTCATCAGAAACCCAAACGCACAGATGAGCAAGGCCGTGCTCGAACTGAAAGCTCAGAGACGCTGGATTCTTTCAGGTACGGTCACACCAGGATGCAGTCTGAAAATAAGAAAGAAATGCTCAATATTTTTGCTACGATTGAAGGTTTTTGTAACAGAACATGTTTGCTTGTTTATATTTTTTGTTTTTTTCTTTGCAGGTACTCCCATTCAGAACAGCGTGAAGGACTTGTGGATGCTGCTTGCCTTCCTGCGGCTGAAGCCCTTCGATATGAGGGAGTGGTGGAACCGGGTCATCCAGAGGCCGGTCATACAAGGAGACCAAGCCGGCCTGCAGTGAGTGGCCACGTCGAAGCGCACCGACGCACTTCTGCAAAAAATACACTAGAGGGAGCAGTTTAATCAGATGGATTCTAGTGGAAATGTTTGTCTTTTTCGGTTGTGAGGCAGCAGTTTGCTGATTCTTGTTGCTTTGTGTCTTAGAAAGGAGATTTGGTTTAAGTTTTCCATATGGTATGGACAAACATTTGTATTATCAGGCTTTTTTTGTATCTCACTATCTGCATGATAAATACCAGAATTTTGCAGATTTTTTTTTTTTAAGATACAAATATGAGAGATTTTTATGTCCTCCAATCAGTCGGCCTGTTTTTCCTTTCATCTGCCCATCCTTCTGAATATTCTGCAGGTTTTCTATTTAAATCTCACGGTCACAAATTGACTACCTCTGAAATTTGGTGGTTTTAAAATATGTAGAAACCTTGACTACCATTTCTTTCCCCTAAAATTATCCAAGCTCTAAACCTTTACCAGGTATGTGTCATTGTGCCGTCTCTACTGAGGCATGTGAAGGTGTTGATTATGTCTTCGTAGGAACCTCCAGAACCTGGTGAAGTGCATCACCCTGAGGCGGACCAAGAACAGCGAGGTAAACGGGCGCCGCCTGGTGTCGCTGCCCACGAAGACGGTTTACGTGGAGCAGGTGGAGCTCAGCGCGCAGGAGAGGGAGGAGTACGAGCTGGCCCGCAACGAGGGGAGGTGCACCATCGGCAGGTGATGACCCGGACGTGGAGCTGCGATTTCAAAACAGCAGGGAGCGAGGAGTATTAGCGAGGAGTAGCTTTTCATACGATATTTAGCTGGTTGCTAAAGTTGATTTGTAGTGTTCAATCTACATCGCCTGCTATGTCTTGATATGCGTGTTTGCATTTTGCAGATATGTAGCCGAAGGGTCCGTGTTGAAGAATTACGCCGACGTTCTCGCCATCTTGATGCGGCTGAGACAATACTGCTGCCACCCTGATCTGATCGGGAAAATCGCTGCAGATTTGGGTGAGCTCTCCGCGATGTCACTCAGAGGTCAAAAGGTTTCTGGAAACACTCTGATTTTGGACTTTTTTTTTTTCTTTCACCCACCACGCAGCCTCCGCAGACACTCCAGCGGAGCTGCGGCAGCGGCTGATGGAGAAAATGCGTCTGGTGTTGGCCAGCGGCTCGGACGAGGAATGCTCCGTGTGTCTGGACTCCATCCGAATGCCCGTCATCACTCACTGCGCCCACGTTTACTGCCGGCCGTGCATCGCACAAGTCATCGGCAGCGAGCAGGTACTCGGCGCCAAGCGGTGGGGGGAGAGGAGAGGATTCCTTCTGGTAAACCCACAACTAGACGCCAAATGTTTACTCGCATTTTTTTTTTCTTTTTATCTAGCTTGGTGGGATTTCACAACAGAAACCTCGGTGTCCTCTCTGTCGAAGCGAAATCAAGACCAGTGAGCTGGTGGAGTTTCCTCCAGAGGAGACGGAGGATGAGAAAAGCCTGGACTCTGGCAGGTGGAGGACGAGCTCGAAGGTAAGAGCAGTACAACGAGGCTGAAGGAGAGATTCTGGTTCTCTGCAGTATTCCCACACAGTCATAATTATGTCCATACTTTTTTACGCTCACGTAATTTCTTAGACGGCTGCTTTTTACTTGTACTTGGTTAAAAATATGTTGATGTAGTGCTTCTCTTACTCGAGTAAAACTTTTGGCTACTCTACCCACCTTTGAAGATATTTATAAGAAATAAGTAAGAAAACATCAGGCAGATTAAAATAAACCTATTAAAGCAATACTTTCGTCGTCTCTCCTGGGTAAATGTAGACAAGTGAATTTTTATTTTAAATACATCAGATAAGCAGATATCGACAGTTTCTGAAAAGTCGATGTATTTCCTCCTCCGTGTCTGCAGGTTCAGGCGCTGATGGAAAACCTGCTCCGGCTGCGGTCTGAGGACGTCGGCCTCAAGTGTCTGGTCGTCTCTCAGTTCACGCGCTTCCTCACCGTCCTTCAGACGCCACTCAGGTAAGCGCGGAGCACCCGTCACTCAGTTTACCGCCGCAGCAGGCTTTTCACTCGCTCTTCCCCCTTCGCCAGAGAGCACGGTTTCAGCTTCGTGCGTCTGGACGGCACGATGAGCCAGAAGAAGAGAACTCAGATCATCCAGGAGTTTCAGAGCTCTGCGGCGGACAGCCCCAGAGTCATGCTTCTGTCGCTGAAGGCCGGAGGGGTGGGGCTGAACCTGACCGCGGCGTCTCGTGTTTTCCTCATGGATCCCGTAAGAGCACACCTCCTGCAGCAGACACATGGATTCAGGCCTAGAAGCGCCTCAGTAAATCATTCCGAGAAAAGAAACAAAGAAAGAAAGAGTTACAAAAGGCTTTAAGACACAACTACTGGTCATAAGACTGCAGTGTGACTCATTTATCTAATAAATAAATGAAGTGAGGGTGATTTCTATCAGCAAGGCTGGAGATTATCAAGTTTAGTAAACTTAAGGGAATCGTGCAGATCCAAACAGAGAAATCCAACCACGGCAGGATTTATTTTCTTTCTTTTAATCTGCCGCCTTTGACCGTTACAGGCCTGGAACCCGGCTACCGAAGAGCAGGTGGTTGATCGCTGCCACCGTTTAGGCCAGGAGAGAAACGTCGTCGTCACCAAGGTCAGAACTCTGTCAACGAATGGATGTTTGCGCAGCAGCGTCTCTGTGCTTTTCACCCTTCGTTTAATTCCTGCTGCGCGCAAATGGATTTCTTTAGCTAATTAGCGCGTCTGCTCCTGCAGTTCATTGTGAAGGACTCGGTGGAGGAGAACATGGTGAAGATCCAGAAGAAGAAGCAGGACTTGGTGGAGAAGGCGTTTGGCTCAGCCGGTACCGACAGGAAAACGTCTCGGATCGATGACATCAGAACTCTGTTGGAGGTGTAGACGCCCGGCAGCCAGCGGAGGGCGCCGTCACTCGTTTCTTCTTCTTGTTTACATTTAACGTGTCCAGGTAAAAAGCATTTGATCTGGATGTGTGATTTTCATAAAACTGCTGTGAAAACGGAAGAGCTTAAGTTCATACCTTGTTTTGTTAAAAGAGATCAAATGCATTTCTGTTGTATGAGGTTCATGCTCGATTTGACTTAACAAAATTCACCAGCTGTCGGGATGATCGGATGTAATCCAGCTTTGCAATACAACATTCAATTTCTTGCTGCATAGCTTTCTGAAAATAAAAATGAAAAACAAAAGTACACAGTCCAGTCACATTAATGTGACCACCACCTACTTTCCACTTCAGAGTTAAATAACCAATCACAGAAGGCAGGTGGCAGCACAGTGCAGTTGAGCGTATATAAAGGGTGTGTGTGGGCTTCGGAAAACATTTCAATCGTTGGCGTAATGCAGAAACGAAGCGATTTATCCGACGTCCAAAAGGGCATGATCATTGGCTTTCGGGCCAAGGGTGGAAGCATTTCCGAAACGGCTGAGTTTGTGAACTGTTCGCGTGCCGCCGTGGTAAAAGTGTACCGTGCATGGCAAAATGGGACTGTCCAAAATCAACGACGTGGCAAATGTGGTGCACCACGGGCCATAGATGACAGAGGCGAACGACGGTTGCGGAGATGCGTTCGGGCAGATAGACGGGCTACCGTTGAGCAACTGACCACTAAAATGAACCAAGGGGCTACCACAAGTGTCTCCCAAACCACTATTCAGCGAACATTGCTGCGTCTGGGCCTCCGAAGCGGACGCCTGGTTCGTGCACCTATGCTGACTGGTGTTCATCGACGACGAAGGCTAGAATTTGCACGCCAGTACAGCAGCTGGACGTCCACTGAGTGGCGACAGGTAGCGTTTTCAGATGAATCGCGTTTTATGCTCCATCGGACAGATGGACGTTGGCGTATAAGGCGTGAAACCTCTGAAAGGAACCACCCTGCAACCATTGCAGGAACGGTCCAAGCTGGAGGCGGGAGCATTATGGTCTGGGGAATGTTTTCCTGGCATTCTCTGGGTTCACTGATTATTGTGGAAGGCACGATGGATCAATACAAGTACGCATCTGTCCTTGCGGACCATGTCCACCCCTACATGCGCATTGTTTTTCCTCAGGATGATGGCATCTTCCAGCAGGACAATGCGAGGTGCCATACAGCTGCCAGTGTACGTGCGTGGTTCGAAGAGCACCAGGATGAGTTTACCGTCCTCCCCTGGCCAGCAAACTCACCTGACTTAAACCCAATCGAGCATCTGTGGGACCATCTCGATCGAGTTGTTCGCGCCATGGATCCTCAACCGCGTAATCTAGCGCAGCTGGCCACGGCATTAGAGTCGGCATGGCTCAACATCCCAGAGAAGACCTTCAGGGACCTAAGTGACTCTCTTCCTGCACGTCTCGTAGCAGTTCGCTCTGCGAAAGGTGGTTATTCTGGCTTTTGACAGATGGTCACATTAATGTGACTGGACTGTGTATATGTACTGGTAGTGCTTCCAATTACATTTTTGGTTGTCGATATTTCCAAGAGAAACTTAATTTTGCAGAAAGCTTCTACATGAAGAGGGAAATGATGCAGACTAAAACCTGTCCAAGTAAAAAAAGAGTAATTCAAACTGAAACCAGACAAGCAGAATATTTGTAGGTGAAAGTGGATCAGAATTGAACGTCCCAAGTTAAGCTCTGAGATCAAATCTTCCTGATGTTGAACATCGTTAATTCATAGTCATTGCTTCTAATAGTATAAGAAGCTAAGAGGAATATCCTTCTTAGCCTCTATTAATACAAATCTATTAATGAGATAATTGCCTCAGTCATTTTACATTTTTATCTGTGGCAAATGTATTAGTCTTCAGATTCAAAGTTAGCACATTTTTACATCGACTTAATTTGAATCCCAGAATACAAATGGACATTTTAAATAGAGGCGCTGCAGATTTCCTCTGTAAGGAATTTAGAAAGCTGAAAAAAAAATTCACATTTATTCTGCATATCTAATTTTTAAAACTAGAAGGCGTCATGATAACTTTTACTTCCGATACGATACAAATATTGCAGGTTTGAGTATCAGCCGGTACAATATCAGCATAAATCATACATATACACCTTCCAAAAATAAAAGCCCATGTATTTTTTTTTAACCTGGGTAACTTTTTGGCAAAAAAAAGAAAAACATTACTTAGGTCATTATTTTAGGACAACGTTGCATGTTGTGTGGAATGTTAGAAAAGGCTTGATCAAAGGGTCAAGCAGATAACGGTCAACAATAGGCACGACAACAACTGATTAAGTAATAGCCATCTTAGCATTATTAACAAAGGTTATGTGAATATCAATGCCGTAATTTATCACATATTTAAAGCAGGTTCTTAAATTTTGTAAGCACAAAGACCCTCAGTGGGAAACGTCAATAAAAACAGAAGAAAGGCAGGATATTTTTTTCCACAGGTTTATTTATTTTTCCAAAGGTGAACAGTTAACAGCTCCACACCCCACTGAGCTGCTTTCAGACTTACTATCGCCTCCAACACTTTTCCTTTTGGGAGTGTGTGCAATGGACGGAGGAGTGAATCATCAGGTGAGACTTTGACCAGCAGGCAGGTGGAAGTAAATTGGCTGTCGACAGCAGGATGGGTGGGGTGGGGATTCACAGAAATGTGTCACTAGCAGCAGTTACAGTAAGAGAGGTTTTGTAAACGGTGAGCAGGCAATAAGGCAGCTGGTTACACTACAGACAGGAAGCGATGAAACGCCGGCCACGAACACCAAAACGATTCCAATGGGGACGGACATGCGGAGCACTAGAGGAGCGCACGGAAACATACGTATAAACCTCTACATCACCTGGGTGGAAACACTTTTATTTTAAAATCACAGACCCGTTCGTCAGCTCTGTGCCATGCAAGTAGAAGCCAACACTACACCAGATGATACACGGCTGGAGTTACAGGGAGCTGGTGAGTGTCAGAGGCACAGACAGAGACGCTGCTGCTCTACGCACTCCTGAGGTGAACACAGTCGTGTTAAAGTCATGGCTAAGGGAAGAAGGGAACGAGCCTGTTGCATATGTGCTTTTGAGTCTAGGCAGAGACATATTGCATGTATAGTAAAGAGCTGAGGAGGTGAATGTTTTTTTTTAATCGAGCAAAATGCTCAATTTTGCACTCTTGTGGCAGAGATTTGGGAATAATTCTCGTACAAGGAGAAGGAGGAGGAACGGTGCAGCCAAAGAAAACGGCTGCACCAAGCGGAGAACCCAACAGTTTAGACCAACAAAATGAGCAACACAAAATAATCCCAACAGAAGTTTTGAAATTAGAAATCCACAGTAGGACAAAAAATCTTTTTGGCAATGAAAAGATTTGCAAAGATTTTACACACTTCAGGTGCAGCAGATGTCCCTTTCCGAGATGCTCGTCAACCTGCTCTGGTGCCTTTGGAAGGCCGTTTCCCTGAACCTCAGCACGACCCAACAATTGGCAAAAGTGAATTGGGGGGGGGGGGAAGAAGTGCGGTCAATTTTGCAACATTTGACAAGTGTGTTTAGCCTCTTGTTTTACTCGTGATGCACACTTAAATTATTCTAACATCCACAGTGCTTAGATTTAACATATACGATTAACCGTTTCTAGTCTTCATTCTACACTGGATGCTGGCAACTACTTCACTCTCTAAATGTCTAAATTTTAGTAAGATTATGCTCTCCAAATCATGTCAAACTGATTAAAGGGGGGAAATAAACAACTAAGTTTTACATTGGAGTGCATGGAAAATCTGCCAAACAAACCCTACCAAGACAGAAGAATGAAAGCCACCCACAACCCCCTCATGTTTGGCTCAACCATGCTGCACCCTTCCCATCCTCCCCCCTTTAATCCCAGAGCTCAAACCGGTGTCCGCCACACTCCATCAGACGCGCGCTACTTGAGGAAAGAGTTGAGTTTTTGTTCGATGTTTGTGAAGGAATCGTCGCCCAAGTAGTCGATCTGGCCCGCTTCCCAGCGCTGCTTCCTCTCCTGTGACGAAACCCTCTGGGACGGAGGGGGAGGGAACTCGGGCTGCTCTCTCGCGTCTTGGTGAAGTTCGCCCTGAAATGCAGACAAAGCGAGAGAGCGAGTCGTTTAAAGGAAGCCTGACCAGTACTTTAAAAGGAGTGTTTTCTCTGCCGCTTTGCTTTCCCTCTGTACAACTTTTCCCCTCCTGCTTCTGGCTGCTCCTCAGATTAAGAGGGCATGAAGATATTTGAGCCTAAACACAGAAAATAAATGATCCAAGCAAGTAAAGCATTCAAGACATTTGTCTCAAATTGTCGTATCTTTTCCAATTAAACTAAATACAAACATGTTCCATATGAAGCTTATTCTAATAAAATGTAATTTTAAAAAAGTAAGACTGAATTTTAAAAAAAGGTTTGAGAAAGAAAAATGAGTAAGACGATGATCTTGACATGATATATTGTGATCAGTTCATGCAAACCTAACAGCTCATCGAATTACAGTTTTATTTTCCAAATTTTTCATAACGCAGCAATCATTGACCTCCAGTAAATTAGCAGAAGCTCATCACGGCGGTTCCCTCAGATAATCTGCCTGGTCCCATTAGAGATGGGAAATAAAATATATGTTTAGATGCATCTTTATGAAAAAATTTATTTATAAATATCAAAACCATCTCCGCCCACCATTTGCTGTGGGGGAAAAAAAAAAATCCAACATCAGGACCATCAAAATAAAATAGCACCAGGGCCTCCTTATAACTTGGATAATGTTGAGAACTGCACAGTTCATCGCTGCTTTCGCTGCAAAGGATCTGCTGTGGCTGTATTCATCAACACCTTGACAAAAAAAATCCCCACATTCTAGAGAAAGATTTGAAGTTTGTCAAAAAAAAAGAGGCGTCATCTTGCGTCATCGGTGCTGCGGATTTTCTGGTGTGTGGCAACTGGTTGCAAGAGCAGCGACTGAGCCACATAGGAGCAAATATGACTGACCTGTTAAAGAATGTAGCAGAGGAACGGCAGATCATGAAGGTAGATTTAGCTTTAGCTACTGAGGTGAGGGGTCAATAAATCCATCCATATTCAAATCTGAGCCTTCTGTGTTGTAAACAAACTGACATGATTCCCATCAAGAACCGTAGGACAAAACGGGTCACCATGTGTTAATAAAATGGCATCTTAGTGGTACGTCAAGAAGTCGGCCAATTTGCAATTCGACTGGTCAGAAAAAAAAATCCAGTACACTAGCAATGTAAGCAAAGCTACTCACAACCAAACACTGAAGACAAATAAAAGCATCGACCCTCATGATTTTGTTTCAATCCAGTAGCAACACTCCACACTCAGTGTGACATCACATCTGCTCTTAATATGAATGACCCTCATGACAGAGGCTGGGAACAAACATATTTTGACCACAGTTTAGACACAGTTCTGAAAGATAAAAGCTTTATATAAAAAAAAAAAAGTTAAAAAGATATAAATCAGCAACATAATTTGATCGCAGAGCTGTTGTTCCGTTGTGTTGCCTTCATGGTTACATCAATTAAATTTTAACCATGGTCCAAAAAAAATTTAAACATTTTCTTGCTGCTAAACAATCGCAAAAGGACAAATAACAAAAAAAAATGTTGAAGGAAGCCAACATGCCATTGAAAATACCCGTTTAAAGTATTATATAAAAACATTTCTTCCCTGAGAAAGTGCAGAGTCACTTTCTTCTTCTGGCCGCCTGCATCAACTTGTCTAGTCTGACACAATCGGGCCCAGCTCCAGACAAACAGAAGAAGCTCTGGGTTTTGGCAGTGCCCCTTCATGTGACTAGCAACTATTTCACTACAAGGCCGTTGCCACACACCGCCTGGAAACTTCCTACCTACCCTGCTGAGCAGAGCAACGCCAGCAGCAACTACTGCCCACAATGCTGAGGATTGTGGGCTTAATTATTCTACTCATGCTTTTTTTTTTCCTAATTCAACTACATTTACTGCCACACTTTTATAAAAATGCAGCCTTAAAGATTGAGGAAAAAAACGGCATCCAGTAATTTGAGGGTTTCAACATGAGACGATTTTGTAACGTGCTACAACAAATTTGATACATGACACATTTATAGGCATTTGTATCATTGCTTCATTCCAAGTATACACACACAGACACACACCGCGGCACCCGACATCGCTCTGTTTCTCGTTTACACCGGCACGTACAGGGCTGCTCTGGTTCACAAAGCCGCTGTTGAACGGGGCGTCGCCGTACGCCTTCTGCAGCAGTGGCAGGACGGAGGCGGCGTACAGCTGCCACCACTGGAGCAGGTAGTTCGGGTGTATCTGGCACGGGTCAGGGGAGACGGAGTGACCTCTGACCTCGCCTCTCTGGGCGTCGTAGGAGTAGTTCCACGGCTTCACTTTGCCCAGGAAGTGCACCACCTTTGCATCGTGGCCGTACCTGTTCACAATCACAAAGGAAAAGATGACGCGTCGGTCGTTAGCGAACATTATGTTTGATGCAGTTTGCCAAGTTGCAAACTTAATTTCAAATGTGCACAAAAATGCGTCTGTTTCCTTCTCTAAAAGCATCAGTGGGCAATGCCATTTCACATTTACTTACATTTTTAAAATCCAGAAAAATAATCAGAAAATTGAGTTACATTTGACCTTTTTTTTCGTCTTTTTTAAAATATTACAAACAAATATTACTTAATACCCAATGTCATGTTTTATTTTTACTAACACTTTCTCTGTGAACAAGTCCGAATCTTGGTTTGCTGTTAATGAAAGCAAGATACTCTTTAAAGTCCAAGTATAGAAATGACCAAAAATGGCCAACCCTGCTATGTTTATTTTCAGAGATTACAAAAAAGCACCAGTCCATTAACCTATTCACTTTGATAACTGAATGTGTTGATATTTGACCAACAAAAATATTACAGTACAGATAAAACTAAGCTAAGTTCTTGTGTTTGACCCTCCTCGTTCAGTCACAGCCGCCACATCGTCATATTTTATCTTCTACAGAGCCTCTAAGGTGAGCAGGTTAGTAACGTCACAGTACTTTCACCATTTATAAATATCCAGTTATCAGCAAACTACAGCACAGTCCAGACACGTTTGAGTTGTCATGGTTACAGTTATTTTTAGTGGGGGTTGCCATATTCTTCGCTCTGCATGTGTCCAGATTGTCTCCACATGGGGATAACTTGCGAGGTTTAGCAGCAGTTCTGATAACTTCTGACACCAGCAGAAACAAAACAACCAAACGGTCTTTTACAAGTCATGTGGACAAGACGAGAATCATTTTATGTCTGGTTTGTGCAGCGATCCCAAAGCTCCCGTTAAGTAAAACGTAGTTAATGTTTGCTGTAAAACAAACAGTTTTAGTGATAATTTTACCGCCTGCCTCTAATCTCTTAAAGATTTTTTTTTTTTTAGACAGAGCAAAGATCAGCCATTAAAACTGCTGGAGCAGAAATAATATTCATGATGCAGAAGAGTGGACTTGGCTCAACAGGTCCACATTTAGTACCGTATCAGACGGTCTTCACTTCAACATACATAATAAGGATTGTTCTGAGGAAGCTGCAGAAAAGGGACGGCCTTTGTTTGGAGTTCCACATAACCTTATGTAATTAAAGCCCAAACCACAGACTCAGAACTATGCATGAAGAGCTGAACTAAACTGATCTCTGCCAGGCTTAAAATCTCCAAACAAGAAGTGCAGTTTCACAGCAAGACCTCCAGAAAGAGTCAATTATATTTACATAAAATAAAAACTGAAGCCAGGACACATGCTACTTCTTGATTAAATACTCTTACTCTGCTTCAGACTATGTTCATAGCCCTTTGTTTGTTCACATTGCAACCACAAACTTGAAGGCATTTTATTGTGATTTTACTCAATAGATCAGACGTTTCTGTTAATAGGTTCAACACACTCAAGTTTTATAGTGTTCTTCTGCTAATCACCGCATTACGCAATCCAGGCAGTTTGACGACGCATCTTAATGTTGCAGTACACTTGCCTTCAAGGACTATTATTTAATTTTTTTAACAAGTGGGGTTGAGAGACCAAAGCAGAAATTTATTGCAAAGTGGAATCAATAAATAACATACTCAAGTGGTTTTCAAGTTTTCTTATTTACACAAATCTGATAAGCGTGGTATCAAAACATCAAGAGCGCTCTTCAGTTTTAGTTGTGCCACCCATATAGCGGTTTCTCAAAAAGTTAAATTTTGTCCTCATCTGACCAGATCTCCCTCTTCCACGTTTGAGTGTCCCCTCCTACATGGAGTGTGGCAAAATGAAAACAATGTTTTTCCTGCCCGTCGCACTGTCACAAAGTCTACATTGTCAGCAGATTCCCAACCAAAGACTGAAATCTTCACGGCTCCTGCAGGTCGAGGGTGTAAAACAGTTTTGCGAGACACACTTGGTCTCAGTGTGTGTGTGTAACTGAACTGTGTAGGAGTGAGTACTGACTGCTTGAAAGCTGGCAGGTAGGAGTAGATGGCGATGCTGCTGAGGTTGTAGATAAACGGGAGGTGTTTGGAAATGTCCGCCGTCGCCCAGGTGTTGAAGTAGCTGTTGAGAACGCCCTGATCTCCACCTGCAGACACACCAAACCCAGAACATCTCCGATTTATACTCACATGGTCAGGCACAAGAGTCGGAGCACAGAGCATGTTGTACATGAATTATTAGCAGCACAGATATACATTCTGTACATTCCCAATATACTGGCTGTCATGTAAAAATAGAAGCACCTTCAAAACATCCGTCATACTGTCAGAGGTGACATTCACTGAACATGTCAGTTCAGAACATGTCAATTGGGAATTGTCTCAAACATTAAGCACTAATGTTTGCAGTTAAACTATTCATTTAGACTGTGGGCTCATTTCTTCAGCTTGCAAAGAATATCACATTATATTTTCATATCTAAGACATTTCTGCAAAGGATTAAAATAAAAGTCCTATAAAGCTTCTGCAAACCCAATGAGGCAAAGTTTACTTTCTCATACGTTACTGTAATTACTGCAAAACTGCAGTGACAGGTGAGCGCTCTTTACGACAGAGCTTTCTTCCTCTTACAGAGTTAAATAACCATCATCCACAAAGAGTTTTCCTCAGCAAACAAGAGTATTTTATAATCCAAATCTGGTGATTTTCTCTAGATCCAACTGCTGAGTAAAGCAAGCACAAGGAAGCCGTCGCCTTACCCTGCAGGCCGCTGGCACCGTTTTACTTTTGGCGAGTTCTGGTCCAGTAAGGATTTCCGATTCTGGATGTTTAGTTAGAGTCCATTTTAGGATAAGGAATGGCAGACGAATCCAAAAATAAAAACAGAGTTTGAATGTCTGACAGGAGTTTGTGGCCAAGTGATCGCTTTGATTAAATAAGTGCACTGAAACATGTTTAAACTTTCAATTTGGTACAAGATTTACATGTTGAAACAATATATATCTAAACTGTTTTATAGGAGAGAGAGAGAAAAAAAAACATGATTCAACATTACTTTTTGTAACAGAATCACTCAGCAACTTGTATGCCGAATTTTGGTATAGGAGGAAGAAACACAAAGCTGAGTAGAGCCTTTGTCCATGCCACCATTACAGCATAAAGTGCCAGGAGAAATGGGGAAAAAATAAATAAATACGACAATCGAGACGATTGCAGGAGTAATTTGCTGCCACAAGAGTTTAATTTGTGGCAGCACAAATTAAACTCAGTGTCTGAGCCAAGTAAATGAACATGTGTTTTAGTGCAGCTCTTGTGTATCAGTGTTGTAGCTCCTCAAGTTCACTATATTGGACTGAAGGGACATTTTAGGCTCAAACATGTGAGAAAAGCTGTAAACTGTCTTGGAGTGCTAGTGGAACAACAGAAAATGTCTGCAGAACAACATTTTGAGATCTTTATTAATGTTCCAAGAAGAACACACACTTATTAAATGGAGACTTTTAGCCGTTTCTATCCACTACAATTTGAACAGTACCAATAAGAAGCATTGGATTTAAACTAAAAATAACTATTAAATGAAGAATAAGTTCTGGTTCTGTGACAAAATAGCTTGGCATCTGCTTCCTTCCAGACACTCACCATCAAAGCTGCCTTTTTCAGCGCAGAACTTAAGCAGCTCTTCGTGCGTCTCTTTGGACGGCCTGAAGACAAAAACCCCGGAGTTGAAACAGTCTGGCCAACCAGGATCTGGAGCTGCAGACAACTCTTCCCTCTCAAAAAGTTCATCTATGTTGGACAGCACCTGCAGACGCCAACAACAGAACATAATTTACAAAAAAAATGACATATCAAAAACAGTGGAAGTCTGAGAAGAAAACGCATAACTTCAAGCTTTAAACGCATTGTTTTTCTTACCAGTGTGTCGGCGTCCATGAACACACATTTGCTGTACTGCACCAGGGTCCAGCAGTGCAGTTTGGTGATCGTTACGCCCAAGTCCGGCCGCTTCATCAGAGCCAGATTAGCTGCGTCGCACGTATCCATGACGTCCACCATGATCACCTCGTCAAAAACTGAGTGCAGCGCATCCCTGAAGCACAAGCAAAGGAAATCATGTCAACATGTATATTGGCATGACGGAGAAAAAGCAGACTATGGTGCTGTCTGTTACCTGCAAGGCTCAGCGACATGAGGTCCTATGAGTACCACCAGTTTCCGGGTTGTGCTGTGGTTCCGTAACGACTGGCCAAGAACCATTGCTCCCTTGGCGTAGTTGTCGTTTGTGGCCAACGTCACAAAAGCTTGGTCTGCTTCAGAAAATAAAATAAAATAAAATGAGATCAGTTCAAGTTCTGCCAACTTGCCCGGAACGACAATTTTTCAAAGTCACTCCATCTAGATGCCTAAATGCATCAGTTCCCATCAAGCTATTGGGCCATTTGCCAGTTGTGTTAACAAGCAACAGGTGTACCTAATAAAATTTGCAGTGAAAGAGGAGTATTACACAACATGAGGTAATGCTTCTGTCATTTTAAATCATCAGAGCAGCAAGTTCCGAACTGCAGTTCAACCTCATCAATTTTACTAGAACTGAATGGTAAAGTGATGGATTAACCACTAAACAAGCATATTAAACCATATTTAAACAGTTTTTTAAAAATTTCAGAAAAAATTATTGTACTTTGCATCAACCAACTAGGAAGTAAATCTGCTGCTTCCCTCTCTGGGAATAATGCAATATACATTTTAGTCTTTTATCCTCACTCTAAAGACATAAATCAGCTCCTTTAACACTGATGTTATGTTTTTAATAAGTATTTAGTGAGTTAACATTTCATCCCATAAACACCAAAGGGGGGTATTCTGTGTTGCTGCTGGAGATAAAGCTGTCCTGAAGCCAGCAGGCGGGGGATCATCAAGATGAATGCTTCTTTGATGGGGACTTTTGAGAAACCCGATCTGTGCGGCTGTGTCGCACGGTTGCTAAGGTCCGACCCAAGGAACTATAAATCGACTATCAAAAGGCCAGAGTGTAAGAGCGGGAGCTGCGCCTCAGAAAGGAGAAAGAAAGAAAACAAGCAGGTAGCATGTGCTGCATTCCCACAGTGTTATCTATGCCTAAAACTCCTGACCTACTAAGAACTTAAAGCTGGTTAAAAAGCTTATTACACCCTTAATTTAAACTGGGTTTATAATTCAGTTTGACTAAGTAATGGATGCTTAAAACTACTTTATTATAATAGTTTCAGTGCTGTGCAGCACTTTAACATGCTAGTAGTAAAATTATACTCCACAGGATGACAGGTCTGATGAAAAAAAAAAAAAACATTGAAGCCACACTCTGCTGCACATCCCCATCAAAGCAATTATATTGTTTATTTAAAAATACCATTAAACAGGAAGTTACCGATGCTCGCTTCAGAAATAAAAGCATGCAAATAACACCTCGAGGCGTTCAGGTGAAGCTTAAAGGTAAACCAAGTTGCATTTTGAAATCCAGGATCGTGGAACCAAATGACCTCTGTTCTCACCACCAGAAACGTTACAACATGAGAGATGACATCTCGTCTCCAATATGTGGTTCGTGATTAAAGAATTACACAAGCCACGCATGATAAGAATTGAAACCGACTCCCCGATGTTGCATGTTGCAGTCAAATTAGTGGTGAGGCCCAAGAGAAAGGGATTGTTGAGACACATCCAGACGCTCGACTTGATAGCGCTGTGGGAAGTTTTTGATCCTGGCAAAGCCTTCCTTCTCTGAATAGGTGCAGCGAAACATCAATCTGCAATTGTTTCCATCATCTACAAGAAGTGGCCTGCAGGTGTACAGGCGCCAGGCTGCAGCAACAGTTTTTACATTTGTCTGATTGACAGTAAGCATGGAGCCACGGGGAGCGGGAGTCTTTCAGACCGAGTTAAGCTGACTCATGTTGTCAAAGTGAAATACTCAGCTTTTGGTGAAACTTTCTTTCCACATTCACCAAAGATTATTTTCTACAAGGTGGTTTGTGTAGCTTTGGATAAGTTTGATATGGAGCATTTCCAAATTTATTTCAGTCGTGGGCTGGCATGAGAGTTTTTTGGTATTTAAAATATTTTAAAGGTACTTTCACAAAAATATAAAACACGCATCACTCAAACTTCTCCTGAGATAACATAACTATTGCAAATATGCATTTTATTATTATTATTATTATTGTAATATACAGATGTACTTCAAATCAGGTGTCCAACTGGTCCTCCATCTACAATTATTTCAATTGCAGCCTTGATTTATGAGGCAATACTCTAAGAGAATTTCAAACTATGTAATAACACTGTTGCCTTGCATAAATCAAAGCAGCAAAGTAAGTGTTTTAAGGAAAAGAGTTGATCTTTTATAGCTTTAAACAATGACTGTCAGTGTTTTATCATACTGGGATTTTTTTTTTTTTTTTGTCATCCAAACACTGCAAAATGGTTTCTTTGTTGGAGCCATCTGATAGGCAGTCCTAAGCAACATGTGCTGAAAGAGCCTCGCTGAGTTATGAAGGAAACCCCAGAAAAATACTGGGAAAAATACAAACTAGTTATTGATTTTAGTGGGGGTTCACAGAGTCAATAGTCCAGAGTCTCAATGATTTGAGTTGTCAATTATATTTTATTTTGTGCATACACTGAGTGGTTATACACTATATTCTAATTATTTCCAAAGAAAACTTAAGACGACGTCTAGAGAAGACATTTGTGTGGACAAGCAATGTGCATCCACTCCTAACCCTGCACTCCAGTAACGTCGGACATAACAGCAAACTTTGCAGAAATAGTTTTGTGTTATGAAGTAGAAATATGTTCCACTGTAAGTTTGTAGAAATGCAAGTAGATTCTCAAATGTGCTGTGGGCTCACAATTTTATTTTGCATCTAGTAATAAACAATGTTTTAGAAATCCTGTATTTGTGAACAACAAGGCCTGTATACCTTGAATTGGATCTGTAATTTAGTGTAATTGTGAAATATTCTATGCTTCTTAGAGCAAATCTGAAGATCAAATTGAATTATTGTACAACATGTGTTTTGTCTTTGTATTTTTTTTTTTAATTAGTGCAAAAATCTGTTGATAAAAGCATTTCACAGCAAGCTATTCATAACATCAAACTTTCCAAACCGGATGTGCTGCCTGCGAGTGAATCTAACTTGACTTTGGTCCAAATCGTCGCAGCAACTCATCGATTTCAAGCATCAAAAATCTCTAGGAGGAACGAAAAAATTTACATTATCAATCGAAACGAAACGCTTCACCGACGCCCTCGCGAGAGGAGCCGTGAGAGCAGCAGCAGGCGTTTTCCATGACGCTTCCTAAAATTCGCGATATTTCAGGGGTTAAAAAAAAAAGGACGGCGCAGTTCGCGCAGCTCCGGTCCGGCCCGGAGAGAGACGGAGGTCGGGATGCGATGTTCCGTGCAAGAGAGCATCCCGAGCCGCGCGTCGTCTTACCCGACATGGTGCGCCGAGGAGAGTCCAGCGGGGGGTCGGTGGTCGGGACGGGGCGGACGGCGGGTTTGCACTGCGAAGGGCAAAGGAGCAGCAGCTGAGAGCAGTCAAACACAGGAATTAAGCCCCACATTTTCCGGCCCATGTGACCGCCGACATCTGCCACGCCCCCTGCGCTTGTTTCTTTCAGCGTAAGACGGGTAATCAAGTTCAGTATGCAGGCGTGAAACGAGTAGCGTCTCGTCAATATATCCCGAGAATACCGTAGAAAAAAATATATATATATATTAGTTTGAGAAACTCAAAACACAAAAATGGAGGAGGCGTGGCTTCAATATTTAAGAATACCATGAACTGTAGTAAAATCTCTGGGTCATTTTGTGTCTTTTGAGTATCTTGGAATCGAGGTAAAAGGCCACAAACGAACTTTGACACCAACTTTATACAAAAGTCCAACATATGTGGAAAATTTCTTTACAGACTTGAATGAGCTTCTATCTCTCATATGTATTTACAGACTTAAAACTCTGAGGTTTGAGAATCCTTGTATGATGTCGCTCTGCTACAACTCTGTTTGAGGAGACCCCATAAGGGCAGGTCCTCAAGTGGATTGATGTCTTTAAATGTTTTTATTTTTACTTTTAATAATGTTTTTATCTTTTTTAATCTTTTTCAAAATCTCTGTTTTTATTTTAAATTGTTTAGAGCACTTTGAAATGCCTTGCTGAAATGTGCTATACAAATAAAATTTGATTGATTGATTGAACTCTGTGACTCGGTTAGACGCAGTTTGATTTATTTTGAAGTAGGTTATCACTTTCAATGATTACTCAATATTTGGTTGAGTAAATATACATAAATATACACTCAGGCATATTTATGCCTGAGTGTCTGAGTGTCACTCAGTGTCTTTTCCCTCCCAAAAGTTTGGGAGGGAAAAAAGAAAGGTACCAAAGCAGCATTGATATTCGCAATGTTGAGATTATTGTGAAGTAAATCCTATGAAATGTAATAAGGGAGATGACAGAAGGGGAGTCGATGCTTCAAAAGCTGAAACTACACATACACACACACACACGAAAATTGTTTCTTGCTGAAATAAACAGCTTAAAAGCATCTCTTTGTGTAATGGCTTCATATACTTGACCTTTACTCTTTTTAAACTGAAAATCAATTATTTTCCAATTCTGTTCTGATTTGTTGAGCTTATAGAAATACAATTGAAATTGGCTGTTATTGCTTAAAGCATTTTTGCACTAAAATATGGCCCAGAAATCTAACGATTTAAAAATATACGTACAAGTATTGGAAGGTCATGTAAGCTCCATGCCTAAAATCTGAAGTAACTCCAAGCTGGCAGACCAAACAGAGGAATCGGACTGGGATGAGAACCAGGATTACTGAGAGATGTGATTAGGAGTGAATGGCTGAAGGCTAATTGGAAATAAGTGGCAGGTGGTGACATGGACAAAAGCTGAGAGACTTACAACACAAAATGAAGCACAAAACCTCAACCAAGGACAGAGCATCCAATCCCTTTCGTTGCTTCTATTTTGAAGCAAAGGTAGTGTTTTAATATGCAAGTTATTGTTTTAAATTGATTTAAAATATCACAATCTGTTCTACATATAGCAGACATGCATTCAGGACTTATTCCAGGTTGGTGTTTGCTTTAGTCATATATCAAGCTCTTTTTTAAAATAAATACCTTGGATAATTCCTTTCACACAAAAGGAAAAAAAATTCTACTTGGTCCGCAGATCATTTGTTTATGACTCAGCAGCGCCTCTCAGTGGTTGTGTGTCCACATTGCAGCTGGACGAGGCCTCAACCACTCAAATGCTGTTTAGTCTTTTTTTATTCAGGTTTAAGGAATTAAAAGGAGATGTTTAACATTTTTGTTTTAACATGAGTCGTGATGAAATACTTGGTGTAACTCTACCATCAGTTTTGTGAAATCGTAAATGTCACCAGTGTTGTAGTTTTGTAGCACTGCCTCCTGAAGAAAATTTATTCAATGCACAAATGTTAAACCAATCTTTGTGGGCTGTAGTCTGGAGGACACTGGCCACTGAGAACTTGAGTTTGACTCCCCTGATCTAAAAAATTGGGTTGCTTCGGAGAGGCAGCATTTGTACACTGACCTGGGGTCAGGAAGGTGTGGCAAAGAACTTCAATAACTCTGTCCAGAAACATCAAGAAAAGACCAACATACTGCAGGATGCACCTGGGTTGGACTTGAGGAAAGTTATTTTCTCAAATGAAGCACTCCTCAGTCTAGTGGGAATGTAGAGTTGCTTCGTTTCCAAGGAAACATTTAGCTTAAAACTCTGTTTTGGAAAGACTTTGAGATAAAAACATACTCAGTTTCATCAATTCAGGAGAAATTTGGTGGTAATCTGTGCCTTTTAGCCTATCGACTGGGAACATTCTAGAAATTAATACCACTAATTTTGAATAAATTCAACATATTTCTCAATAAAACTCATATAAGTCTATTGTTGAACTACAGGATGTGGTATGACTATGACAGCTCTAACAGCTCTAAAGCAGGAAAAGGGTACATAAACCCTAAACTTCTCTTCGTTTCTCACTAGTATTTTGTATTTTCCTCCACATGTGGTTTCGGGGCCGATGAATAATGCAGGAGGCTTATGGGAAGTCTTAGCAGCTAAGAACTGATCTGGGTTCAGGACAACCCACCAGACATTCACTTTGCACATTAACAGACCGAAGGGGATCTTACCCGAGATCACCAATGAGGATGGGACGGTAACCGGAGATCGCCTCGGAGTCGTGGAGTCAAACAAGGCCGATCAGGTGTCAGAAGAAAAAGAGCCGAGGGGGATGAGGAAGAGGCAGCGGTTCGCTCAGTGTGAAGGGTTAAAATGTACATGTAATTTTAAACCAACTTATTTTATCTGCTGCTCTAAGATAAGATGGAAAATTTTGCTGGTTGTGGTTCTGTGTGTTGTTCGCAGCTGACTGGCTGAAAACCTAAAAACTGGAACTGAGGTGAAAGAGTTAATCAACATCTTTATAAAAAAAAGTCTTTAGAGGGAGGGGGAAGAAAGTAGGTGAAAGAAAGAAAGCCAGCAAAACTGCAAGCTGTTTTCTACTCTGGACTGGTCTGCTGTGGACTCTCTGCCCTTTCGGCCTCCCAGAGATTGGATGTAAGCTCCTTATTCTTGCTTCACCATTCGTGCTCTAAATGTGATGAAACTCGGTGCATAATGTATGATATTGGTGAGCATATCTACAGAAAACCTGCAGGTGTTCAGATCCGAACTTCCAGGTTCATGTAATTAGAAATGGGGCTAACTCCCCTAAGATTGAGCAAATACATGACCAAATCATTCTTTAATAAATAAGTTTTGCAAAAAGAAGTTTCATGAAGAAAGGGCTCTTAATTATGTTTGCATAAAAAGACATTAATTGAATTTTAAGTGTGTACATCTCACTGTTTTGTCATAAAAGTGACAACATTGTTACTTACATAATTTGTGCCTCACATGGTCTGCAGGGCTAACTGTGTACATCTGCAGCAGGAAGTGTGCTAGATGTTTATCCCTAAAACCCGAGATCTGAACACAGATTGGAAGAGAATATGTAAGATTATTATTGGGTTAGCAACTAGAGGTTTACTGCGTCATGTTATCCTAAGGCGACTTGCTAGTTAGCATCTTCGCAAATGAATCTGTCTTGGAAATTATTTAGGCAAGACAAGATTTTTTTTTCTTATAAATGTTTTTTTTTAAGTTAGGAAGTGCATCAGAAGACAAGAGAGGTATCACAAGAATTACAGTTTACTGTGGAAAACACGTGGATGTGTTGGAGAAGAGACTCAGCACACTTTAATGTCCATGTGCAGTTTTTCAAGGTTTCCAAAAATGACAACTGTCCAATACATTCATATCGCTAAAGTTGACTTTATTTGACCTTTACTGAAAGGTGAAAATACCAGCTTCCTGCTATCTAAGATGGCTTAGGCAAACGCTTAAAAAAATCAAGTAAAATAATTTGATTTCTTTGTATTAAAAAAAAACATAACTAAGCTCTCACTTTTGAGTCTTTCGTACTTCCACTGGAAAAACCAATATGCTACAAACGCAAACCTTAGTATATTTGATAGTAATTTTATAAGGCAGACCAACACAAAATAGTACCAGCATCTAATTGTGAAGTGGAACAAAAATCAGCAGAGGTTTTCAAAATCTCCCCTAAAAATTTTGATTCTTACTTATTTACGTCCACTTTCAATTTTCTTTGGAAATCAAAGATTTGTTTTTGTATTGTGATATTTCAGATTACTTCCTAGATATTTCTAAAAAGATTGTTTTGTGCTGATGACACAGCTACATACATGTTTTTTTAAGAAAAAAAAACCTTTCTGTTGATTCCCAAATGATTGATAAAACATATTTGAACACTTTTTGCTCCCCTGTTGCCTGACTGGTAGATGAATTTCCTTTTATGGACGATAGCATGATGACATGGTTAAATGTTAACTGTCCAGCTACGCCCGTCCCAGGTCCAGGTGGACCAAAGGTCCACAGTGAGCCTTCTTCCAGTGATTCCACCTGGGAGTGGTAATCAGCTGTCCAGCTTCTCCTCTCTCCACCGTCTTTTCTGTACCAGCGTGAAGCTGCAGAGCTCAGAAAGACACGACTCCTGCATTGAGGCCTTAAAACGAGGTACAAGTCACTTCCTCTTTTTTGTTTTCACTTTAGTTTCTTTAAGAAAGTCTGAAAAGGGTCAACCTTTAGTTAACGGTAAATGCTGACGCTTCAGAAAAGGTGCAAAACCTCTGAGGCGTGTCTTAAAAGTTAGTGAATGCTTTATGATTAGTTGTTCCATTTAAAACTTTCAGTAAATTTGCGTGCTGCCTTCGCCAGCATTTATTTCCTTTATAAAAAATAAAATTTGACATTTCCATGTGTTTTTTGTGTGTGTGTGTGTTTTAGGTTGAAGAAAACAGGAGTCACCATGGAAAACCGCTACACACAGATATCCAAAGAGGATCTGGAAGACCTTAAAGAGGCCTTTGATAAAATTGGTCAGTTTCATTCTTTTTTTTTTTTTTCTTGCACACACAATCTCACCTTGCAGGTTTATTGCTGGGATTACAGACCATAGTTAGACTTTTACTGCCTCCTGTAAAGCACATAACAGTGCAAGTCTTATAAAAAAATTTACCGTCTGAATTGTTGCATGTGCACTTTATGAATAATGTTTCCATTTCCCATAGTGATATTTTGTAGGTTTTATTACCTTTCATTTTATAACGTCAACATGAAAAATCGGCTGTAATGATAATGGATATCGCACTGTAAATATAAACCAGCTGGAGTTAGTGGATTACAGGTGTTATCATGGCTTTCTGCTCAGGGTGGCAAGAACTGAGGGGCAAGATGGACACTTTAAGAAAAAGGGTGGGCAAGTTTTTATTATTTATTTGCACGTCCACTCAGAGGGTAGTGAGTGTGGTGTGTGTGTGTGTGTGTGTGTGTGTGTGTGTGTGTGTGTTTGTGTGTGTGTGTGTGTGTGTGTTTGCGTGTGTGTGTGTGTGTGTGTGTGTGTGTGTGTGTGTGTGTGTGTGTGTGTGTGTGTGCTGTTTATTGTGCAATCTCTATAGGGAAATATTCACAGCTGATAATGTTGAAGTCAGTGTGTGATTTGAAGTTCCTGTTCAACTAAAGGATTGTTTCACTGTTTTTAAGGAATCAGTTCTGCATTTGATCACCTCAAAACTTGAAACAAAATGGCCTAACCTGACCTGGAGGCTTTGAGAAAAAGAACAGGAGATAATTAGTTTACTTTTATTTACTTTACTTTGTGTGCGTGACGGTTGTCTGTGGGGTTGGGCAGGTGGATACTGAAGCTGTTTAAATCATGCAATAAATGCACAAGAAGTTGATTCAATAAAACCTTAATTTTTGGGACGTAGTAAAAGTATGGAGGCATGAAGACGCTCAGTTTATGGTTTGGGGATCTTGTCAGGCCAGACTGAAGGAATTTGACTGAAATGGACCCTTAGTGAAGGATTACCCCTGAAGCTGATGCTTTTTTTTTAATCTGTCAGTGATTTGTGTGCAGCTAATACACACTGTGTCTTGTTTTTCAGTTTGACCATTGACTCTGACTGTCTTTTAGTGAAAATACTGTCAAAATCAGGAAGGATTTTACAAATTAAAACATCAATTATCATTTAAGACAGGACATTCGCAGAAAAATAAAAGGAAAACCTACAGAACTGCATTTGTGTTTCACTGATTTTCTTTTCTTCTATTGACAAAATGAAACATGAGTAGACACACACTACTGTATTCATATGCACACTCTATTGCACTCTCAGATACAACATAATTTAATCAATTCAACAAATTAATTTATCTTTGTATTTGTTTTAGACAAGTGTTTATTGCCTTGAGTTTGTTCTTCTTGACTTTTATCCATTGTTATATATTATTTGTTTTAAAAAATATATCTGAATTTATTAATGCAGTTGATCATCTGTGATTAAATGAAACCAGATCTTGGTTGGAGGATAAGCATTCGGTCATATTAGAAAAAACTTTTAGACAGTGAGAAATTACATGGACAGGCTGATGTAAGACTTTAGATTGTCATAGCTTTCTATATGTGACAAGTTGTTCTAGTAATTAGTAGCTGGGCATTGAACCCAGAAGCAATTAGTCCACTCTTTGCTGTATCATCACATATGAGTTTGTGGTTTTATGTACTTCTTACAGTGTGTTAGCACTCTAACATGTGCTTTGGTGCACAAAATACAAGAAATGCTCATTAGATTTGTAGATATTTTAATTGGCTCATGTCAAGTAATTATAGCATTTTTTTTACTTCCTGATCATACTTCCTGTATTCCTGATCATTCATAATCAACTTATTGAATACCACAAAACATTCTTTGTAATTGTGTTATTTCTATTTGGAAATGACTGTGGAGTCAGTTGAAAATTATAAATCAAGACCAGTAAGCTGCTGTGATGTTTGTCTACATAAGGTTCTTTTTCCTTTTGTTTCTTTGTCCAGATATCGACCACAGTGGCTACGTGAGCGACTTCGAGCTCCAGGAGCTGTTCAGAGAAGCCAGCTTCCACCTGCCCGGCTACAAAGTGCGAGAAATCGTCGAGACCTTCATCGCCGGAGACACGAACAAAGACGAGAAAATCAGCTTCGACGAATTTGTTTCTGTAAGTCCCGAACTGACTAAAAGATCCGACTCGCTCTGCCCCGTGTGGACTGACACAATCTGCTTGTGATCAGATTTACCAAGAGCTGAAGAGCAAGAAGTTCAGCGAGACGTTCAGGAAGGTCCTAACAAGGAAAAAAGGCATCAACTCCTTTGGAGGCACGTCGGGAGTTTCCTGTGAGGGAACACAGCACTCCTACTCAGGTGAGGCAAACGTCACACTCACGCATGCTGTCTGAACCTTTTATGATGTGAAATTCAGGGTAATTCAGATGTTGCTGCAAGTGTGGTGTGTGTGTGTGTGTGTGTGTGTGTGTGTGTGTGTGTGTGTGTGTGTGTGTGTGTGTGTGTGTGTGTGTGTGTGTGTGTGTGTGTGTGTGAGAAAGTGTGTGCATATCTAAGTGGAGGTCAAAGGATCCATAGTTTGTACAATTTCTACCAAATGATTTGGTGGGCATTTTTGTTTTATATCTTTACGCTGATGACCCAAGTCCATCATTTCCATGCTGAAATCAGCTAATTTGTAAGCAGACTATTTAATCATAATATATAAACAACTGACCTGTGAAGACCTTGTGCATTGGGGACATGGAGAACATGTTGATCAATGTCTGATAAGAACAAATTTAATTTTTCTGGCAAACTTACACAGCCCATCACCTGCAAAACATAATCGGTGTAACTTGGTGGTGGTGGCATCATGCTGTGGGGAGGCTTTTCTTTTCTTCGCCAAGGAAAGAGAATTTGGTCAGAGTTGACAGGATGACCGATGGAGCTAAATAAAGGGCAACGCAAGGAGAAAGATGTCACAGGTTGTAAAATAGAAATAGACAAATTTAAAATATGATCTAAATATCTTAGATCGAAGCAGAATGGCCCGGTCAAAAGAAGAGTTAAAAATGTATGTTCATAACATCTCACAACTCACTTTGATTATGTTGGAGCTATTTTACAAAAAGGAATGGGTTGATGTTTTTGTCTACAATTGTGCAAAGCTGGGAAAAAACATGCCCACCAATAAACCTGCAGCTTTATTATAGTAAAAGGTGGTTCTAGTCCTGGATTGTCTGTCAGCAAAGTATCTGACTGCTGAGTTTCAAAACCCCAGAAAGTCCATTAATTGCAGATGTCAGACATGTAAGGCCATCAAAAGTAGATTTATTGTTGCTGAAATGTATAATTGCTTTACCAATACGGCATGATTGTGAAAACATGCAGCCACTGCATGTCGTAGTGAAATGCTTTCCATGAATTCAGTGTTTTTGATGAAGTTTTTGTTTTTATTGTCTTTTCTACTTTGGTCTATTGTGATGCATTCAAGTTGAGGTTCAACATGAACACTTTTTACATCACTAAAATGCAAAAAAAAAAAAAAAAAATCAAATTTATGAAAGGTGCACCTCCTTTTTATCATGACTCTGTCAAGTCAAAGTTTCTCGTGTCAATTCTGACTATTAAAAATGTTCTACCTGAGCATTTTATCACAATGTTCATGCTTGTTTCAGAGGAGGAGAAAGTAGCTTTTACTAAATGGATCAACAAATCTTTGGGCAAAGATCCCGACTGCAACCATCTGCTGCCCATCAACCCAAACGACGAGAGTCTTTTCGCCTCCCTCCGTGACGGCATCGTGTTGTGGTACAGCACACGCACACGTCCACACTACACAACACTGCAAACACCTGAGAAATTGTGAATTTCTTTTTTCAAAAAATTTTAATGAATAAAATTAGTGAATTCTATTTCATCAAAAAACATTCACTTTTTTGTGAATTTTTTCCACAAAAACATTATGAATTTTATTTTCTCACAAAAACAAAAACAAAAAAAAACATAAAAACAAAGATATGCACTTAGCCATAAATTGCGTCACATTTTTAATTGTCATCATAATCCACAATTCAGACACAGATCAAAATTCATGAATGCCTTCCTTGATCAGGACCAAAAATTAAATAGAATTTTTTGTGAACTGAGTTTTAAAATTCTCATGAGATAAAAAGTTTAAATCCCAATAACTAATACATGAAGAAGAAGAAAAAAACTCACTAGGTTTTGCAAACACGTAAAGAAGCATAATTTCAGTCTGAGTAAACATTTGTTTTTATCATTTTTGGTAAAATCCATTTAAGTGTCTAATCAGACATGCTATAGCAGATTATAGCTACAACCTTGACAACATTATAGATGGATTAAAATTCTCACCTCAGTCTCTAAGTGTGAAATATTATACAGTTTAATTCTATTTGTGTTGAAATAGAGCTAAACCTGCTTAAATTAAGTGGTGTTTTAAAAAAAAGGGAAGATTTTAGCTGAATTTTCCCAAGTACACAAGAGTACACTTAAGTAGACTAAAGTGAAATAAAGACCCACTAAGAAGGTAAGCTAAGGTTTAATAAATTAATTTAGAGTACTTTTTAATAATCCAGTAGTTATTTAAGTACAGCAATAATCTATTACGCTGCCTTGACGGTGTGTTGTGGTTTTATGCATATGTACTTTGTGATTACCCAATTTTAGTAGACCTGAGATAGAATCATTGCTGGTTCGCAACAAACACTGGCGACAGTGTTTTATGTTGCTGCAAAGGTTGGAGGAGGATCGCAGCAATAACACGTTATATTGTTTTACAGCGCCTCCTCGTTCATTTCAATTCAGCTTGATTGTCTTACTACATGATGATGGACTTTTGCACCGGCAGAGGCTCTTTAACAATGGACAATAAGCCACAGCGTGCTCAGTGACTCACGCAGGCGTCCCCTTGCTTTTTCCCTCTTCCAGTAAGCTCATCAACATCTCCCAGCCTGACACGATCGATGAGAGAGTCATCAACACGAAGAAACTCACCACCTTCACAAGGAGAGTGAGTTTTTTTTTCTGTTTGCAGAATTTGTAAATTCCCACTGCACACAAACATCCCAAGTCAAATAATCACTATGAGCCCTGAAGGCACCGCACATAAACTATGTCACGATCAACTTTACTGACACAAGTTTGCAGATAAGATTTGTTATCTGCAAATGTGCAAACTCATAAATGCTGCTTATAGTCTTACTAAGTACATTACATCTAATAGGGAGTAATATTTTTTTTCACATTTGGCTACAGTGACATAAATGAAAGATGTACAAAGTTGGTAAAAAAGGATTGATGTCCTTTTTTCTGGTAGCCAAATGCTTGAGCAAAGCTGAAGCTCTTACAAACTGTTGTTTAAATTTAAAACATGCCAAAAGCATCGGCATCAAACCTCGTTGGCTCCGGTTTTCCAGACAGGGAGCTAGTTGGAAGATCTACTTTTTCAACTCCAATCTGATTAAAAACTGACCAAAATGTGACCTTAATGACCTCATTATTGACCCCAACAGCCCTCTTAGTGGGGTCATATTTTATGATGGCCCATTTTTGCTCAATGTTAAGCACACAGTCACACTTCACTCCATTTTCATTTTCAGGGAGCTTACGGATGCGTACCCAAACTGGATAATACCACCAATGATCATGGGGCAGTTTGGCTCAGTATAGATATAAGCGAAATGTCAATGTATTTAATGGCATAAATGAGAGATGAAAAAACTTAGAAGAAGAGGATTTGCCTTTGGTTTGGAAAAGATTTAATGTTCTATTAAACAACCTAAATTTGAAATTTGAGGTACAACATTTGAACTATGGTTAGATCCATCACGCTAAAGATCTGTTTTAATTTATTTCTGTTATCTTATACTTCAGCTCACCTCCTTCTTTGTATACTCTGAGACATCATCTTTGCTACATGATCATAGCATGAAATCAAGCTCAACAGAATTTGACCAAAGCTGGAAGAAATACATTCTTCTCAAATCTGAATGTGAAACTTTATCAAGTCACAGGCCAAGAGCGTTTTTAACCTTTACTGCTTACAATAAAATTCTTGCCTGTCATAAATAAATTTAAAAAAAGAAGCCATGATGGATTTTAGGTTGCGATTATTGACTTTGCCAGGCAGATTTAAGGTGGAAACAACACTATTCTTTATGTGTACATAAAGAATAAAAATGAAAAAACAGCTTATTATTTGCTTCTTTTAAACAAACACTTTTACATGCTTTCATAGGAAAACATTGTCTTGGCCCTGAACTCGGCCTCAGCCATCGGCTGCACAGTGGTGAGCATCGACGCCCATGACCTGATGGCTGGGAAACCCCACCTGGTCCTGGGACTGCTCTGGCAGATTATCAAGGTCGGCCTCTTCGCTGATATAGAAATCACCAGGAACGAAGGTCAGTACTCACTCACTCACTCACTCACTCACTCATCATTTGTTAATTAGATAATATCAGTGTTTGAAATTGCAGAGCACTTATTGTCGGTGTGTCTGTGAATGGATAATTTCATTCTAAAAATGAAATTATTTTTAGAACATTTACAAGAAGTTGGGTCAAAGGTTACTGTCGCGCCAGTAGAAAAATAATTGAACACTCACTTGACAATTATTTTCCAGCGATAACCAAAGTCATGATGCAAGGTTTTTTATTTTCACTTTTCCAAAGGAGGCTTTGAGTAATTTTATTGTTTTATTGCTTGAAGAGCAATAAAAAATAAAATTTGTCTTTGGTTGGACAAATTCTCCCCTTCGTTGTCCCGAAGGAGCAACTCATTCAGGGGGTTTAAGTGATTTTAATCAACAAATGAGTTTCTCATCAGGAAACGTTGGGACACGTCTTCCCATTTCTTCTTCAAAAATGTCCATCCTGTCTGTCTCCAGGCTTGATTGCCCTCCTGATGGAGGGAGAAGAGCTGGACCACCTCATGTCTCTGTCTCCCGAGGAGTTGCTCCTACGATGGGTCAACTATCACCTGATCAACGCGGGAACAGAGACAATCAACAACTTCAGCACTGATATCAAGGTGCTTAGTGGATCGTTTACGGCTGCGTTTCTTTAAATACCCACAGAGAGTCGTGTAAAGGCTGTTTTGTTCTTGGACTTTGAAGGACTCTAGGGCTTACTTCCACCTGCTGGACCAGATTTCCCCTCAAGACGAAGACGAATTCCACATGGGCATCAAAATCAACATGGCAGGCCTTAGCGTGAGTTGGTTTGGAATCATCATTGAAATCAGTTTAAGTCCCAACAGTGAGCGTCCATGTTGTGTGTGTGTGAACGTGAAGGAGCGGGATTTGGAGCGGAGGGCCGAGCTGATGCTGCAGGAGGCGGCCAAGTTGGACTGCCGGCAGTTTGTTTCTCCTCGAGACGTCATGTCTGGAAACAGCAAGCTCAACATGGCCTTTGTGGCCAACCTGTTTAACATGCATCCTGGTCTGCACAAGGCTAAGTTTAACCTGGACGGAGAGCACATAGAGGGTAAGTGACGTTTGCCGTACAACAGAAAACCACAAACTAGAAAGTCAGAAAAGATGCGTCTGAAAATGTTCGGCGTACGGAAAATGAGGCATGTGAAAAATGATAACCTGTATTTATATCTTGCCAGCGGAAACCAGGGAGGAGAAAACGTTTCGCAACTGGATGAACTCTCTGGGTGTTTCTCCACGTGTAAACCATCTTTATCGGTAGGTTCAGTTGTACACGAGGGTAATTATTCTTATCTGAGGAGGAGATAGTTAACATGTGAATGTGCAGCTCAACGGGACGCGAAAGAAACATAGACACAAAATAAAAATGCAGAACATGAACAGGATTTGATGTGCATTGTAATTGTGAAGTATGTTCAATTGGCTGATGGTTTTCCTTTTTAGTAGCACCTTGTTTGGCTGGGTGCGCATAAAACTGACATGAAACTGTCTTAAATGTGACAACACCTGTCAGGAACATGAAAGAGTTTTCATGAATGTCTATAACTGTTGTCATGTACATGTCATGTCATGTTGTACATTGAAGAAAATGTACACCACACAGTGTGGCGTGTATTAACTTTAAGCCATAAGTCAAATTCAGATGCTTTCTGTGTTAATGTCCATTATATATATCCTCTTTTATTTGCAGGGATCTTTGTGACGGCTTGGTGATCCTGCAACTTTTAGAAAAAGTCAAAGTGGTAGTGAACTGGAAGAAAGTCAACAATCCTCCTTATCCTCAACTGGGGGGAAATATGAAGAAGGTGCCACATGCAACCACAGCAGAAACACATTAATTGTGAGCACAAGCAGATTTGTGTGGGTTTCAGTTTTCCATGCTGTGTTCTAGCTGGAGAACTGCAACTACGCTGTAAAGTTGAGCAAGGATGAAGCCAAGTTCTCTCTGGTCGGAGTCGGAGGAGAAAACCTAAACGAGGGGAGTTGCACTCACACCCTGGCTCTGGTCTGGCAGCTGATGAGAAGGTAGACGCTCCAGAAAGTGTTGCTTTTTTTAGCTGATGTGTGTGTGTGTGTGTGTGTGTGTGTGTGTTTGTGTGTGTGTGTGTGTGTGTGTGTGTGTGTGGTCCATGTACCTGCTCTCCTAACATCTGTGTTATCTTTCCTGTTTGTTCTTCCTCAGGTACTCTGTTATGGTTCTTTCTGATTTGGGCACCGGAGAGAAAGTTGCGGATCAGTTTATCCTGAACTGGGTCAACTCCACCCTGAAGGAGAAGCGAAAGGACACACAGATCAATAGCTTTAAGGTGAGTAGGACAAGATTGTGCGTTCAAGAATAGTTACTCTCAAAAGCATACAAATGTTAAGAGGCTTCTGAAGAAGACTGAAAGCTGAAATGTAATTAAAATGAGAGAAGGTTGTTGACATTAACTATGTTATTCTCTTTTTTCATATTTTTGTGCTTCTAACAGATTTGTTTTTTTAACTGTGTTGCACTAAATGAATGTCAAAGTATTTTTCATACTCTTGTTTAATTTACTTTAAAAATAACAAGCTGGTCTTTTGACTGGGTGGTGTCCACTTTCGGTGACCATCGTAATTTCAAGTTGCACCGGAATGTGATCCTGTTTTGCGTTTTCTGCGCAGGACAAGCTGATCAGCACCAGTTTGCCAGTGATTGACCTGATTGACGCCATCGCCCCATCTATGGTCAAGTGGGACATGGTAAAGAGAGGAGAAAAGGGAGTCCTGAAAAATGATGAGAAAATCAACAATGCCAAGTACAGAGCAATATTTCCCATCCCTTCATTTTTCCTCCCCCTCCAAGTCCTTTCATTTCCCGACTGACTTCTCTCCCGTTTGTCTCTCAGGTATGCAATCTCATTGGCCCGTAAGATTGGTGCCCGTGTCTACGCCCTGCCTGATGATTTGGTGGAGGTAAATCCTAAAAATGGTGATGACCGTGTTTGCCTGTCTCATGGGGCATGACATGAAAAGAGGCAAACACTAAATAGCAAACCAGGGTTTGAAAAAAAATACAAACATCCAATTGCATTTTTTCTGCACTTTTATCATTGTCCTTTTTTTTTTCTTTTGAGCTTTACCTTTGCTGCAATCACCAGCAAGAAGAAATCTATTGGTTATTCTTTATTTTGCTTTCTAATAGCCCTAACCAACATTTTGATTATTCTCTTGTTTGTAGAGCTGTTGTATTTGTTTATGTATGATTTATAACTTTTTAGCACGTCTTTGCTCAATACTTATTAAACCATTCCTATTATAAAGTACTCACTACCTCTGCAATCTAAGATGAACCAGAGGGGTTAACAAAATAACATGGAAACGCCTTCTTGTAAAGCCTGTGAATGTCATGTGTTGAATATTGCTGGCGAATTACTGAAGATGACATCCATTAAATATAAAAGTTGAAAACTTGTGTGTTTGCTGTCTCTTTACATTTTTTTTAATGGTTTGAATCGGCCACTTGATAAATCTGATTGTTTTTTAAAAAATGTATAAGGTTAATATGGTTACTGGTATAAATCCTGTAAACTTTCAGGTTTAAAAAGAATTGCAGGAAGAAAAGTGATTGATTCAAATCCATTTAACTTTAGTTTTAGTACAAATAAATGTACTGCGGAAAGAAAACATTCATTGCACTCACTGGATGATTTAACCCCCTGTCAGATTATTAAAATTAGGGATATATACAATTTAAAGCTAAACATTAAGAGGATTATATACATAATCATCAGTAATAATGATGAACTGGAACTATGGTTCTCAACATGTGGTACCAGAACCAATAGAGGTACTTCTTGAGTTACCTTGAGTTGTGTTCAAAAGAAATTTTATCATCTACAAAGTCGAAATACATTGGAGAATATTTGAAGAACCCCAAAGAATTGAAGGAAGCAGACAAAAAGGAACCAACTTAACCATGACCTACATGCAAGCGGGAAAACAGCGTGATTAGCAAGTTAATAGGTTCAAGCTAACTACAATAAGCAATATAAACTGCATTTTTCTGCATTTTGTACTTTCTGAAACTGCACATGTAAATGATAGGTATTTTTTTCCAAACCTACATTAAAGAATCACAGACAGCGTAGGCTATATGAATTTTATGGCCAAACTTTTGCAAAAGGAGAAAACTCAGCAAACTGCTCCTCTGAGTCGTTCACAGAGCGTTCTGACCTCTCTCTGCTAGAGCAGGCCTTTTATTTGGGAGAACAAAAGTCAGAAAAGATAAACAACAAAAACAGATGGCAAGCTCTAGCTAACACACAGGTCATCAAGCCCTGTCCCTTGAGAGCGATTTCTCCCAAGGGTGGAGGGAACGATCAGTTTCAAAAGTATTCAAAAAGTCTTCACACAGACAAGAGAATCACGTCAATGCTGATTAATATAAAACTGATTAATAAACTAAAGTAATAATAAAAATGATAACACAGAAAATCCCCAACAGTAAACATGCAAAAGCAAGTTTACTCAGTGATATTTTACTGTGAAGTTTTTCCTCTAAGATTTTGTAAATTTGGTGAAGATTTGAATCAAGCTGGGTGACTTCCTTGGACACAAAATAAGCCATTTACTGGAAAAAAAAAATTTAATTCCAAATAATGCATATCTGCTACGAGGTACGTCCTCAATGGCATACCCCCACTTTTTAACATGGGAATATTATGTTACATTTTCATACAAAATAGATTAAAACATTTCATTCCTGTAGAAGCCATAATATTGGAGTATGTCTTAAATATAAACACTTTGTTTTTTATTGATGAATCCAAGTTTCTTTAACTTAAACTCGTTTTTTAGATTCCACAAATAATTGTGTATTTTTATTACTAATTATGCTGCGAAATGTCTTCAGTAACTACCTGCTGGTCTTGGGCTCTCTAATATTTTCGCCATTTTTGTTAATTTATTTACTTATTCAGTTTCTTGGGCTTATTTTTATGTTAATAGCCTCTCCCTGTTGTACATTTGACCCCCCCCAACAAATGAACATTAAAAATGAATCCGTAATGTGGCTCTCAGAACTTGTGCTTGGGTATTTTGAGCCTCGGTGGATACTGTACCAAAACAAACGACGTCACTTCGGAGCGAAAGTTTTCCACACTCGTGGAGCGACGTACAGCTGCTGGGAGACTGTCTCCGTTAAAATGACTTAATTTGTACTTTTATACTTAACAGCTTTCCGGAAAGCCGAACAAGACGGAAGCGTAAACATGGATGGACTTGAAATGTCTGCAATGATACCGGCTCTTCAAGAGCTAGCTAAGTGAGTTGGCTACTAGCTGACCTGCTAACAGTTTGTTACTGAGCTCCGTCACCTTTTTTTTTTTCTCCATTCAGTCACTATCTGTTGAAATGTTTAATGACTCAGTTAGTGAGGTTAATGCCGTGTTTGTTGTTTGCAGTGCCAGTGCAGCTGAGTACGAATCAGCGGTACAGAAACCCCGGCAGATCCTCTGCCAGTTCATTGACAGAATACTGACAGATGTAGATGTTGGTAAGGCAACAGTAATAACAACGCACACAGAAAACACGTGGAAATATAGCTTTAAATCAAAGCTAATGATCAGTGAATAAGTCCCCGCACCGTTCGTTCTTTTAGCTATTTGAATGTATTATTCTCCATCTGTTCTTTGTAGCGTCGCCTGGTTTTCTCCAAATGTTTTAATTACCAACATTGTTCCCCCAGGCTTTTCCAGTCATATAATGATCCTCAACAAAAGACTAAGTGCTATATGAACACATATGAAAGGAACACTTCTGCAATTTTTTCATAGGACGTGGAAGATAACTTTCCCTACATATTTACTCATTACCACAGGTATTTCAGTTATCAGAAATACCTATTTGGTGTGATAGGTATAAGTTTGACCGTCAGTTGAAATATTTATGTAAATTGACCAATAATGGACTCAGAAGTCTGAAGAAAAGTAGAAAAGTATTGAATTGCACATGAGAAGCTTTTACCCTTAAGTCACTTTTGGTGAATATGGATTTATTTATATTCATTTGTGAAGAACTTAAGCCAATGAATACTCTTTTTTTTTCTTTCCCAGTTGCTCTAGGGTTAAATAAAAAGTCCAGTTCCGAGCCGGCCTGTGTGATGCTGCTGGATTTTGTGCAACATATAGTCAAATCCTCGTCTCTGATGTTCGCTAATCCTGCCTGTCAGCCTGCTGAGTACCCAGACACCATACAGAGCTGCACTGGTACGGATTGCCCACAAAACGAAACAAAAGCAACAAACAGTGACCGACTGATCCATTGTTTTCTCTATTCATCTGTTTGTTTTTCTTCAGACTTCAGTAAGTGGGTGGCGGTGCGTTTGCTCCGCGTCGGAGCGTCTCCGGGCTGCGATGTCATCCACGGCCGGGTCTCTGCTGTGCTGTGCTCCTTGCTTCACTCTCTGCGGGTCCGGGTGCCCTTCATCTTCAGCTGCCTCGTTCAGGAGTTCATTTTAATGGCTCAAGACCTCAGCAGCGTCCTGTTCGCCCACATAGCCGCGCTGTGCGGGTCGGACGCTCACACGCGGAACCATTGGCCCGTGAAGCTCGAGCGCTTCCTCTTCTCCGCCACGCGTGCCCCCTACCTCACCCACACTCCCCTCGTCCTCCCGTCGCCGGCCGCCTTGGAGTCGCTGACCGCCGTCGCTCTCGGCATCATAACCGACTCTCTGAGGGGAGTCGTTTCCTGCCGCGACCTGAGCGCGGCCTGGGAGACGGCCTGCTCCGTCTTGGCGAACGGCAACACCAGGCTGAGGAAGATTTCCATGGCGATGTTGAGGAAACTGGTGGAGCTGAGGAAGTTCGACGAGACCCAGAGCCACAATTTCTTCTCTGCCTTTTTTCACCTGCTCGAAACGCACGACTTCTCGGTTGAGGAGGAGCCCTACGGAGGGGAGCTGCTGGAGCTCACCCGCTGTCTGTTTCAGTCGGCTCACGTCTCTCACTCGGATTTCGAGCCCGTCTACCTCTCGCAGATGTTCGAGTGCGTTTGTGCTCTCGGAGGGGCAGGAGCTAAGTTGGGACCGGAGCTTACTGAATCCCTCTGCGTGCTCTTCGGCTTCTCGTTGTCTGTCGTCCCGAGTTACGAAGGCGCCGCTTTGCTGAGGAGGCAGCAGGTGGCGGACGTCTGCAGGACGCTGGCGCGCACCGTCGGGACAGAAAATCAATCTGAAGTACTCAAGTTTTTTTTTTCTATAACCTTTGCGGTGTTTGCCATGTTTGCGTCTCGTTTTCTACATCTCTTGTGTGCTTTGCAGTGTGCAGAAGGGTTCCTCCAAGCTGCACTCAAGGCTGAGAAAGCTGCCATGATGCAGAAGGCAGGAGATGGAGAGACTCCCGCCAAGAGATCCTGCCAATCCGCCAACGGGTTGGTCACCAAAACGACAAAAGCATAATCAATACGATACATCTGTTTCTCCTGCTGATTCTTGAACATGTTTTGTCTGGAACTCAATTTTACATTTCATCCCTTGATGCTGAGCAGATCCTCCTCTTGTAGGAGGAGTCATCGCTATTTGGGGACACATATTGCTCATATCGACAACAAAACAATTAAAAAAGCCAAAATCAGACCAAAAAAACATTAATCTGAGGTTGTTTTAGAGCAGTTATGGTTCAAAAGCCACAAAACTGCCGCTCCCGAGTGTGTGGAAATGTGTTGGTAGAGCAAATTTAAAGTGAACTGCAGCAAATGTGTCTCCTGGAAAGACAGGAGAGCTGCCATCAGGACTACAACCTGCTAACTTAAGTCATTATTTATTATAATTAACCTGCGGTTTAGCTGATCTGAATTCAAATTACTCACATTTTATGATAATTTATATTTTAAAATACTCTTTGAGTGCAATAGTTTTTTTGGTAATTGTGTCCAAAAGTGCTGCGTAAAAAAAGCTCTGCATTGCAATAGTTTTTTTTTGTTTTTTTTTTTAATTCCACCAATTCAGTCATTTTTTGCGTTTGTGTGTTCAGCGAGCCGGACATGCGTGTCGGCAGTGAGGTTTGGGCCGCATTAACTCAACGTCTAGAAGAGCTTCTGACTGTTTTGAGCTCATGCTCTGCAGAACCAGAGAGCCTGCAGACCCTGTCCGCCCTGCGGGGTCTGACCCTCATCCTGCACCTGGCGGCGCTCTGCTCCTCACCCCTCAGGTACCACCTGCCTTCAAACAGACCGAGATCTACAGCTGAGGAGTCATAGTCATGTTTTTTATTTTGGTTTTTTTGTCAGCAGTTCCTGTCCTCTGGTCTGGGTTTCCACTGAGACTATAGACCGGGTGCTGAAGAGCTGTCAGTCGGTGTTAGAAGGAGCGTCTCGGCCCGTCTCTCAGCAGGAATACTTCAAGTCTGCTTTTCAATCGACGATCACAGTTCTTGACTCCGTTCTCTACTTGACATGTAAGAAGACAATAAAAATAAGCTTCCTTGGGGGTTTTACTTATGTTTCATGAAAAGGATCCGCGCATACAGGTGCTGGTCATAAAATTAGAATATAATGAAAAAGTAGATTTATTTCAGTAATTCCATTTAAAAAAGTGAAACTTGTATATTATATTCATACATTACATACAAACTCATATATTTCAAATGTTTATTTCGTTTAATTTTGATGATTACAATGGCAACAAATGAAAATCTCAAATTCAGCATATCAGAAAATTAGAATATTACTGAAGACCAATAAAAACAAAGGATTTATAGAAATGTTGGCCAACAAAAAAGTATGAACATTAAAAGTATGAGCATGTACAGCACTCAGTATTTAGTTGGGGCTCCTTTGGCCTGTATTCCTGCAGCAAATCGGCGTGGCATGGAGTCGATCAGTCCGTGGCACTGCTCAGGTGTTATGATAGCCCAGGTTGCTCTAATAGTGGCTTTTAGCTCTTCTGAATTGTTGGGTCTGGTGTATTGCATCTTCTTCTTCACAATACCCCATAGATTTTCTATGGGGTTAAGGTCAGGAGAGTTTGCTGGCCAATTAAGAACAGGGATACCATGGTATGTATGGTAATGGTAATGTATGAATATAATATACAAGTTTCACTTTTTAAATGGAATTACTGAAATAAATCTACTTTTTCATTATATTCTAATTTTATGACCAGCACCTGTACATCAAAAGTCTTAAATTCATGTCTCTAAAATTAAGGCCTTAAAATGTCTTGGATTCTTTTAAAGAAATGTAAGTTGGCCTTAAATTTTGTAGTGTCAGGACTGTTTCATACTTTTTACTCGCAGGACTTTCCACCAGGCAAACATCTTCATTACGATCTATGAATTAAGGAGGTTCAGGCTATCGCTAACTAGCTGCTGATATACATTTGCTAGCTAGCCAGGCTGCTAGCTTTATTCCTTCTAATTTCTTTTGTACATTTCTGTCATGATGCCGGTCTTGAATTTCATTCATAATGGTCTTAAAATTGAATGTGTGAAACCTGATATTTCTGTCATACGTTTACTAAAAATGTGGATTTAGTGACTTTTTAAAAAAAAACCAAAAAAAAACAGTTTTTTTGGTGATCATGTTATGTTATTATTTGTGTGTAGTGAACAGCCAGATTGAAAATGGGCTCCAGCGGCGTGTGTGTGCCCTGCTGTCTCTTCCTTGGGTGTGTGAGAACAAATCTGCCTCGGCCTTTAAGAGTTCAGGGTTTCCTTTCTGGCTCGCCGCTTTGGCACGGAGACTCAGCTTCTGTTATTGTAAGTAATCCTGTCACATCTCAAGCCAGCAGATGACAAAACATTCAACTTTAGCTTTTAAAATGTGCAAAATATCCTCGCAATTGTGGAGTGCCTTCTAAATGTATTTGCACCTCTGGTAAAGAAGTGGGGAAAGCCTTGAAATTATTGTGGCTTTTTTTGTGGAATAATAATCTGACACTGAAGAATTCTCAAATCCCTGCCTTAACTTGAGTATATTTATTTAATTAGAGGGGGAAAACATTAGAAAACTGCTGTTTTTAAGAAAATCACTGGTGCTACAGCAATTACATGTCTAAAAATGACATTTATGAATTCCGGAAACAAACACTAAACACTGAACTGAAGTTTGTAAATTATTTCAAGTATTTTCAGTATTTGGGTAGGTATGGAAAATTGTACTGTAGAAATATCTGAAGTAGTATGTATTTTGTATTCTCTACCCCCCTAAAAAACAGGCTAATCAATATTTCAACTTATGAAAATGGAAAAAATAACAAGCAGGAATCCAGAATAAATTTCAGTAGTTCTTTTTAGGTTGACCTGAGTTTGCAGCAAGTCTCGGTTCTATCTCTTACTTTCCATTTGAAGGCTTTTGTACACGTATGTTGTAGGAATGTCGATAATTATCAGAGCTGCTCTACATTTACCTACAACTCCAACCATGTATGTCAGTTTAACGTCATTTCATAACGGTGAATCCGCCGTGTGGTTCCAGCACATGAAGTCCAGGCGGACTGCGTGTCGCTGCTGGCCTTCCTGCGCCGGGGAGTGTGCGACGGCTGGCGCGTCTGCATCTTCGGCAACGCACTGCGGAGCCAGGGCGAGGCGGTGAGGGCCACGGCCGTCGAGCTCTTCCCCATTCTGCTTCATCACCTGGGGCCCTCACACCACGACCTCATCAGCACCGCTCTGCTGTGCGTAAAAACTCCCACCTGTAAACGGGACTTCCCCGTTCTCGTTGTTGTTACCTCTGTGGTTTTTACTTACGTTGGTGGTTTACGTCGTGGCTTTTTTTTTCCCTTTGTTGTAGGTCTCTGCTGGAGGACGAGTCAGAGCGGGTGAAGGTGGCGCTCGCCAGGATTGTCGGGCATCTGAGCTGCATCCAGTCGGAGCTTTCCAAGCTTTGCGACTCGAACGTACCGGCCTTTTGCCGTCCCAAAGTCCTCTGCCTTCGCTGGAGCCTTGCAGCGCAGCATGCTGGGAATAAAGCGCCATCCCTCAAAGCAGCCGTGGTTAAACCATTCATAGCTTTACTCAGACCTCAAGCTGCCAGTTGTGTTAAACTAGGTAATTAAATGTTATATTTTGCTTTCTAAATGAGCTTTCACAGCGTTTGTAGATTGAAATTTTAATAAAACACTCGACTTATTTCAGCGTTTCTGGAAGCCCTACCTCACCTCTGCCAGCATGTCAACCTGCTCGGTGCGGACAGCGACTCCCGCGCTGTTCTCTGCGCCCTGATTGGCCTGATCGAGGACGCCGATCCCGCCGTTAGGACGCGCTTTAGCCAATCTGTGCGTTTCCTGCTGACTGAGTCCGCGAGGCATTCGGAGCAAGGCACGCTGAGCGAGGTGAGACATTTCAGCGATAAAAGGCAGCGCCTTTAAAGTCAAACGCGGAGGCTGACGACATGTTGGGGTTCTTGTTGCCACTTCAGTTGCTGGTTGCGCGTCTTAAGGAGGCGTTCAGCAACGCTAAGGCCAGCAGAGACGACGACCTGCGGAACACACTCATCCTCACCACAGGAGAGATCGGCAGGTAAAACAATAATTTATATTATTAGCAACTATAGTGCTTATATTTTAGGGTTATAATGTTTTTTGTTTTTTTTTAATGACTGAATATATTTAGTGTAACCACTGCAACCTCCAGATGATGTGGAGCCTCGGTAAAGATGTGCTGAAAAGCTTTAAAATAAAAGTTTGTCATGGAATCTTTGTTGATCACAAGTTATTTCTAAATAATGTGGGATTTTTTTTTTCTGAATAAATAAACAGCTTGAAATTAAAATTTAGTTTTTCTACATGATGCAGTGTGAGACTTTGCTTCTGGACCAAAATTTTTGCAACATGGCCCTGAAAGGTGAAGTTTAGTTTTAACAACTCAAAATGCATAATCATTTTCTTGGATTTTTTTTAATCAATAAGGATTAAAAAAAGTCCTTATTTTTAATTCTTATTTTAAAAAAAATACACAATATACAATGTATTGTGTAAAATACACAATATATGAATTAAACAAGGTGATATGTTTGTCTTAATAAAGGGCTTTTTATAATTGTTTAGTTTGTTCCCAAGTTTAATTGAAGAATTAATGTGCTCTAGTTTTTTTTGTTGTCGTTTTTATTTGAGTCGCTGGATTATTTTAGCCCTGCTTCTGATGAAATTCAAGTTAAAAGAAAAATACTTCAGAACATTGAATTCCTCGTGCTAAAAAATAATATTAAAAAAAAACGCTCACTGGAGGGTCAAATTTGTAGCATTTTTGAACTGCATTCACAAATGGGCCTCACAAAATTGTTCCAGATCCCCAAACCACACCTTTTAAACCCCTGTTCACGACAAAATGATGAATTTAATTTAATTAATTTAATTTAAAGACTTTTTTTTTTCTCACATGTTTTTATAGCCGTTTGGCGAGATCTGCTACATGTAAAATGGTCTTTTCCTTTTCTCGTTAGGGCTTCTCAGGGCAGCCTGGTGTCCTTCTCCCTGCTGCGTCTGCTCCACTGTCTCCTGTCCAAGTCGTCCACAGTGTCCGTCGCTGCTTACACTCAGATCAGAGCGCTGGCGGCTGCCAAGGGCCTGAAGCTGCAGACCCTGTTCAGCCAGTATAAGAATCCCATTTGCCAGGTGGATAGTTTGCCAGTCTGAGTCCGTTATGTTTGATATTTTTATCTGACTTCATTTAGTACAGAGTAATTACAATAATAAAATAGCAAACTAATCTAGATACAAACTGACTTGTTTTGGTTTCGAATATATCCAGAAAGGTAGATCTTTCTGCTTGTGGCTCGTGTTTTCAGTTTCTGGTGGAGTCGCTACATTCGCGCCACGCCTCGGCCCTGCGGAGCACGCCGGACCAGACCAGCGAATCGGCCAATCAGAGGGAGCTGGCGTTGGACATTCTGGCTCAGATCGCGCATGCTTTCGACTTCCCGGACCTCCACCGCTTCCTCACCGTACGCTCAGACAGAACTTCTCTTCTTTCTTACCCCCCAGAAAAAGGCATCTTTTTCACGCCACTGAAACACGCGCTGTCTCGCACGTCTGTATCTGCAGCGGACGCTCCAGGTGCTGCTGCCGTACCTGGCAGCCAAGGCAAGCTCCACAGGCTCTGCCCTCATCCGCGCGCTGGCCATCGAGCTGAAGGCGAACAGGAGAGAGATTCTGATCAACAATTTCAAGTACATCTTCAGTCATCTGGTTTGCTCGTGCACCAAGGAGGAGCTGGAGAGAGCATTTCACTACCTACAGGTTTCTTTTGTTAATATTAATCAATTAATCACCTCATAAGGCAAAAGGAGCTCAATCATTTCCATTCTGATGAGTAATATTTTTTGCTTACAGATGCATCATGATCTGTTTTGTTTATGGTTTCTGTTGTGTGTGGTTTTTATTATTCTGTCTCATTTATTGCTTCTGGTTGTCGTGTTTTATTTTAGACGTATAAAATATCTTCCAGTTCTGGTGTGAAATGTACTTTACAAACCTGAAGGCTATTTATAGGGCTGGACACTAAATCAATAACAGTATATTTTGCTATAAACCTGTGAACACAATATCCAGTAGATAATACAGCTGAACGGCACGGCATTCTGTGAGATGTAGGCGAGGAGAAGCTTCAGCTCCTCAACCTCTCGTAGCGTTAAATTACAAAGTCGAATTGATATGAAGTCAAATTTTATACATGTATATACAACATTTTTACAACAATTGCCATTAACACAGTTACTTAATTGTGCTATGAAATGATAATATTTGGTTGTAAAACACTTCACACTCAGCTTCGCATGTCGTTTTCCGTCTTAGAGTGAGACGGAGATTGAGCTGGGCTCCCTGCTCAGGCAGGACTTCCAGGGTCTCCATAACGAGCTGCTGCTTCGTTTGGGGGAACACTACCAGCAGGTGGGCAGAAAACCTAAATAACCTTCTTTTTGTTGTTGTAATTCCTCTGTCGTTTATTGATGGAAATCAATTCTTTGTAGGTTTTCAACGGTTTGGCCATCTTGGCCTCCTTTGCGTCCAACGATGATCCATACCAGGGTCCCAGAGACATCACCACCCCAGAGCACATGGTCCACGTCTTTTTCTTCTCGGTTTATGACGTGATCAACATTTCACACTTACCTGAACGTTGTGTTGCTGTGTTTCAGGCCGACTACCTGCAGCCCAAGCTCCTGGGGATTCTGGCTTTCTTCAACATGCAGCTGCTCAGCTCCAGCGCAGGAGAGAAGGACCGCAAGAAAATGGTGAGTCGTCGCCCGGCTGATTTCCACGGTCGCAGCCAAACCGCTCCGGCCCCATCCGTTTTGACTCACATCTCCTTTTGCGTGTCTCCCACGGCCAGGCTTTGACGAGCGTGATGGCTCTGATGCGCCTGATGGGCTCCAAGCACATCAGCTCCGTCAGGGTGAAGATGATGACGACGCTTCGCACGGGTCTGCGTTACAGAGAGGACTTCCCTCTGCTCTGCTGCCAGTCAGTACCTGCCCCTTTCTACGTGAAGTCGTCTCTGAAATGAGTTTGACACACGCACACACCAAAAAATGAAGTTGAAAGATTGCGCTTCCTTGCTGCAGGACGTGGGAGTGTTTTGTAAGGAGCGTGGAGCCGTCCCACCTCGGGCCTCTCCTGAGTCACGTAATTGTTGCCCTGCTGCCGTTGATCCTCCTGCAGCCCAGAGAGAGCCGCCGCCATCATTCGCTTCCTCATCCTGGACAACAGGTGACGTTTAAAAAGACAAGAAAGAAAGAAAATAACTTGTCAGCATGAATAAGATTGAAAATTAAGAGTTGAACTATTAAAGCACCTTCGGAGGTTTTTGTCAAATTACAACCACAAGATTCAGAAGGAAGTGGTGGGGAAAAAATCGATACGTAGTTTTGAAGAAAGAAATCTGAAAAGTGTGTCATGCCCCACTGAATCAGTGCTTGGTAATGCTTGCTTGGGACTAGATGTTTCTACCAGTTTTGCATATGCAGAGACAGAAATTTGGCCCGATTCTCTTCATGAAATTCCTCATATTCATGCAGACTGCATGGAAAGCCTTTTGGATGTAGGTCTGTGCTTTAACCGGGCCATTTTAACAGATGACTATTCTATTTTACTAAAGCATTCTGCTGCGTCTCTGTGTGTTTAGAGTAATTTTCTTCCTGGAATATGGAAATCTGTCACAGCCTCAAGTCTTTTAAAGCTTCTACTGGGTTTTCCTTAAAATCCCAATAAGATACAGTAAAGTTAGTGGCTGTAATCTGACAAAATGTGAAAAAAGAAAACGTGGACAGGACCAGATGATTACAGAATTATCCCTACTGAGACGGTGTTTCTCTCAATCTCTTTACAGGGACGAAGTAAACGACTACCTTCATGAAATTTACTTTCTGCCCGAGCATCCGGAGCTCAAAGACATCCACACGGTTCTGCAAAATTACAAAAAGGTTTGCGTAAAGTCACGATGACGACAATGAAGCGTTGAGAGGGAAAATACTCCCAAAGACAGGAAATGACGCGATAAAGAATTTGTTTTTGATCCGTTCAGCTGACGGCCAGCAGCAGCGACCTGGCCTCCGCTCTGCAGCTGTCAATGAGAGCCGTTCAGCATGAGAACGTCGATGTGAGGATCCACGCTCTGACCAGCCTCAGGGACATGATGCACAGCAAGCAGGTACTATAAAACACCAAACAAGGACTGATAGGGTTATGTTTGGGGAATCTCTGCAAAGAAAAGTGAGCTAATACTGTAATCCTGACAGCGTTTTTAATACCATTTGTAACATTAGTGCAGTCAAATTTAACGTACCGTATTTTCCGCACTATAAGGCGCACCTAAAAACCTTCAATTTCCTGACAGTGCGCATTATAATCCGGTGCGCTTTATATATGGACCAATATTGAGCCACAATAGGTCTAGCAACTACGCTAAACAGCCGCCGACTTTATTTTCCCCCGTAGAAGAAGCGTGCGGTGCATGCTGGGATAGTTGTCAGAACGCTGGTTTGTTAATAAAGTTTGACTGACCTATCTACCTACCGACCATCTGCAATCAGGTCGTCTGCAGGTCATTTAGCACCACGTTCTCCACCAACATGCTGGGTGCGAACGAAGAAAGGTGACCATCGTCCGGCTGCGTCCCGGCCCAGTCGCGGAAGGCTCTCCTCACCGACCCGAGTCTGACTGTTTTGTTGATATTCACTTTAGTTCAGCTCCATCTAGTGGATGCATAACGTAACTCCAGCCTCTCCTGCAGCGTCTATCCTATGCGTCTTATAATGCGGTGCACCTTATATATGAAAAACTTTTAAAATAGGCCATTCATTGAAGGTGCGCCTTATAGTGCGGAAAATATGGTAATTGTATTATTTATTTATTAATACCTAAACACCAACTATACAGTCTTTAAAAAAAGGTTGTCATTAAAAAAACTCAAATAAATAAATGACGTTAGCCTGGCAGGGGCACAAGTAAAGCCTGGTGACCGGCCAGGCTAATAATACTGAGGGAAACCAAGCTTGAGTGAAGAACAAGCTTGTTTCAACTAAAAATTCATCAGACACACTTGAATTTTTTATTAAAGTTTCTTAAGTTTTTTTTTAATTATAATTATTGAAAGAAATTGATTTGTAAAAATATTATCTTGCCTGATTTAGGTTAATTTCTTTGCTACTTGAATATGAATTATTTTAATTTTATTTCCATTAATATACCAACATTTCCTCTTAACTTTATATTTTGGTCTGTCTGATTATGTCATTTTTAAATATGAATTGATTGATAATTTCATCACTTACTCAGTACTTGAGTAGTTTTTTTTTTTTTACCAAATACTTCTTTTATCCCAACTTGAATAATTTCTTGGGTGACTACTTTTTTACTTTTGGGTAAAAATAGGTCGAAGCAGTGCTGCTCCTTTTTGGGCCCCCAGTCCACCTCTGGCTGTGTGTTTCAGGAGTGGCTGCTGCAGCAGGTGTGTGCCAGCGAGGCGGTGGAGCCCGTCATCTCCAGCCTGGTGTCGGTGCTGCTGAAGGGCTGCCAGGACTCGTCCCCGGAGGCCCGGCTCCTCTGCGGGGAGTGTCTGGGCGAACTGGGGGCCGTGGACCCTGGACGCCTGGATCTGTCCCACGCTCACTCCAAGGGCGACCGCAACACCTTCGTGGCAAGTTAAAGTTGAACTCTTGTTGTCTCTTTTTTTGACCGCATGTGTCATAAAACAAAAGAAATTTATAGTCATCAACTAGTTGCAGATACCTAATTATTTTACAAACACGTCTAAAAGTAAAATGTTGCTTCATGTTTGTCCTTTTTTCACCAATTTTTACTAAGGAAGATTGCAGTAGGAATAAAAACTACCCTAATCTCTTGGTACTATTGCAGAAAAAGTATCTCCTAACAAATTTCTGATACAGTTTCATTTCTGGAAACACAACATTTCTTCATTCCTGGCAACAGAGTGGGGTAGATGATCCCAACTTTGCCCATGACCTGCTGACTGAGCTCACCAGAACATTCCTGGCCTACGCCGATAACGTGCGAGCTCAGGACTCCGCTGCGTACGCCATACAGGTCCGCAAAATGCATTTAAACTCACAAGAAACAACATAGAAATCCTCGTGATTGCTCCGTTTTACTTATTTGAGTTTTCTAATTCGATGATCTGCTGTCCGCCGCAGGAGCTGCTGTCCATTTTCGAATGTCGCGAGGGGAGAACCGACTCACCAGGCCGTCGCTTGTGGAGGAGATTCCCAGAACAGATTCAAGAAATCCTGGAGCCTCACCTCAACAGCAGGTCAAAATTCCTGAGTTGGAAAAACAAATAGTATTATAATTTATTATGTCACCTACAGCACTTTGATGAGTCTTCCCATGCTTTCTTGCAGATATAAGAGCAGTCAAAAGGAGGTGAATTGGTCCAAAGTGAAGAAGCCAGTGTACCTTAGCAACCGAGGCAGCAAGTTTTCTGACTGGTCCGCCACCTGGGCCGGATACCTCATCAGCAAGGTTAGCCGATTTCTCAACACAGTCAAACTTTCCCCTTCCTAATCGGCACACAGGTGTTTTTTTTGTTTGTTTTTTTCTCCGAGAAGTTTTAGTGTTTGGTTCTCCATCCAGGTGAGACACGAACTGGCCAGCAAGGTCTTCAAGTGCTGCAGCTTCATCATCAAACACGACTACAAAGTCACCATCTACCTGCTGCCTCACATCCTGCTCTACATGCTGCTGGGCTGCACACCTACAGAGCAGCAGGAGGTCAGGGTTTCTCGTCCCCTCCGGCGTAGCTTGGTGTGGCGCTGCTGTGGTTTTCACTCATGCACTGGTCCTTTTGTCTTAAAGGTGACGGAGGAGATGCTGGCCGTGCTGACCGAGGGCGACGGACGAGGAGGGGGCGGAGTCCAGGAGACGGCGTCCAGCCTGTCACAGCTCAGCACTCAGACTGTGTTCAGCATGCTGTCACACCTCACACAGTGGAGCCGCCACATCCTTTACGCCAAAGCCAAAGTCACAGGTAATGGTCAGGGTTCGGGCAGGTGCTTGAAATCCTTGAAAATGCTTGAGTTTTAGGTAAGTGTTTTCCAAGGGTTAGAAAGTGGTTGATATTAAATTGCACAGCTTTGTAATAAAATGCAATCCAACATTTGATTTAAACCCTAAATGTGGAAAATATTATTTGCAGTTGGGAAAAGATATTTTCATGCACTTAGTAAACAGGCTTTATTTTCTCACTGTCTGAATTTCAGTCAGACGGAAGTTTCCTTCTTTTAGGTTAGTCACACCAAAATTATTTCTACTTGCTAAATTCAAGAAAACTTTGCAAGAATATCTTTATATTTTTAAGCAAGAAGGTTATTTTACCTTAACATGATTTGATTGGACTGTTTTGATGTGATGTATTTTTACTGATAATGTCTCAATTGGTTGGTTTATACAGTATGTTATACCTTAAACAAAGTTAAAGATTTTTATTTTTTTTTAAATTAGTGTTTGGTTTCTCACCAGTCAAGTATGTGAGAGACATTTCAGAGCATAACATTTTACAACAAGATAGTATTAATGACAGAAATATATAATATCACATAATAGTGAATTTAAACTGTTTTTTAGTTCATTTGTATTGTTTTTTATCTCCTATGTTTGGTGCTGGAAAAGTTTGAAAACTTACCTTGACAGTTTTTGAAAAGTACTTGAATTTTACTGAGGGTAAAGTGAACCCTGAATAGTGGATGCTACTTAACTTAAATCACTCATTACGCTACTACATATCCATCCATCCATCCATTTTCCTACACCCTTGTCCCTTAATGGGGTCGGGAGGTGCTGGTGCCTATCTCCAGCTGACGTTCCGGGCGAGAGGCGGGGTACGCCCTGGACAGGTCGCCAGTCTGTCGCAGGGCAACACAGAGACACACACAGGACAAACAACCATGCACACTCACTCACACCTAGGGGCAATTTAGACAGACCAATTAACCTGACAGTCATGTTTTTGGACTGTGGGAGGAAACCGGAGTACCCGGAGAAAACCCACCATGCACAGGGAGAACATGCAAACTCCGTGCAGAAAGGCCGGGGCCGGGAATCGAACCCAGAACCTTCTTGCTGCAAGGCAACAGCTCTACCAACTGCGCCACTGTGCAGCTCTGCTACTACATATGGTTATTAATATAAAACATGAACTTTTTGTCCTGCAGAAAGGGGTGATTATGACCGTGTGGTGGCCTTCCTGAAGGGCATCCCGCAGGACATGCTGGCTAAGGCCTCCCTGCGGTCCAAGGCGTACACTCGCGCCCTCATGCACTTCGAAGCGTACATCCTGGAGAACAAGGAGAACATCCAGGACCACCTCAGCTTCCTGCAGGTCAGGCTGATTTTGTGAGATCGGCTTCAGCCGGTGTTCGATGCGAGTCTCAGCGTCGTGATGAATCCCTGGCCGTTCCAGACGCTGTACGCGGCGATGCACGAGCCCGACGGAGTGAGGGGAGTCAACGCTCTGAGGAGGGAGGAGCCGTCGCTACGAGAACAGATACTTGAACATGAGAGCATTGGTTTGCTGCGGGATGCGACGGCTTGCTACGACCGGGCCATACAGCTGGAGTCAGACCAGGTTCCCACCCGCACATTCCTTATTCACATTTACTCAGCAACAACAAACTTTAATGTAATTTATTGGAAGTAATTAGACCAAAAAAATGTGGCATTGGTGAATAAAGAGCATTATAAAGATCAGGAGATGCAAGAGACTGGTCAGGAATGAAGCCATTCAGAAGTTTATTGCAGTCTAATGTAGGCTTGTCACAATTATAAATTTTGCTAGACGATAAATTGACCCAAAGATTGTTGCGATAGACGATAATGTTGTTTTGCGATAATTTTCTGGTGATATATTGATAACAACACAATAATGCAGGTTCACTCTCTCAAAGACCAATAAATTTTAACTTTGTAAAGGAGTCTTACCACTTGCGGTGGGCGACATTGACTTAAAGCTTTATCACAATATCTTGAAGTCGTATCACGATATTTTGCAGTACTATTGTGATAAGGATAAAAGTGACAATAAAAACTATTTCATCCTTTTTAGGCAACTGCATGACTCTATGACAGCAGCAACTTGCTATGATTACTGTGATTACTGAGGTTCGGTGGGATTTTAAACATCATTAATTGGAATTTATCGTGACAATGAATCAGAATTTTTATTGTGATAATCACGATAAAGGATAAACGATGTGATAAATGCCCACCCCTACTTAACACTTGAACTGGAAGATATTTTCAATGTCCAAAAGAAAACACAACCAAAAACAATACATAAAACAGAAACAACATCTAAATAAAATCGATTATGAAGTCTCTGTAAGCAAAATATTAATAATCAGAATTTAAATTATCAAGCTCATTTTAATTTATCATGTGATTAATTAATTGCTGGTACGTGCTTAGTCTAATTCCATTTTTAAAACAATATCCTTGGCTTCGAACATCTTACGTAACAAATGCGAGTGTTCAAGAAACATTTTGCCACTCTGCAGGAGCTGCAGTCATCGTGTCTTTAGGCAAGATGCTGGATAAACCCTTGATTTGTTGCCAGGGCAACACAAAAACACAGAGCAAACACCAAGGCGTGCGTTCATAACTTTTTTTTTTACAAGATCTAAATGCTAAAGTTTTTACTACAGTATATCTATAACGGTAGAAATTCACCAATCTTTCCTAGATCGGTCACTATCATGGAGTGATGACCTCTATGCTCGGCCTGGGGCAGCTGTCCACCGTCATCACGCAGGTTAACGGCGTGCTAGCCAACAAGTAAGACACTTGAGTCCTACTTTACTCTCGGCATTACTGAGACACCTGATTTAAGTTCAGCTTGCTTCCCCTTTTCGCACGTTCAGGCAGCAGTGGAAGTCAGAGCTGAACACCTACAGAGTGGAGGCCGCCTGGAAGCTTGGAAAGTGGGATCTGCTCGAAGATTATTTGAGTTCAGGTTAGAGGAAAAAAAAGCATAAAGGTACTTCCACTTAAGCAGAAACGGACCAGTGCTCATTGCATTTGTTCAATCTGCCAATAACAGCCCAGCAGTCGTGCACCTGGGGCGTGCGGCTCGGCCAGCTGCTGCTGTCGGCGAAGAAGCAGGACGCCGAGGGCTTCTACGAGAAGCTGAAGCTGGTGCGGAAAGAGCAGGTGGTCCCGCTGTCCGCCGCCAGCTACGAGTGTGGGACCTACCAGCGGGGATACGAGTACATCGTCAGGTCAGGCCTTCGCGTCGGCAGCAGCTTTGGTTCCTTCCTCGTGACCCTAAAATGCGTCCGCCTGTGTGTGTGTGTGTGTGTGTGTGTGTGTGTGTGTGTGTGTGTGTGTGTGTGTGTGTGTGGTGTGTGTGTGTGTGTGTGTGTGTGTGTGTGTGTGTGTGTGTGTGTGTGTGTGTGTGTGTGTGTGTGTGTGTGTGTGTGTGTGTGTGTGTGTGTGTGTGTAGGCTCCACATGCTCAGCGAGCTGGAGCACGCGTTCACCGAGCTGCGGGGCGCCGGAGGCGGCTCGGCCCCCAGCCTTGCCAAGCTGCCTCCTCATTGGTCAGACCGACTGGAGATGACCCAGAATTCGTTCCGGGCCAAGGAGCCGATCCTGGCCGTGCGGCGGGCCCTGCTCAGCCTTAGACCACAGTAAGAGGATAGACATGTGTTCACAGGCTGTTGTGCCGGTCGCTAAATTATTCAATTATGAAATGTATTTTTTGTAAAGTTTTCACTTAATTACTGCTCTGAGTATGTTGTTTTAGCAGAATGCATGTTTTAAAGTCTGCAAAAGGTTATTCAGTTACTAAATTAGCTGACAATTATTTAAATAATCAATTAATCCTATTAATTGTTTCAGCCCAACATAAAACTGGGTATTAGAACCTCTTTAGAGTTGAAACGCTTCCTAAGCTAATAAAGTTTACGGATCGATCTGACGTTGTGGTTTCGCCCTCCAGGCCCACGTGTCAGGAGCTGGTGGGCGAGTGCTGGCTGCAGAGCGCCCGGGTCGCCAGGAAGGGCGGACACCACCAGACAGCCTTCAACGCTCTGCTCAACGCAGACAACACCAACCTGGCTGAGCTGGTCACGGAGAAGGCCAAGTGGCTCTGGTCCAAGGTACTGCAGCGCCGACCCGTGGAAAGAGGCTCAAGTTCAGTCAGGTTGCAAGTTTCCCCAGATGTTAAAATTCTTTGATCCAAACCCGTCTGCCGCAGCTCTGACTGTATTTAAGGTTGTTGTCCTGCTAGAAAAGGAACCTCAAATCTTTAGGTGAACGGTGTGACGTTATAGTGGCACCAACAACTCAAAATGTTTTACACTAGAGTTCAGGACATGACTTGGCAGTTTCATAGTTGTTCCCGTTTTCAGAGAAGGTTCCAGAATCCAGATCTCTGATGTGTTTTTTTTTTTTTTTTCTCGATGTTGCCGTTTTTTAAACCAACTCTGCAACCGGAAAACTCCCCTCTATGTGTGCCTGCGATCAGGGCGACGTGCACCAGGCGCTGATCGTCCTCCAGAAGGGCGTGGCCCAGTGCTTTCCAGACGACCGGCTGCTGACCGACCCTCGCAGCCTGCAGATCAAAGGGAAGGCCATGCTGCTGGTCGGACGCTTCATGGAGGAGACGGCAAACTTCGAGTCCAACGCCATCATGAAGGCTTACAAGGTTTCACCCCGTATATTTTATTAATGGTGTTTATTATGTCCACCACTAGAATGATAGTTGATTTCACTTATTAATCTCTTTTTTTTATATACCTTAAACTGGTTCATTTATTTGGTCTGTAGGATGTGACCAACCTTCTCCCAGAATGGGAGGACGGGAACTTCTACCTGGCAAAGTACTATGACAAGGTGATGCCGATGGTGACGGATAACAAGCTGGAGAAACAGGGGAACCTCATCCGATACATCGTCACCTTCTTTGGAAAGTAAGTTCTCGTTCTTTCTGCGTATTTACATCCTTCAAAATGGCTTCTGACGGCGTAACTCGTCTCCCGTCAGAGCCCTGCAGTTTGGGAACCAGTACATCTACCAGGCGATGCCTCGCATGCTCTCCCTCTGGTTGGACTTTGGAGCTAAAGTGTGCGACTGTGAGAAAGGTGAGCAGGTCCGGTCCAGCCGCAGGGCCAGGTCGGGCTGGAAACGGTTCGCCAACATCCGTGTCCGTCCTCCACAGCCGGACGAGCCGCCGACCGACTGATGAGGCAGGAGCTCGGGAAGATCAACGCGGTGATGGAGGAGCATTGCTCCAACTTGGCACCCTACCAGTTCCTCACCGCCTTCTCCCAGCTCATCTCCAGGGTGTGTCACTCCAGCGACGAGGTCTTCAAGGTCCTCATGAAAATCGTCTCCAAAGTCTTCCTCGCGTACCCGCAGCAGGCCATGTGGCTGATGACCGCCGTCTCCAAGGTTGGCTTGTGTTTTGTGTGTTTTCCTTTTTTTCCTTTTTGAGTGAGAGAATGTTATTTTTAGATGAATCTGCTGGAAGTACAGCAGTAAAAATTGGGTTTTAAACATCTTGAATTACAAAATACATTAAGTATCGTTATGTACAGCGTCAGCAGCCTTCCTTCATCAAGACATCGGCATCTTGTAGTGTAGAGATCATCAACATCTCAGGGATTTTATTCAGTTTGGAAGTGTGAAAAAATGTCTGACTTTATTCCCCATTCCAGTGTGTAAATGATCTTTCTTTCTTTCTGTCCATCTCTGTCCGTTTGTCCTTTTCTTTCTGAGTCTGTTATGTTTTTTCTTTCCTTCTTTCTGCTTTTTTTCTTCTCTTCCTTTTGTTCTTTCTTACTTTCTTTCCATTTATGTGTTCTTTGTTTTTCCTTAGGTTCTATGCCTCTCTTCTTTCCTCTCTTTCCTTTTATTTTAATTCAAATCAAAAATACTTGTATTATTGCCAGAGGGAAATTAAATGTTATACAAATATTCCTTCTTCCTCGTCGTGCTCCTTGGTCTGGACTGGTTGGTATCTCCTGTTCATGTGCTTTTCCTTTTTTTTTTTTTTTTTACATCACTCTTGTTATTGCTGCTGTTGTCTGAACAGCAACTCTATTTAATTGCCTGCATTGGAAAAATCCCATGTGTGCTTTTTGTGTTTCAGTCTTCTTACCCCATGCGCATGAACCGCTGCAATCAGATCCTTAAGAACGCCATCAGTCTTAAAAAGCCTCTGGAGAAATTCATTGGAGACGCGAACAGACTCACCGATAAGCTGCTGGAGCTCTGCAACAAGCCGGTAAAAATGTCCACACAGGACGTAAAACAATAGGGGTAATGAGATTACACCTGGAAGTGATGATGTGCAAATTAAAATTAGAGTTTATGTATTCATAAAAATTAACTCCAAGATTAGCAAGCTTTCCAGAGGGGTTGACGATTTGATTAACTGTGTCTTCTTATTGCCCTAAAAGAGGAGAAAAAAATGTCTTACTTCATGAAATACATTTGTGTTTGGTCGTGTCGCTCATTCAGGTGGACGGCAACAGCACCGCCCTCAGCATGGGCGTTCACTTCAAGCAGCTGAAGCGGCTGGTGGAGGAGTCCACCTTCAGCCAGATCCTCATCCCGCTGCAGTCCGTCCTCATCCCGACGCTGCCCTCTACTGGCGGGGCGAGCACAAAGCACGACGCCTTCCCCGGACACTGGGCGTACCTGGACGGCTTCGAAGACAGCGTAAGTTGGAGAGATGAGTGGGGGGGCTGGTGGGGGGGGGGGGATTTGGGGGGCTTGGTGTCTGAATTTCACGACCCGTTTCCGATATAGATAAATTCCAGTTTTTGGTTGGGAAAATTAAAACGTGAAAAAATGTTTGTATTTCCAGACTTTTCTCCACGCCTTATTGTGTGAAAAATACATCCTGATATAATGTTTTTTTGTATCCTAACTGATCTGTTTGTGTGTGCTCATATAAGGTGGAGATTTTAGCCTCCTTGCAGAAGCCCAAGAAGATAAGTCTGAAGGGCTCGGATGGGCGGAGCTACACCATGATGTGTAAACCTAAAGATGATCTAAGGAAAGACTGCCGCCTCATGGAGTTCAACTGTCTCATCAACAAGGTTGTGTGTCTAACTGATAAAACACTCTTTCTCTGGTAATGACGTCCCCCACTCATCGTCGTACTTTCTGCGAGCAGTGTCTCCGTAAGGACGCCGAGTCGAGGCGCAGGGAGCTGCACATCCGCACCTACGCCGTGATTCCGCTCAACGAGGAGTGCGGCATCATCGAGTGGGTCAACAACACCGCCGGGCTGCGACACATCCTCACCAAGCTGTACAAAGAGAGAGGTGTTTATGTTTATTTGTTTGCGTGCCATTTCACTTCGGCGTTAAATGTTTGGGAAAATACTTTCTGAAAGCATGAAAAAGTTGAAAGGCTTTGTAAGGCATTGTAGAGTTTGTGAAACCAAGTGTAAAAGACTTGTAGACTTGGAGCAGCTGAAGGGGTTTTGACGCTGTATTTCTCTAGGTGTCCACCTGTCGGGTAAAGAGCTGAGGAAGCTTATTTTACCCAAAACGGCTGCCTTTGAGGAAAAACTACGAATCCACAAGGAGGTGCTCTGCGCTCAGCATCCGCCCGTCTTTTATGAGTGGTTCCTCCGAACGTTTCCCGACCCTGAATCATGGTATGCCACTAATCCACTGCATGAGCACGAAGGGCAATATTACAAGCAGTACTTGTTTTGTTTTTTGTTTTTTTTGTTTTTCCTATGTCTGCACATGTTCACACCCAGGTACAGCAGTCGCTCTGCGTACTGCCGCTCCACTGCGGTGATGTCCATGGTCGGCTACGTCCTGGGGCTTGGCGATCGCCATGGAGAAAACATCCTCTTTGACTCTTTCACTGGGGAATGTGTCCACGTCGACTTCAACTGCCTCTTTAACAAGGTTAGTCACTCAGATTAGAAGTATCGACACTTCTTTCAGGACCTGTATCTGCTGTGTGTTTTGGTCCCTTTTCCCTCCCGTTTGCTTTATATGCGCCATTCTCTTTTTGTCCACTAGGGGGAGACGTTTGACGTGCCCGAGGTAGTTCCATTCCGACTTACCCAAAACATGGTCCATGCTATGGGGCCGATGGGCACTGAGGGCTTGTTTAGACAGGCCTGTGAGGTCACACTGAGGCTGATGCGAGACCAGAGAGAGCCACTCATGAGGTAGACGCAGTTTAATACATTGGGATTGCCAAAACTTTGTTTTTCTTTAGAGTTCATATTCAAAAAATAACACTTTCGTCATACAATTGTTTGCTATTATTCCTCAAGTGTGCTGAAGACCTTCCTTCATGACCCGCTGGTGGAGTGGAGCAAGCCATCCAAAGGCCTGGTGAAAACCCAGGCCAATGAGACAGGCGAGATAGTTAATGAAAAGGTTTGTTTGTGTTTGTCCTAATCAGATATTGTCTTATGCAAATGATTTGTTTCTGCTTCAAGCTGTTAATTTATGCCCTGTCTGTCACTGCCAGGCCAAAACACACGTGTGTGACATCGAGCAGCGTCTCCAGGGGGTGATAAAGAGCAGGAATAAAGTGCTTGGCCTCCCTCTGTCAATAGAGGGACATGTGCACTACCTCATCCAGGAAGCCACAGATGACAAAATGCTCTGTCAGATGTATTTGGGTTGGGGTCCGTACCTGTAGAAAGACAGATAAGTTAATTATCATAAAACACTTTTTGAGTAAAGTTTCAGTTTTGTTGACGTTCCTGTTTTTTTTTTTATAAACCGTCGTCTGTTTGTATTGTTCATTTACAATAAAAAGATCTTTCGTTGGTAAGTGTGATTGAGTGCGTCTTTTAATCTTTTAACCCTCCTTAGATCCTCTGATGCACCTCAGACTGTCAGCTGATTGAGTTAATCCTCCCTCCTCTCTGTTTCTGTGCTGCTGGCGCTCAGAGATTCAAGAAAACTCGACACGAGGAGAGCAGTGAGGTTGCATGCTGAAATTTTATTTGCGGAGCAGTCTCCATTATGGGTTCAGACACTCAGAGAGTCGCTGTGTTTGTTATTATGGTATTTCTTCTTTTAGTTAACTCATGGCTGTTTTTGCAGCTTACTTTGAGCTAGAACCCGTACGGTGTTTTTGTGTTTAAGAGCTGTTGACTTCAATTTTTTTCTCTCCTTTTAAAATGTATGGTGTTTTTTTTTTGTTGTGCATTCCATGTGTAATTCTATACTTATAAGCAAGTGCAACATTTTGTGGAGAGATTATGCTTTTATTGTGAACTTGAACAGGAAGCGTAATTTAATCTTTCACGTCGTTACATTTTCTCAGCACTTTCGTCATGTTTACGTCGGTGTAAACAGTTTAGCGAATGGTAAATGATGGTACATCATTTGACATTTTAATGGCTGGACGAGGCATTTATTTAAGTTATCCCGGACTGTAATGAAACAGTAGCGTCCTTCAGAGACAAAAATTAAAAGATTGACGTTACAGCAACGCCAGTCACTTTTCTGAGCGTCCTTTATTGACCTTTAGGAGACAAGTGGATAATGGGTAAATACTGACGGCGGTAAACAAGGGAGCAGGTGCGTGTGGAGCCTCTTAACGACTCCGACGTCGCTCTGTCAGCCTCTGTATGGCAAGCCGTTAGAACCAATAATACCCCGTATATTAACGTGTTATAAATAGCCGAATGCGACGGTTTTTCTCCCCGCCAGGCTGAATATCTCAACGGCTTGCAAAGGTGTTAGCGGGCTGAGGCGATGCGTGGGTCAGCTAGTGGCTCTTGGAGGTGAACATTTGGTTTAGTAACCGGGGTTCACTCGGCGTCCCCTCGGCCGCCACGCCTCCCCCGAGACAACGGCCGACCTTGAGGACTCCGTCATGGACCTGACGCGACTGGCTGTGGATGCTGGCCAGTTCATTAACCGAGCTGTTCAGGTAAATAAAGAAAAAAAACAGCTCTTTTACACGTCCACCTGCTTTATTAAAATAGGTTTGAGTGTCGCGTTGCTGTGGAAAACAAGGTTGTCTCGTCATGTCGCTCCAGTACACCGGAGAGAGCCTCGGCCAGGCGGAGAAGACCGAGCTGGACCCCGGGCTGGAGGGACTCCTGGCTCAGGCGGACGCCACCAAGACCTGGACGGACTCCATCATTTCTCAAACCGAGGCGCTACTGCAACCTAGTCTAGGTGAGAAATTATACATTTATTGTGTATATTATTTGGTGGTCCTATCAAGAAGGGCGCTCAGGGCCAACCTCTGTTTTCGTACTTCCACCAACTTTCCAATCAACTAAAAAAAAAAACACAGCTCTTTTCACAGTGAACCTAAAAAATAATTTATATTAAAAAAAAACACCAGGTAACTTAATTATCCATTCGTCCATCCTGTGTATGTAAGTAAGCTCAGCAGCGACATAAAAAGTGTTAGAAAATTTTGCCACTAAAAGATGAGTTATGATGACAAAGTATAGAGGATTCATCACTTTGTTTAAAAAATGAAATCTAACCGATGAGGAATAAGATTCCAAAACAAAACATGTTCAGTGGTGATTTGATACAAATATCTAAACAGCCAACAGCAATTTATTTACTTCATGAGAAATTAGACTCGAGCTAAATGACCCACCGTTTCTTTGATAATGTGCCAGGGAAAGAAAACATACATGTACATACATTTAAACAGCGAGTCCTTAAACGCATAATCATAATCATAATTGGAGTCTATGTAATCCTCCTGCAGGGCTGCGAATCAGCGTTTGCCCTCTACCACATTGCATCTTCTTTGAATTAGTGTGTTTGCTCTGACTGTAATTGTCTCATGTAGATGAATAGAGATCTTTTTCTTTCTTTATTTATTTTTTTTGCTTTCAATTTCTTCAGCTAATCGAGTTATAAGTGGACGTGGTCTGCTTTCTATCAGTAAAGTGGCCTGTTGGGCTGCCAGGAGCATTAAGGACAAAGCTTCACAAAATGTCAATTCAAATTTTCAGAGAGCTTTTGGCTTCACTGCAGATCTTTATTGTTCTTATGGAGAAACAGGAAAGCAGACATATGCCAATCAAGTTATTTATAGTTAAGTGTCCTAAATGTCAGCACCTATTATAAGAACTATAAGAATAAATTATTTCTAATGTTATTTTTGTTTTGTTTTGTTTTAACCTCTGACATACAGGAGCTCGATTAGAGGACCGGCTGTACGAGCATCTGGAATGGAGCGCCCCGCCTCGACCCCGAGCGCACGAGTTACTGGGGGATCAAATGACCCAGGCGGGGCTGGAGATCGGATCGAACACACCCTACGGTGAGTCTGCATGTGTTTGCACCATTTGCCTTCTTAGCTTTTGCCCTTTTTAGGTGGATATGATACGTTATCATGTTTTTTTTACAGTTTATATTAAGTTAAAATGTCAGGTTTTGGCATTTGAAGCAGTACAATTTCAGTAACTCGGAAAGGGAGAAAAATATTTTGGAAAAAAAATAATAAAGCTGCAACATCCTGGTTGCACGAGCGTACAAACTTATAAAGCAGGCTTTGATTAAATTTCAGCATTCAGTCTGATTTAGCGGGAGTTTATCAGCTTCCTGCATCTTAATTTGGCTGCATTTCCCCGACTTACCTTTCAAAGGCTCTCCCAAATCCACCAGACTGCGAGGAAACCTAGTCCTCATCAGGTGATGACTCAGATTTTCTGTCAGGTTTACTTCTGAGCTCAGTCAAGGGGAAGTTGTTCTCCTGTTGGATAGTGACATTTACTGCTGTCTTTGTACCAAATTTCCCATTTGCAATTGTGATCAAAAAGCTACATGGGGTTTTATCAAACCACAACTCCTTGTTCCTCAGAGTTTTGGGAGATTTCAGATGTTTCTTTTGGGGTGAAAAATCCCTTTATCTCCATCAGTGTTGATGTCAGGCTCTGACCAGTTTCGCTCTTATTTTTTATTAACATTAGTGAAGCCTGCACACTTGTACAAATAACTGTTGCAGATTCTTTGCTTGCTTTTTGTGGTTTGCCTTCTAATTTTTTATTTATTTTTTTGCTTTGTTTTTATCCACTGAATGTCTGCGTTCAGGAACAGCTCTGATAAGGTGCGGCGAGGCTCAGAAGCAGCTCGGAGAAGCCGAGAGGAAGTTTGCAGAATGCACAAATATTCACTTTCTCACCCCGCTGAAGAGTTTCACGGAGGGTGAATACAGAGCCATCCAGGTGAAATGCATCTCTTATCTCTTACTACCTCTCCTTTGCCGTCAGCCATGTGAGGCGTTTAGCCTCTGACCCGGTTTTGTTAAACGGTTTTAACAGAATGAGCGTAAGATGTTGGTGAACAAGCGTTTGGACTTGGACGTAGCCAAGACCAGGCTGAGGAAAGCCCATGAAGCAGACAGAGAGGCCAGGGTGAGCTGCAGCTATAGTTTACCCTAAAGTGTGAGGGATACTAGAAGTAAAAACATGACAATTTTCTTGTAACATCTTGTTTAACCTCTGTCTCTCCTTTTTTTTTTGTTTTGCCAGAGCCTGAATGTGAACCCGTTGGATGACGACTACCTGTCTCACGTTTCCTACATGTTCAGCTTCCTGCGTGTTAAATGGCTTAAGGTTCGATTCTTTTTGAAGAAACATGAACAGAAGTAGACAAACGTTACAATTTGGGCTTTGACAAAGTTATTTTTATGCTTTCTCCAAACAGATATGGGCTCAGGAAATCTCTCAGGTACAAACATCTCTGTCTTTAAGCTCGTTCAGATAATCTGCTTCTGCCACTTCTAACAGATTGGTTGATGGAAAATAGACCCACACCCTCACGGTTCATTGGGATTTTTAATGTCATAGACAAACAAAAAGTTTGTCTACGACAAATGGAAACTTTTTTCCATTTATAATGGAAACTTTTTTTCCATTATAAAATGGAAAGAATAGAAAAGAACGAATGGTTTCCACGTTTTTACAAAGAAAAATCTGCTTTTATAAAAAAAAAACACCTTTACTCTGACAAATAAAAATAAAACACTATCATAAAAGCTTACCTACTCAAACTGAAATTACTCAACCCAACAGATAATATTGTCGCAGAACCAAAGTCATTGTTTTGAAGGTGCATGATCTAACGGGTCGTGTTTGTGTGCGAAGGCCGAGATGGAGCTGAGGATCTGTCAGAGTCTTTTCGATCGGCAATCAGAAATCACAAGACGGGCTCTCGAAGGAATCAGCAACACTCACGTATGTTAAACAAACCCTAGACAGAGTACGTGTGCCAACGTTTTTCTGTGAGGTTCAGCGTCAAATGTCGCATTGCCCGTCTCTTTGCTCAGATCAACCACATGCGGAGCCTTACGGACTTTGTGGATGGTCAGGCGTCATTTTTCGCTCAGGGCAACCAACACGCTCAGGAACTGCACAGGCAGATGTCCAGGTCTGCATTTATTATTCATGACCTCAATAACAACTGTTGTATTTTAATAACAACAATGAAAACTAGGGTAATTTTTGAAGCCTGTTCAACTTCTTACTCAGGTGCAGTAGTGTGCAAAAGTTTTGGACCACCTCAATTTTTTTTATTTTGCTTTATTTCTAATGAGCCAAACCTCCTTGTAAGCTTCTGACGTGAAAATAGTACTCAAGGATTTCTAAATGTTCTTTAATGCTTAACTTTCCTTTTACACATTCATTGTCCAGTACATGACTATTTTCAGAGGAATTTATTTATTTAGGTGTTTTTGCTTAACTTACAGTCTAAAGAAATATTCCTCAAAAAAAGACTACACAAATATCAATTTGGAAATCGCTCTCATATGAGGTGACATTGCTGTTTCATGATACATTTTTCCTCATTTTACTTTCAGGATTCCAGCTGTCTTTTGCTCTAATAACTGGCAATCAGCGGTTAATAACAAGCCTCCAATCAGCAGCCATGTTGCCGGCGAGCCTTTCGGGTTGGATCAGGTCGCTCCAGTTCCCAAAGTAGCTCGCCAGCTGCCAGACTTTGACCAGGACTCGTGGACTCTTGCCGTCAATCCTAAAACTGAAACGGATCTCTTTTCATCTGATCATGCAAACAACAATAACAACAACAACAGCGGCGCCTTCGGTACTCCCGGCCACTCAAGGGGTCACCAAGCAGCTGTTAAAAATCAACTTTTTACAGACCAAACATTTGATCTTGTATTTTTATCCAACCAATCAGATGAGCTTCCTTCACCCAGCAGGACAAATCAGGGAACAAACAGTTTGCCTTCTGCTGCGAGAGACTCTACCCGGACGTCCAATGCAACTTTTACCAATGGTGCCGCAACGGCGGTCGTGTCGCCTCCTCCTCAAGGAAGCGCGATCCAAAATGAGACTCGGACGGGAGACGCCGAAGTTACTGACATCACAGCATCCACTGATGTGGTTCCTGATTCCCAAACAGCCAATGAAACTCATGAGCGGCCAGTCACCAACAGAGAAGATGTCTAGTCGGGGGTTGTGACAATTTAGAGCACTTCACATTTGGTTCTCACGATATGTGGAGCTACTGCTCTATTTAGATGACTCAAACATCAGTTGTGCCGAGCCGGATTAATTATCCTCATGGAGACTCCATAGTAATTGTAAGAGTGCTTGTTTTAGAGGGCTCATGTCGTCATTTTTACAACTTGTTTTTTCTTCTTGGTTGCGTTTTGGATAGTTGCATTCATTTCAGCGTCAAAGAAAACGAGCGAAAAGCAGCTGGATTTACCAGAAGGTGATGATGTTGCGGAGGGAACACATAATTGACACATGAAAATCAGAGTGACACCAAAGTCTTCAGCTAGAATGCGAGTTCGTAAAGTAAAGATTTATGAACTTTGCTTTATGGAAAGCAAAGTGATTTGCCAGTGAGGAGACACTGACAGCTCTACTAGAAATAGTAAAACTTTACACAGGTCCAGTATTTTTTTTAATGCAATTATCAGTGCGTAACCATTTCAGACACGTGTGGTTTCAAAGGCTTTTGTTGTGTCCAAATATTTTACCTTTTAATTATCCGTTTTGACGAGCAACAGAAAAGCTGATGATCATTTTCATATATCTAACAACGCTAAGATTTTGAGCTTTTCTTGATCTTAAGTCGATGATGATATTTGCCCTTTAACCTTGATTTAGTGCCAGAATAAATGAATTTAAATGTAGCCATATATAATAGATGTTTCATATTTAAGAGACAAAAAAACTGGGTTGACTGTTACAGATGTTCAGTGTAAAGTGGGAACTAAGTCTGTATTTTCACAGACAATCATCAGACGTATCAAGTGTTGTGCCAATTGTGTAAGTGTGTAAAAGTAGTTGTAGAGATCTTTAAGAAGAGCTACTTATGTCTCTTTACTCGTGTTACTCTGAGGTGAGATTGTTTTCCATATGCTTCTTTACACACAAACTCTGTTCTTTCGTCATATGTGTTGCCCAGTCATTTCTTTTCACCGCTTTAATTTTCCTAAAGCCCCTTTTATTGTGAAATGGATAAAAGTTTCCATATCCAGATGTTGACTTTCTTCTGCTTTTCTGTTTTGTTCAGTCAATTTTGGCACCCTGAAACGGACGTGCTGATGTCATCTCCTACACAAAAAGCAACACTCTTTTGTCCCAGTGCATAAATATGTTCGGGGATGGATGGCAATAAAATTTCTCCTCTGATGTCCGCCCAGTTGTGTGCCTGTGATTTAGTTGCTTCGTCGAGCTGATGTCGGTGCCAGCTTGGAGTCCGATTGGATCTTGGTAAAGATGGAGAAACAAAACTTTTGGTGATGTCATACCAGAGCAAATTGAGCGTGAAATGAATCTTTCTTCACCAGCATGGTTTGTTTCTGAGAACTCCTTGTTAAAAACCAGTTGCACCGCCTGGGCTCACGTAGCGCACTAATGAGGTCTGTTAGTGTGTGACACGCACTGGCTCGCATATAGAAACACCTAAATACTATCCAAAAAGTTCAGCGTTTGTTTCTCTTCTTCTTCATCTTTGCGTTTTGGCTCCTTTGCCGTCCAAACAGATTGACTAAATCAGATGCAGAATGTGTGGCATCAATCTGTCATGAGCCTCTTGGCTCTCGAACATCAATGCTTGTATCACACCAGTGAATAAGCTTTCGGAGGCCCAAATGTCCAGCCCCCGCTTGGAGTCACATGGAATAATGTCACTTTCTCCCAAGTGACTCGCTAAACAAGAATAGAAGCGCCTCAATCTGTCCACGGTTGGATGTATAAGTCCCTGTCACTCTTCCAACTGCTTTTCATGCTTCCGTAATGTAACGCTTTCCGTCAACAGACATCAGAGCCGTCCTTCGGCGTGGTCTCGCACAGCGTCATACAGGAAGAAAATGGACACTAGGAAGATAAATCACTCATCTACTGAGTGAGCTGGCCATTAGCTCAGACAAAGGAGCTAATGCTTGAATTTGGCTATGTTTCAACTATTCTTTTTTTTTTTTTGCCAAGTCCCAACGTTCTGCATACTGATTTGATTTTTGCTAATATGCTCAATTTTTGAAAAGTTCCACATTTTCTAACGTTATATCCGTTACTGTTGCATTTTATTGGGATTTTATGTTGTAAACAATCTTAAAATAACTTCAATTGTGAAATGGAAGCAAATGTATGTATGATTTTCCATAATACTGTATATATATATATATATATATATAAAATCTTCCAATTCAGTTTTTTCACAAAGCACCAATCTACAACAAATGATCTCAAGTCTCAGGGCTTTGCAAAGAGTAAAATCAGTCAAGTTCTACGATATGGACTGACAAAGTGCAAAATCCAAATGGAAAGTTTGCCAAAACTTAAAAAGTTTTTCAACAAAGTATCATTTATAAGAGTGTGTCAACTTACTGCAGTCATTGGATTTGTGTCGCCTTCCAATTAACACAATTTGTTATAATTATGTAAATAAGAAATCATATTTGGAAACGTTCTTCACGTGTACATAGTCATACACTTTTTTTTTTAAGCAATAAAGAGCAAAGCTGTGTCAATGCAGTCCGTATTTCACCAATGAGAGAAAAGTTTGCTCTCCATAAAGTGTATGAATTGTATTTCGGCCTGTTTCAAATGATTGATTTCTGCATTACAGAAAATTAAGAAAATACTCCCTCTGCTTATTCAACACAATGGTTGGGGAAAACCCATGTGCAAAAATGAAAAACTTATCGATACAGATGTACTTTTTTATATATAAATATATACAAATATAGTATTTGGACTCCCATTCAATCTTGCCAGCTCTGCTTTGTTGCGACAGTTACCGTCACCAGGTCACCAACTGAGTCATTCCAGCAGATTTAGACATGGCTTACCCCACTTTCCATTAGCAGGCTGTGTTTTAACAGTATCTTTATTGTTTCCGTCCCTCCCCGTCCTACACACAGGGGGACGAGCAGGGAAACACCCAAAAAGAAAAATACCGCACAGTAAATGGCCTGTGCTGGCTCGGTTTGTCGTGTTAGCACGCGGTTTTGTTCGCCAGTGAGGTCCTGTTGATGGTTTACATCTGCTGTGAGTTCTGCCTGACAACTCCTATTGTCCTACTTTGTCAGAAAAAAAAAGAAGCCACATCTGTTTTCTTCCAACTCCCCTCCTGCTCTGAAATAGTAAAAAAAAGACCAAGGAAGTACTTACAGTAAAACATTTTGCTGTTATTGCATCTTTTAATTGTTCTCTCTTGGCTTTTTTCCCTCTCTATCCCTTTCACTTGTCTCTTTTTCCTGCTGGTTGTCATGTGGGAAGAGTTTCCAGAGGAATGGTAGGTGTGGCACGCAGGTGGAGGGCGGTGAGCGCGGCGTCTGGCGGTTGAGGATAAATGTGACTCTTGTGGCTCAGAATAATTTGCTGGACTGGTAGAAAACGGCTCATACGAATGCTTACATACCGATGATTGTGAACTGGAAGACAGGTCAAACGGTTTCACAGCTTTCCACAAATAAAGATCAGTCAGACTGGATGATGGATGTGTACTTTGACTAGGCCATGAATCTGAATTGACTCAAATTATTTCACTATAAATCTGAACATGTGTGTAATCTTGTTAACTCAGACTAGATAAAAAGAGCTGCATGTATGCAATAGCAGGAGGTTGGAAAAATTCACATTTTTCTCATCTTGTGCCATGGAATTTTTTCTTTTTTCATGTTTTCCAGCCTGTTTCGTCCGCCTCTTCCTGCAGGTTGTCCGTTTTCCTCAGATAAATCTGCCAGCGTCGCCCTGGGTTTCTCCCTCTAACCCCAGACGGCCAGACCGAGGCGATCAGACACGCGTGCTGACATGTGCAGCAGTAAGAACAGGCTGCGGGGTCTGCTGGGAGAGAAAGGTCAGGGCATTTCCCTTCGTCCTGCTCCTGCAGCTGAACACACGGCACCTGCTGAACCGCAAGATGAAGGCCGGTGCCGGCAGGCCTCTTAGAGAATGCAGTGAATAATCACCTGTCGGCTCGTGGGGTTGATCAACGTGGTCTCCAGGCAACCGAGCTAAAAGTAATAGAAACCAGAAATAAAGTTTTAAACCTGTAGCTTAGCAACAATACTTAATCGAAAGTAGCGAAGACAAAGTTTCTGAAAGCCTAGAATAATAAAACCGCAACGATGACGTGCTGCAGTTTTCTATTTGAGGAGCTTCAAAGACACAAAAAGAGCTAAATTTGGATTTTTACTTCTTGTTGGAGAAGCTTTTTTTCTTTTTGCATGAGAAAAATACACAGTCCAGTCACATTAATGTGACCACCACGTACTTTCCACTTCAGAGTTAAATAACCAATCACAGAAGGCAGGTGGCAGCACAGTGCAGTTGAGCGTATATAAAGGGTGTGTGTGGGCTTCGGAAAACATTTCAATCGTTGGCGTAATGCAGAAACGAAGCGATTTATCCGACGTCCAAAAGGGCATGATCATTGGCTTTCGGGCCAAGGGTGGAAGCATTTCCGAAACGGCTGAGTTTGTGAACTGTTCGCGTGCCGCCGTGGTAAAAGTGTACCGTGCATGGCAAAATGGGACTGTCCAAAATCAACGACGTGGCAAATGTGGTGCACCACGGGCCATAGATGACAGAGGCGAACGACGGTTGCGGAGATGCGTTCGGGCAGATAGACGGGCTACCGTTGAGCAACTGACCACTAAAATGAACCAAGGGGCTACCACAAGTGTCTCCCAAACCACTATTCAGCGAACATTGCTGCGTCTGGGCCTCCGAAGCAGACGCCTGGTTCGTGCACCTATGCTGACTGGTGTTCATCGACGACGAAGGCTAGAATTTGCACGCCAGTACAGCAGCTGGACGTCCACTGAGTGGCGACAGGTAGCGTTTTCAGATGAATCGCATTTTATGCTCCATCGGACAGATGGACGTTGGCGTATAAGGCGTGAAACCTCTGAAAGGAACCACCCTGCAACCATTGCAGGAACGGTCCAAGCTGGAGGCGGGAGCATTATGGTCTGGGGAATGTTTTCCTGGCATTCTCTGGGTTCACTGATTATTGTGGAAGGCACGATGGATCAATACAAGTACGCATCTGTCCTTGCGGACCATGTCCACCCCTACATGCGCATTGTTTTTCCTCAGGATGATGGCATCTTCCAGCAGGACAATGCGAGGTGCCATACAGCTGCCAGTGTACGTGCGTGGTTCGAAGAGCACCAGGATGAGTTTACCGTCCTCCCCTGGCCAGCAAACTCACCTGACTTAAACCCAATCGAGCATCTGTGGGACCATCTCGATCGAGTTGTTCGCGCCATGGATCCTCAACCGCGTAATCTAGCGCAGCTGGCCACGGCATTAGAGTCGGCATGGCTCAACATCCCAGAGAAGACCTTCAGGGACCTAAGTGACTCTCTTCCTGCACGTCTCGTAGCAGTTCGCTCTGCGAAAGGTGGTTATTCTGGCTTTTGACAGATGGTCACATTAATGTGACTGGACTGTGTAAGATAAGTTCCTAATCAGTTGAGTTTTTAATAGCACACTCTAACTTTTTAACTTTTTTCTCTTTAAATATTGTGACCAAAATCACACAGTCAAACCAAAAGATATCAGACCCCAGACTGTATTTATATTAAAAAATAATTTCTCATTTTACAAAGTAGCTTATTACCAATTGGCAATGAAACAGGACAATAAATCAATATTTAAAAAAAAAAACAAATTGCAAACAAAGAGAGCTGCAAATGTAAATCCCACATTTACATTTGGTGGGATTTACATTTTCTTTGAAAGACTGCATGAAAACTATTAATGCTCTCCTCAGTAATCGGCGGAAAATATTTTTATTGACTATTCAGAAACTAAACCCTGCTTATATAATTTAGCAGCCTAGCTATGCTGACGAAAACCTCCTTGCCATCACCCTCATTTTTAGCTCCCTCCACAGATTCTTCACATTCAGGTCATGAATTTGGCGGGAGTTCTTCCAAAACAATATCACTTGCAGTCTGGAGAAACAAGTGACTTTTTTTCTGCTAATCTTCCTGTTTTCTTTTGCAAAAAATAAAAAGTTGGAAGTGGTTCCTGTTACTTTGCTTCCCTCCGTCTCGTTTAGTTTACCTCGGGTTGTCCCTGTTCCCTCTCATGTCCATCCTTATTCTCCGTAGTGCCCACATTTCCATATCAGCGTGACTTTTGACTTTACCTCCATGGAAGCATTACTCACCCACTCTCCACACACCCTCCTCGGGGCTCTCCCTCCTTCTTCCCTCTTGCTGAGTTTATAAGTCAGAAACGGCAGCGGTTGGCTCACTGAGCAGAGCTCTACACAAAGGGAGGGGGGCTAAATGAGAAAACAAGAGCAGCTTCAGTAAATCTAAACAAAATTCACACACACAAAAAAAAAAACAACGTATCAACACAGTGGAACAAGAGGAGTCAGAGCCCTGTCATGCATGTGTTTAGGATCTGGGGTGTGCTCTGTGTGCTCAGCGCTGCTGGTTCGTCTATATGTGTGAATGAGATCGAGGACGATGACGGCTTTGCAGACAGCTACGGCAACGAGGTTTCTCTGGACCAACAGCAGGGTGAGTTCAGTTTTGATTATTTTCCCCGTTGCCTGCTTTGACTGGACAGACTCGAGGATTGTCACGTCTCCTTGACAACACGATGTCACTGATTTGGATTTAATTCAAATACAAATTCATTAGTTGATTTCTGGATATGTATTATTGTGTCTTTTTTAGATGAACTGTACTTGCATCTTTTCAACTTTTCAATTAACTTTGTGATAACTTCATTCATCTAGAAAGGTCTGGTCAGTGATGTTACATTTTAGGCTTTGCTCTAATATGTTCAAATTCGGCATATATGGAATTTGAATGGGCAAGATAAGTATAAGAATACTTACACTTATCTTGCAACCCTGAATAGAAGTATCTAGTATATATATTCTGGATCAACATTATTAGATTCATTTTTTTCCTTCTTCTTTGGCTCTTTCCTTTGGTTTTCTATTTTTGTTTGTATTTCCTTTTAAATTCATATAAAGCACGTTGTATTGCCTTGATGCTGAAAATATGTCATATAAATCTAATTAAAATATATACGCCCTTTGCCTAATTTGACAAATCTATTGTATTGCTTTTTATTTCTTGTAAATCTTTACATATATTGTGTTGTTTTTTTTCTAAATAGAAAGACAATGTTTAATCAGTGGAAATATGCATGGTGTTTATTTGGGCACTCTGAATGTTAAGTGTTTATCAGAGAGACAGCCTGTTTTTACAGTGGTTTGGTTTTATTTTTTGTTTGGGTTTTTTTTTGCTAATAACGCTGCCCCGAAGGTAAAAGTCTAAACAGTTTGTATCCAGGATGTGTGGGGTCTGTGGATATGCTACCTGCCCTTTTCCCTGACCCGAGATACCCATACAAGTCCTGACCAGGATGGAAGACATATCATTCATGACCTTCCACTCTAGTTAATGATGATCTGTTGGAAAAACCCCAAAGATAACGTTAAGCTTTGTGGTTGAGATCAGACGAAACACGAGAAATTTCAAGGAAATCAACACTTTCAGACGCAAATTCCTACATTCACAAAGTGTTTCATCCACATTCGCCAGCAAACCACTGTTGTCGTGGCGATGGGTAGCAGGTTTGGGAGCTCACAAAGGAAATAACACCTTTTCTAACACAATGTTTCTCTTTAAATCTACCTTCCATCTTCTTTGTTGCATCTCAATCTATTAATGTTCATTTTTGGCTCATGTTCTCATTACAACCTTTACAGGTCTGTACAAGTAAATCCTCCTGTGTTTCCCAGAGTCACCGAACACACCGTACCATGCAGACCTCTCCCACTGGGACAAGCTTTTCATCGCTCTGGAGGACTCCCACATGAGGCAGAACATGCTGCTGGAGTCGGTGGAGCGGTGCTGCGGAGGAACGGCGTCTCTGAGGAGCCAGCTGGATAAGCTCCTCAGGGGGGCGTCGCAGCAGAGCTCGCCCAGCCCGGGGTCAGCGTGCAGGGCGCTGGCGGAACGCGAGGCTCTGGGGCTGCACCGCGGCCTGGCGGAGCTCCGCCGGGACGGGGCAGAGATGGAGGGGAGAATAAACGCCACCTTGCAGGCGATCTTGCGCGGCAGACACGAGGACGAGGCCCGACTGCGTCGCCTCGAGGAGGCCGCGTCAGAAAGGAGCAGGAGTGGACACCAGCCGACTCAGAGGCCTGGTGGTTCGGGCAGAGGGTTTGGCTCGGGGGTGAATTCATTCCCGTCCGAGCTGGAGGAGCAGGATTTGTCCTCACAGGTGGACCTGGATATGATAAGAGGCTCTCTGGTTGTCATAGCGAGAGACGTGCAGAGGCTTTACCTGCAGCTGAGCACGGTGATCGAGCAGGCGGGAACTCTGAGGAAGGGCAGAGGAGACACATGAGCTGCCTGCAAAATAACAATATGCAAAAAAGGAAAAAAGAACGGGCATTTTGCATACTCTTTGTTTTTATACATAGCCTATATTTATACGTCTAAGAGGTTGTATATGAGCTTGTATTTTTCTGATGAGTACAACCCTAATGCTCCATTAAGAATCATGTGGGTTTGCTACAGTGAATAAAAAAAAAATCAATTAAATAGTAAATCGCCCTCCTGGAAAATGTTTCCTCCCTTCTATCCCGTCTAATTTCCAGCAACAGCTCATGTTTTTCATTTGTCTGATTGCAGCGCTTGTTGTTGTGATGACCCACTAATACACTCAACCACAAGGAGGAGAGCAGAGCCAGAGGTTTTTGGTCTGCGTGCAATTTAAGGCGTGTTTCTCCTGCTCGTTGGTCGCTATAATGCAAAGAGGCCGCCGCTCGCAGTACTCAGTGTTTATGATTCACGTAGCCATGCTAAAAGTGGGTTACACACTGACGCCCATCCCTCCTCCAGCCTCACACCAGTACACACACACACACACACACACACATGCCTGCGGGCTTGTTTATTGAAACCAAAGCCAGGTTTCTGGAGGTACTTTCCTACATATATTTTTTGCTTTGTTGTTTGCATAACCTTTGTCTCCTGTCACTGGATCAGTATTTTTGATGGATTTTGTATTTAAAAAAACCATCAAAATGTATTTTGATTTTGTTTCACAGGGGAAACAAAAATTGGATTTAAAACATTGGCATACTTTCACAACTTTAATAGAATGCAAGTCTAGAAAGGCAGATAGTTCGGGGGGGGGGGGTTGAAGTGAGGTTCTGTCAGCTGCAGTAGTCTACTTAAAAGATCCAAACAAGTTGGAGGTTAAAGCCTTTGGGTGGTCAGAGAGGGGCCTCAACCAGAGAGGCAGAAGCTAATGGCTAGTCTGAGAGAGGTCAAGAACAAACCAGAGTTGTCACGATCACATTGGACGAGTGTCTACGGACAAATCAATTAATATTTTCACAGTAGAAGGAGTTTGGAGGTGATAAACCATCAGTGGTGTTTTTGGGTGAAACGCATTTCTCAGTCATTTTTCTTGTTTGTTTTATTAATGTTTATTTTTATTCATTTTTATCAGCACAGTTGTCAACATCTGTTTTGTGCTCCACATTTGATTTATTTGAGGTAAAAGTGTTTCTCATAAATTGTACGAAGGAAGATTGTCGGCGCCACGCTGCCTCCTACCTGCATTTTCTGCAAAAATAATCATCGGCTGGTGTGCGAACTCTACGACACAAGCATGGTGATTGTCTGAAAGTTCTTAAAATTGCATTTGCAAAAACTCGGATTGATCTTCCAGAATCAGCTAATCTGGATTTATACTAAACAGAGATTAGTGACATTTTAAAGCTGTTGGAATCTAAAAACAGGCATGGGAGCAGGCAGGATTATGAAACAAGTGAAAATTTAAAGAAATCTTCAACAAACAAGCACAGTGACCATGGAAACCAACAAATGAATCAAGCAGAGAATGAATAAAAATGAGTGTATTTACTAGGATGTCTGGTTGGTGGAGCAATGAACAGATGAGTCTGATCAACTGAATAAGTTGCTACCGGAGTTGATCATAAGTTGAAGCTTTTAAGAGAGAAGGGTTTGTTTGTTTTCCTTAACACCAGCCAGCAGATCACATGGGAAAATATCACAATCAGGAGATTATTTCCCAAATACATGGTTGGGTTTGCTGGCAGACCAAAACTGATCGATGATGTGTCAGAGCAAAGATTCGTTTTTATTACATCGACTGATGTTGTCGATTTACACAACTCAGAAAATAAATCAGCAGGGATCACACGCCAGCCTATAATTTATCATGTTCACCCAATTCTTCGGCACAATTCAACATTTAAGACAATTTTAAAACATTTTTTAACTTTGGACCCAATAATCAGTTTTTTTAGCATCGGTTTGGTAGACGTACACAACAACTCTCGTTGCTGGAAGTGAGCAGTTTATCTGGAGTTCTTCAAAAACGTTGGAGTTTTTGAAGAGCTCCAGATGAGTTTTTTGGAGTTCTTCAAAAAACGCCTACCCATCGCACCAGTTCCACCGCTGGCCAACCAAAGCCATGCACCCAGATAAACAGAAAACGTGTAAAAAAAGAACACACACACAAATGAACACTGGAGAAAATAACCACACAAGCAAAGGGATAAGTAAAACAGGAATGAATCCAAAAAGTTAATGGCACACTATCACTAAAAACCTCACCTCAGAAATCCCAAAGTGTATCTTTGCAGAGATGTACTTTCAAAGTATGACGCGTTTTCACTGGTGACAACATTACAACCAGGGTACATTTCTTCCCACCCCTTTTTTTCCTACCTTCTTCTAGAATTTTACAGGCAAGTTAAAAACCACTGACAGCAACGTTTTTCTTCTGGCCTATTTTCCCCATAAACATCACCTTCCAACAAGACTCAAAGGTGTGAAGTGGTGGAGTATTGTGTCGCTACCAGACCTTACACCACACCTGTTTCATTATTTCCCTGGATGTTTGCAGCAACAATTCACATTATGTAGACACACAATGATCTGTTCAATGTGGTGATACTTGACTTCCATTAAAAAGGTCTCCATCTGTGCGGTGCATGTGGTGGGGGATTTTAAGAATGGCTCCTTTGTTGTGTGTTGTTCGTGTTTTTTTTTTTTTGTTGTTTTTTTACCAGCATGTGGAAAGATGGAGCCATGAGAGTAGGAGGCTAATGATGGGGAAAATAGAAGAGGAGAAACCCAGAGAACAGCACTGATGTGGTAGGTAAAAAAGAGAGAGAGAGATAATAACTGTCCTGCATGCATAAAACAACTACTTTATGAGCCTGCTGACCACACAGAGAGACAATAATCAGTCATTTTCTTTGTTTTCCAGCCTGACTTCCTGTTGATCTGCCCGCTTTCTTTCATCTATTTTATGCCATCTATAACAACTTCTTATCCTTGCTAGTTTCTTATCTATGAGCCGATCACATTGGATACTCTTATCTGTGCTGTCCTGGTAATATCCGTTTGCCATCTCTTGCTTTTTTCAGCGTCTCGTCATCAAACAATGGTCGAATCAAAGGCACCAATCTTTGGTGAACATGGTGCTGGTGTGATGGTGTGGGGATGAGTGCATACTTTCTTCATCTATGTGCATAAGACAGAAAACTTCTAGAGGCTGATTAAAAGACAACGGTACTCTCAGAGAGATTTTATTTTCACATCATGTAGTCACATGACAGACAACACAATATTGGCACTTTCTTCTAAGCAAAAACAACAATACAAAATAGATCAAGCTCTGATGAACATCTAGCAGTCTCTTATGTACATTTGGGAAGGAGAAAATGCGTCTGTCTATTTGATGGGCGAGTCCAGAATCTCTTCATACTCCTCCCTCTGGCGCCGCCCCGCGCCTCGAGAGGGCAGCAGCTTTATTGCCACCAGCCACCCGACGCTCAGCGTGATCATCACGTTCCCCACAACCTCCGGAGCGGTGGGAGCCAGGGGGAGCAGGGCCAAATGCAGGAGCATGGCTACAGGCACCTCCAAGCTCTGCGAGGCGGAGACCAGAGCCGGGTGGAGTCGGGTGAGGGCATGCGTCATTCCCAGGAAGGCGGCTATAGAGCAGGCGACTAAGCCCAGGACAAGGCCCCATGCTAATAAACTCATAGGCCAAGACCAGCCCTCCTGGAGCAGGATCAGAGTAGCTGGGGTGAGCAGGCAACCTGTCCAACTCACAGTGAATAAGGCAGTGCCAACTCCCACTCTGTCTTTCAGTGAGCGATACCCAACCAGCGCCAGGGCCATCCACAATCCCGCTAGCGCCGAGAGAGACCATCCGAAGGCTCCCCTCCAGAATGTGACTGGGTCGACTGGTGCGTCTTCATAGCTCTCATCTGCTGTGGGAAGCAACACGAGACCCAATCCGCACAGCCCAGCGGCTAAAGTGATCCCATCGGCCAGTCCCAGCTTTTCCTCCAGAAGCAGGAAGGCAAGGGTTGCTGACAGAGCGGTGGTGGCCAGTCGCCAAGTTGTTGAGCCATTTTCGGAGGAGACGAAAGTTAAGGAGGAGTACGCACAGCAGAGGGAGAGTGAGTACGTGATGCCGTAACAGAGCAGACGTAGCCGATATCCTTCTGGCCCAAAGGGGTTCTCCGCCCTGTGCAGTGGGACCGCCACTGACAGAAGCTGGATGACAGACCTCACCAAGAGAAGCAACAGGGGTCCAAGGCTAAAGCGTTCAGAGGCCAGGCGGGTCAGGGCGATCAGGCAGCCGTGTGCAAGCGCCGCACCGAGCAGCCCCAGCCAGGTGAGGCGAGACGCAGACACGGATGCCTCACCGAAACTGGCCAGCTGTTCTCCAACCCCTTTCCCAGATCCCTTCACTGCTTTGGTTCCCAGCTCACTCCCCTCTCCTCCCCCAGTGGCCTGAAGTTTATGGGCTGCGTCCTTGTCTTTGGAGCCAAACAACGTCAAGGGCCACCTCTTGCTCTCCGTGAGCCGCTTCCTGTCGGATGTCTCCTCCAAGAATGAGCCAAAGTCCTCGAATGATGGGGCATCGTCATAACCCTCGTCGCCTGGTTGGGGGAAATGGGTGTGTATTCCCGGTTGGGGGCTGTAGGGGGTCTGCGTGGCATACTTGGCTGTGACTGTGTGAGGGTGGATCTTCACTCTCTTCTTTGAGCCACTCAGAAGGTGAGCTGACTCCATTTTTAAAAAAATAAAATAAAATAAAACCTCAGAGATGACGTACACCTGCGGGAGAAGCAGAAACGTTTTAGTACCCCACACACTAACTTCTCTTTTTATTTTCTTTTTTTTTAACGTAGACCCCTGCAAATCCTCCCACTAGTTTATTCGTCATGTTGCTTCTCCCTGGGATTCAGCTTGATATCTCATTTATCTTTAATATCCGTGATAATAATAGCAGTGGCTCACGTCTCCCAATGTTTCCCCGCAGTTTGTGTAAAGTAGGCTTTACACAAATCCCCGGCTTAACCATGTTTCCCATGCAATCAGACACATTACGTCCACAGTAACTGAATTAAGCAGAACAGCAATTCTCTTATCAAGCCGATTTCTCTTCTTGGGTAACATAACCTTCAAGTGTCGGCTGGTAATGACTGTTATATAAGCAAGGTTTTCCAGCCTCATTTGTCTTTGTAATAACTTTTTCTCCCTCTTTTATTTATTTATTTTTTTACCACTGATTTCTAACATGCTGATTCTAAAATAAAAACACATATACTCACTTACGTTATACAACCAGCGCTACAGAAAACCCTATTTGTTACCCATCTAGTGTTGGTGTCTGTCTGATGCTGTGATGCCTTGCAGATGTCGGACTCACAACGGCCTTGCAAATATTACGTGGCACTTCTTCACTGCCGCATTTCAGGCAGGCAAACACTCAGAACCCTGTCAGGTCGATCGTGGCGTTTTAAACCGTTTCCTACAATAACACAACATTTCATTCTACTGACAAAAAGTGAGCTTCTAGTGTTTCGTTTCTTGTGTTTTCTACATGCAAAATACATATTTAAAATAACACAACTGTGTATCTACAATTTTCTTTAAATGAAGAAATGGAAAAACATTGGGAGGAAGCATGTGAAGGGTCAACTATTAACAATTTAACAGACTCCAACGCAGCCATGAGCCTGAGCTAGATCAGGAAGACAGAGAAAACATGTGGACAGACAGACTGAGCGCATCTTAACAATTAGACGTTTTAATTCTGCAAAATTGTGCCACATGTGTTTTCTCTCCACATAAAGCTGAATCAATTATTTCTATATCTTAAGCTATTTTCATGCAATGCATCATGGCACACATAGTCTTTTTTTCTTAAAGGCTGACATTAAATCAAACTAAACTTTTAAAGTTTTTCATGAGTTTGTAGGACAATGTTATTTCTGTTTCATCGTTGCCTTGCAGCTAAAAGGTCCTGCTTTGTTCATGTAATTTGCATGTTCTCAGTGGGGATGCGTGGGCTTTCTCCAAGTACTTTGGCTTCCTCCCACAGACCAAACACATACCTGCTAAGTCAACTAACTGATCGCTCTGAATTGCCCTCAGGTGTGATGATGCCGGTGTAAGGTTGTCTGTACAGAATGCACCCCACCTCTAGCTGAATGACCACCAGAAACATAGGTGAAATTAAGTTGAAATTCCTAGTATTTTTGTCGAATTGGGTTTTAAACTGGTGTGTCTTTGGATCAAACATATTTAGCAACTCTACTTCCTTCTTGTGCTCCATCTCTCCAGACAGAGAGGCTGTAAGTTGGGGATATTCTTATGATCACTGTCCAATTTGGAAGACCAAATTGTGCCCAAGTTTCAGCTTGCAGGCTAATGTCTTTGGACACCAATTCAGCATTTCCATAAAATGTCCTTTTCTTGTCTGTTATGGGAAATGTACTATAGTCTCTCCAGCAGCAGCACATTCCGACAGCATGGTACTGTCTCCTCCAAACTAGCTGGAATGGTGTTCTCGGCATTACCCTTGTCTCCTCTAAACATGACGATAGTAGTTCATTAGTTAAGTTAGTACTCGCAGGTACAGGGCTCATTTCACTGTGGATAGTAAGCCTCTCATACCAGCTTCACTGAACATCCTCACAAGATTGTTCACTTTTCTTCTGGGGTTGATGTGAGCATTTTATTCTGAAACCACATTAATATTTTCCACCTTTGGCTTTAAAATACATCCACCCGTTTACCTGAGTTTAACCCAGACATCACGAGTTGATCAAAAGCTTAAAATTGCATGAATGTTCCTCCTATATTACTTAAAAAGCATAATAATCGTAATCTTTGCCAACTTCTGAATTTGAAAGAAGGATGTACAATTCTCCATTTATTAATAAGAAAGTTTAGAAATCATATCTAACCTGAAAGGGGGAAGGTGTAATCTGCCTTAGTTTTAATCTACCTTAGCAAAAAAAAAAAAAAAAAAAAAAAAAAAAAAGATTATATGTCCTTTTATCCAGTGTATGTAAGTATCTGGTTCCAATTGTATTTATAACAGGAGAAGATTTACATCTGCTCATGGTTTAAATGCATACTTATTAATATTTGTTGTAATCTATTTCTACAAATTGATACTAAAAAAGAGGCTCCTATTTCAGAAGACACTCTAAGCACTCAGTCTGTCACAACAGAGGAAGTTTTCTTTAAAACGTGCTCTGGGATCCCAACATGTCAGTGGTGCCCCAGCTGATAATTTCATGTACTCAGTCTGCTCTCCATCGTAGCGCATGGGGCGAGTCATCCATGTGAATTGTGCGTAAAAGCTCAACTCTTTGACAGGTGTGGATTTTCGGATGGGAGCCGCGAGGTGCTGTGAACCGCATGCCAACAAAATCACACTCACGCCTGTTTTCACTGGAAACCTGATCGGCTGCAGCGCGAAAAACACACATTGCGCAGGAGGAGATCAGGATGTTCCTGTCTGGCTATTCTCTTCACAGTTAGCTTCTCGGCTGTGTGATGCCGTCTGCCTCTGCAATGCCGCTATTTTCTACTCTCAAAGCTTGTTTTCGCACCTCCCTCAACCACACAGTAGGTGAGGTTCTCGGAGTCAGCAGCACACACCTTTTACAAACTGAGAGAGCACGTACAATGTCTGTCCATGGCATTAAAGGCAACATCCTGCAGACTATTAATAGTCAAGTCAATTAATTTTTAGTGCTTCTATGAATAACTGAGCATTCCAGTTGAATAATGCTTAGCATTAAGTATGACTGGACTTTAAATAAGGCTGATGAAAACGTGTGTGGTTGTGTGTGTGTGTGTTTTTTTTTTTTTTCTTCTTCTGGCTTTGGCGATGGTGCAAGATCTTTTGCTCTCACCTTTACAATTTACTGCTGACCTCAAATAACAACTCATCGATTTCAGCTTCCTGATTTCGCTTTGCATTGACCGTCTGGCGCGTGTTATTATACTGCTATAACCTACAGTGACAGCCCGCGTCGTAAACCATGACAAATCTTTGAATGGGGGGTTGGGGGGGGGGGGAGAAAAGCGCGCCTCCGCATCACTCCGGGCGCGCGCCCTGATCGGTAAAGGGCAGCCAGAATCAATCAAGCAGTCCGGATGACCTGCCGGGGGTTTATTACAGCAACCCAGATGCGCTGTGAACATTGCATAAGACACAACGGCGTAATTTAAATAAATAAATAAACGCTTCCCAGCATTCACTCACCTGCTGTGAATGCTGCGCGAACCAGGGATGAAGTTCACAAACGGTCCACCTCCGTCATTTACTGAACATCTCCCAGCGCTTCATCTCCTCCTTTTGGCCATTTGTTCTTATGCTTCTCGCTCTTTTCTCCTCTATTTTTCTTCCCGCAGCAGTGATTGTCCTCAGCGACAGAGAGGTGCGCTTCAGCACCTATGCTCACACCTCACTGCTCTCCACAGAGAGAAAAAAATGGTGTTTTATGGGAACCTGCTGGCCGCTTTCATCACTGCCTGAACACACACACATATAGGCGCTCCTGGTCTGAGAGAGAGAGAGAGAGAGAGAGAGAGAGAGAGAGAGAGAGAGAGGAGAGAGAGAGAGAGAGAGAGAGAGAGAGAGAGAGAGAGAGAGAGAGAGAGAGAGAGAGAGAGAGAGAGAGAGATTTAATCAAAACCTCTGAGCATGCGTCATAGCAGTTGTACCTTGCGTATTTGTGCGTCACCCATTGTGTCTGAATTAATGTGCCTTTCTTTCTTAGAATGATAATCTCTTTTTTTATTATTATTTGCTAGGAACAAAATCGGATTTGAGACTTGTAAAAGTATTGGGATTAATTTAAGTGTAAGACTTTACATGAGGGGATGTGCATAAGACTGACATGACACTGTCATGAACATGACGTAACACCTTCAAGAATGTTTTTGACTGTTGTTATGAAGTGTATTTTGTAAATAATGCAACTCTGAATGCATTAAAAGTTACATTCAAAGTGTCAGTTTAGGATTATTTGTAAAATAATTACATTTTTATGCAAAGTTGCATTAAAATCTACATTAAAAGTCCATTTAAAGAGTCGACTTTGCATTAAAAGTGTCAGTGTGATACTTCATGACAGCAGTAATAAACATTCACAAAAGCCTCTTCGTGTTCATGACAGGTGTTATGTCATGTTTACGACTGTGTCGTGTCCGTCTTATCAAATAAGGTGTTGCCAACATTTTTCATGAGATAGCTGATATGTGGAAGGAAAATCTTAGATGGTTCATTAGAAAGGTTCTTCCACATCTGAAAAGTCTGACGGGTATGTGGCTTAAAATCTCTTTTAATCTGGTGGGTTATAAAACAATATCCCGATATTTGAACGTTGGGAAATATCCCAATGTTCAAATATCGAGCAGAAAGCTGCCCGATATGAGCAGAAAGCTGTTCAATCCACCATCCAAAAAGAAAGAGCCTTCCTTGACTTTAGGCCTACCAAGGCTTAATGTCGGCTTGACAGAGTAAGCAAACAATCGGGACAATGTTCAGAGCTGACTGCGGCTCATTGGTAAACATAGTAAAAATGCATTTTACTTGTTAGCGCCTTTCAAGACTCTCAGAGGCACTTTACAAGAAATCAAGCAATACAAGAATACACTAAAAATGAAAACAGAGGTAGAAGAAAAAACGAACAAAGAGATTGCAATGGAACGGACAACTTGAACAGATGTGTTTTGAATTGTGATTTGAAAGTAGGAAGAGCTGCAGGTAGAGACAGTCTTGTAATTAGAGAGTTATGGATTTGCTTCAAGCTTCCTAACCCATCACATAAAGGCACTCGACCCCAAATATCGATTGGCGTATTGACATATGAATAAATGCACAATTCTGGATGCTGAGTGACAGGCTAATCTGTTGAAGCACTTTGAAGCATGGTACTACAAGTCAGTTGAGTCCAATTACCATTTACAATGATGCTGTTGGGATCAAAACATATTTAGAGAGGACCAGTCAAAGTCCTCACCAAAGTCCAGTTTGGGGCGAGACTAGAAAAAGTAACATGCGCCCAAAAAGTGAAAGTTTCTCATCGTTTCAATCTTAGTTTAACAAAATCCCTCTACAATGATGTTTACTACAGCTTTTCAGAAACTGTATTTATTTTACGAATGGTTCATTTCCATCTAAATGGCTTTAAATCACATGAAAGGACACGGCTGCTAAGAATAAGAACATGTTTCGGTCTAATCAAGAACTTAGTTGCTAAAGGGATTCATGATTGTTCACTAATGTTCTCTAACCTCTGAGACTTAACAGAACGGCTGGATTTAGACTAAGATTCATCGACACTTCGGAGTGCACGTCTTGTCTGTCCGTTCAAAGTACTATTTGAAAATAGCAACTTCTAAGCAAGAAGCCAACATTTCTCTTTTTAAGATTTTTTTTCTTATCATTCTGACATGATATTTAAATTATTTTCCATTAGCTGCATGTGGAAAATCATCATAATTAACAGAAATAAAGGCTTTCCATCCATGCAAAATTAATCTATATAATGTGCTTCACTTAGTGATAAAGTGATAAATAAATGAACTTTTTGAACATATTTTAACTTATTAAATGGGTCTGTACACCAATTACATACATTTTGAGGTTGCATTGCGTTGAATGTAATTTGCCTGTATTGTGTTAAAAGAGACTACAAGGTTTTCCTTTGAAAATTTATTTAACTATATCACATTTTTCTTTCACCTCAAAATTATGCTCATTTTGCACAGCTCCACTGCAGCATGGGTACTGGATACTGGATAATTTTGTAACAGAGGGACCAAGTATTTGTCGAAGCTCAGTTCTCTCCCCATCTTCTTATCCGCCTTGATCCAACACGATTCAACAGTATCCAACCCCGGGGAGTCCCATTTGTCTACTGTATGACAGTAATTGCTTTGACATTTTGTTGCTATAAATCTTTTGCGCCCTGCTTCATTTTCAGCTGCATTAACCTTTGCAGACTGCAGCCAGGTTGGCTGTAAGGACGAACCATCGCGTTGTGTCGTGAGAAGCCTCCAGTTGTCAGGAGAGCGAGTTCTCCACCTCGAAAAGTCCATGTTTAAGTCAAATCCAGCATGTGAGCAGAAGCGAAGCACACGGTCCCATTTTCACTTATTGATATTTAGATTATGGAGAAGCCATGGCCCGAAGGTAGCGGGTTTAAGTAATGTGTTTTGGCTTTTTTTTCTTTTTTTTAAAACCTGGAGTTAGGTAAATGATTTGTAGGGCTGTAGTGATACAATAATCTCACGATACAATACGATACACAATATTCTGCCCATGATATGATATATATTGCGATATTCAGCAAACAATACAATTCAATATACTTTTGCAATTTTCTGAAAGATTTTAGAGGGACAGAGTGATTTTGGTGACATTTTGTAACTGTTATAAAGTTGGATTGAATTAATTTAACTGAAAACTGATTAAAAGCACCAACTACACAATACCTGGCTCTGATTGGACACAGACTTAAAGTCGACAGCTGGACAAAATGAATCAAAGAAGTGGTGAGAAAACATGTTTCTTTTAATTGAAACAGTACAAACTGTAGCTTACATGCATTTGTAAAGTAAATAAAATGCACCAAGTACCTGCTTTGAATAGTTTGATACCTTTTAAACCTTGACACTTAACATCTGAAGGAATCACTCTAAGCCTGATGACCTGATGTGAAGCAAGAAATGAATGAGCAAGGTGACAGTTGGATGTAACGATACTTGCAGATGAATATCGATTTTTTTTCAATGAAATAAAATATCGATATATATCGCGATATTGATATTATTATACAGCCCTAATGATTTGCGTGCTTACTTTGTGACAGGTGAGAGCGTTAGCATGAACAACACCAACTGCAGCTGTACTCTGGTTCTTTTTGTTTGTTGGTCTGGCAGCAGGTGTTTGAAATACAAGCAAGAACTTTTTTATATTCTTTAAAAGGAGACATTTAATGAAAAACAAAAATAAAACGGCAAAACTCGGTCACGAGTTTACTGTGTTGCTTCCACCATAATCTGACTTCTCAACAAATTTATGCGCGTGCAAAAAAAAAAAAAAAACGGTATTGAGAAAGCCCAAAATACCAGCATGTGTATGTTAGAAATGGACATTTCTGTATTCTATGCTTTTAACATGCTTGTAATATTAAATAAAATAATAATTTTAACATAAAAAAAACTCACATTTTCTTACTCCAACATACATTTGAAATAAGATATTTACATGCGCTGTTTTTTTCTGTGCTACACTGTAGTTAAAAAAAGTCCCTAAAATAAGTTAAAATACCAGCACCTTTGGTTCCCAGAATTTTACCAAATTATATAAAATTCTCTGTTGCCAGAATTTTACTGTATTTATACCTGTAAATATGGAATAAATTTGTAATTTATCTATATACCACATTTATATGGTCACAGATTAGTTCAAAAACATTTCTGAATTTTTCCTGTAAATACAGTAAAATTTTGGCAACCACAGCTGCTTACGGTATTTTACCATACATTAGAGACTTTTATTGTTTTTGTTTTTTTGTTAGATCACTTAGGGCTAGCAAAATCATTTTCTATCTGCAACAGCCAAAACAAGAGGAGGTCCAAAGACACCATGCTTATGAATACTTCAGGAAAGCCTAGATAACAAAGAGAAGGTTCAACACTTTTCACATGTTAATTAAAAACATTTGAGTAAAATGAAAGCAAAGCTGTGGATGTTTAAAGCTGCACCAGAAACTCTCAACTTCCTCATGTGACATCATTTGAAAAAAAATCAAAAGAAATTGTGGACTTCCTCATGTCTGGTTCTTATAGATACAAGTGCCAGACAATTGCCGATGCTCCACTAGCTCTGGATAATTATACACTAGTTTAAACACCTGTCTCCAGCCAGAAAGTGTGAGAATTTAATGTGGAAGTAAAGCGGCCGACAAACCTTGACTCAGTTACATCAGTTCAGTCAGGAGGAAAACTCCTGCAAGTTACTGTGGGTATAGTATACCCATAACATTTAACCCAACGCATTCAGTATTCTGTATTTTATGAAATAAAAACATTTTTGATTCGCCTTAATGATCAGAAACTTGATCAAACTGATAGACAGACATGAAAAATTCTTAAGTGTCTTTTTACACATATGGAACCATGTGAACACTGAGTGAAGGATTTCCTAATGTGCTTTCCAAAGCGTCTATTCCCCCAATATCAATAATGAACAGCGCTTTGAAAAGCAATACTGTTAGAGCCGTGAATGTGCGCCGTTTATTTATTCAACACAGCCAGGCCTGTGTTTGACGTCAATTACCCCAGAAATACAACCCAAGCTGCATGTCTGGCCGAGTTCTGCTTGGGCAAATGGATGAGGGAGAGAAAGTTCATTTCCTGCCGTTGCTGTTTTGTGCAGTTTTGTAATGGTCCTTGTCCCTGGAGCTGTTTCTGCAGTTTTCTTTCTCCCTGTTACATTTGGTTTAGGCATTAGGCTGAGGATGAGGAGGGATATCAGGTGTTTCCATGGTTACAGCGGATGAGAGCGCTTTAGGCCCAGCTATTCAGTGGTGCGGGGGGGTGGAGGGGGGGGGGGGCTTAAATCCTATCGACTGCTCTGCAGGTCTTGGGAGCAAGGTTAGTCACATTTGAACTGAAAGAAGCCACTTCTGATGAGGAGTTATTGGCTGGATGTGATGAAGATATGCCGGGAGGAAGTGGAAAGCAGAGAAGTGGCAGCAAAATAAAGATGGACAGCAGGGGAGAGAGCCGTAGAAATTCTGTTCCGACTCTCTCGCCCTGTCTCTGGTCAGGACGAAATTATTTATAGAGGGTAGAAGAAAAAAAGTAGCTGCCAAACGGGGAAAAAAACTTCATCTGCAGCTTTTCTGCTTTCCCATGTGCTCCCTACCTGTGCTTTTTACACAGAATAAACACAAATAAGAACAGTAGGAAATAATCTGGATTCCTATCTCAGGGGATTGCTGGATTACTGGGTGTTGGCTGTTCATTAACTATAATCAGGATATCATTATTCAGAGCTGGATCCCCTCCCGCCTGCCCTCCGGTCCCTCTGTGTGTCTGAATGCCTGTTCTCATTTCGGCGGCAGCTGATGACAGTAAAACTCACCCGACTGTGGCGGCAGAAAAGTCTCATACATCACCGTGCCACCGGTGTGGCGAGGACAGATTAGTTAGAGAAAACACAGATGGAAAAAAGTAAGTATTTTGTGGCGTCTGATTGATTTTTCCTCTAGGATCACCCTGTGTTTACCTACATCCATCTTCCTTATCGGCAATTCTGTATTGTTCTGTATTTACATCACACGTCTGCTCTGAACCGCTACTCCCACCCTCCTGAAGAAAAGCATTCCACCAGGATGATGCTGCGGCCACCATGTTTCAAGATGAGGACGGATATATGATTTTATTTTTTGTGCCAAATGTAAAGTTTGGATTGTTAGCTGATAAATGGAGGCTCAACACCAAAGTCCAGCGCAACAAATACATATAAAAACAAATTCAAACAACTCTGCTTCCTTGTCCCCTCTAGGAAAAACAACCCCCACATCATCATGCTGCCACCACCATGTCCCACCTAACTCTGCACTAACTTTCTTTTCTTGCCAAAGAAGCATTATGTTTCACATGTGGTTTGTTGTCTTTAAGGTGAGCCAGCTGGAATGATTCCACCACTGCCATGTTTTTTTTGGGGGGGAAAAAGCTTAAAAACTCAATTAGGTGCAGAATCCAATTTCCGCACCAAACTCTCGTGTCTTTTCCATTCCTTAACAAGTTCCCCTCGAGGTTGTCCTGATTTTACAGCTCAAGTTTCCCATTGATTCTCTCCGACTCCCCGGTCCCGTGCGGGACAAACTGATCGTCACCAGAATGATGCTGCTACCACCACCGTGTGTCACAGCAGTGATTGTATGCTCACAGTGATTGTGCCATAGCAGCAGACAAGATAAATACAGGAAAGCTGTAGAAAGAAACACTCCTGGTATGATTAAGATCTGGACAAACACACTGCACACACACACACACACACACACACACACACACACAAAAATCCCTGGCTGTGTCCACTGCCATCTGTGTGAGTGTTTCAGTAATGGAGGTGGAAATGACGGACGATGACTGCCTGGCACACAAGTGGGGTTATGATAGTCTGTAATGTTTGTTTTCCCCCTCTCCAGCTAGCGGAGCACCCTGCGCCTCATACATTTTGCATCGCCACAGCTGCAGAAAGAGAGAACGAGTGGTGGGTGGCGAGGAGGAAAGCATGCAGGAGATAAATATTGGGAGGGGAGGCAGGGTTGTCAAATAGGAAGAGCAGCCTCTGGAGTAAAATAACTGTGAGCAAGGTCAGTGCAGATCTGAAATAGAACTCATCTACAGGCGAGGAACGGCCGTGTAAAGATTTTTATTATTATTATTAGTCAACAGTCCCAGAGTTTAGATGCACTGAGTGCGTTCCTTCACAAACCCCCTGCAGAAGATTGACAAGTTTGTCTTTCCACTGGCCGCAACGAGCGATGACCTGCCACCTTTGTTACCACAAAAAGGGAGATTTTTCTCCGCGTAAGCAGAACCGCCATCTGTTTCCACGGATCTGACCTCAGGAAAAGTTCTTGGATGATGGCGGAGGCTGTGATTGGGAGTGTTCCTGCTTTCAAAAAATAATTTAAATAAAGACTACGTATGTACATCTAAACACACACACACATGCACGCACACACACCACAGAATCCGATCAAAAATGCAAAAACTGGGGCAGTGGAAAGCAGAGCCAGACGTCTGTCGATTAAACAAAAACGCAGCACATGCACACGAGGCCGAGAATGCTGCAGATTTGAAATGATTTGTCGGCAGAACGTGTGGAGAGGATGAGAAAGTTGTTGAGAATTTCGAGTGGAGATTGAGATAGGCAGACAGAAGCCGCTGCAGTAGATTGCATCACCAGGCACTTGCTTTCAACATTTGCTTTTTCACTGATTCTACCTGAAAAGAGCAGAAAAACCAGATATTATGCGAGGAAATATTAATTCAGAAAGCCTCCGGGTGACAATTACAATTGCTTTGAGTATGGAAGAAATAATAGTTATGAACTTTTAAAGTCATAGAAGTTAGAAAAATAGCTTAGCGTGAATAAAAGGAAACAAGACAAGCAAGAAAACTAAGGAATAAGAGAGTTGGTAAATGACAAATGTTATCTTCCAGTTAGATCCTATAAGTGCAGCGTACAAATTGTGGCTGGCGTCTGTGAATTAGACTGAAGTGACCTTTAATGAGGCTCTGCATGACATGTGATTACGGTACATGTCAGTGCATGACATATTAGATGAATTAACTTTCCTTAAACGGAGACGTCCGATTACAGCTTTTTGAACTTTTATGCTGATCGAGGTTTTCACAACACAAGAAGTGCTTTTTAAGAAAATCCGGAAAAGGGGCCAAAATTTCAAACCAGCACATTTAAACACCAGCCTAATTACACCAGGCTGACATCTACATATGTAGATTCATGTATGTTTCGTTTTACTGAAGCAAGGTTTAGTTCATTTTAAATGCAAGACGTGCTGTTGCTATAGCAAACAGAGTCGGTACGAGGCGACGAGTCACTCTGGACGTTTAATTCCATCTACAAATGTATAGAGATAAAAATGTCAACCCTTTAGAGTTCCTCTTCTTTTTGAAGACCTTTTTTATATTAAACACACACACATAAATAAAAAAAAAATGAATTTAAGAAATCATTTACATCAGGGCTTTGATACCTGTTTAATGACTCTGAGATTGGGATGTTACTTTACCCGTCTGCTTCTGTGCCTCTACCTCCTTTCAGGCCAGAACGAGCTGCTGGAGTGAGTAATGTGAGCACATCCAGGCTTTATAATTGGGTTTATAACTCATCCAGCTCCTAGCCAAGAGGCCTAGCAAAGTGTCTTTGCCAGGCCTCTTGTTTTTCTTTTTTTTCACCCTCTTCCGTTTCAGGATGAGCGGGAGCGGAAGCGCAGTGCAAAACGTGGAGGTAAATGTCATATATTCCTTGCCGTTCATGTGCGATGCACAAACTTTAGCTCTCTCTTGGAATATTGTTTTCTTCAGTTATGTCCTGTCCTTTTTGAAAATGGATAAGAAACCCCAAACAAGATAAGTAATTTTGCTTCATGCCTCGCAGCTGTTGTTGTCACTAATTATTCAAGTATATTTAAAACTGTAGTTTTGTGGAAGTTTTTTTAATGACTGTGCAGGAAAGTTGGCTCAGAGAAAATCAGTTTAAAATTGCCTTTCAATTCAACAAGGTTTATTAAGCTTATTTTCACCCTTGTAAGTATATAATCTATGCAAGGGCCACTAAAAAAAAGAGAAAATCATGTTTAAAATTGCCTTTCAATTCAACAAGGTTTATTAAGATTATTTTCACCCTTGTAAGTATATAATCTATGCAAGGGCCACTAAAAAAAAAGAGAAAATCAGTTTAAAATTGCCTTTCAATTCAACAAGGTTTATTAAGCTTATTTTCACCCTTGTAAGTATATAATCTATGCAAGGGCCACTAAAAAAAACAAAAAAAACTACATCTAGTAATTGTTGCTGTTATTGGTATTGTTATTTTTGTTTTGTTAATATATGTAATGGTACATATATTAACTTTGAGATCAATAAGATTCATAAAATAAATAAAATGTTCTAGATCATTTTGACCCCAAGGTGTCAGAAAAGAATCATTTTAAAGACATGTTCAATATATTTGTAAGCAGAGCACATATGCAGAAAGAAGGGATTAAAATAATGATTACCATATGAGCTTATAAAGTAAACAACAATCCTAACATTTCATAAATGCTAGAAGTGATAATAAGACTACAATGAAATGAAATGCATTAGAATGAAACACAGAGAGAGAGAGATTAGTAGATACAAGTAAATCCCTAAAAATAAAATAAAAGTTGCCAATGGAGGACAAAAGGAGATGAATTATTTAAAAAAAGATGAAAGAGACAATAAAACAAAGGAGGTAAAATGAGAAGCTGCATTATGAACAAAAGATGGACATGAAAAATTAATAGTGGTTCAAGATGGATTGCAAACGTTTTGCTGCATATTTATTTTAGCCAGGATGTCTTGGTTTGCAGCTGGATTATAATATACGCATTAAAATCGAATACGAAATCGTAATACAGTATGCATTGTATTGGAGGAGTAAATATTGCTTTCATACAATCTTAATTAGCCTAGCATAAACTCTGTTAACTTGACAGCTTCTTCAAATAGCTGAATAGTATGAGAGACGGGGGAGTCTCTGCTCCTGTGCGCGTCCACGTCACGTCACTGTTTTGCTGGCGGGGTCAGCTCAGCTGCAGCAGCTCCTGTTCCCTCCCTCCCTCCTGTTCCCTCCCTCCGTTCCCTCCTTTCCCCCTTTCCCTCCCTTCCCAGGCTCGCCCCCCGGAGGGCGCGTGTCCGCCGCGGCACGGTGTGTCCGCCAGGGGGCAGCTGTGTCTCGGTCTGAGCCTGCGCCGCTCCCGCTGCATCACAGAGAGGAAAATACCACCAGATGGCGGTTTAGGATTGCTGCTCTTATCTCAAGGCGCGGTTCCGCTCGCACGGCCAATTTTCAATATAAATATACCAACTATATTCAAACTAAAATCGCTTGCACGTTTCGGAAGGCGATAACCAGTCCGGCGATGGTCGTTAAAGGTGAGTGTCTTGTGTTTTTGTCGTGTTTTGTGCGGTGGTAATGGAGACGGGGCACGGAATAAAGATGGTGGACGCAGACAGGGAAGGCTGGGCGGTTGGGGGATGGGCGCTAGCGGCTAACGGAGGTGAATGTGCTTTCTCTCCCCTCAGTTACATTATATAGCCTAGCGCGGCTATTAGCCTACGAGCTAGCCGCATTTTTTTTTTTTTTTTTTTTTTTTTTTTTTTTTTTTTTTTTTGCAAGACAACTTGTTTAGAAGAGCGAGTGTTTGCAGCAGCGCTGCTGTGATTGCCACCAATTGTCACTTGGCGTTATGAGTTTGTCTTGTCAACAAATAAAGCGCTGGGCAGTGTGACGTGTTTTTAGCCGTTTGCAGGCAGGATTCAGAGCATCACCTTCTCTTCGTTTACACAGCGCTGTATGAATGTACAGTACTGGCTTCCTCCTTGCTTGTTGTGATTAGCTTTATTGTCAGCTTCCACGCTATTTGCCACGCTGTTGTTGGCACTGTTGTCATCATACTACAGGCAGGTTGTTTTTGCAGACACAGAAATACACACACGCACATATAGTTAGTACTTTTTTTTTCGTGCACCTTCTTGCCTTCAAGTTGCGTTACTTAATAAAACACGTTGCTGTTTGCACATCAGTAAAAAGCACGTGGGTGTTTCCAGCTTAAAAACTACAGATTGGAGTCCGGCATGTTTTGCAGGGTTATTATTATGGCGCTCTTTCCCCTTCCCGCCCCCTAACGTGCGGGAAACAGGCAAACATTGAGCGGGGAAACATGAGTCACATTAGTGGGGGGATGGGCTCCACCACCCCCCCCCCCCCCCTAATGGGGCTTTGGTCCTGACCCCTGCTCAGCTCAGCCTTTGCAGTGTTGATAGCGAGAGTACCTACTGGCAGCTTCATGAATCTGAGATTGTTGCATAACTGCTTTGTTTACAGTCAGCCATGTGATTTCTCATGCAGGCTTTCCTGGACTACTGTTTGCAACCATGTATGTCTGCCAACTGGTCTTCCATTCCTGCTTCAGTCTGCACACAACAGGCTTAATTTAGACTGTGGAACAAGTTGCACATATTGTTTTTGTTGTTTTTTTCTTAGGTAAATTTCTGGTTACTAGTTGTATAAAGTTTTGATTGGCTGATATGGTAACTGGCTGATTCAGACACTAGTAATTTTTTCTGCTCTCTGAACATTTTCTGAATTTTTTTTTTTTTTAGAAAATTGTGTTGCTAAACACTAGAGTTACAGTACTGTCTATTTGCATCACTTGCAGTCCTCTAATTCCTGCAAGCTGTTGACATCTCACTACATCTTTTAGTTTTGTCCTTTAGAGAGATTTATCTTTTTACGTTTGCTGTGTGATGTACACATTTAAATCATAATGAATTTCTGTGCCAAAACCTGCAGACATTGACCTGACTTTGTTGTCAAACTTTGAGGCTGAATGCAACACATGTGCTGTATTGTCAGCTTGTATATTTGGTGATCTTACCAAACCTAAAAAGAAAAGTATAAAATTAGTTTTATGTACAGTTGATTTGCATGCAGTCCTACGTAAACTTTATTTTATTAGAACATCATCCTCATGTCATGATGGGTTTTTGATGGCTAATAGCATTTTTGTGTCTGTTAATTGTAATAATTTCTATTTTAACAAATTTGCTTTGTTGCCTCTGTTGGGATGGTGTATTAATTTACATCTGTGTACAATAGAGAACCTCAGGCAGGCACAACAGGCAGCATACAAACAATTTCACCAGAAAATCTAGTTTCATAAAATCAATCTATTTGTTGTGGAAACTCCAGAATTAAGCCTGTCAGTGCTTTAGATGTTTTTGTACAGATTTTATAAATCTGGCATTCATGTAATGATTTGATCTATCCACTTCCTGCTTCCATTTTTTGTATTTTTTCAGTAAACAAACACTTGCATTTTTTTAATTAATGTTTTTTCCCCTTAATAATACTTTGGAAAAATTTTGATTGCCAAATAATAGCAAAATACAAAAATGTTCCAATTCATTCAATTTAAATGTTTGTGGTTTTCTGGTTATTTCACAATAATTTGATAGAAAACATAACTGGAGAAGAACTGATGTGAAAATATCAGCGCTTCCCAATACTAATATTGCTGACATGGCTGAAAATAGATATTTACAGATATTGTAAGAAAAAAAAAACAACTTGTCTGACACCTTGAAAAAATGACCGCTGACCACACTTCTTCAGTTAAACACTGAACAATCCTGCTCTGAATTGCTGCCACTGTCACATGACCAAACAAATACCACATGACCAACCTCCTCCACTGCACCTCCAGAAGAAAATGGCAATAAATATCAGTTGTTAATATCAGCCCAGTTTTATTTATTAAACCGACATGTTTAAAAATTGTCTACCATTGCCCAATACCGATGTCAATGCCGATATGCCGTGTAGCCTAAGTTCTACCTTTTGACGATTATATAAATAAACTGGATTGGATTGGTTACTGGCTGGTACAAAAACGACCAAACGTTACGTGCATGAAGCGATGAAGGGGAGGAATTAGGTGTTTTCACTCCGTAATAGTCAAAGTAGCACAGCAAAAAAAAAAACCTCAGAGGCTGACCTGACTTTCACGTTGCGATCCGGTCCTTGGATCTCAGTTGGATGTGTCACCGAAGAGCTTGGCAGTGAATCAGTGGGGGGGAAATGAAAATTATGCTGATGTCATGATGCAAAGTTTACATGTTCTTCTAGCTGATGGGGGTTAGCTCTGTTGTTCCAGAAACTGTGTTTTTCTTTCTTTCTTTTTCTTTTTTAGGCTTGTAATGACACAACTTACAAAACTCATCTAGTTTGGGTTTCGGCACCATTCCTGTTGTACCCACAAAGTGGTTGACTCTGTTTTATGGCACGTAGTGAAGATGTTTAGTTATGCACCACAGTGTCTCTGCCTCAGGCTGTTAAACAGAACAGTTTGAAGCAGATGTTTATTGCATAACGTATGAAAGGTAGCTTGATGTGAAGAGCGTCTTGGTGCTTTAAACCTTTGGACAGTGCGCAGGTAACAGAAATAGTGAATGTTTCCCAAGTTGCTTGGCTCCGCGCCTGCATGATTTCCACAGAGAGCTGATAAACAATCGGCGAGACTCATTAGAATAGACACATCAGGAAGTGGGTAATGTTAAATAATAGCCTGCATTGAATATATAAGATCTGTTTTTAAAGGGAATATATTGAAGCAGCTTCCCTTTAGGAACTCACAAAGATAATCTGCTTAATGAACCGTACTTAACTGTAACGAGATGCAATGCTGTTTGCTCTGCTTTACAGAGGCTGATTTTGATGGTAGCTGAGGGTTTCATGTCAGATTTTTAGATTTTTTTTATGTTGGAGCCTATATATGATAGAGTAATAATTTAGCCCAGGGGTTTTTTGTAATGGGGTTGACATTTGTCAGAACATATCAAATGGTGACCTTGATTCAACATGCTGGCTAAAAGAAGAAGTCGTCGTCTTTCCTGCTCGTTCCTTTGGCCAGCCTGCGTTGACTGTAAACACAGTCACAGAACTGACAGAAGAAAAACAAATACTGTCATCACTGGTCTGTTCATGCATGAGTCAAATGTTGGTTCAAGAAATCACAAAAGCGGTTTATAATGGATTTTCTTTCAGTCGTGTTTCATTTAGACATAAGGATAAGGAATTGGCTTAATGTTCAATATAGTTTTATTAGACTAATCAAAGACGTTTTCCAATATTTTATTTTATTTATTTGCAAAATTTTGCAAACAGTAGGTTGGATTTATTTGATAATATAATAAAAAAAAATACACAGTCCAGTCACATTAATGTGACCATCTGTCAAAAGCCAGAATAACCACCTTTCGCAGAGCGAACTGCTACGAGACGTGCAGGAAGAGAGTCACTTAGGTCCCTGAAGGTCTTCTCTGGGATGTTGAGCCATGCCGACTCTAATGCCGTGGCCAGCTGCGCTAGATTACGCGGTTGAGGATCCATGGCGCGAACAACTCGATCGAGATGGTCCCACAGATGCTCGATTGGGTTTAAGTCAGGTGAGTTTGCTGGCCAGGGGAGGACGGTAAACTCATCCTGGTGCTCTTCGAACCACGCACGTACACTGGCAGCTGTATGGCACCTCGCATTGTCCTGCTGGAAGATGCCATCATCCTGAGGAAAAACAATGCGCATGTAGGGGTGGACATGGTCCGCAAGGACAGATGCGTACTTGTATTGATCCATCGTGCCTTCCACAATAATCAGTGAACCCAGAGAATGCCAGGAAAACATTCCCCAGACCATTATGCTCCCGCCTCCAGCTTGGACCGTTCCTGCAATGGTTGCAGGGTGGTTCCTTTCAGAGGTTTCACGCCTTATACGCCAATGTCCATCTGTCCGATGGAGCATAAAACGCGATTCATCTGAAAACGCTACCTGTCGCCACTCAGTGGACGTCCAGCTGCTGTACTGGCGTGCAAATTCTAGCCTTCGTCGTCGATGAACACCAGTCAGCATAGGTGCACGAACCAGGCGTCTGCTTCGGAGGCCCAGACGCAGCAATGTTCGCTGAATAGTGGTTTGGGAGACACTTGTGGTAGCCCCTTGGTTCATTTTAGTGGTCAGTTGCTCAACGGTAGCCCGTCTATCTGCCCGAACGCATCTCCGCAACCGTCGTTCGCCTCTGTCATCTATGGCCCGTGGTGCACCACATTTGCCACGTCGTTGATTTTGGACAGTCCCATTTTGCCATGCACGGTACACTTTTACCACGGCGGCACGCGAACAGTTCACAAACTCAGCCGTTTCGGAAATGCTTCCACCCTTGGCCCGAAAGCCAATGATCATGCCCTTTTGGATGTCGGATAAATCGCTTCGTTTCTGCATTACGCCAACGATTGAAATGTTTTCCGAAGCCCACACACCCTTTATATACGCTCAACTGCACTGTGCTGCCACCTGCCTTCTGTGATTGGTTATTTAACTCTGAAGTGGAAAGTACGTGGTGGTCACATTAATGTGACTGGACTGTGTACAATGATTTGCATTAAAATTCACACTGCACAACATAAGGAAAACATGTAATTGTGATGGCATTGCAAAACCCAGTGACATTGATTACAATTAACCTACCTTTTCCACACTTTACTCTTCATTGCAGTTCGTTTTGACCATTTTCATCTTCCCAAACTGGAATGATTATAAACAAACATCCAGGTCTTCCCCTTCCTTACAGCAATACAAATCAAAATAGTGATAGTTTAAAATTCAAGCAACATGGCAAGAATGCCAGGAAACAAAACCCTCTCTGACTCACTTCATTTGAAAAGGCAGAAGTGCTGTTTGGAAGTATTTGCTCATAAGTCACAGGAAATGCCTGATGATGACGATAAGGCCTTTCGCCTCTGTTCTACGGGGAGGTGACCACAAACTCAAAACACTGACGCTCTGATTTTTATGAGGTATTCAGAAATGATAATAAACGTTCCAAGCATTAAACTCGCTGAACTGCACAAATTCACTTTATTTGTTTCATTATTAGCAAGTTGTGGAAAGCCTCATTTCAACAACTTGCTCCTCTGATGGGTCGGTACAAAACGTCCTGTTGCTCAGGCAATCTGAAGCGCAAGAGTAGAAAGAGATGACGAGGCTAAATGACCGGTGCTGCCCATTACGCCTTTGAGTCATAAAGGAATTGATCGTGTAGCTAATATTAAATCTAAGAACTACAGCGGGCACGTTTTATGTGATAAACCTTTTGATTTCAATAATGTGTTAAGAATTTTATCTTCAAACTTTTTCTTTTTATTAGACTGTGGCAAACAGTTTGGCCATTATTTGAGCTCAGAGCTCTTAGCATATTTCCTGTCTTCTTTAATTGATCATCAAAGAAAATATGTTTCAGAATTACCATAAATAAATGCATTTATGGGTTTATGCATTTATTTATGCATTTATTGGGCTGTGGTACAAGTCATTGGTTAGTCTGTTAAGACATTTTCCAGTTATGGTTGTGAACTGAATCATTAAAAATATATTAAATTTATAGCAAGTGGTAGCTTGTTTGCTCTTCTGCATCACGAAAGAAATATTTTTATTTAAATTGCTGCTGACTTCTTAAAGGATTTTCACTAATTAAGACAATAAGCTAGATATACCATTATTGATTGGATTGAATTTGGGCTGCATGATATTGGGGAAGCATGAAGTGTTATTCTTTAATATACTTTTTGATGACTACACAATGGTCTCTGGCTATTCACAGTCCTGTTTTTGTGGATTTTTCCAACATTTTCCTCGTCAGGGGATATATATATATTAGAGGTGTGCAGATCATAATCGTCCGATTTCCGTGAAAAAATGTATGATCGGTATATGACACGGTCTCTTGTTGCCGATCACCTGCATCTCATTTTGCAGCCTGCCTGGCTGTAACCAGATAAGGAAGACGTTGGATGTTAGTTCTGGTGGTAATGATAAGACTGTTTCCACTGTGCATCTTAATGCATACTAAGGTATATTTGGTGTTTAAACTATTTAAAAAAGGAAGTTATAATCATTTTAGCTATTCACTTCCTACTCTGCTACCTGCCTCCAATGAATACTAAGGGTCTACTGCATCGATTATTTAATCTAGATCTTCAGTCCTTCTTTTCCATCATCATCCGAAGCCTTTCATCTTCGTAATCGAGGTCAGACACAAAACAAGTCCAGAGTTTGAATGCATGACACATCAGGTGCAGTACATATGTATTCTTTTTATCACTTGCTTTTAGGGAACGCTGCTGCCTCTTTTGTACAAATATGCAGTCACTTAATGCTTACTAAAATAATTCTTTCATTTCCGGGCTTTCCCTGCTCTGTGGTTTCCTGTACCATAATCAGCTGTTGACTAGAAATGAGCAATATCGCTGCAGAGCCACCTCATTACAGCAGTCTGCATAAAGAGTCAGACTAAAAGACTCCAGGGGATAGAATTGTATTAGAGGTTTGATGAATGTGTCCACTTGCTTAGTTTCTTTTACACCCCAAAAGGCGTACACTTAGGATTTGAACAAACTAACGGTGTGTGTTTCAGGGTTATCTGATGCTTCCGTTGTACATCATGTGGCTGAAACCTTGCAGGTTGTCATAGATTCTGAAACCTAAAGAGTAATTAGCCTTGGATTAGAGCTGTTGCAGCATCGTGAAGTCGTCTCGAACGGCAACAGAGCCTGATTATTTCTTTCAGTTTTAAACTTTTATTCCCTGAGCTCAAGAGAGATGGAAGAGCACACTGCACAGGATAAAGTACAGGGTGATGGCTCATAAAGAAAACCAAAGAAATACTGCTGAATAGATACGTGCAAAACTTAAATAAAAAAAACTGATGGCACTGTATCAGTTAATCACTATGCTTGTGCTAGCTTCTCTTCACAAAGCATTTGTTTCTTTTTTCCACAGGACTATTTGCATGTCAGACAGCACTGTGTGGCTTTGGTGAACTAAGCCCTGTGATTGCTTTTGTCAAACAGCCAGCGATGTAAGAGATTACTTCGATTAGTGTGTTAGAAATTGGCAGCCCCACATTGAAAAGGAAAATTGCCTGTTGTCAAGTAACGACAGTTATGTTGACATAATAATGGGTCAGATTACACGATTGCATCAGATAACACGGTTATTACCATTATTCAAGCAAAACTTGCGATCAGAGTGCTTGCTAAAGGAGTGCTCCTCAGCTGTCGAGTGGAGCACTAATGATTTAAGGTGTTGCTTCTCTTTGTGAGTTTTGCAGATGTGTGAGCTCTTGCCGGTGTCGCTGTGAGGTTCTGTGGTTGCTAAGTTAAGCTTGGTTTGCTTGTGAAAACCAAGCCGATTCTAATTTGAAATGTAAAACTATTCATTTCATTATCCAGAGATTTTTTTAAAGCATAATTACCATAGATGTAAAGAGATTTCCCTGTGTTTTTGTGTTTATCAAAAACGTAGCAATATTGGCAGACAGAAGCATAATTCAGATCAACATAGGTATCTGCCGATGCTAACGTCACATTCATTTTTTAACGTCTCAATATTAGCCCCATTGGTAAAACTGGGACAGTATCAACAACTTTATGTGCAGTGGAGCAATTTCAGATAATATAAATGTCTCAAATTTTTATCTTGATAAAAAACTCTGGACTGTTCTGCCCTTTTTACCTACAGTGAGGATCCTGCTTAATAAGTTTCTGAGTGAGTAGACATGTAAGTATTTATAGGTTCATATACATTTCCAAAGTTTTGGTTTTGCAGGTCGCCATAATCTTATCTCTGTACTTTTCTTGTTCAAGATCCCATGAAATTTAAATTTATAAAGCACATCAAAACTAGTTGGAAGAGGTTTGTAATTTACGTTTTGAAATACGTGGTTGAGTCAACACCGAATATGTATTAGGTTGATTATAAAGAAAAATGGTGGCGTGTTTGGGTTTAATTCTTTGCAGATTCTATCCCCACTGTCTGATGTCTAATTAGCTTGCGAGCACATGGTGGAGAACAGCAGTATATTGCTGTAGTAAAGATTTTCTGTCTGTGGACATTTCATAGTGGGATGACAGGAAGCAAATGAAGGATTCCCCTTTTTCTACAGCTGCCTTACTGCATTATGTTGTAAGTCTTCCAGGCTAAAAAAGCTATTCAGTTTTGACCACCGACAGAAGGGCATAAAAATAATATTGTCTTGTTACAATGGGAAGTGACAGTGGGTGACGTAATTGCACAGCATTTATTTATTCAATTGTTTGGAAGCTTTTAAAGCTCAAACAAAAAAAAAGGCAAAATTGCAACAAAATAACTTTGTTGTTTCAACTCTTAAATGTCCATTTATGTGGGATGTTTTAGTTCTGAAGTGGTCAGCACCAACCGACAAGGCTTGATAAGGAAAATCCTTCAGCTGTGAAAATGTCCCCACAGTGGGAACGAGAGCCTAAGATCTGGACCACAGAGTAGGAGAATAAAATGGCTTCTGGTGGCTGGAATTGGACAGTTTTCAGCTCAAAACTGGCCTCAAAAACACAATCTAGTCCTCGATCACCGAACACACCATACATAAAGTCTAGCAGGTCGCAGCAGCGCTTTTATTGTAAAATCAAAGTTGTTACTGCAGGGATAACACTCCCTCTCCAGTTATCTGTTTTCATTGTCGGTGAGGTGTTTTCAAATGAAGCACAAAAGCTGTAGGAACCTATTTAAAAGCAAACTGTGTTTTCTACTCGGGCATATCGCCTTTTGATTCTACCTGCTGCAGCAGGGAGCTACTCTTCATTCCCTTAGGGTTAGGGTTAGGGTTTCCTATTTTTCCAGTTCAGGTCTTTTTTTTACCTGGAAAAGTATTTGTTTTTTGCTTTCATCTTCACTGTTATGGAACATGTTGGACTTCTCAAAACCTGTTAAGATGTTTAAGAAAAATCAGAATTTACTAAATCAATATTTAGAGGTCATTAATTCATAAAAAGTGGAGAGTAAATACTTTACATATATCTCCAATTGGTTTATCTACAAGCATAATTAACTTCATATGTCAAATTTTACATAATTGTCAACATGAAAGGGATAACTAACATGTGCTACAGATGACTGACCAATAATTGTAAGTCAGTAAGACACATGGAGTCCATAACGTTTTGAGATTGTTGCACATAAAACCAAAAATATCAGTTTAAAGATCGTACAAAAAAGACCAACATCTGTTCTGTATTGGTAATATTCCTAATCTCTTGATGAAAATAGTTTTCCTTTTTGCTTGTGAGAAATAGATTTACTTTAACATTGATTACAAAGTTTGAATTTCTACCTGTGGTATCTAAAGCACTGTCCAGTATAAAATCGATAAAAGGAAGGGCTACGATGATGCATTTTTAATCTCTTTTTGATGTGTTAAAGTTTAAAGGCAGATATTTATATTCTGCTTGTAGAGAAATCAAGGGTTTCACATCTGAGAGATGAATAGATCCATTTGTTGGCTTGGTAGGAATTTCATTTAAATTGTTTTTTGTTTTTTTTCCCCCTCATCTTTATGCCATCCAGTTCTAAACTTGGCCCCTGACCAGATCTTTAAATCCAGAAAATGTCATTTACACAGTCGAGGTTAACAACCAGTGTCAAGCAACGGCCTACAATGTGGCACTGTTTGTCTTGCCAGTCAGTATTATTTGTGAACAGTCTTACTAAGTATTGATTCACTTGCTTGTGCCAAGTCAATTCTCAGGCTATTGGAGAGAAAATACAGTGGGTACAAAAGGACAAGTAGAGCAGCAGAGTGTTGATGTAGATTAAACTCTCACAGATCTACATGATTTCTTTAGCAATACTACAGTTATTAAAAAGAAAAATATATTTTTGAGAAAAAAAACTAGGGAAATTAAAGATTTCAAGAACCTGGGCAGGATGAATGTTTCAACAGTGCATAAAGGTGGAGAAGAGATGGTTTAAATTTGTTGACTAAAGTTTTTTTTTTTTCTACCTCCAATGACTTATCCACTTGTAAGGATCGTTTTTGACACTTCATGTAATTATATGATGCATAGTAGTAGGCGTGTCGCGATAAACGATAAATCGATTAATCGTGCGATAAAAAAACTTTTCATCGTGATTATCGTGATAAGTGCTGAAATGCCGTTTCAGCTGTTTGGGATTCCCCTAGGTAATTTCCCATCAGAAAGCAGGAGGAGAATCCGCGCTTTCTGATTGGCTGCCTGTCACATTCAGCTTTAAGCTCCCAGTTGGAGAAAATCCCTGATTTAGATCAGAGCGGCTACTACGATGCCTTTGGAAACTCCCCCGTCCTCCGTCAACAAAATTTCTTGAGGCGATGTTATCGCTTATCACCCATAAATCTTTAGGCAATTAATCGACCAGCAAAATCTGTTATCGCGACAGGCCTACATAGTAGTTAGTGAGAGCACTGTTGTAGTTCAATAAAGGTGTGAATCCAGTAAATGAATGTTAAATGCATTTATGTTGGACATTTGCACACCTGTGCTTGTAATAATCCAAATGCAAATGTATGATGATGAGCATATTGAAAGACTGCTTAATTGTGCAACACAAGTTGAGGAGTTGACTCTTGGAGGTTTTGTTCTTCTGGCTTTTAGAGAAAAATTAATATTGTGTTTTAAAAAAAAAACTTTCCATCCCTGAAAATGTAATTTACAGAAATCTCACTTCTGTATTTCTACTGAAAGAAGAAATGGGATGAAATCAGCACTGAGCTCTAAGACTACAACAATCAAGCATGTTAGTAATGAAGTATTATGTTTATTAATTAGGTATTCAGATATTATAGCTGTTAGCAAAACGAACATTTGTGTTTTTTTTAATTATTTCTTTTAACTCTGCTTCTTGGCAACAGATCTTATACGATTAAAGTCTGTTGATTAATGCTTTCCACATCTAAAGAAAATGCATTCGTCCATCAAGTATGTGGGTTGCACATACAGGCTGTTTTGCCTGTGCCAAACAGCTTTCGGTGTCACTGTGTGATGGTGTTGGGTGGCATCTCCCTAAGTGGAAAAAACAAGGTTTGCCATCGTTTGAGGCAAACTCAGAGGCATATTAATAAGATTCCTCAAGTATTGGTAATCCTGTTTCTCCACATTCTAGTAGTGAACCCTATCCTTAGAGATGTCAACACTCAGACACAAATCTACCCCAGATTTGTTAAGTTGAGAGGAGGAAATGTGACCTCAGTCCCATCGATCAGATAGATTATGCCATTTGTGTCAGAGTGACCAACACAACCACATTGCAGCAACTTTCAACATATGCTGATCGGAAAACAACTCCAACCAAGAGTCAATAGCAGAATAAGCTGTTTGGCATTGGCAATTAAATTTTGGCAAGTTTTTCATAACTACAGCCCACAAAACTCAAATCTCCTGCTTAACTTGTAAAAAACGTTTTTCCTCATGAATGCGGTGCTTTTTGACAGAATGAATACAGAGTTCACCACAATATAAGATTTACTACATGGAACCACCGTATAGTCAGAAAAACCCACATAGGAAACTATACATTTGGGCAAAAGCCATGTCTAAACACAGTTATTTGAGTTGCTCAGATTATTCAACCTTATTCCAACACTTTGACTTTTCAATAGCAGATTTAGCCAATTTCATTTACTCCATAATGCTTGTAGATTACGCAATTTCAGGTGCGGTAGAGAGAGAACAGGCCCAGTAAATCAAGGTTTTATTTCTTTTAGACAAGACACAATCACAAGTTTGAGTTGGGACTTTTTATTAGCATCTAATTTTGCCACTTTAATCATTACTCTGTGTGTGTTCCTTCAAGCATCTAAACTCCCTACCACAAGTGTGTAATTTGGAAAAACCCATTTGGTCTCGCAGCAGTGTATGTTGATCATCATTTCTGTGAAATGTCAAGGTGGGATGTTGCTTTAAAAGCCTGCGAAATGGTTCAAAACACAATTCCCTGCGACTCTCGACGGCAGCAGACCCTTTGTGGTAATGGTCGGAATGAACTTTGTCATTATCAACCCATTCTCTGAGTTGGAGGGGAATCTTTAGATTTGCCAGCTTGATGAGAGTAGATAACACGGTGGCAGGAAAGATCGGCCGTTTCACTTCCACCTGTGGGTCAAAACATGTCGTATAGTAATTCTTGTTTCTTGACTGAACAGTCACAACCTGATTTCTTGTTCCACCACTAATGAAGATAAAACAGATCATGGGAATCTGTTCTAAGATCTTTAAATGTATCTCGTTAGCACATTTTCTAATTTTCTTTTTTCTTCAAATGGTCCTCAGGTTGAGATGCTTTTACTTCTTAAACTTATATTTTTAATCCGCAGTTCTTTAACCTCATCTTATAATTTTCATAACTGCGCTCTTTAACAGAGCAGTCACTCCCCCCCACCCCCCCCCCCACCCACCCTTTTGCTGCCAGAACGTTATTGCCAGTCAGTGGTGTTTTTCTCCCCCCCTCTTGCCTTGACATCTGCCTGAGCACATTAACAGGCTTGTCCCGCTCTGGTGAAATAGTCCACATTCCGTCAGATGATTGGAAAGTAATAATGGGTGTGAGGGTTTTAATGGCCTTCGCAGCAAACATGTGTCAGTCTGTATGTTTGTTCTCCCATCCTGCTTGTTTCTCACATTCGGTTAGTAGTTGCCATGAAGAAGATTGAAAATTGGGCCAAGGTGACAGGAAGGGAGAGAGAGACAGAAAACCGATGAGAGAAGAGGGAATTACTGTCTTTCTGCTCCATTGGCTCTCTGGCTGCTTCTTCCTCATTTGCCTTACTGTTAGACTTTTTATGAGTTAACCCCTGGATCCGTTTACATTCCTCTGCATCCCGTCTTCTTCTCCCATCATTTTGATTCATTTTCCATCCCATGCCTACTTTCTTTTAATCTGTTTGGTAAGAGTTTTGTGAGCCGTGTTTTATTCTGAGGTGGCTCTTAAAATTGCTTCTTTTTTCTTCCTTACAGATTTTCATCAGCCTTCATCCACCTCCCCTCTGCTCTGCTAACATTGTGTGCTGCTGAAAATGAGTAGACAGTAGTTTGTGGCTGTAGCAGATGGATGTGTGTGTTTTGTGTGAACACACAGCAACGCGGCTGTGTGTCTGACAGCCTTTCTGTGTCAAACGGGTAATCTCCCGTGTGACATAATCATAATCTGGTTAAACCAGGCATCTACAGTTGGGACCCCAAGGCTGTTCAGTCTTTGTGTGTAAAGAGGCTGCAGACGCGATAAAGTTCAGCCATTTGTCTTGATGGTTCAGCTCATAACTGGGCCGCAGTGGGACCCAGTTACTGCAAGTCGCTGTGGTCAACTTTAATTGTAGGGGCTTTTTGAAGGTCTAAAAGATGGTTGTTTTATTTTTTTTTTTAGTATTGTGGTTGAGTTGTGTGAAATTCCTTCCTCTTGGATGGGAGTACTAATAATTAATAGTATAAACCAGCTTCACTTCGCTCAGTCAGTTCTCCTTTGTGTATCCTCATTTTATTTCCATTTACATAAACCTTATGTGATCAAATATTTTCATTAATAATCAAGAAATCTGTAGTGGAACCACTTTTGGTTTCAGATGCCATTAAACCATCAGATGGAGGCACCATTGAGTGTCTACATCTTTTACTCTTGGTTGCATGTGTACAGCAAAAATTTAGTTTAGTTTAATTCATACCAATCATTGTCTCGGTTGGGTTACATAACAGTGCTGACCAGTCACTATTCTTCTTTTATCATAAAAACTCTACATTTTTGCTTGCATGCGGTAAAAGCCTGGACCTTATAATTGGGACCTATAGTCCTAATTATATAAGAATAATAATAAAAACTTGGGAAAACTAAAATTTTATGAAGATGAAGAAGCAGTGCAAAAGTTAGCCTTTATCCGTGATTACAGAAATCTTAACAAGAATTGATTTAAATGTTCTAGTTTCCAGAAAACTTCATATCACACTCTCAAGGTTTGCCCAGAAAACTTGCTAAGCGCAGTGTTTGGATGCTGAGCAGTCATTCATCCAGTTGTGTTTTTAGTTAAAAAATGTTTAAAGTTGACTGAAAATTTGAAAATATCACTTGATAATTATGTGATTGGAAGATTAATACATGAACAGCAACAATGAAGTCTTTAAAAAAATGCAAACATTTTTAAAATGCTTAATAAGCAAAGCTTAGCCTGGTGGGAGCACAAGTAAAGCCTGGTGGCCTGCCAGGCTTATAAAACACTCAGGGGAAACCAGGCACTCGTATTAGGGGTGGACATTTTTTTGTATCCCTTACAGGGTTTCCCCCAGTGTATTATAAGCATGGCGGCCCGCCATGCTTTGCTAGCCCCGCCGCCAGGCTTAGCGTTGCACCGTTTCAGCTGTTTGGGATTCCCCTCGGTAATTTCCCCTCAGAAAGCAGGCGGAGAATCCTCGCTTTCTGATTGGCTGCCTGTCACATTCAGCGTTAAGCTCCCAGTTGTGGAAAACCCCTGATTGAATCGCACCCCCCTCCCCCACCGCCAGGCTTAACACGTTTTCTGGGGGAAACCCTGACTTATCATTTTTAGTGGAAAATTTCTTGTAAGAGCTTGAATTGATATGACGTCGGCCTCTTGGGTTGTCCTCTTACAACCCAACTGTTGTTATGGCGGACGTAACAGACCTCAATGAGTTACTTGAGACATTTTTTAAGTCATTTTGGCCTTATAAACCAACACTGAGGCAACGACGGCAGGCAAAAAAATTCTCTAACTAGTCCTACGTCAGGTCTATAAGGTTAATAGCGGAAAATAACAGAGAAATCAACAATAAAGGCCAAGGGGGGGACGCACTTTGCACATACCAAATGGATGAATAATTACTTAAATAATACCGGCTTGTGAAAATCTGCCTTTAGGAAGATGTTTAGAAATAAACGGTAGCATGAAACAATGTTTAAATGCCAATATAGCAGTTAACGCAGTCTGTTTTCATGCTGCCAGAGCTACTGTTGGAATCTATACACATAAAATCCAGCATAACTACCTTCACTTATTGATTTGGAAATGTTTTGATGTTTAGCACTGTTTTAATTTAACTGAGTTGTGTTTATTTGACGCATAGCCATCAGTCGTGCGTCCTTAGGGAGCCGTCAGCCATGAGTCGTTAGCAATGAGCCACCAGCCGTGAGTTGTTAGCAGGGAGCCACCAGCCGTGAGTCGTTGGCACGGAGTTGTGAGTCTTTAACACAGAGCTATCAGTAAGTGTTGTTAAGTCAAAAAATGGGATGTTTATTCGCGGTGATTTCTAACGTGGTAGTTTCCCTCCATCAGTTTCTTTCAACTGGTCTTGATGTGGGCTGCAATCCATGATCCATTTCTTGAATTATTCCAGACTTCTTTTTGATTTTGGAAATGTAATAAATTGTATTCCGCCCTCTACACGTTCTGGGTAACAGCTGTCGGGATTGGATATTTCCCACTGACAACTTAAACCGTCATTATCTATTATTTTCCTCAAAATCTCTCTGGTTGCAGCGTGTTTTCTATGATCGATACTGTCGATGTTGTCGGAGTACTGTACTTGGAATGCTGATTGGTCAGTTGCTGACAAGTGCCCTGGAAAGATTGGGGGTGGATTGCTCTACGTTAGCTTGGGGGTGGAGTCGGCGTCATGCCAATTGTTTTGATAGTTCAATTAATGTTATGTTAAAAAACAAACTAAACAAACAGGATTATCAAAAACTTTATTGTTGCCATTTTCTCCACTGTTTGTTCAACAGCATTTATAAATGTCAGTAAATTATAAAATATGGTTAAATACATTTACAATGTACAGTTAAACAGTATTTGTTTGTGGCACTATGAATGTCTATGCCACAAAGAAGTAATAAATCATTTTTCATTGCTATTTTTATCTTTATAACAGCACCACAAAATACAAGTCCATAACTCACCCTTTCTCCCTGTTTCCATTTCTGTTGGTATGAATATTTGTTCGGGTCAGTTCAGTCTCCTGAAATATAAGATCAGGATCCCTGATCAAAAACCAGAGTACCTCGTCCTACCAAACTGTCCCAATGGGAGCTAAATGTGGATTTTCCAAAAGTGACGTATTATGAAGTATGCCTCTTCCTGGAGTGTCAGGCCGTTCTTTCCGACTCTAGGAGAGCTGGCAGATATTGTTTTAATCCATCATTTGAGTTAACACAGCTGTGTTTCCACACATTTTTTTTGCCAGTAGGTCTGAAAGCATAAAATTGTAGCAAGAGAGTGTTTGAGTTTGGAAGCAGCTAAGTTTTTTTTTTTTTTTTTGCTTTATGATTTGTACTTTCATAATCAGAAACTTCACTTTTTTCATAGCAGGGTTGTTTGAACTGTGTGTATCAGAGGTGTGCTGATCGATCGGTCACCGATCATAATCGGCCGATTTTGGTAAAAAAATGCATGATCGGTGATCGGCGATCATTGGCTCTGTTGCCAATACCGATTACCTGCATCTCATTTCTCAGCCTGTCTGTCCAGCTGGTCTCTTCTTTCCTTCAAACTGCGCAAACGCGCAGCAACAAATCCTAAGCGATGTGTAACTATAACGCACTGAGTGAATGAGGACATTTGCGTGTTGCAGCGGAAAATTGAAGCAGGTCAAAATGCATCAACACAATGAAGCTAATAGACATAAAAACAATGTAGCCATACTTGACGGAGTTTGGCTACATCGACGCTCACTGCAGTAAAAAGACATGGAGGATCAGACAGCAGGTAAAGCAGCGCACAGCTACAAACACTTACCTGGATTAGCATGACGGTCAGAAAACTAAACAAATAACCTGGAAAATTATGTAAGTCTTTGAGCTGCAATGTAAGACGCTGGTTCTGCTCTCGCTGTTGAACCGCTGCTCCGCTACAGGTAGTAATATTTGACATGGAGCCGCTTCTGCTCCACCTGGTAGTGACTCTCACACCGTACCTGTTTAAAGCTGCAGCATCTAACCTAAAAAAATACATTTTACATACGTATTAAAACTTTCGCTGTCCTAACATGAGACAGATGATCTCTATAAAAATAATCGATCTCCTCCCTGCTCTGCATAATTACTCCGCTCAGTCAGAAACAGCCAATCAGAACTAGCAGTAACCAACTAGCCGCTATGCTATCAGGAAGTTTTCATTCAGTAACTCAGGATTGTTTATTGTAATGGATCCTGTATTTGCCTTTGAATGTTAAGTTTTATACTTGAACTTTTTGGCAATGTTGAGAGGTTTTATTTTGGCTCTTTGCATTATTTAGCCTCTTCAGAGCCTTCATATGTTATCAGTCCGTTAAAGATAGTATTATTGATAGCAGTTCAATTTGCACAATGCCTGTTTTGTTTAGTTTCCTTCTTGAAAAAAGTTATTAAAAACATGTTTTTGTCTAAATTAAGGTGAATTCATGGTTCCTCATTCCACATAATGTAACGGTAGTGTTTATGATTAATAAAAAAAAAATAATTATGTGATCGGTATCGGCGATCAACCCCCTCAGGGGGTGATCAATATCGGTATCGGGAGAAAAAAAACCTGATTGGCACATCCCTAGTGTGTACTCATTGCTTAGCTTGCTGCTTGCTGCCTGCTCTTGTGCTGTTTCTGTTCCCCCTTTTTCCACAAAAAACATCAGTGATAGTGTATTTCTCATGTGGTATTCCTCACAGCTGTAGAGTATCTGGCTTAGATCTCTATTCTCTATTCTGTTGACTTATTTCCTCTGACTAAAATGTTACACCATGCCCAACTGGCTGGCTGGAATATGAACTAAAGTCGATGTGTTACACTTAAGAGGAAGTAAATGCTTACTTTGTGGAATGACATTAGCCAGGTTTGTACTGCTTGCTGCAGTTTTTGTGATGCACACAGAGAAATTGGTGGACAAAATTGTTGAACTCAGCAGTCGGTAAATTAAAAATCAAAGACCATTACGGTGAAAAGAACTTAAAATAAAAGTGGACTCTGACAATATGGCTGCTCAGTTATGCAAAAAGTCACAATTTAACAAGATTTCCCTCAGAAAACATGCCAAGTCTGGTGGTTGAACGCTAGTCATTCAGCGAGTCATTCATCCAATGGCTCGTTGTGTTTTTGAGTTGAAAAATGTTAAAGTTGACAGGAAATTTGAAATGGCCACTTATGTGTTATCAGAAGATTGGAAGATTAATACCTGAACACCAACTATAAAGTCTTAAAAAATGCAAACATTAAACTTAAAAAAAACAAACAAAAAACTCTTAGTCTGGTGGGGGCACAAGTAAAGCCTGGTGGCCCACCAGACTTATAGTACACTGGGGGAAACCCTAATTTCAAGTATTTTGATTAATACTGAAACTTATTCAACTCAACTTCCTATTGAGTTTCAGAGCATGTTTCAGTTTTTTTAGCACTCAACTAAATAAGATTCACACAACTGAAACAAATTAATATTAGTAGCAATTCATCAATCAACTGGCATGTTGGATTGGCACAAATTATATTGGTTTAGCAACACTTGTGAAAAAAATATACTGGGAAAAAATAAGTAAAATTGTAATTTATAATAACTTTAAACCTAAATCATTGATGTTGGTAACCCTCCCCAGGTTTTTCAGGTAGATAAACTAACTGGTTTTGATTATGAATAGCAAAAAAAAAATATTAAAATATGTTAAGGACAAGATTTATAGGGCTCTTTTGTTCAAATAATATAGTTTTGAACCTGGATAGTTACATTTAGCGTATCACCTTTTAGTTTTTTAATCTGTATCATATTTCAGTCATAAGCACAATGATGTCTAACAGAAAGATGGAACTGTTCTAGTTTTATTATATTCAGAACTGCATGTACTGTGCAGTTAAACTGAGTTATTAAAGTACAGAGTGTCAAGCAGAACTACTGATTTGCTTTTAGGTTCAAGTCTTTCCTGCAATGCTTGTCAGTGAGAGATTTTTGTTTTTACTGCGGCTCTCAGCTCTTCTCTTGCAACCTTGATGCGTTTTGTCCACAGTTTAAGTACGCTGGGTAATACATAAACCAATTCTAAATCGCTATCTGATTTTGTTTGTTTTCTACCAAGGCACACATGGACGTGTTCCTGCTGCCTGTCAGTGAAATCCTCCTTAAATCCCAAGACTCGTCTCATATAGAGCTTGGCAAAGTGACACGATAACATTAAACTGCATATAACAAGGTGGTGGATGGGTGTGAGATGGTTGCAGTATCTGCTAATGCATATGTGGTAGTGAAAAATCACTACCACATTCAATCAGAACATTTGCTTTATTTTGTTTATTTGCTGCACTACTCAAATTGTTATTGATGGGTTGGACTGAAGGTTTTTGTTTATTTATTTTTACCATTCAGCTTTGAGGAAGTTAAACTGTATTACAGTGTTACAAATGTTTTTAGACCGAACTGTCTGGATTCTGGTTGTGTGTGTGACAGATGTAATGAGAAACAGGACAACTGTGACTGTAACTGTAAGTGGTACAGACGTTAAGTTTTCTACCCATGCTTCGTCATTGAATTTTGTACTAATCCTCAGACTTTGTGTCAAAGCACGGTGTTGGTATTCTGAAATAAAGAAGCTGCTTCAGAGTCCTTTGAAATTGATTTTTATCTGCAATTGATTTTTTATTGTATGTTTAAGCTGCACTGTTGAAAAGAAAAATATCTCAAATTGAATAAATAATACTACATTTGATTCAATGTATCATAATGTTCAGTGTGAGTCGTTTTTATCCCCAAAATATCAGGACTCGTTTTTGCAGGTTAGCCACCTTTCATCCAATCTAGCGTTAATTTGAGTTTTTGTAAAAGTAGCAGTAATTTACTGACTATTCTTCTTCTAAAATTATTCTTAGCTTTATCATTTATTTGCAGAAATATTTGAAAAGGATCCCCCTCACATCTTCTGTGGATTTTCTCATGTAGAGGAATGGCTGAAGTGGTTTGCCAACACCACTTCTGTTTTGATAAGACTCTTTGATAATGCAAGTCATAGCATGTTTTGTTGTGGTTCCAGTAAATTGTGAGCTGAAAATATTTTTCCTGCTTGTTTTAGAAATCCTATATCCATTAAAAAACTTTAAAACCATCTTATCCAAACAATATTAATTTTTTAAAAATGTATCTTATTTATTTTGACATCTGGACTAATCAAGGACAAAACTGGATTTACTCAGTTTTAGCTAGTGAAGGGTTTTATCTTTTAGTGTTTATTGAGACCACAATGATAGGAACAATTTAAGGATTATTAAATATGCTACTTCAGGACTCCAGTTGTATTAGGTAGTGCATTGACTGCTAAACAGCATTTAATTTTATTTTTAACACATATTTGTATTTATTGGTGCTATCGTGCCATTGAGAGTGGAATAATTGGTGAAATTCACACTTTGCAAAATACGTTTTTTTTAATGATTTGCAAACATCATCCAGCAGTGTTTATCACTGTTATAATAGATCAGAATCATCATGCATTTTACAGTAACAAAAAACTACACTGAAGACGTTACATATTCCGTTAACAAGCAATCTGAGGGTGAATGCTCTCGCGCTCCACTAATGGGATGATTCCTCAGTCCAAACGCCCCACGAAGATTCAACTTAATTAAATCCTTTTAAATCCGCCCAGGCTAAAGTATTTCTTGAGCTGCCTGTGTTTACCTTTGACACGGCAGCATTAATCTTTAGAAATAAATCTCTTGCTCGCCAATGCACTCGATCCTGACACTTTTTTCCTCTCTCTCTCTTGCTGCATCTTCACGCTGCCTTGTGTGTTGTTAACAGTGCATTGCAGACAGTTCACAGTCTGGTAGGTGAGAGCAGATGCAGATCGAGGTTTACAGTTACAGATAACGGCTGAGGCTGATGTGGGTCAGATTCTCCCAAAAGCTTGAACTGTCTGGATAAATGTGTTCTTTTTGAACACGCGGGGAAATGATTTATAAGTGTTCAATTCCTGGCCAGCTGAAAATTACTGTTTGAGAAATGTAGTGAGTTTGTTGCTGTGGAAACCGACATCTAAGGTGATAGGCGTCTATTTGTGAAACTAGATTTTCATGCCTCATATCTCAAATCATACAAAAGTATCAAGGTAATGCCCCTTAGCTTGAGATTGATCTAGTATCTGCTTAGCAAGTCTCATCTCTACTAGCAACGAGTAGAAACGAGACTGCAAAGAAAACTTAAGTTGTTTTATCATGTGGCCAGTCACATCCCTGCTTCTGTTTTTACATTTTTTAAAAATCACTATTAAATGTTTCAGCTCTCCAAACAAGTTCTAGTTTGAAAGATAATCTGAGTACCGACAAAATGTAACTTTGAAATGATTATTTCATTTCTTAAAGAGAGCAACAACTACCTTAAAACATTTGCAATAACTAGTAATGAGTCTTGTACACCGCTGGGTAGAGATTTTGGCCCACTTGTCCTCGCAACATTGTTTTTAGGAACATTGGAAGGTTTCCAGTGTGAACAGGATGTCTCGGATCCTCCACTGCATCTCTGTTGAATTATGCGGGTGCGTGCGAACAGTAATTCGCAACACAACGCGCAACAGCGGACCGGTGGAGTTGCCAGCAGAAATTCGCAGCGCAACAGCGAGGGGAGTTTCCAAAGGCATTCGTAGTAGCCGCTCTGATCTAAATCAGGGGTTTTCCCCGACTGGGAGCTTAACACTGAATGTGACAGGCAGCCAATCAGAAAGCGCGGATTCTCCTCCTACTTTCTGATGGGAAATTACCTAGGGGAATCCCAAACAGCTGAAACGGCGCATTTCAGCATGGCGCACTTTTTTTTTAATCGCACGATTAATCGATTTATCGTTTATAGCGACAGGCCTAGTAACAGGACTCGAAAAATATTCTGCCTTTGCCTCATCAGCACACACACTATTTTACCAAAAGTCCTCTGTTTATTTACAATTACCTAATAAATGTCCTTGTTAGAAATAACATTTTCCATGATGTTCACATCCAATTTTGGCTAGTCTTGGTGTCTCTTTAGGAATTATAACACAAGAACATACAAAAGTATCATTCAAAAAACATTTTCTAACAGTCATTTATTATTTATATCAGGAGCAGAGGCAATGTCCCATCGCTATGTATGACAGAGCAGTCGCCATGTAAGAGGGTATCCAATTTTAAAAGACAAAATATGACAGAGTTAACCTTTTTAGATGTCTTTAGCATGTTAAATAAGCGATTCAATGTGGCTTGCATTACAAAAACAGCTCTGTTTGAATTCCCTACAGCGCAATGATTCCCAACCTGAGGGTCTCTGAAAGTTAGGGTTTCCCCCAGTGTATTATAAGCCTGGTGGCCCGCCATGCTTTACTAGACCTGCCGCCAGGCTAAGTGTTGCTTGTTTACATTTCTAGGGGGGGGAAATTGCTTTTTTTTAAGCCGGCTGCAAGCGTCTCTTTTGTCTTAGCATTTCACTAGCAGAGCAATTTATTCCTGAAGGATAGGTTGATAATAGACAGGTTTATAGTTTATGCATGTAAACCCGACAGTTGGCGGACCAATCACACGGCTGGCGCCTCTGCACTTTGCCTCGCGCGCTGCCGCTCACGGAAATTGGCTGATTATGATCGGTTACCGATCGACCGGCACACCTCTTTATATATATATGTATATATATATGAGAGAGAGAGACTATATATAATTGTAATATAGTAATATAATAATTACTATATCACTAAGTATATTATATATTGTATAATTAATTGTGTATTAATATATTAATATTCATATTATTTTATAATAATTAATTGGCATATTAATTATTATAAAATTATATTCCATCATCTATCTATTATCTAATGTGCACAAAATCTTTTTGTACTGTGGGAGGAAGCCGGAGCACCCGGAGAGAACCCACTCATGCACATGGAGAACATGCAAACCCTATGCATAAAGAACTGAGGCCGGGATTTAAACCCAAGACAATAGACTGGACTGGAGACGCAATAATGAAGCGTCTATAAGAAGGGACAGAGGAGACTGGAAGAAGCTAATATCCTTCAAGGTTTGTAGCACAATGCTGTAACAAAGTATTTTAGAATTTCATTGAAACAGGAAATGTAATTACCACTGGTAAATACGTTTTACCAGTGGTAATTACTTCTGCCATTCTAAACATCAAGAGGAGCGCAGCAGAGGGACCTACAGGCAGTCAAAATGGCCAACAAGAAAATTTTCCATCTTGACACCTGGGCTTAACAGCCAGGGAAGTCCGCTTTTTTGGACTTTCGGAGAAATCGTTCGTAAAGAGACATCTTGCTTCGTAAATCCAATCTTCCAATGCCGCTTTCAGTAGATTAATAATTTGGTTTTTAGACTCAACTGTATTGTTTACACAGTCAAGTTCTCCAGTCAGGGAAGTGAGGTCTTCAAGATCATAGAAATCTTCATGGCTGCAGTCGTCTAATTTCTCATTTGTCACAGCAGGGCTAAAAAAAGTCTTCATCGTACTCTACTCCTGCCCACGTGAGCATTGGCCTCGAAAGTTTACCTCAAACTTCCCCAGCTGGGGAAGTTTGCTCTTTTAGATCAGAGAACTTGTTCTCTACGACGGATTTCTTTTTCTGGGTCCATTCTTCTGATGCCTCTTTCGTCAGAGCAGGAGTTGAGTCTTTATGCTCTTCGTCGTACTCAACTCCTGCCCACGAGAACATTGGGGGGGAAGTTTGATCAGATGTCTCTTCATGGCTCCAGTCCTCGAATGCCGTTTCTTCCCCACCCGAGGATGTTTGTTTCTCGGCTGGGGAACAATTGGAGAAATCGTTCTCTGCTACAACCGTCTGTTCTAGGGTATTGTCTTCCCCAGCCAGTGAAGTTTGCTTCCCAGCTGGGGAAGGCTTGAAAAGATCAGCATCAGACATGTCGTATTTGCAGTCAGTGCGTTCGTCCTGAGAGCTCATTTTTTTCTCAGGGCAAACTTGCCCCCCAGCAGGGGAAGGACTGAAAAGAAAAGAGTCGAAAACATCGTACTCTGTGTCATCCTGAGAAGTACTTCTTTCAAAAGTGACATTGGGAAGTAGTTTGTTACAAACTTTCTTTATTCCCGTTGTGATCACATATCCAACGCCAAAACCGATGGGAAAAAACATTGGGACCAAAGTCTTTTCCATCCTAAAAATTGTTGTAAAACAGTGGTGAGGTCAAAGAGTCACTCGTTTATGTCCTGATGTTTTGAGATGCAAGCATTCATAACCTCAGGTATTCTTTGATTCTTTGGACATAGCTACAATGAGCTGTAGTTCTAGACCCATATGTTGAGACTGAAGAAAAACATGTCAGACAAGCTGCCTCTGCTACATCAATATAGTTAACTGCCAATCGGCAGAGTACGTAGCGAAGAGTACGTACTGTACACCATGGAGGAGCTGTGGCGCCTGATATCCATAGATGATGTTTAAACAAATTTGTAAAGGACATACAAACTCTCGAACGTGCCCTGGCGGTACGTTTTCCATACTTGCTAAACTTTGAGCAGTATTTTCTTTCCTATTGCAACAATCTTTAAGCTTCTTGGTATCATTTAGCATCAAATAAACAATGTCAAATAAACAATTTCCCAACTTTTTCCAAGTGCGATTCAATCCTTTTAAGACCATATTGTGCAAGTAACAATTATCCCAAGTTATTTCCTGGGAATGTCAATGAAAGCAGCGTTTTTTAAAGACAGCGATGGATCAGAAGGGCTCATCAATCTGTCTTCATGGAGTCAGAGCTACATTAACAATTAGCCTTAAAATAATTATGTTAGTGGCTGTAATTATTTCTGTTTTAAAAATTACACTTTTACCAACAGTCTACTTGTGTAGCCCCAGGGTTTCCCCCAGTGTATTATAAGCCTGGCGGCCCGCCATGCTTTACTAGACGCCAGGCGGCTAAGCGTTGTTTGTTTACGTTTCTAGAAAGAAAAAAAAACTCGACCAACCAGAATAGTTTCTGTGACGATTATTAAAAACTCAACAGACACGAAACGGAAGAGCTACTAAAGCCGCATTAGCAGCATTGAATTAAATCTGCCGTTTGTTGCACATCTCTGCATAGTGCAACAGATTTAACTCATCATGCAGGGCCGGTCCAAGGCTGTATAAGGCCTTGAGCAGAATCTGACTTAGGGGCCCCTTTTGTTGCTAAAAAATACCAGCACCTCTAACAGCTTCTGTGTTAGATTTAGTGAAATATGGCAGAAGAGAGTAGTTTAGTTTAATTAAAAAAGTTTACTAATTTGCTGATTTTACTAATCGCAGTTTACTAATTTGTATTTGTAAATTCAAAGATTAAACTCACATCAGCTTGTTGCTATGGTAACAAAACAATCTAACTATGAATATTGTTCTTTGAAGTTTTACAAAGTAAACTTGCCAGCTCCTTAAAATCATGTATTTAAATGTTAAACTACTTAAAATCATTTAATTCATGTATGCCTAAACAATTCAATACAATTTAACAGCATTGATAATCTCGATAAACAAGTGTTAAATTTATGTATCTGTGGTCTGTTTTAAAATATTAGCATTTAAGGGGCCCCTGAAGCCCTGGGGGGACTGATGGAGCCGCTGACTTAATTTGGATTAAACAGAAGTACAAATTTGTTGTTTTTAGACTAGTTGTGAGTTTAAATAGCATTTCACTGGATATCTTTTTCCGTAACATGTAATTACACAGTAATACTTTTACATTTCCTGTCACCTTAACATCTTTTAATACAAAAACACGGTGGACCACCGGTGGACCATCTCGGCACCCCGACCACCGGGCTTAGCAAGTTTTCTGGGGGAAACCCTGAAAGTCATATTAAAAAATAACGCACTAAGACGAAGAATTAAAGGGGCGCATAAAACAACAATGAAACTTAATTTCATAATGTGCTTTCTGCATAATCTGCCTGTGTTTAAAAATAATACTGTATTGGACTTGTTTAATATATTAAAATGAGGAATTACCTGCACACGTTCACTCTTCACTGCAAGATTAATAGATAGATTTGATAGTGTGACTCAAACACAATGGATGGAGTAAAAGGTTCTAAAAATATGTAATGTGTTTTAGCACATATTTGCAACCTGAGGTGTGAGGAAATTTAATCTCGTTTTACTGAGCTTACACAATTCATGTTCGTCAAAGGAAGTGTACTAACAAAGACACTGTTGAGGGGTTTTCAAGTTTATTCAGAGAGAAAAGTATGTGAACCATAAATTACAGATTTTGTCACAATAAAAACCATGTCTTCAAAATACTACACAAAAGTATCAAAGAACGTGGTAGTTTTTTTTTTTTCCAAAATCAGCTAACAGCCCCAAGTTGTGTGTCTGCATGCATGTTTGTCCTATTGCACTGCAGCTTCCTGAGCAATTGAAAAATCAGATAATAAAGTAATGTTCTTGTGCTATTCTGGTTGCTGCTATCTACAGAAAGTCTTGCTCTCACTCATTGTCTCACAGCCTGGAGGAACCCCATCTTTCAAGTTAAGGTCAACATTATAACTTCATATTTTGCACTGCTAATGTTATAACTATTACTTTAATTTTAAGGACAGTATTACTTCTGTCCAGTCTGTTAAACAACTTCGATTGCGTGTCACAGCAATCATAACACGACAAGCAGTGCGTGCAAAACATATCGATATGAAGTAAGGGTCGTCTTCTTTAATAAGTCTGATTCTTATCACTAAACTGCATACAGTAATTACATTTTAATCATGTTTCAATATTTGTTGACACTTCAATGGAACCAAAAGTGGAGAAAATATAAAAAATAACAGTTTTCAAAAATAATAAATTGAAACTTATCATTCTGATAAGCCAAACTTTTTATGATACATTTTTCACGATGTGTTATAAAGTATTAAACACCTCTACCAAGTGGCTGCTTATCAGTGACAATCTGATTGCATTCATCACCAACCATCTTTTCTGTGCATCTCCATTCTCTACTTTGCTTTTATGGCATCACCGCCTCAGTTCCTGTCATGTTGACCTTATTTAGTCACTTCCTCATGTACTTATTCTTCATTCAGTTATTGAAGCAGGCATCTGCATCCTCAGGGACTTAAAACTACTGTTCTGTTCTCGTAATTATGCTGCTCTGTTGACTGAAAATAGAAATAGCAAAATAGCTACTCTGCATGGTAGGCATTAATGGCAATACATAAGACATACACAGAATGTGAGAACCACTTCTTGACTCTTTTCCCCTGATATTGTTAGTTAAAGAATCCACTCTTGTTCTTTTTTTTCCCTCTGCACTCCCACAAAATACAGTAAGAGCCCTAAGCGCACATCACACCATGTCTCAAGAGATAACAGCCAATTATAGCTGATGCAGTACAGGTTAAGGCTGTAAGAAGAAGAGGCCGACTGGCTGCAGCAGAAAGTCATGTGATGCTAGCTGATTTTTATCAAAATCACTCAGCACGAACTGTAAGTAAATAATAGAATCATAGAAAGTATAGTCAGTTGTGTTAATGTCACATGTCAGTATGTCCACACTTACATTAGCAATGCACGGATACTGATATGTTAAAAAAAGGACAAATATTGGCTGATACCGATGTCAGTGCCGATATATTGTGCACTTAAAATCATAGAAAAAAATCACCAAAACATTTTGTAAAGCTTTTGTTTGTCACCTGTCTTAATGATGGGATTATTAGATTTTACTAAAGAAAAGTTTGGCTTTCTTTAGGGTTTTCTTAGCTCTGCTCTAGTTTGGAAGTGTGGGTGGTATCAGTGTGTCAGGTATGAGTAACCTGCTGTCACACTTGCCATGTTTCACTTTCTCAAGTGATGCTGAGTTATTACCAGCTGGAGGGACACCAAGTTGTGTTTGTGCACTGATTTGCTGCAGACATGAAAGGCTAAAATTAAAGACCGGCCTTTTGTCAAATAGTTAAATCATTCGAGCCCATCCACACATTTTTATTTGGAGTCAAAATCTTTTGGTTTTTCAAATTAGTCAAAGTCTCTGATGTCTTAGTTTGTAAGTTTTGGTTTTTTTGGGGGCGCGAAGGGATCCAGTGATATTGTTTCCAAGACGGAAATTATTCAAAATCATCTTAAACATAAGTTATAATTTTTGGGCATTACTTTTTGAAAAATGGGAGGAAAAGTAAATCTTAAAGCCAATTAGTGGAAACATATTGTGTGATGCATCAGCTGGATTTATTTTTATTTTAGTTTGCTTATAACAGATAATTAGGATGGAAAGAAGTTGCCACTAATTTAACATGAACTTGAAGAGGGGAATTATTTACGCAGTTAACTTTAGCTTTTCTCTTGGCAAGGAAAGTTAGTTGTTTTTGTTCCTTCTAGCCAGCTGAGTGGCCATATGCAGGACGCTGATCTATGTACAGCCAAGAAATATGCATCCACAACTGGATTTTGCCAGCCAACTCTTTAAAACAACTGAAACAGTAGGAACAGTGTGAAAATTATAGCTAATCCTTGGTATACTAACTGGTCTATGGTTGTTTTATAATTAGGTTTTTTTTATAATTTTCCCAGAACTGCCTTTCTTCTCGTTGTTCTTTCCCAGAACTGCGTTCTAATGCCTATAGTGAAAGAAGCAGGATATAACAAATTTCTTGCTATGCCAATGACAGCATCATGCATGAACACATTCTGGTATCAACTCTTTGATTTATTTTCTAATAAAGTAAAGTATGTTTAATGGCAGTGTTTTTAAATTAAATTAGTTGGTACACTACCATTTAGGTTGACTTACTGTATTCTAACTTTTAATGAAAGTACTGAGGCTTTACTATGGCAAGACCTCAGAAAATATTAGCCTTCAGCAATATCTTAAAGAAATAACTGGATATGGACGAAACAGCAGGTTATGTGATTGAACTGCAGAGCTGCCTGATCTGTTATGCACTAAAATTATTAATTATGTTTTACTGTTACATTTTAGTTTCATAATTTGACCATACATCAACACGTATGCCATTAAAATAACAATTTTGAAATATTTTAGAAATGCATAAATGGGCTGAATTGGATGGTGTAGCCACAATGCATCCTTGGTCTTTTTATACAGGTATTAAAATTATATGTGGCTATTATTTAAGTGCATCAATAAATTGATACCATGAAGCTTCCTTTTTTGATATTTAAGGAACATATCTGTTTTGTTCAGATAAAACAGTGCAGTTTTTTCTCTTTTTTACACCAGTTGCAACTCTTTAAAACCTTTCTAAATCTCTGCTCGCATTTTGCATAAACAGAGTTTTGATAAACCCTCCAGTTTTTAATAGACCAAAGCTCATTTGGCCTTTCAGAGTTCATCATTATAGATATTTGAAAGTAATTCTAACCAGCAGAGGAGATTCCAAAGGGTGTCTTTAAGTCATATTTAATGAAACACCGAATAGGTCTGTAATAAGCTTGTTCTGTTCTGCTCTCCCCCCTCTTTGTGGTCCCTCCTGTTTCTACTCAGCCAATCAAATGTGCCTTCACTGCCAGGCTTATGACCCACACCAGTTTCTATAGCAACACCAGTCTGCCTCCTGGAGAACATGTCATGCATGTTAAGTGACTCTCAGATGCTCACTCGTCTCTTGCGCTTGCTCATAAGTACACACTCAAATGTAGACTGTTTTTAATACACACACACACACACACACTGCGTGAAGTGAAAGTTGAAATTCTCTTAAATACAATTTTTTATCTTTACTGGTAAATCATTTATACTTAGCGATTGCCAACAGTGAATCACATTGAAATACTTAATTGGAATCAGTGCCATGTATGCTTAAACCTCATAATCTGAAGTGCAATACTTGTATACTAGTATGTTTATGCAACTATTCTGGTGTTCGTCCAGTTATTTTTATTGTGCAGACAAAACTTACAGAAACATTTGTTTTCTTGCTTCATAAACTTGGCGCTTTGCTTTGAACATCGTAAAATTTAATTGCTAGAGCGGTTCGCACAGCTTTCCCTCACAACAGGCACCAAGAGTTTGGTCAAATAAGAGACTCTGACACTTCTGATTTAAAAAGTGCATTGATTGGGACCCTTGATCTTATGTTTGGAACTGGATGATGACTTCCTTCATAATGGTCATAAAGTCTTTGTGACAGCTGTCGAAGATGTCAAATCTCTGTTGTCATTACAGCGTTGATGGAAAAGAGAATATGTGGGTTTGTTATAATAATTATCGGAATATTTAGCAATAGCATTGCAATAAATGCTGGTTCGTTCTTCTAAACCGGATACAACTGGTTTAGAGTGTGCTCAATAAAACCATTGCATGAAAGAATAATAAGAAAAATGGCACAAAGTGAAATGTGTTCCAGACATTTGAAATTACAATTCTGCTGATGAACTGAACTAAAAGTCAGCTGCCTCAGCCTTTGTTTTTAGGCAGCTTTAGAAAGTTTGACAGCAAATCAGTATTTTCGGAAATTAAACGTATGTGAGAAATAATTGCTGAGGTTCAGCAGAAACACCTTAAGCTGTTTTCCAGTATTTCAGCAAACTGGAAAGTCAAACGTAATTTGACAGCAATCTGCTACTATCAATACGACACAGCATTTCTACTGCTCGAAATAAAATGCATTCAGGGACTTGATTGAACATGTACAGTTCTCTGACTTGCCACAATCTGCGTTCACCTTTTATGCAAATAAAATAAAAACTTTTAAGAGCTGACTGCTTCAATGTGAACGCTGTCGATGATGTCTGCTTTATCTTCCAAAAGCCGAAGAGTAGTCCGGGAGACTGGCTGCAAATTATTAATAGCCTGCGGTCAAAGCTGCTACATTCGCCTGTGTGTTTATGTGCAGGTGTGAGAAAGACACAGAGGGCTCAAGTGTCAGAAAAATTAAAGCAAACAAGCGCACGTCTGGGATTATGTAGTCGGTAATGAGTCAGGCCGGCTCCTGACTTGCTCATTCACACACACACACACACACTCAAAAACACAAACACACTCTCATTCAGATTCTTTTCCTGCTCTCTCTTACTTAGACTTTTTTTTTTGTTTATTTGTTTTTAAATGAAGACATATGTTGTGAGAATCCATTCAGATAAACTTGGCTTATCGATGATGAATAGAAAGCTGAAATACGATACGGTAAATAAGAGCCAGCAGCTTATGTAGATCACTCTGTGAGTTGCAGCCTGTGGTGGTGGGCTTGTTGGCATCTCTAGCAGTGAAGGGAAAAATGCTAAACAATCCAAACATTAAACCAGTCGCTTCATCCTGCATAGATATGCCATAAATTTGGTAGGTTTTCTTATTTCTTTTATTTTTTGACAGTTCGGTGTTGTTCTCCTCAAGCAAAAAGCAGTGTAAAGACTTATCTGTAAGTCCCTCATGTAGCGTCTCGTAAAAGTATTCCTATCCTTAAACTATTTTAAGGATATGGCTGTTATGGCTGCAATTTTAGCTGCATTTTATTGGGATTTTATGTCTCAGACCAATAGAAAGTAGTGCAAAATTGTGATGAGGAAGACAATCGCACAAGTTACAAATTTGCTCACTTTTGAAAACGATTTGATACACTGGATTTTTATTTTTTTAAAGAAGTGTCAGAGTAAAGTTGAAAACAAAAGCATGCCACACTTCTCAGATTCTCAAAAACATCAAAAATCATTGCCTACTTTGAGTGAGCCTCTTGCATAAAATCCTCAAGTTTATGGTTATCATGTGATATGAAGAAAATAATGTTATGAATACTTTTGCAAAGAATGTACAGCGGTGAATGATCTGTCCTGAGTTTATTTGGCTTATTTATTTGTGTTTACGTATCAAACAACTGTCTTATTTAGATGGCCCTCTTAAAAATATGTTTATGGGGTAAATATGTTTATAATGCAATTTCACACCTGCATTTATGCTTATGCAAGAGTTTTGAGTGCACATTTTCTCACCTTGCTAATCACAATTAGTGACAATAAAAAAAAAAAACAAGCTTCTATATCTTTATATGTCTTCTGTCTGTGCAGCAAAAGTGTCACAATTCAGTAGAAGAGGCCATCAGCTCCTAACCTGGCATTATTACAGTGAAACAAACGTCTCGCTGGATTGCTAACCTAATAAATAAAGTCCTCTGGGGTTTTGTCTCAACTCGTGTACTCAGCTAAGGCCGGTCTCTCCTGGCCAGAGGACAGCCCCCATCTAACCTCAGCCTGCTTCTGTTGAAACAAGGAGCTGTCCTTCCCATGCTGCTCCGCACTACAAACACTGTGTGGAAAGCAGCATTTAAATACACACTCTCTTAGCCTGCCCCCTACTGTTGCCTAGATCTACTTTCAAACACACATGTATGCACTTTGACACACTCGGAGGGAAATCTGAGGTTAAAATCCTCCGCAGGTGAACAGGATGACCACAGATGCTGTTTGTAGCCTAAATTAGTGTTGGTGTATATATTTTCAGGCTTTTTTCCTTGTATTAAAGCCCAATTAAGCATTGTGGAGATGCGGGGTGGAGGACTTTGTGGAGCATGCTGCCTCTTGTGGTTGAGTGAGGTGTTGCTCTTCCCAGTGTCGTTATTACTTTTAGTGGATTTGTTTAAAAAGTTACTTTTTATCTTTGATTCTAAATTTGTTGAGTGATAGCCTATTTTTTATATTATGGTTTAAATGTTTTGTATTCCTGCCAGTTTATTCATTTTTCCCCACATTCTTATTATGCTGGATTTTTTTGTTGCTTTTCAACTACAAAATATTCTTTTAAGAATGTATTATTAGAGCATACACCTGCAATCAAATTGTTAATTTTCTCAAATTTGTTTTCATCTTTTTCCTACTGCGAAACCACAAAAGCCTAATTATGTAGTTTTAATTAATTAAATTTGTTTACTAAATAGCTTAAACTAATTATAATTTGATATTTTTGATAAATTCTGCAAGATGGGCTGCTTCAAGTTTCTTTTTACAAGTTCTCCCAAACTGCAATATTTTGAGGTTGTAGTTCTCAAATTGACCAGTTGGTGTCCTCCTTTCCACATTTCCACGTCCACAACCGTTTCAGCAGACAGACTGAACCGTCTCGCTTTGGTCATTTGATTGTTCTGTATAAGTCACATGCTCTACAGCGCCGACCTCTAACCTCACGTAAACTGTGGCCGTTGCTACAGGTTTCCAGATGTGTCTAATTGGGATGTAAATTCATCTTTCATTGCCACATTGACCGGTTTTGATATTTAAATATCTCCTTTTGTCTTTTTTCCTACAGCTGATGAGAGTTGAGTGCCGGCAAGTTGAGTGCTGTCCATCCAAAAGGCTTTCTCCTCCCCGCCCTTCCAAACCTTTCCCCCCCCCCTTTGTACCGGCAATCCCATACCAGAGTGTTCACACCTCGACTTCATTCATTGCTGAAAACGCTCACAAGCAGAGCTGCAGAGGTCAACAGCTCCCCCTCTAACCAAGATGATCACCTCGGAGCTTTCTGTCCTACAGTAAGAGAAATGCCATGAAAATTATTTTTACATTTTTTTAGATCTCCAAACACGTGAAGTTTTGTGTTTTGAAATTAAAAAGAAAAAAAAGGGTTTGCGGTCTTGTTTTTATTTGTAACGGGAGACCTGTTTGTGTGTTCAGAATTAGATTTTCTGAAGATGTCGAATACGAAAATGTGGTGTTTTTCTCTTTAAGGGACTCCTCTAATGAGTCTGGGGCAACGGATACCGTGAGCTTAAGCATGAACATGACTGAGATGGAAGACCCAGAGATTAAAGGCAAGAAGAAGAGAGGAAGGCCTGGAAAACAGACGCAGGTAGAAGTTTTTGCCTTGGCGCTAAGAAACAGGATCTGTACGAGAAATGACGAGAGTGGTCTTTAGCATGTGTGCACACATCTTTTTGTCCCCCACCCTATCCTCTTTTTTTTCTTTTTCTTTTTTTAATGAGTGTTTTTCTTTCTTTGTTGCTGATGTTTTGCTCTCTGCAGACGGCCAATAAGAAGCCCCGGAAGTCTCAGACAGACAAGACACTGAGCATGAACAGAGGGAGGGGGAAAGCAAACGGCGTGACTCAACAGAACGGAAACGGAGGGGAGCCCGTCACCCTGTTTGAAGTCGTCAAACTGGGAAAGAGTGCAATGCAGGTGATCTTTTCCTACTTTTTCTTTTTATCAACAACTTATCTTAGGATTTTACAGTCTCTCAGTATGGAATTAGCTTCTTGTGCTTTACAGACTTTACAGTCTTTCTCTTGTTCCACAGTCCTAAATTTGTGTTCATCCATCAGTCAAACATCTTGTTTTCCTTTGGCTTCATTCATCTATCCCTCTATCTGATCATCCTGCATTCATGTTTTCTTTTGTCTGTCCATTGTCCACCCATCCTGCATCCCTCTACCTATTTATTTTTCAATCCATCATCCATTTGCTCCTCCATTCATATATTAGTCTGCCACCCCATATTTCATCCATCCATCTGTAAAACTGGCCATACTTCCATGCTCTTTCAGCAAAGATTCAAAGTATAACCGCTACAGAAATATCAGTCATAAATTCCTATTTTATGTTTGCAGCTCTACAGTGATTCTTCTTTTAAAAGTTTCTGATTTCACTAAACACAACCAAGTTATAATCCGTTAAAGAAACATTTATAGTGTCCTTAATCCATTGCACAGTTTTTGGCTGTATATTCTGTTGTAAAATGTTTTTTGTTGCAAACTGCAATATGTGACATAACCATATTTTTTTATTATTACTTGTCAAAAGCTTATTTTGTACAGAATGTGAAAATGTGTCTATTTTTTATGTCTCTGCAGTCTGTGGTTGATGAGTGGATTGAAGCATACAAGCAGGACAGAGACTTGGCTCTGCTGGACCTCATCAACTTTTTCATCCAGTGCTCGGGTTGCAAAGGTGCGACTTCTATTTTGTGTTTTAATCTTTATGAAGATTTCACAAGCTGCATTTCCAATTTAGCTTCACTTTTTACATCATCTCTCTTCTCACCTGACTGGAGCAAGAAATGAGAATGTGTCCCATGCTGTTGTGATTGCAGGCACTGTAAGGATAGAGATGTTCAGGAACATGCAGAATGCGGAGATCATCCGCAAGATGACAGAGGAGTTTGATGAGGTACCGGTGTTTTTTTTTTTTTTTTTTTCTCCAGAAAAACCGTGTGATGCATAATTGTCTAAAACAATACAAGTATTTGAAATGGATTAAACATTTAATTCAGTAGTACAAAATATAAGTCCAGCTGTTAAAATCTCTCGCCTTGTGCAAACAGGACAGCGGGGATTATCCTCTAACTATGCCCGGCCCTATGTGGAAAAAGTTTCGCTACAACTTCTGCGAGTTCATCGGCGTTTTGATCCGCCAGTGTCAGTACAGCATCATCTACGACGAGTACATGATGGATACGGTCATTTCGCTCCTCACTGGACTGTCGGACTCCCAAGTGCGAGCCTTCAGACACACGTCCACGCTAGCAGGTATTCGCCGAGGATATTAGATAAAGGATTTTGATCGACAACGGTGTTGAATATTTAACGTAACATACGTTGTCTCTGTGTAGCAATGAAGCTGATGACGGCGCTAGTCAATGTTGCATTGAACCTGAGCATCCATCAGGACAACACTCAGAGACAATACGAGGCAGAGAGGAACAAGATAGCCGGCAAACGAGCCAATGAGAAGCTGGAGCTGCTGCTACAGAAGAGGAAGGAGGTCGGTCGATGCTAAATCTGCCGTCTCGCCTATTTTCCTCTGTGTCAAGTTTATTGGTGTAGTGCATTAACTAAAACAAGGCAGCTCAAAGTGCTTTACATCATAAAAACATCAGTCACTAATTATGAAATAAGCAATGTAATTTACATTTTGCCATATGTCATTAGCTGGTGAGCCTTTAGTCACGATTTAAAGGAACTCAGTGTATCAGCATCTTTACAGTTTTCTGGCAGTAGCAATTTGTAGTGCATGAGAAGGTAAATACTGCTCCTCCATGTTCACTTGCATGAACAAATGTTGCCCAAGATTCATTGTAAATATTTCAGAATTTTCCAACAAAATCTCACGTTTTTGCTGTCAAGACGGAGGAGGTGGATCGAGTCGTTTCTGCCGACATTATCCCTGAATCAATTGTGAAACTAAATTCTAAGTAAATGGAAGCAACAAAATAGAAGCAGCTTAAAAGGTGCAGAAGGCAGTTTGTGGATTTGAGCCCAGGACTCTTCACATGGTTCCGACACAGTCTTGAAGAATATGGAATTCGATTTATGTATTTTTCAGGCTTGTGATAGTATAGAAAGTGGGGAGGAAATGTATTTTCTGAGCTTACTTGTGTTCCTGTTGTCTAAGTGTTGCACCCACTCATTAATTTATTGTCCAGCTTATCCATCTGTCCGTCCATCTGATAAAAAAGATGTAAAACAACTTTCACCTTGTGTTAATTTCTTTAGAAGCAAAGTATGATAAGTTGCTTGAAAAATCAATTTTTTGTCTTTTTGCCTTTTTCCACAGAAGGAAATACAACACTGTGTAAAGGAATAATGCTGAATGTGACCTTTGTGTATTTTTGTGTTTAGCTTCAGGAAAATCAAGATGAAATAGAAAATATGATGAACTCCATCTTTAAAGGCATCTTTGTGCATCGCTACAGGTAAACATTCATCTTATCGCCTTTCTAATTCATCTGATATTTTATAGAAGATTTTTACATAACTATTGTTTTTCATTGTAACCGGGGTATTGTCTGCATTACTCAGGGATGCTATCGCTGAGATTCGAGCCATTTGCATCGAGGAGATCGGCGTGTGGATGAAGATGTACAGCGATGCGTTTCTCAATGACAGCTACCTAAAATATGTTGGCTGGACACTACATGACCGGGTGAGCACTCTGCCGCACGACCACTTTTTTATAGAGGTTCCAGTGAGATTTACACAACGGCAGGAGAGGCGGGGGTTTAATCCGTATTTCTATCTGCTTTGTTTTCAGCAAGGAGAAGTGCGTCTGAAGTGCCTGAAGGCTCTGCAGAACCTTTACACAAACAGAGATCTATTCCCCAAGCTAGAGCTCTTCACCAACCGCTTCAAGGTAATAGAATCAGAACCGCTTTCATGGCATGCAGCAGCCCAGCCGATTTTAATTCAGTTCTTCTGCAATTTCTCCCCTGCCTAAAATGCGCCTGTGTCGGCAGGACCGGATTGTATCGATGACACTGGATAAGGAGTATGACGTGGCTGTAGAGGCCATTAGGCTGGTCACTCTCATTCTGCAGTGAGTAGTTTGGTGTCTTTCAACATGCCAGCTCTTCCGGTAGTTTGCAAAGTTATTCAATCCCCTTAAGTAACAAAATGTCAAAAAGTGGTTTTTACAACCACAAACTTTGATGTGGTTCATTGCGATTTTATTCTTTAGTCGAACATAAAGTAGTACATAGTTTTAAAGTGGACAGAACATACATGGTTTTAATTTCCTTTCAGGACTGAAATTATTTGTTTTGATGGCCATGTTGAGTCAGGAAATACATACAGCACAGAGAAAACAAAGCAACACAATATAAAGTTGTTACTCTACCTATTGTCTAAATATAAGAGCAGATTATTGATGCTGTTGAGGAAAGAAAGAAAACAGGTAGAAGTTTCATTTACAAAACAAAAACATGGAAGAAGGTTGTTGAGATGAGATGGGTGTTGTGAAGATGGATGGAGTTACAAACAAGGCAAACCCCTAGAAAGAACTGAACACACACAATCCTAGAAGAACACATTGATGTTTCTAGTTGTAATGTGATCAAATTTGACAAGTGTCAATGAGTTAGTTTAAATCTTGGATATCTTTTTGGATGAGTTGCTCACCCAAAACATGGTTTTTTTTTTTAAGCTTCTTCTGCTGTTGTTTGCTTCAGGGGCAGTGAAGACGCTTTGTCAAACGAGGACTGCGAGAACGTCTACCACCTGGTTTACTCTGCTCACCGACCCGTCGCCGTCGCCGCAGGAGAGTTCCTTCACAGAAAGTAAGTCCAACCCTGCCGCACTCGTGCTTAAGCTTAACTTTGACCTATTACCAAACGGCTCTCTCTTCTTTTACCTTCCACCTCAAACTCTTCTTTCGTCCAACGTCAGGTTGTTCAGTCGCCACGACCCGCAGGCTGAAGAAGCTCTGGCTAAGCGGAGAGGGAGGAGCAGTCCCAATGGGAATCTCATCCGGATGCTGGTGCTCTTCTTCTTGGAGAGCGAGGTGAGACGCAGCTCAAGTTTAGAAGACAGAGTTTCCGCCTCATAAATGACCAATCCACAGCATGTTTGCTAGCTTAGTTTTTTTTTTTTTTTTGCTAGATACCTGTAAACCTAGATTACTGCAGTCACCAGGCGATTCCAAAAAAGAAATCTGTTTTAGCAGCGTGTTTCCCCTAATGCCTTTAAAGCCCGTCTCTGTCAATATTCAACGTGCCCTTTGTGTCCAGCTTCATGAGCACGCAGCGTACCTGGTTGACTCGCTGTGGGAAAGTTCTCAGGAGCTGCTGAAAGACTGGGAATGCATGACTGAACTTCTGCTGGAGGAGCCCGTTCAGGGAGAAGAGAGTAAGGCCAGCTCTTTGAGCCTCTGTTCTTGTTCTCTGTGGATGCCTGTGAAATGCCTCCGAGCTGCTTCACATCAAGCACATCGCAGCTTGAGAAGCAGCAGGAAGAGCAGTGATGTAACAGAAACCCGTTTCATGAAACTCTAGCTCTCAAAGTCTCTTTGTCTCTGACTTTTGCTGATAATTGTCTCCGTGTTAGTCTTATTTTTTTCTCACTGACAGTTTTTGTTTTTGGCTCTTTGTCTGCAGTGTTGTCAGACAGACAGGAGAGTGCGTTGATAGAGCTGACTGTGTGCACCATCCGACAGGCGGCCGAGGCACACCCACCTGTTGGCAGAGGCACTGGCAAACGAGTGGGTTACCTAAAAAAAAACAATACTTATTTATGCATGTGATCTTTTTTCCTTTTTTTATCTTTTCAGTTATATGCAGGATTTTAGTTTGCAATGTTTCTATACTTTATTATTTCTGTAAAAGGCTGACATCGCTGTACCATCAATAGGTAACAACAGGCAGCACACAGGAGGAAAATAATGATTAATTAGATTTGTGTGCTTAATTGTCTTGATAACGAGGAAAAATGTGGTCTAATGGAGTTGTACCTTTGTCAGCATGCAAAAAAGTAGACTGTGGTGACGCGTCTTTGTGCCACAAAGTATAAATCAGATTTTTTGTGTTGATTTTGTTTTATAATATATTTACCACCAATGACAAAAAAAAGAAATCACTTTTCAGTCAAATTCATCTATTTAAATTACTCCAGAAATCACTGAAATTTCACTTTTTGTTGCTTTTAGGATGAAAATTAAAAATGCGACCAGTTAATTAAGAGAAAATAAAAGTTTTTGCAGCCTCAAGTATTTTGGAGTTTTTTTCTTTCCAGGTACTGACAGCGAAAGAGAGGAAGACCCAAATAGACGACAAGAACAAACTCACTGAACACTTCATCATGGCCCTTCCAATGCTGTTATCCAAGGTAAGCTTTCACAGCAGCCAGTGACTAATGACTCGGATTAATCTGTTTGTCACATGAATTGCTCCTATACACCAGTTAATCCGTCAGTATAGTCCTCTGGAACCCCCCATAAATTAATCCACCAACTGTCAAAGCATGAGGTGATAGAGGTGTTTTTTATTTACTTTCTAAAAAGTTCAAACTCTTTTCTCCGTGTCCTCCCCCTCTCAGTACCAGGCAGACGCGGAGAAAGTGGCCAACCTGCTGCAGATCCCTCAGTTCTTTGACCTGGACGTTTACAGCGCCGGGCGCATGGAGAAGCACCTGGACGCCCTGCTGAAGCAGATCCGGTTGGTGGTGGAGAAACACATCGAGACGGACGTCCTGGAGGCCTGCAGCAAAACCTACAGCATCCTCTGCTCCGAGGAGTACACCATCATGAACCGCGTGGACATCGCCCGCTCGCAGCTCATCGACGAGATGACCGACCGCTTTGCGCACTCTGTGGAAGAGCTGCTGCAGGAGGTACGAGTAGCGACCCGACTGTCGTCTTTGCGTTCTCCGTAAAACGGAGGAACGCCTCGAAAGCCAAGGATGTTTTTTGTTGAAATACTACTGCCAGATTCTGGCAAGAAAATGCGTGGTGTAATGTGTAAAGTATGTCAAGTGAAACTATTTCCACAAAGACGATGGTAGATTCGGTGTTAGTAATAGGGTTTTTAAAAAAAGAAAAAAAAAGTTTCTTTCCTTAAAAATGTAGATTCTTAACTGATTTCTAAGAAGCTGGCAGCATTTAAAACTCCAGCATTTTCAAACAGGGTTCCTACAGATTCTGGAAAACGAATTTTATTTTATTTTTAAAATCTGGATAAGAAAGGAAAAAAATTCAAATTTAGTGAAAGAGAAAAAATAGATTTTGGGCCTCTAGATTATTTTGTCCTTAGGTTTAAAAGTGAACTATAGTTTCTTGGACATCAGTTTAAATGCAAAGCAAAGGTTTAAAATCCAGTTTTTCTTGGTGGGAGTTTTATAAAATGAAGTTAAAAACTGCGATTCAAATCAGCTGTTTTTAACATAATTCACTCCGGATTATCAGACTGATCTAAGATTCAGTACCAGTGTCCAAAAAAAGGGAAATATTCCTGCACATAAGAAACGTGAGCAAGATGGTGAATTTAAAGACGGAAAACTTGTACGACTAAACAGGAAGACTTCGATCTGATGAATCCAATCATCATTACATCCGCTGAAACTTTCTGTCTTTCGTAAGGTTTTTTTTTTTTTCAGTCAGGTGTAGTAACACGTATTTGTTGTCACGCAGGGCGAAGAAGCTGACGACGACGACATCTACAACGTTCTGTCAACTCTGAAACGACTCACGGCTTTCCACAAGTAAGACCTACACACATTTATCTAATTGAAACCGAGAAGGATTTTACGACTGGATCGGATTGAGATCGGATGAAAGCTCTGCGGCGCGCCACAAAAATCGATGACCTCTTTGACATCTGCTGTTGTTATTCCCTCTCAGCGCTCACGATCTGACAAGGTGGGATTTGTTCGGGAATTGCTACCGGCTGCTGAAGGCGGGCATCGAGCAGGGCTCCATGCCGGAGCAGATAGCCGTGCAGGCCCTGCAGTGCTCTCACTACTCCATCCTGTGGCAGCTGGTGAAGATCACCGAGGGGATTCCCAGCAAGGTGCTCAACTCGCCTCGGAAAGCCTTTTCCACTCTCTGTGCTCAAGATGTCAGCTTTATGTTTCGTCACAGACTCAGAGTTTATACGTGTACGAATCAAAAGATCATTCGCGTTTTGGTCATCGATTGCTCTGTGTTGATTCAGACGTCGGCCTTTCATTACGTCGGTCGTGTTGTTGAAGGAAAGCAGGAAGTTGCCTGAAGAGCTCTCAGCGTTGTATTGATTCCTGTTAAAGCGCTTAGTATTGCTCACACTTTTCAAAACGGTGTCCGTCTCTCCTGCACGCAGGACGACCTCTTGGCTCTCAGGAGAGTGGTGAAGTCTTTTCTCGCCGTCTGCCAGCAGTGTCTCTCCAACGTCAACACGCCGGTTAAGGAGCAGGTGGGTGAAAGCGCTCCCGACGCGTCCGGCCTCGTTCGTCCCGTTTCGGTTTGACTCGAGGCAGATTTTTTTTTCCGCCTCTCGTTCAGGCGTTCATGCTCCTCTGCGACCTGCTGATGATCTTCAGCCACCAGCTGATCACCGGGGGCAGGGAGGGCCTCCAGCCGCTGGTGTTCAACCCAGACGGGACCCTGCAAAGCGAGCTGCTAAACTTTGTCCTGGATCACGTCTTTATCGACCAGGACGACGAGAACCAGAGCATGGGTGAGGCTGCGTGTGTGAGAAACCGGGGGTCTCGTCTCTTGGCGTTTCTGCTAATCTGTTCCCTCCACACCCCCCACACCCCCCCCCACCCCACATCTGTTTTCGTGTACGAAGAGGGAGACGAGGAGGACGAGGCCAATAAGATCGAGGCGCTCCATAAGAGGAGGAATTTGCTCGCTGCTTTCTGCAAACTCATCATCTACGATATCGTAGACATGCCTGCCGCCGCCGACATCTTTAAACACTACATGAAGGTGTGTTGAGCTGCTAAAATGGATCATCTATTGTTTTGATAATTGATCTTTCGGACGATTAGCGGAATAATCGGATAAAAAACTGGGGGATTTTTGTAGATTTTTTTTTAAAAGCTTTTTAAGCAAAATTAGAAATGCATTCAGAGTTGGAAGTTTTTAAAATGAGAACACTGCAGACCTTTCTGATTGTTAAACAGGAAAAAGAAGTGAATTTCTCATTTTTGCACGAAAAAAGAACTCGCAGTTTCTCTTTATTGCATATGTGTTTTACTAAATTGTCCCTTTTTTTCCTCATGTTTCTGTCCGTTTCCTCTCTGCGCCTCAGTACTACAACGATTACGGAGACATCATCAAGGAAACTCTCAGCAAGACGAGACAGACGGATAAGATTCTCTGCGCTAAGACACTCATACTCAGTCTGCAGCAGGTGAGGCGGCGCCGCCGTATCTGCTACCAGATTTCCAGCCGTCCTCTTGTGCCCACCCACAAACCCGGTCGTTCTCCTCCGTGCCGCAGCTGTTCAACGAGCTCCTGCAGGATCAAGGTCCCAATCTGGATCGGACGTCGTCTCACGTGAGCGGCATCAAGGAGCTGGCCCGCCGCTTTGCTCTGACCTTCGGCCTGGACCAGATCAAGACCAGAGAGGCTGTGGCGACGCTACATAAGTATGATTCTGGCTGCCTTGTGGCTCCGTCTCTTTGTTTCTGCTGACTGCTAACGTTTCTCACTCTCTGCTCATGTCAGGGATGGAATAGAGTTTGCATTTAAGTATCAGAATGCTCGAGGATCAGAGTTTCCACCCATCAATCTGGCCTTCCTGGAGGTCCTGAGTGAATTCTCCTCCAAGCTGATACGACAAGACAAGAAGACAGTGTAAGTTTCCCCCCCCTTTTTTTTTTTTTTTTCAATAAATTCAATAAATCTTTGGCTAAATTAAAGTCCTAAAACTTAATTTGTCAAATGACGCCCTTTCCTCAGGCACTCCTACCTGGAAAAGTTCATGTCCGAGACGATGTCGGAGCGTCGGGAGGACGTGTGGCTGCCGCTGATCTCCTACAGGAACAGCCTGCTGACGGGCGGCGACGAGGACCACATGTCCATCACGTCGGGCTCCAGCAACAAGACCGGCTCGGTGCGCAGCAAGAAGGGACGGCCGCCGCTGCACAAGAAGCGCATCGAGGGTGAGCCCCCGTTAGACGGGGGGGACGACTCTTCTGCCGAAGCGGCAAGACGCTCGTCCTCAACGTCGAACCGTGTGCTTTCCTCGCTTTTCAGAGGAGAGCAGCGTGGAGGGATCGTGGATGATGAGAAACGACACGCTCCAGACGCCGAGCGCGCTCCAGACTCCCCAGCTCACCTCCACCGTCCTCAGAGAGAACAGACCCGCAGAACACATGCCTGATCCGGACTCGGAACCGGGATCGGAGAACGACTACGTCCACAAGTGCGCTCGTTTTCAGAGTTTCCACGCAGAATGTAGAGAGCAGCGAAACGTTACTTGTTCACAAGATCGGGCTTCTTTGTTGTTTTTACGATTCAGTTTTTATTTTAATAATGTGGAGTATGGCTGAAACGATTCATCGGATTAAGTAATTTGGTAATTGATTAATCGTTAGCTGGATTTTTAAACATACTGAGAGTAGAAATTAAGCCCAAACTGTAGAAAATATATATACATTTTGCATTTAAAATAAAAAAAGCTTTATCTGTAAATACATTCTACCCAAAGTAGCATTTTTAGCCTCAAACGTTTAAAACTATGTAAAAATTAAAAATTAATTACTCTTTTAGTACCTTTTGCTGTCCAATCATCTCAGTTAATTTAAAAGAAATAATCAACAATCAGCCTTGCACTCTATCGACATTAAGTCAAGTAGAAAGAACTGAGCTTTTCGCATTTTGATGTTGTTTGGTTTTAATTGATTAATCGTCAGAATAGCCATTAGGCCTATCAATAACTAAAATAATTCCGTTTCCATCCTCCAGTCCTCAGATTCAGATGTCGTGGCTCGGCCAGCAGAAGATGGAGGAGGTGAACAGAAAAGACCGAACGAGCATGAACTACATCAAGTCGCGCAGCAATCAGGGCGTCCGGCAGACTGTGTAAGCTTGCGTTCAGCTTCTATGCTAAACTCAAACCAGCGTTCGTTCCTGTTGTAAGCGGCGTTTTCTCCTCCAGCCGCGGGCTGATGGAGGACGACGCAGAGCCCATCTTCGAAGACGTGATGATGTCGTCGCGGGGCCAGCTGGAGGACATGAACGAGGAGTTTGAAGACACCATGGTGATCGACCTGGTCAGTAAACGCAGCCCGTCCCGTTTTGTCGAGGTTTAAGTTCTGAAGGATTCATCCGTAAGCAGGTCGCTGTGACTAAATGTGGGATTTGAATCGCAAATGTATCGTATTATAGGATGTTATTGGTGTTGCTGTATAACTTTTAAACTATTTCCAAGGGAAGAACTCATTTTACTATCCTGCAATGATGTATGTCTTTTTTTTTCCTTCACAGCCGCCTTCAAGGAACAGACGTGAAAGAGCAGAATTAAGACCGGACTTCTTTGACTCTGCAGCAATGATAGAAGATGAGTCGGTACGGTTTGTTTTAACAATAAATACTAAAATAACTTGTGCATTTAACGTTTACCATTGTGAAAGGTAACGGTGATTTCTTTTTTTAGGTGAAATTAGCTAAGAAGCTAATGTTAGCTTAAATGCTAGTATTATCATATCTTCTTCAATTAGCATGAATGCTAAATTTAATACCAATATTGACCTTCTTTGCTGAAGTTGGTCAGTATCTCAGCATTTTGTTTTAAAAAGGTCTTTGACACATGAAGTTACACGTTGCTTCTGATTTCTATGATGCGTATTTTAACAACATGTAGGGAAATATATCGTAAATTCTTTTTTCATTACTTTGAAAGCTACAGGTGTTAGTAATCGCTGCAAATTATTCTGTTTTACGTTTACATTTATTATTTACTGTTGGCGTAATGACGAAAAAAAAATGCATAGATAGTTGAAAAAATGTAACTGTCAATAAATGGAACAAATATAAGAACAGTAACTTTATCAAATTATTTTTGAGGTAATCTTGATATTTTATACTTTTTTTAAAAAATTTTATCTCTGTCCATATTTCCAGGGATTCAGCATGCCCATGTTCTGATCTGGAAACGTTAAACATCACGAGTTCAGCATTGTAACGAGGAGTAAACTGAAAAAGAGGGTGGTGGTCTGGGCCGGCTAACCCTGCACCACCTCACAATCAAACTCTTTACGAAGAAGAACATACTGTGTTAAAGTGTTAAAGTACGCCTACGTTTCTCCGAGACATGATGGAAGGATGTTCGTCTAGCGGGTCGGCACCGACCGGAACCAGCCTGGAAGAGAGGATCCACTGTGTTCCCGGATCGGAGGTTCCCGCAGCCAGAATTATTCAAGAACTTCGTCCCATTCGTGTTCTTCCTCCTCTTCCTCCGCAGCCTGTCGGTTTAGCTCTCGTTAGTGGTTGTCCCGATGGTGCTCTGGCTTTTAAACCCAGTTTTTACAGTTCCTGTTAACAGCGATGCACAGATTTTAGCTCATGGTCACAGAGCGCCATGGTTCTCTGTACAGCTCCCCTCCCAAAAACCTTCCTTCCTTCCTCCTTTCCTTCCTTCCTTCCTTCTTTTGGTGTTGCACTCCAATCCTTCTGGTCGAATCAAACATGAACAGGATGTCCCTACTAAATGTTCCACTTCTTTGCTGTCCCCCTGCTGTCTGCTCGCCATCTCTTGTATGTGGTGTTTGACGTGTGTGTGAAGTGTATCGGTGGCGGCGGCGGCCGAGGAGCGACACACCTAGACAAGAGATCCACAGCTCTCAGCTGACCCAGAGGAGGTTTAGGCGCCGACCAGGCATAATCGAGGCTTGTTCGACTCTGAGGGGCAAAGAAAATCCCCCCCTGCTGTCTCACACTCTCTAGATAACAGCTTTTTAAAGTTAAAAACGTTTTAAAAAAAAATATTATAAACATATTTTCAACTCTGTAGCTTTAGTACTAAAGTTTTAAATCAAGTGTGTTTTTGTCTGTACAGTTTTGGTTGTTTTTTTGTTTTTTTCTTCTCTTGAATACGTATCATGTTTGTTGCCAAATTGTGGCCTACATACTTAAAGTATATTCCATCCCTCCCTCCCCTCACCTCTTAAGGCGGTTACCATAGATACCAACTTCTAGGCGCTGTATCGTCCGATTGTAATATCCGTGCCGTTCCATCATCCAACAGGTCAAAAACGAGCCGCTTACATTTTTTGCACCCGTATTCAGTGTTAATGGATCCAAGAAGTTCTAGATTTTGTTGTTGATCATTGTTCATATCCAGTGCAGTGATGGATCTTTGTCTGGCAGATGTGTTTGAATGTGTTCTGAATGTTCTCAGCCATGCCTTTTTCCTCATCCCTCTTTTGGGTCAACAATCACTTTTCAACCTTCCCTTTCGCTGTAAATATCAGAGATGACCGGATCTTTTTTCTGCTATTGCAGTCGACATCAGTCACCCTAACATACTCTAAAAAGCCTGTTTTTTTTTTTTTCCTGTGATCTTAAATTCTTTTTAATAAAATAAAATCTGTAATCAATTTATGAATGAATGTGTTTCTCTTGTTTAGTGGTTGTTGTTTTTTTATTGCCTCCATGTCTGAAGAGCAAGGTTTTACATTTTTATGTGCCGATGCAATGCCCCAGTTTTACCAGCAGGTTAGAAGGAGTACTTCTGAAATGAGGCACATTTTGAACTGCCAGGTATTAATACAACATGTCGACACGTCCTTAAGATTCATATCTAAAATTAATTCCTGAAATGTAATTTATTTTGCTTGAAATAAAAAGAAATGACGCGTTGAATAAGTTTATTACAGGGTTTTTTTTAAATATATATTTGTTTATTAGGAGATCATACATTCATTATTACATACATTTTGCAAAATTTACATGACTTCTCCGATTTTCTTTTATCTTCCCCCCATAGTGAACATAAATCACCATACCGACATAACAAAAACGAGACAAGATATGTAGATACATAAAAAGAACACATTAACAAATCAAAAAAAAAGGGTGGAGGGTGGGACAGAGGGGCAGGACGGCATTGAAAAGCTAAAAGGCAACAATATTTCACCTATTCTGTACATTTTGGTCACATGATGACGCAATGAGTCAGTCACATCAGTCTAAGCGTTTATAAGGGCAGAGATTTTATGTATGTCACAAAAGGTGCCCATTTGTGAGTAAATTTTACTGAACTACCTTTCACTGTTAATAAAAAAAAATTCAATTTTCAAGCATGATCCTACCGTATTAAGCCATTGTAAAGTAGATGGAGGTGCAGGAGATTCCCAGCAGAGCAAAATGCAGCGCCTGGCAAGGAGAGAGCAGAAAGCCAAGACCTCCCCTTGTATGGAGGACTCCAAAAATGGCAATTAGTGGATCGTTCTGGATTTGGATTCCAAAAGCCCCGGAAAGTATGGAAAAGACATATTTCCAAAATTTTTGTAAGCTCGGGCAAAAAAAAAAACATATGACTTAAGTTGCAAGGTGAGGTCTGGCATCTGTAAAGTATCAATAAATTGAATTAAAAATCATTTTTATATATTTTCCAACTCCATTGAAATTTGTCCTTATTTTTTGTCAACACCGTCAGAAATGAAAAGAATGTAAAAAAAAAATCAGGCATTATTGGGGGCAGCAGAACTTCTGAGGACCCCATGACCGCTTCCTTTCTCTTCCTTTGCTAAGAGGATTAGTTAGCTCTGGTTAGCTTATGTTATTCTTTAGTTTTTTCTTCTTTTTATTCCTAAGTTTTTTGTCACAACCATGATGTGTCAACACCGTAACTGACATTTTACGAAACTTTGATAAGATTTTGTGAAATAAATGCTTAATTTTGGTAAAATGTAAAGATTTCATGGATCTGATGAGCTACAATATGGCCTCCTTCAGAATAACATCATATAAATTGAGGTAGTTTGGCTTTTTGTCACCTCCGTCAGATGTCAACTCCATCAGAGTTTTTGTGACTCTTTCAGTGAAATTGTTGTCAAATATCACTTAAATGTGGAGTTAATTCATTTTAATGTATTTTTACATAAATTGCATTACTTCACATGTACCAAGTTTTTCATTTTACTCACTAGTTTGTCACACAACCTTCAGTTGTGTGTCAACTCCGTCATGCAGTGTCAACTCCGTCAGATAAATTTTTATGTTTTTTTTGTTTTAAATAATAATTATTTTGTTTCTTGAGAAATATTTGTCTGCAAAATGAGTAAAAATATCACTAGTAGGGTCATTAAAAATTATTTTTGATGTATTTTTGTCAGATGGTGATGACAATGTTCTAGGTCAAGTCGATTAAAAATGTATTTTTTAAAAAAAAATGTTGCAACTGGGAGCCTGTACCTCAGCATCTTTACATTTCCAAAACATTATTTGACATAAAAAACATAAATTTGAGAAATAACAAAAAAAATATGGGAAAATTAAAACCCATTTTGTCCCTATTTTCAAGAATCACCGATATACTAAATAATATGTCCATCTTACTTGTGACATGTTGTCTGTGGAGCCTCACATCAATAATCCATAGATCCGAACAACAGTATCCCTCAATGCTGAGGCATCTTCTGTTGTTTTGATTGAGCAAAGTAGGAGGGACTACCGCTCCAAGATGGCCGCCATATTTCCTGCGTAGGAGCAGCCAATGCGGGGTCTGCTCTTATATTATGTCTATAGATGAGCCAGTCAACGACCCCCGACTATGTAGGACTGGGTTGTGGGTCCCGTTAAATGTTGTAAAGCCGTTTTAATAAAGTTGCTACAGGAGGAACTAAAAGGAAAATAATAAGGTTGGAAACGTGACCAAAATCACCGGCGTGCTGTGCAATGAGAGAAGTGAGAGGGAAACGCGGAAGCAAGAGGTCAGTCTCCGCCTACCGGTTTACCGCTGCGGATCTCGTTCTCTTCATGACAGTCCAGAGCTACCTCCCCCTTCTGGACTTTGATAACAGCACGTTAATTAATTAATTAGTTATGCTAGTATGTCTCTGTAAGTTGGAATAACATTCCAATTAGAATATCATTGAAATAAATAAATATACTATGTAAACCTATTGTAGCGTTTGCTGATTATGTTAATATTGATAGTTATGGTGTACGTTTATTAAAAACGCTAGAATGTTGCAAAAAAATAAAAAAATATTTAGACAAAAGATTTTATCATATACAGTACATGGTTGGGGTCAACCAATAATTTGCTACCAAACCCATTTAAAAGCACAAGGCATTTATTCAGCTGTAGCTTCAGGTTGAAGTCTTGTTGCTTCTATATTTCATAGTATTCTTTCCTCAAGTAATCCATCCATCCATCCATCCATCCATCCATCCATCCATCCATCTCATCCATCCATCCATCCATCCATCCATCCATCGCAGATTTCTTTGCAGTAGACAACATCGACAACTCGATGGCGTGACGCAAACGATATGGGCGGGTAGAGCTGCGTCATCATTTACTAGGATATGCAAATTTCTTTTATGACAATACAGGTTCAACCCTGGGCTATGACGTCAGTTTTTACTTGTATTCTACCCGTGGTAAGACAGTCCAGTTTTCCGGATTTTGGAGAGCGACCAGAGCTGTTTTAATAGCAAATTATTTTGAGAAGTAAAACTTGAAGAACTATTCATCTTTTGAACAATTTTCTTGTTTGCCAGGATTTACCTAGACATAGCAATGTCAAGAAATTTTAACACATTTCTGTGTGCTGCAGAAACAGAGGAAGAACCATCTGGACTGTACGTGTCAGAGAATTTGGATGAGCTTTACTTTCAACCGGAGTTTTGGGAACAACCAGAAAACCAGACACAAAATCAACTGAATCCAGGAGACTTTTTGTCTGTTGATACATATGGACTGTACGTGCCGGAGCATGAAATGTTCGAGACATTTACCTGGGAACCGAGATCTTGTGAAGAGTCTTTGATGGGAATAGCCCAAAGTGACCATTACAGAAACCATTACCTTCAATCACAGTTTGAACTTTTGACAGTGAACTCAGAGTATAACAGCAGTATCTACACTGAGCCAGAACAGATTTCCTCTTTTGAAGTTGAACTTGCCGAGCAAAGGCATTATATTCAGCAAAGCCAGGGATCTGAAATGCTGTATGTTTCAGATGAACTGTACAATTATGATTATGAAGACGATGATGAGTATGAAGATGCAGATTCAAACGAAGTTCTTAGCATGACATTTCCTTTAGAGTCTGATCAGCCTTGCCTACAGCACCCTAGTGACACCATGGAAGTCATTGTTTCTGAATACATGCCACAGGACATGACTTTTGCAACACAGAAAGAACTTGAGGATACTAACTCTGAGGACTTTGCTGTGTCTGAGGACCATGACCATCATGTGTGCACAACAAAAGAAGAAATAACTCATCTACTTTCCCCTCAACAAAAAAATGACGGTATTGAGGAGGAGTTGCTTAAGGAAAAACATGAAAAGGACTATTACATGAAACTATATGCTGAAGCGCTACCTGAGTTGTTGGAGTTGCGTGCAATGCGGGACAACTTTCTTTTGAAATCTGAAGAGACGGCAAAACCAGCCAATCCATGTATGATTGTAGAAGAGACCGAAGAAACTATTTCAAATGAAACCATTTCTTCCAAGACTGAGCATGAAGAGAACACATCTTACATGTTTATAGATCCTGACAACAAGGAGCTGGTTGTGCCTACTTTACAGGATTCTAGTGTTGCAGTGGAATCTACACAACTGCAGACCTCTGCTTCTGAAACTGAGGGATCTAGAGACACACGTTACACAAGCTTGGATTCTAATTCTCAGCACTCTGGTGTATCTTTGGACATCACATCTCTTGAATGTGATCAAGAGCAGATATCCACTTTGGACGGTGGCCCTCTGAAAGGAACACAAGATGCAGAACAAAGCAAAGAATCTCAAATTTTGTGTCAGCTAGAAGCAGAGAAAAACAAGGTACTTTCTCTCCATCAGAAAGTTTCCGCTCTTGAGACAGAGTTGTCTGACCAAAAGTGCTACTACTGTGATGAACTCCTGAAGCTGCGTGCGATACTAGAGAGCAATAATCAGAAATCTAAACACAAGACAGCTGTACCTGAAACTTCAATTTCATCTGAAAGTGATGGCAATGATTATGAAGATGGAACTATCACAGAAGGATGGAGATTTGCACATGAACTTGAATGTGAGGTTAAAAGCCTTACAGAACTGACTGAAACAATTAAGAAATTAGCAGAACCATGTGAAGCAAATCCAAAGGGCACATTTTCTTTAGAGACGGACCAAAACGTGCAGATCTCCACAGTATTGGATGCTGAGCATGAGAACCAGGATGTGTGTATAACAGAAGAAATAAATGAGTTACTTCCCATTATGCAAAAAATTGATTATCGTGAGGAGGATGTGCTGAAGGAAAAGGATGAACTGGATTATTACAAAAAACTATATAATGAAGAACATCATGAGCTGTTGGAGTTGCGTGCAAGGTGGGACAACTTCCTTTTGATATCTGAAGTGACGGCAAAAACAGCCAATACATGCATGATTGTAGAAGAGACCGAAGAAACTAGTTCAAATGAAACCATTTCTTCCAAGACTGAGCATGAAGAGAACACATCTTACATGTTTATAGATCCTGACAACAAGGAGCTGGTTGTGCCTACTTTACAGGATTCTAGTGTTGCAGTGGAATCTACACAACTGCAGACCTCTGCTTCTGAAACTGAGGGATCTAGAGACACACATTACACACGCTGGGATTCTAATTCTCAGCACTCTGGTGTATCTTTGGACATCACATCTCTTGAATGTGATCAAGAGCAGATATCCACTTTGGACGGTGGCCCTCTGAAAGGAACACAAGATGCAGAACAAAGCAAAGAATCTCAAATTTTGTGTCAGCTAGAAGCAGAGAAAAACAAGGTACTTTCTCTCCATCAGAAAGTTTCCGCTCTTGAGACAGAGTTGTCTGACCAAAAGTGCTACTACTGTGATGAACTCCTGAAGCTGCGTGCGATACTAGAGAGCAATAATCAGACATCTAAACACAAGACAGCTGTACCTGAAACTTCAATTTCATCTGAAAGTGATGGCAATGATTATGAAGATGGAACTATCACAGAAGGATGGAGATTTGCACATGAACTTGAATGTGAGGTTAAAAGCCTTACAGAACTGACTGAAACAATTAAGAAATTAGCAGAACCATGTGAAGCAAATCCAAAGGGCACATTTTCTTTAGAGACGGACCAAAACGTGCAGATCTCCACAGTATTGGATGCTGAGCATGAGAACCAGGATGTGTGTATAACAGAAGAAATAAATGAGTTACTTCCCATTGTACAAAAAAGTGATTATCGTGAGGAGGATGTGCTTAAGGAAAAGGATGAACTGGACTATTACAAAAAACTATATAATGAAGAACATCATGAGCTGTTGGAGTTGCGTGCAATGCGGGACAACTTTCTTTTGATATCTGAAGAGACAGCAAAACCAGCCAATACATGCATGATTGTAGAAGAGACCGAAGAAACTATTTCAAATGAAACCATTTCTTCCGAGACTGAGCATGAGGACAACACATCTTACATGTTTATAGATCCTGACAACAAGGAGCTGGTTGTGCCTACTTTACAGGATTCTAGTGGTGCAGTGGAATCTACACAACTGCAGACCTCTGCTTCTGAAACTGAGGGATCTAGAGACACACGTTACACACGCTGGGATTCTAATTCTCAGCACTCTGGCGTATCTTTGGACATCACATCTCTTGAATGTGATCAAGAGCAGATATCCACTTTGGACGGTGGCCCTCTGAAAGGAACACAAGATGCAGAACAAAGCAAAGAATCTCAAATTTTGTGTCAACAAGAAGCAGAGAAAAACAAGGTACTTTCTCTCCATCAGAAAGTTTCCGCTCTTGAGACAGAGTTGTCTGACCAAAAGTGCTACTACTGTGATGAACTCCTGAAGCTGCGTGCAATACTAGAGAGCAATAATCAGACATCTAAACACAAGACAGCTGTACCTGAAACTTCAATTTCATCTGAAAGTGATGGCAATGATTATGAAGATGGAACTATCACAGAAGGATGGAGATTTGCACATGAACTTGAATGTGAGGTTAAAAGCCTTACAGAACTCACTGAAACAATTAAAAAATTAGCAGAACCATGTGAAGCAAATCCAAAGGGCACATTTTCTTTAGAGATGGACCAAAACGTGCAGATCTCCACCGTATTGGATGCTGAGCATGAGAACCAGGATGTGTGTATAACAGAAGAAATAAATGAGTTACTTCCCATTATGCAAAAAATTGATTATCGTGAGGAGGATGTGCTTAAGGAAAAGGATGAACTGGACTATTACAAAAAACTATACAATGAAGAACATCATGAGCTGTTGGAGTTGCGTGCAAGGTGGGACAACTTCCTTTTGATATCTGAAGTGACGGCAAAAACAGCCATTACTGGCATAATTGTAGAAGAGACCGAAGAAACAATTTCAATTGAAACAATTTCTTCCAGGACTGAGAACATAGAGAACACATCTTGCACATTTTTAGTAACTGAAAAAGATGATCCCTATGTGCCTACTTTACATGATGCTACTGTTAGAGTGGAAACTCATGCACCACAACCTGCACAACTGGAGACCTCTGCTGCTACGACTGAGGAGTCTAGAGACACACATTATATACGCTTGGATACTAATTCAAAGAACTCTAGCAGATCTTTGGACATCCCAACTCCTGAATGTGATCAAGAACAGATATCCACTTTGGGTGGTGGCCCTCTGAAAGAAACACAAGATACAGAACAAAGCAAAGATTCTCAACGTTTGTGTCGACCACAAGCTGAAGAAAACATGCCATTTTCCCTTCACCAGAGAATTTCCAAACTTGATACAGAGTTATCTAGAGAAAGGGAAGAAAAGGACTACTACCACAAACTAGACAATGAATTGCAAGATGAGCTCCTGAAATTGCATGCAATACTAAACATGACATGTATGGTTGAAACTTCAAGTTCATCTGGAAGTCATGACAGTGATTATGTAAATGAAAATATCAAAGCTGCGAGGAGATCGGCAGATGAACTTGAATGTGAGGTTCAAAGCCTTTTAGAAGCCTTTTCAAGACTTTCATTGTTGGATGCTGAACAAGATGAGCATGATGTGCCTAATCAACAGCACCCTATTGACTCTAAGAAAATAAACAGGATCCACGAAATGGAGGACACCTCTTTTACAATACCAAAGAAATTTGAGGATACTAAATCTGAGTATCCTCAAATTACTATGTACGAGGAAGAGGAATCTATAATATCTATGGATGTTGAAGCTCCAGAATCTGACCAAGAACAGATTTCTACTTCAGAGGTTGATGTCAGACAAGATATGGAGGAAAGAAATGAAGAAGAAATCACCCAGCTGTCTTCAGAGCAACAGAGTGTTTGTGAAGAAATCTATTATTTAGCAAATAGCAATGCCCGCCATGATATAATAGAGCCTTCGACCTCATCTGCACAACCTGAGAACTGGGAATCAGCAGACAGTATATCTCTGGAAATCATATTCTCAGGAACTGAGGACGAAGACAGATTAGGACAAGATGTTGAAGTTCAGGAGAACATGCAGATCAGGCGGCAAAACACACCAGCACAACTTGGAGGTCACCGAGATGGAGAGACCGACCCTGATGAGGGTGCAGTGTCTTCTGCTTTTAGGCGTTTCTTTCCAAATGCATTGCGATCTTCAGCCTATTTCCTAAGAAATATATCAAAAACAGTCATTTTCTCCTTTGTGGGTGCATATATATTCCATGAATATATATACACGAGACCCAACTTTGCTGTGGGTAACTGTGTCTACTCAATATTGGAACCGTTCGTCACCTTTAAAAATGTATTACCAGTTCCTGTCTAATTTAACCTACAAAAAAGAAAGCCAATGCATTTCATTTGGATAAACTTACAAAAGACCCCAAAGAAACAGATTTTAAACAAGTACTATTGCCAAAAAAGAGAAAAGCAAACCAAAAGTTATTAATAAGAGAACATTGTGGATGCCAAAAAAGAGACAAGCAAACCAAAAGTTATTAATAAGAGAACATTGTGGATGCCAAAAAAGAGACAAGCAAACCAAAAGCTATTAATAAGAGAACATTGTGGATGTCAGCACCAGGAGGTCTTAGAGGTCACCCAGCTGGAGGGACCTGCCAGTAGGATCTGGAGGTCATCTGGGTGGCCGGATCCAGGGTCCTGGGTTGTAAAGGTTTTTCTCCATTAGACATCTGGGTCCTCCTGGTGGTTTTTCTCCATTAGGTAAAGTTAATTTGTCATGTCAAATGTGCATATCTGTCACAAAAGTGAGACAGACATGCCCTTAAGTGTTAATGTCCTGTACTGACTAGAATGTAGCACAACTTGAAGGTCTCTGGTTCTGGACAGGACCTTTACTTATTAAATTTGCAAGAACCGGTTTTTCTCCAGGCGCTCTGGTTTTTTCCCAAAAATCATTCACTTTGGTTAAGTGGTCCACTTTAGGGGGCGTTTGGTCGAAGGTAAACTTTACACCTTAAATGCACAACAATGCCAGTTTAGACTTTGAGCAACTTGGTAAAACTGTATTGTGTAACATTAAATCATGTTTGGCTGCAACTGTATCGATGGCAGCTCTTCTCCTTCTCCTCAGTGTCTGTTAGCTTCTTGGCGCAGCTCCGTTCTCCTGCTACTTTAGCTTCATCGCATCAGTTCAGCGATAAACCAGCTGATGACGTTGCTGTGATTCACTTTTTCTGGTATTTCTGTACATATGTTTTGGCAGTGATCATGTCAAAGCAGCAACTTATATTAAAAGGTGTTTTATTTCCGTTTTATTCTGGTTGCTGCCCGCTTCCATGGAAGGCTTACAGACAATCGCTCTTACATTCATGTAATTACTAAAATTGCGATACCCTCACTGTGTATCCCTCTGAAAAATGAACCCATTTAAATGTAAAGCAGTGCACAAGTAACCCAAAAAAGGGTGCTGTTGGTACCACCGCAATTCTGGCATGTTTGTCCTGTCGGGGACACCGTAGTGCAGGGGATTTTTGTGCGCGAACTGCTGTATTGCTTACCATAGACATAATATAAGAGTAGACGCCGCATTGGCTGCTCCAGCGCAGGAAATATGGCGGCCATCTTGGCGCGGTAGTCGCTCCTACTTTGCTCAATAAAAACAACAGAAGATGCCTCAGCACTGAGGGATATTGTTGTTCTGATACATGGATTATTGATGTGAGGCTCCACAGACAACATTTCACAAGTAAGATGGACATATTAATGTGTATATATTGTGATTGGAATATTACTTTACTGTATTTATGTCCACCGGCGTGATACCAGCTAATAAGATTATCTGACACAAGAGCTTATTTTAGAAATGAAACCATGTAACACATATTATAAAATGTATGTGTTATAACATTTACCAGCAAAGTTTACACAGGTGGTAAAAACTATTTATATGTAATTCTTTCTCTAGTAAGATACATCCTAAATCTTCTGTTTTTGTTTTAAAAGTTTCATAAAGACACGATGTGAGGAAGAAGAGGGAGAATCTATAAGAGAGACGGATTCACTGAAGCACGGATGAATCTCACATCGGATTCTGGACTCAATCTCTGAAGCTAGAACTCGTCGGCTGACAAAACATAAATGAATATATTATATATATATATATATATATATATATATATATATATATATATATATATATATATATATATATATATATATATATATATATATATATATATCTATATATATCCAGTATTAATCATAATTTATTTGTGCAATTATTAATCATAATTTATTTGTGTTTGTATAGTTATAGAAGTATGTATTATAATAATACATATTTCTACTATGGTAAACACACTGTAAGGAACATAGAGTGTTCAGGATAGTAAACACTCTAGCTGTGTCCGAATTCAGGGTCTGCATCCTTCGAAGGACGGATTTGTAGGCCAATTACGTCATAGCGTGGCGACAAGGACTATCCGAATTCAAAAACTCCTTCAAATGCGTCCTTCTTTTCCCCACATTTGAAGGATGGGTCCATACATAGACATAATATAAGGATAGACGTCTCATGCGCCCCTCTCGCCTATTGTCACTGACGAGATTTAGGGCGGCCATCTTGGAGCGGTAGACCACTCCACTCAGCCTTGTGTGTTTAGCAGGCAAAATTTTGCCTGCTAAACACATAAGGCTGAGTATCAGCGCATTTAATCGATCATAACACACTTTTTTGTTACTGGGAACTATATTAAAACATCTATCAAAGCTACATTTATAAATAATTGTATTATTTAAGTATGTTTTTAATACATAGTTCAGCATATTTAAATATGATTAGTGGCCATAACCATAGAATAGGAATGGAATATTCTGATATCGATGTATAATGAGCATATTACAAAGCACACAGCCGTTCATAATTTATTTAATAAATTATTTAGTAATATCAATACATATTTATATAACTATACAGACACAAATAAATAATGATGAATAATGGCACAAATAATAATTAATACTGAATAATACTGTACATATTAGATACATGTATATGTATAAAAAATAAATTATATATATATATATATATTATATATATATATATATATATATTATATATATATATATAAATATAATTTATTTATATAAAAATAAATTATATATATATATATATATATATATATATATATTATATATATATATATATAAATATTATATAAATATAATTTATTTTATACATATATATATAAAATAAATTATATATTTATTTTAGATATATATATATATATATAAAATAAATTATATATTTATTTTATATATAATTATATATATATATATAATAAATTATATATTTATTTTATATATAATTGTTTATATATATATAAAATAAGGCTGAGAGGGTGAGAAGGGAACACCGATATGAAGGCTAATCGAGATTCTGTAAATCTAAGGAAAATTAATTATTCTCTAACGCTGACTTAGATTATCTGACACAAGAGTCTATATTAGAAATGAAACAATGTAGCACATACTGTATTATAAAACGTATGTGTTATAATATTCACCAACAAAGTTTACACAGGTGGCAAAGACTATTATTATGTAATTCTTTCACTTCTAAGATACATCCCAAATCTTCAGATTTTGTTTTGAAAGTTTCATAAAGACACGATGTGAGGAAGAAGAGGGAGAATCTATAAAGAGAGACGGATTCAGTGCAGCAGGATGAATCTCTCATCGGATTTTGAACTGAATCTCTGAAGCTAGAACTCGTCGGCTCAAAAATAAATAAAATATATATTATATATATATTTTTTAACAATATTATGTCTATGGTTGAGGCTACCGCTAACTAGCTGCTAACCTACCCTTGCTAGTTAGCTCAGATACTTCTATTGCGGATATGCGGATAGGTTTATCATGTTCGTCCTCTCTACTGAATTACTTATATTGTCAGTCCTACGGTACATACATTCTGTACAATATAAAATACGCAATTTATGTCTTGATACCAAGGTCTTACATTTCATTCGTCTAGTAGTTTCACTAGAACGGTGTAGATTTGAGTTTGGCATGTATTTCGACACCACACCTCAATCCAACCATTTGAAAAGCTACTTGGAAAATAAAATCTCTGGTTATTCATGTTCATTCAATCATCTTGGAAAACAAGATTAGACAAAACATAATGAGAAAAATGAGATGCGGATACATTGAGGTGATTTATTTTACAGAGGGTGATGGAGAGAGAAGGCACAGTTTGGACTTTGGTGTCCTGAATGAAAGACATATACATTTTAAAGAAAAAACTAAATACAGTACACTGAAACCCTATATTTTTATAATTATTGAAAAAAAACAACAACTTTTTGTCCGGATAGTTTAGTTCGAAAACATACTTGATAACAGCCAATATGGCTACTGCTTGAGTGTTTGATTGTATTCCTTTTATCCAAAACTTGTGTATCACAAACTTCCTGATATCAGTCATATAGGTGGCACCAAACTGAATAACACTTGATTTATTTTTTGAAAGATGAATGAGGTGAAAAGAAACAGAATTTGGGATCTTGATTCTTTCAGTGGAGTGGTAAACGAATACGACTACCATCTGCTTGCCAGGCTTCCTGAGGAACCTCTGCAGTTCATCTGAGCACAGTAAAAACAGATGCTTTTTCCATCGCATTGCCGTGCAGCCGGGTTGGAAGTGTTTCACAGAGGAATGTTGGCGTGCTTCTTCCACGGATTGACCTGCTTCTTGCTGGCCAGCACTTCCAGGTCGCTGCAGATCTTCTTACGGGTGGTTGCGGGCTCGATGATGTCGTCAACAAAACCTGAAGAGATCGGAGTTCAGATGGAGGTGTTTGAGGTCTAAACACAACTAGCCAGCGGTAAAGACCGCGTCGCGTTTTGCAGACAGAAGATTTACCTCTGACGGCAGCTGGGAAGGGGTTGGCAAACTTGTCCACGTATTCGGCCTCGGCTTCGGCCTGGTTTTCCTTTCCTCTGAAGATGATCTGAACTGCGCCCTGTGTAAACAGAAAGCAGTGAGTGGGTCCAAGAAATACGTTGAAGACAAATGGACAGAGATGATGAATGTGTTTGCACCTTGGCACCCATGACGGCAACTTCGGCCGTTGGCCAAGCATAATTCACATCTCCTCTCAAGTGTTTGGAGCTCATTACATCATAGGCACCTCCGTAAGCCTGAAAGGGAGACAAAAACAATGCTGAGCCTAAAAATGGCAATTTGGATTATCAACTGCGCTGCTTTTATTTTCGTCACCCAGAACTATTCTGTAACAATTCTGTAAACACACACCTTCCTGGTGATGACAGTTATTTTTGGCACTGTGGCCTCTGCGTAGGCGTACAGCAGTTTGGCTCCGTGTCGGATGATGCCGCCATACTCCTGAGCGGTACCTGGTGGGAGTCATCGCCCACAAATTAAAGGGATGTCTGTACATTTGGATGCAAAACCGTCATTCGCCTCTCCTATAGGACTACGCAAACACATCTGGTTCACTCCCATTAATATAATTGTCCAGAATACCTGGCAGAAAACCTGGAACATCCACAAAAGTGATGATGGGAATGTTGAAGGCGTCACAGAAGCGAACGAAGCGGGCTCCTTTTACCGAGGAGTTGATGTCCAAACAACCTAATGAACAAATGAACAAGACAAATGCATCATAGACTGAAGGATCAAACTTTCAAATCAACTTTCAGCTTTTTCGCTTCAGTTTAGCTCACCAGAAGCTACTTTGGGCTGGTTTCCCACAATCCCCACGGTGCGGCCATTCATTCTGGCAAAACCCACCACGATGTTTTTGGCATAGTTGGGCATGATCTCAAAGAAGTCCCTCTCATCTGCGATCTGGGCAGATGTGTTTCGGAAAGCTTTTTAAGTTTGGCATAACAAACACGTCACATGTTTTACGTGTCGATGTGTGTTTTGTTTGTGCTCATACTGCGTGGATGATGTCCAACATGTCGTAGGCTTTCGTCGACTCAAACGGGACGATGGTGTCCAACGACTTCACCAGACGATCGCTGTAAAGAAAGAAACACATAAAAAGCAACCCCACAACATTATAATGGCAGCTGGTGAATCTGGCACCAAAGCCTTAAAATGTCTTAAATTCATTAAAGAAAATGTAAGATGGCCTTAAATACATTAATCACAGGTCTTAAACTGTGTTATGGAAGGACTATTTAATCTCGGATAAAGGTTTAGAGGTTTCATGTGCCATAAATGAGACCATTTACCTGGGATCATGGCACTCCCTGATGGGAGCTGGATCCTGATTACTAAGTGGAAGAAAGTTGAAGAACTCCCGTAGGTTCAGCAAAGCCTCGACATCGTTCTCAAACGCACGATGAGCCACACCTGACAATAGAAAACAACACAAAGGAAACACAAAGGGACGCTTTTGAGGCATTCAAAAATATGATCACGATCCGTGAGGACAATATCTAAGGAACCGACCAGAAACGGTGGTGTGAGTTTTGGCTCCGCCCAGCTCCTCCTGCGTCACGTCTTCGTTGGTCACAGACTTGACGACGTCCGGACCCGTGATGAATAGGTATGACGTATCCTACTCTCACACAAACACACACACACACACACACACACACACACACACACACACACACAAAAGGAAACACTGGTCAGAGAAACCTTAGATGCAGTTTTAGTGTGAATTAAATAAAAATCAGCAATACATTTATGCCTATGCACCAAATATTGGCTTAATATTATCAATAAAGCAATGCGCTGTATTATCACTTCACCCCAAAAGATGAGGTTCAAATGCATAATAAATAACCCCAAATGTCTATGGCATTCCAGAAGAATGTGTGTAATCTTTCACCAGATCTGGCCTGTGCCTGAGCAGCCTCATACCTTAACCATGAAGGTGAAATCCGTCAGGGCAGGGGAGTACACAGCCCCTCCGGCACAGGGGCCCATGATGAGAGAGATCTGAGGGATGACTCCTGAAGCCAACACATTCCTCTGGGAAAGGAAAACAGCTGATTTTTATCTCTAAACCACAGGAAAGACGAAGAGGTCCGTCTGCTGCCAAGAACGAGTTCAAAGCTGGACTTAAGAGTACGGTGCAAACGGGGAAGGTTTCCAAAGGTCATTTTGCAATTTGTCGCATTCTATCGTTAACTCAGACGTTGACTATAAACCAAAAGAAGATGGATTTTTGACGATTAAACACACCAGGAATATATCTGCGTATCCAGCCAGGGACTCCACTCCCTCCTGGATGCGAGCGCCGCCTGAGTCGTTCAGCCCGATTACGGGAGCGCCGACCGTCATGGCCTGATCCATGATCTGAGCGCGCAAACACAACAAAGCTAATGTTACCATGTCGAAGCTGGGAAAGTGGTGTTTAATGATGCGAATGGACGTTTGGTTACCTTGCAAATTTTCTGCGCGTGAGCTCCGGACAAGCTGCCGCCGAACACCGTGAAGTCCTGGAACGAGCAAGAGAGGAGCAAATGACGGAGGGTCCAACAAGACTGGTGCTTTCCCCAACACTGACCGTAGCCTGTACCTGACTGAACACATAAACCAACCGGCCGTTGATCCTGCCTCGTCCGGTCACGACGCTGTCGCCGGGAAACTGAAACAGAGAACAGAAGGTTAAAAATGAATCCTTTCTTCATGTGCGTTGCAGCTTTGTTACCTTGTTGCCGTCCTGCTCCATGCCAAAGTCGGAGCAGCGGTGTTCCACAAACATGTCCGTCTCCATGAAGGATTCGGGGTCCAGTAAGAGTTCCACTCGTTCCCTGGCGGTCAGCTTACCCTGACAATATCAGCACAAATTACCTAAATCTTTTGTCATTTTTTCACCTCAGGTAACAAATGTCTTTACAGTGATGGAGTAGAAAAAAAAAAAAGAAAACATCCCCATTGCATAATGCTGCCACCCCCATGTGTCACCATGGAGACAGACCAGTCCAGGTGGGCATTGCTACTTTTCCACCACACACAGCATTATGTATGTAGGTTTGCACACACTGATGACTAGAATGTGATGTATTGTGCCGCTTTAATTTATAATCACATTAAATTACACACATTACGTCTGAATATCACTTTAGGACAGCGTGATCAGCATGCAAACACTAATAGTACTGCAATAATTTGCTAAGATCATGCATTATAAAGGCATGCATTACAAATATGCTTTATTAACAAGACCGAAAAGGGATTTAAGCTACTTTAGCAATTTTAATAAGTGTAACCACTGAATCCAAAATGCCAAATATCATAATCTCAAAACGTCTGTTTGTAAGTGACTCAGACAGGGAGGACGGAAAATGATCCTTTGGTGTGTGTTTGCTGACTTTACCCTTTTGTGTTGTGCATCTATTCTCTTCTGACCTCCGCCGATTAGCGCCGCCTTCCGTTTCTGCTCGATCCTCTCCTTCACGGACAGGTGGCTGACCGAGTACCAGCGACAGTCCGGCTGGAGAGGGATCTGTGGTGAGGACGCCGCTGCTGCTGCGCCATACTTTATCTGCGCTAGACTCCTCAAGGAGACCCTCAATCCGCTAAACAGCCCACAACTGCTACGAGCGACAGTGAAGGCCGCCATCATGCCTGTGCGTGGTCTGGTGATGACAGCAGGAGCAAGACAGCCACTTCAGCCAATGGCGTACTGAGGGGTGGGTTCCGACAGCCAATCAGAAAGCGCGATGTCCCAGCTGTCGTGAATGGGCGGGAATATACCAAAACCGTTTCCGTGAAAGCAGCAGTCTATGAAATGAATATTTAGACAGAAGCTATCGAAACAGATGTATAAAAAATGCCAGAAAAACAGTTTCTTTATAAACAGTATTTTATTATTTACTAATAAATAGTTGATATTTATTAGTAAATAATAAATAATTTACTAATAAATAGTTGATATTTATTAGTAAATATTAATTATGGTTTATTAATCTTCATAAAATTTAAATATATATGTGTGTTCATTTAGTTGTAGATTAACCCAATATAACTAAAACTTTTGACTTGTGACAGTGAATTTGTCACTGAAGAACAGTGGAGTAAAAATGAAAGTTCTACTACAATTTCAAGGTCAGTTTATGTTTTGGTTGTTTCTCAAACTCATTGGAGTTTATCATTAAAAATTACTCACTAAAAAACTTTTAAATTTCTTATAAAATTTAGATTTTTTTTAGTTCTTTTAGCATTTCTCAATTATGATTTATACTTTATTATCTGAAATCTCTAATCTCAACATGTCGTCTGTTAAAAACATCCTAATTTCTTCTTTCCCTTAATATGTATGTACACATTTTATTTCGATATATTTTATTTTTTTATTTCGATATATTACTTGGATGCTATGAAGTCCAAGTAATATATCGAAATAAAAATATGGTTGTAATTTTGACCCTAAAAATGTTTATAAAAGAAGAAAAGAAAAAATGAACAGGGAGAACGAGATGAGAAAAGCGTTGAGCAAAACGACAAAAAAGTGACTGTAACCAGGGTAACAGCAAGTCTCGCGTGAGGTGCATGCCTATCGAGAGAGGCTGGTGTGAGGAAAAAAAGTGGTAAATCGGACGATTGATGCACTTATGATAATACAGCAAACTGGCTTTAGTTAGATCACAGCTCGCCAAGTCTTTTTGAAAAACCTACATCGACTGCAGGGCTTCGGGTTGCAGCTTGCATTTTTCTTCGCTGCGAGACGTATAAGACGGTCCAAGTCCTCAAACGATACGGTTAAATCTCCGATGGCTAAGCTAATGCTAGCTCTTTAGCTTTGTTTACATCTAGTGCGCGCCTGCTGGATAATTTCCGACCGCACAAATTGGGGAATTTAACTTTAGTTCTTCATTTCGTCTGACAATCCATGCGAAAAAATGCGTCGGATAGTATGTAGACTCTTTGGCTGCTAGTAAGTATATGCTGTTCGAGCATTTTTTCCCCCTGATTATTAAGCTAACATTAGCTACGTAATGCTAACCTTTTGATCTTGGCTCGTTGGATCATGCGGTTAGATCGTAGCCCGTAGGTCTCTTTAGATGTGCATTTTGTTGTGACATATGGTGTAATTCTTCCGACTTTATAATATTACTCAATTATGACCTTAAAAAGCTTCTCGATTAAAAAGCAACTACTACACAACAAACCGGGGATGCTAACTTAAAGCTAGCCACCTGCTGAGCTAGCTGACGTTATTCGCGTTCAATGAGACGGCTACACAATGTATCGTGTCCGTAATTAATTTCTATCTTATTCTGCGTTCGCGTGGCGCAGTGGGCGCCTGTTGCGACACCGGGCTGCTTTTATTTTCGTATCCAAGTTGGCTGTCTGTGGATACTCTCCGTCGGACGGTGTTCCCCAAGGAGCTGGGTAGTGCACCGCGATGAATCCCGTGGATGCAACCGCTCTGTATGTGTCTGCCAGCCGGGCAGTGCTGCAGTGCGACCCGCTGGAGCCTCAGAGCTTCGCAGAGATGTACAAGCAGCTGCCCTTCTTCCGACAGTCCCTGTCATGTCTCGTCTGTGGTAAGCGTTCTGAATATTTCTAACAAGAAGACATATTTGAAGAATGTTGATTGATCTGGATTGTTTTTGTGTAAAAAAAAAATACACATTGAAAGCTTTTTAATCATAATGTTATGGGTAATAATTGGCTGAAATTTCTGTGAGCTGCAGGAGTTTCCACTATTTCTCTCGCGCTCACCACTGCGGTCTCCTTAGCAACGAAGGCTGAGATAAGCTCATCTGTGCTCTTGTCAAGACGGATGACTCTGTTGTTGTGCTTGCTGCATAGCCATGTGGTTTCTATTCATGAATTTGATCACTACGTTTTGAGGCAGGCTGCGTTTAATCAAAAGCAACACAGAAAAGAAAACGAATGACACATCGGCTAGATTCTTGTAAATCTTGTTTGTGATTTTGTTTTGCATCTAAATCTCAGATAGATGGAAATTGAAAGGCAGAGGTCTAATCCCCGCATCTCTTCATTTTGAAGTATTTAATTGGATTTGTTTGTTGAAAAGTGGACACCGATCAATCGCACTGACTCAGGTTCTACTGCAGGTTTTTTCCTGTTAAAGGGAGTTTTTCCTCCAAAAGGAGTGAATGCTGCAACTTGCAAAGTTTCCTCAGAAAACTTGTATTTATTTATTTGACCAATTTCATTAATCAACTGAACTTTTGGCTTTCTCTGATTTCTCCTTAAAACTAAAAGTTAAGATGTTTTATGCTTTCTGTCAAAATTGATCAATCATTTTGTTGTGGTTTATTTACTGAATATAGAAAAGGAAAGAAAAAAAGAAAAACATCTGATTTGTAGTTTTTCCATCCCAGTGATCAGTGGATTTCTGTGTAGCTTAATGTGTTGAAAATCTGATTAGGAGTAAACATTGCTGGTGTTTCTGTTTTTTTTGTTTGTTTTTTTTACTTCAGGCAAACTCCTGGAGGACCCCATCTCCCCAACACACCCAGAGTGTCAGCATTACGTCTGCTTGGGCTGCAAAGGCCAGAAGATGCAGATCAGGTCGTCATGCAACCGCTGCAAGGACTACTCCTGCTTCCAGGAGAACAAGCAGCTCTCTTTACTGGTGCAGTGTTACCGACGGCTCTGCCTCTACATAACTCATTCGCCACTGCTCAAGTCCATCAGCAGCCACGTGGGAGGCTCTCCGGAGGTCATGACCTTGTTGGACGAGGTCCTCGTGTCGCACAAAGAGGAGGCCGAGCATCCGGGCTTGGCCGAAGAGGATCTGAATCCATCTGCTCCCGAGTCCCTCACGCCCACGGAGGCGCCGCCCGCTCCTGCGGAGCTCTCCGCCGTTCCTCAGAGCTCCTCCTCGGAGCCTCCATGTTTGAACGGACCACCGGGTTGCAACGGACAGGCGCTGGAGGACCCGCCTTCCCCTGAGCTGGAAGTGTGTGAGGTGGTAGAGGAGCAGCAGCAGCAGCAGCAACATCATCTAGGTCTGTCTGTGTCTGAAACCGCCTGCAGCGGTCTAGAACTGGGTCTGAGCACTGGACCTTTAACCCCAACAATAGGCACTGTGTGCTCACTCAGGGAGGGGGATCCTTGTACCAGGGAGCTGGAGGAGGGGGAGGTGTTGCTGCTCAGCGTAGAGGAAGTGCTACAGACGCTGGATCCCCTGCAGCCCGACCGGGACTCCCTTCACACACACCCGGAAAGGACGCACATCGCCACAGACAAAACGCACACTCACATGTACATACAGCTGGATGAAGCCCACAACTACACCCAGATCCACACGGGCAGGACTCACACGGCGGCGCACCACGCCACTCACACGCACCCTTCTTCCTTCGACCCGTCTCCCGCCTCCAAGCCCCAGCCGGACCGGCCCAACCGGAAGCGCTCGCGCTCCGAGAGCGACAGGGAAAAGGTGCACCCCGTCCCCATCACCTCCATCCTCCACGACCCGTCGCCCAAGTCGCACACTCCGACCCCTGCTCACACGCAGCACACGAAGGTACCCATGCCTCCCCTCGCCCTTCCGGTGCACACGTACTCGTCGTTTCCCAACGGCGCCTTCCCCAAGCACAGCCGCCCCGCACAGAACCACAACAAAGGCGCCAGGAAACAGGTGGACCCGAGTACCAAGAAGCCCCACGCCAAGGCCCGCAGCGGCGGAGGCTCCAAGACGAAAGACGGAGCAAAGACCAGCGGCCGATGGCGGGCTGCGTCTTGCCAGCGCCGCCCGTCAGGCCTCCGTACAAGAAGCCGGTGGAGAAGAAGGGCTGCAAGTGTGGCAGGGCCACTCAGAACCCGTCTGTTTTAACCTGCAGGGGGCAGCGATGTCCCTGTTACTCAAACCGCAAGGTGAGGCCTCTTGTTCAGAGTGGAGGCGTTTTGTTTTTCAATCTTTGGAGGGTTTTGTTTACAATCTGTCCAGTTTTACAACAGTGCTGTGCTGCTTTTGTGCAAATTATTTGGCTCGTCTTCTGCACGTTGGGACCCTTTGGTAATAATTCAGCAGCAGTAATTTGTTCTGCTGAACAAATGACTAAATAAATAAGAGTATAAGTGAATTATTTTTCTCTGCAATTTAATTTAAAAAAAAAAAAATCTACTCATTATGATGTTGGTTCATTTCACACAGAGTGACATGTTTCACATGTTTGAGTCAATGCTTGTGGTCCACAGTTAATAAAGATATATATAAAAACTGAATATTACATCAATATAAGACCAGTGGAGATGTTCTGCTTATTTTTGAAGATTTATCAGTTTTCCAGCAGATTGTAAACCCTACACACAAAATGTCATAAATAATGTTGAGGAAGCAGGTTTTGCACAAGTTTTTTTTTTTTTTTTTTTTTTTACCTCAAGCATATTAATGAAAAGTTGAGTGGAAGGAAAAACTACAAAATTACTGTTGCTAGACATGGACTGTGGCTGGAGTCAGTGTTTCAAGAGCCACCACTACAGCTGTCACATTACTTCTGTGATGTGACAGAACGATTATTTTAGTAATCACTTATTCTATCAGTTAGTCGAATGATTAATCGGATAAAACAATTGCCACATTCTGCAAGTTTTAAACCCTGTTTATAGTCTATTAGAAGTAAGTTAAAAGATGCAAATAAACAAATAATTCAGTTCATTTTTAAAATAGCAGAATAAACATTTTATTACCAAATATGCGTTAACATAGTGATCTTTATCTGATTAATAAATCCATAGCAAAAGGAGTTTAATAGGATACCTGCATATTTGACTAAGGATTTTTATTATTTACTGCTCTGAGTATATTCTTCAGCAAATGGCCATTTTGTAGTGTGTGACGATATAAATTATAGGGTCTGTATTGTCACCAACTCCAGTTAAGATGAATTGTTTACTAATTTAGTTGACTATTATTTCAACAATCACGTAATCACGATTAATCGTTTGAGCCCTAGAACCAGAGACATCATCATAGTATCATTGAAAAAGGACTCGGCTGCTGCTCACTGGTTCAAAGTCCTGTTGTCAGACGAAAGCCGCTTTGGCATTTCATTTGGAAATACATTTTGAGAACATCCAGAATCAGTGCATCCATCTAGTGTGACATTTCAGAGCACTTCATGCTTCCCTCTACTGACCGACAGCTTTATGGAGCTGCTGAGTTGGCACCGGCCTGCCCCACACGGCAAAAGGTGCCAAAAGCTGGTTCAGTCACCACAGTGTTACTGTGACTGACCTAGGGCTGTGGTGATGCAATAATCTCACGATACGATACACGATATTCTGCCCATGATACGATATATATATTGCCATACTCAGCAAATGATACAATTCAATACACTTTTGCAATTTTCTGAAAGATTTTAGAGGGACAGAGTGATTTTGGTGACGTTTTGTGACTGTTATAAAGTTGGATTGAATTAATTTAACTGAAAACCGATCCGTACAAGTCCGAAAATTCTTACCTGGCTGCGATGTGTCTCTTTTCCCCCTTTGCTGTTGGCGCACAAGTAACCGAGAGCATCCGGTTGCAGGATTTTCGAAATAAAAGTTGCTCCAGCCTCAAATAATACGTAACACGGAATTATTTAATTATTTCTTGCGCCGCGGACCGGTACCGGTCCACGGACCGGGGGTTGGGGACCACTGCTGTATAGTACATGTATTTTTTTTTGGCAAAATGACATCTGTGTTAATTTTTTTTTTTTTAAATTATTACTGTTGAATATTCTAATAATTCAATATCGCGTTTTCATTAGCAATAACTCAGCATTACTAAAAATAAATTATCAAAGCATAGCCCTCTGTGTGGAATGAAACTTTATTTTAACTGAAACCCTGAAATTAACGTGTTGTTGATATTCACTGATGTGCAACAGCGGTGTTTATCTCTAATCATCAGTCGATGTACGAAGTTGCGTGGTTTCCGTGCAGCGCTCGTGTGTACTGTCCGAGTTGCGTCATCTCTCTCGTCTTCCCCAGGCGTGCTTGGACTGTATCTGCCGGGGCTGCCAGAACTCCTACATGGCCAACGGCGAGAAGAAACTGGAGGCCTTCGCCGTGCCCGAGAAGGCCCTGGAGCAGACGCGGCTCACCCTGGGCATCAACCTGACCAGCATCACGGCGGCCGCGGTTCTCCGCAACCCGGCGACCACCAGCATCCGCGGCAACACCCTCCTCAACGTCGCCACGGTGACGGGGACTCCCGTCACCACGGCGTTTCTGTCAGCCAACCCGCCGCAGGATGCTAACTTTGACGACAGCTTGGAGCTGCTGATTGGCTGATAGGCAGAAAATCGGGGGGGGGGTGGGTAAAACAAAAAAAAAAAAAAACGAAGACACAGCGTGGTGCTGATTGAATGTGACGACTGATTATCCACCTGTTACCGCGGCTCCCCCTTTTTACGGAGGACTCGACTCATGGCAGCTATGCTTCTGTCCTGTTCTGCAACCTGCTGGTTTTCTGTACTGGAAAACGCTGACTAGTGAGATTAGCATGGGTGTGCCAAAGCCTCCTGTATCGTGCCTGTGCACTGGTGTGTATTGTTGCCAGTCTGTAGGTATATACTCTATTCCAAGGATGTTCTGTACTTCAAAGGTGCTTTTTTTCAGCTTATAGACCACAGATTTACTGCAAGAGGCAATAGGAACCCATTCCAAGTTTTGTTCATTTGCACACACATATGTGCAGATTTTTACTCTATTTTTTTTAAAACAAATTTGTCTGTCAGTAGCGTCATTTTTTATTAAGATTTCATCTTCACCATTCTGAGTGTTACTCCTTAAAATATAAAATGTGTCATACTATCAGGACCCCTTCCTAATCCCTAACCCCGTACACGAGCAAACTTTAATTTTTAAATCAGACTAAGCGTTACACAAGACACCCTGTCTAAATGCTCTCAGCTGTTTGGGAGTTTGTTTTTAACAGCATGCTTTTTATTTTTAATGAGGTCATCCTGAGGCACTTACCCGTGTTGGAGGCGAACAGTGGGTTTTTATCGTCATAGCAATAGGAACGCCCAATGGGGAAGCTTGCTGCTCCTGTCCGGTTAGTTGCGACTGCAATCGCCAGTCCTCAAAATCTAGCACACTTGTACATGACTGTATGTGTATAGAGGTAAACTGAAGCCATAGTTCTATCAGAGTTTCCTTTAAAAAAAAATTAAAAATTCCCCTGCTCCCCCAACACACACACATGTAAAGTCCTGATTAATCAGAGATTATACCAGATTTATTTTTGATACTGTTGGAGGTTTGGTATCCAAGTGTTTTGGTTATATCACAAAGAGACCTTTCACGAGGCTGTGTGTTTGTCTGTGTTTGTGTTTACCTTCTCAGATGTAACTCCAACATGTCCGTCAGTCCAGTAGTGGTGACCAAAAGAAAGAAAAAACACAAAAAAAAACCCTGAACTAAACAGAGAGAAAACAGAACTTCTCTACTCGTGGACCAGGAAAAGTAGCAGGTGGACTTTAAGTTTGATCAGCAGACGTGTCCTATCTTCCTGTGTGTGTGTGTGTGTGTGTGTGTGTATGGGTTTCAAAGATGTATTTGTTTTGGGCATTACTTGAACCCTTAATTTTGTTTTTTCTATGTCCCATTTTTTTGTAATGTAAAAGTCTTGTTTGAGGAGTGACAGTTATTTACTGAAATATTCACTGCCATATTACGGAGACATGTAACAACATGAATTAAAAGATAGTTTTTTACTTTTTCAGCTTTGTGTCTTATTGTGTGGACAGATGTGATTAAAGCAGGAGTTTTAGTCGCTTAGATTCAATGCATAGCTTTCGTCTACATACATTCATCTTAAGACAGAAAAGTTTCATTTTGGGTTTGTATTCATAGCTTTAGATGCAAAAAAAAAAAAAACTACAAAGTATCGACCGACTCTGATTAATATAATTATTAAAAAAAGTAAATAAGTATGACCGACTGAAAATTGAGGTTTGTAGTTCAAAACGGTTTATATCAAATCAGGAATATGATATTTGCCGAGAAAACTAGACCCAGAGTACATTAAGCTCAACGCAATATCTACCAACTTTTACTTCATTTTACACCCTGAGAAAAAACATCTCAATTAAATCCATTTATCAGTACGAATACATTTGTAAACAATACCATATATGAGAAATATATGTGTCCATCGCTGGGAAACGTTGAAGAATTACACAGTGACGTCCATTTGGTCAGTTCTCTCGACAGAGAGCAATCCCAATGTTTGCAATTCAGTTTCTCCAACTTAACCCATGTGCGTTCTTGTTTCCAGCCACTGCTACATACGATCTGTGCTCACAAGTCACTACTGGAGTATATGCACAGCTTAAACGGCTCATCTTGGTTCCTTTTTGCGCGCCGGTGCATTCAGAGTTTCCCTCTGCAGCTCAGAGCGATCCCGACTCCACTCTCCATAAGAAGATCCTCTCGTCTTCCAGTCCCGTTTCTTCACACGGCGACTGACACAGTCTACTGACAACTCTGGAAAGCCCTCAGTTAGCGCCGTTAGTCCACCAGGAAAGCCCCAAAGTAGCTCGCCCTCCCGTCCAACTCCATGGCGCTGGCGTTGCTGACGGTGACGAAAAGGCGGTCGGCCGGCTGCAGGAAAGCGGTGCCGGCCTGATGCAGGGAGAAGAGGCCTGGCTCCTGACCCCGAGGCCAGCACACGCTCCGGGACGATTTCATCAACAGGATGGGTCCTGTGTAGGAACTCATCTGCGGGGGATGAAACGACAATTTAAACGTCATCGCTGCCGCGTCTGTATTTTGCCATCTACTGATACGAAAGCTGAACCTTTTTATAAATGTACTGGACGAGTTCTGCCCCCTCGTCGTCTGCTGCTTCCCCGTCCGACTCCCCCACAGACGGAAGCCTAAAGTAGGTCTGGGCGTAGACGTAGTACAGGCCTGCACTTGGTACGAGCAGCTCCCCTCCTTTGAGCTCTATGTTCTGCAGGAAGGACAGACCCCTCTGGCCCTCCCACGCTCGGACGCGCTCGCCAGAGTAACCCCTGCTGCTCCGCGGGCCTGCAACAGCACCAACCATGGTTATTTGGAGGCCTGTCCCCGTCATCGCAGCTCATTTGGGACTGCCAAGAACCAGCGTTAAGTGTAAACAGTCACCACTGAAGAAAAAGTACAAAGCAAATTGCAAAGACTTGTTCACAGAGTACACAATGTTACCAGATGTACCCACAGACCAGTGTGCATCTTTAAAGAAATCATTGAACTGACATAGGAACAAAGATGTCATCGGTTATAATGCTGCCAATACTTAAAAGCATCGTGACATCTAAAGACAAGCCAGACTGAGAAGTTGTGTCTCGCATATTGTTGTCATCAAAATTTAAAATATAAAACAAACAGATTGTTTAAAATCTGGAGCCATATGTGTAGAAATTTTAAGTGCTTTGAAAATAACCGTCAATCCTACCATATACAGGCGATGTCACGAGTGTACTTTGATAGCAAAATGTGTGATATGGAGTGGGATTTTTTTTTCTTGGCATCTTGAAAAGCAGCCTATTTTGATGTGTTTGTACCAAGGTTTCATGTTTGGACACATTTAATGACTTCGTTCAATTTCAGGGTAATCTAAGAACACCATGTATTCTGAATGCGTTTCGTAAAACATGTACTTTTTAAAATGTTTTATACTTCAAAAATGTCAACATATACTTTACCCTTCCCAGAAATGCAAAAAAGAGCTACACAGTAAAGTAGTTTTCTGTTATACACTAAGCATCCCATGAATATATTAAGCTTTACCTTTAATCTGAAATTTTATAAATATTTAAGCATTAATAATACAAAAAATAACAAATAATTAAAGGAGAATTCCATTAGGTTTCTAAATATATATTTCAATATTTTTTGCATGCAGTTCAGTGAAGACAGGCTGAAGTGACTGATTTTTGCTCCGTGACTTCAAGATTTTTCAGAATAACAGCCAATCAATAAAAAAAAGTCACATTGTGTTATTGTTTAAATTCTTTGCAATGACATCCAGCCACTCACAAAAACAACATTAGCTCATGTCATGCTTTTATTGTCTTAAACACATCAAAAGTAAAACTCAGCGCCACACAAACCGGAGGACTTACTTTACCCCGAAAGGGGGCGTGAATGTTGTGCAAGGCGACGCATGGGAGATGTCTTGAATCCATTATGTATTCTAACAGTTAGCAGATATGAGCGAAATAAAGGAAAATAAATAACGTGTGAACTTAAAAAGCGGAGTGTCGGCGACAAGACATGAAAGAGTTCAAGTCGTCAACTGCTGTGCATGGAAGGAGGAAGGTTTTGAGTTGCGTTTGTCAGACAGTGATTTTGCATGATTTACGATGAGTGATTTTTGTTTTCTTAATTGACGCATCGTGACAGTTTGATGTGATATGTGGTAGAGCTCAGATCATCTCAAACTTGGTCTATTGAAAATGTCAATGTTTCTCACTGAATACCGCGATCCTCCACAGTCTCTAGATCTCAACTTAACAGTTCACTAATGCAAAAAAGAAAAAAAAAACTCCATGCATTCATGCATTATTTTTTTCATGTGCCGGACAAAGAAGAAGGCTGAATTCTAGCGTAACGTTTTCTAAAAATCGTGACATTTTTCTGGTGTTTCGATCGGGAGCTGCAGGCCCTGACAGACCCAGGTATGAGGAGGTAACCGAGTCCAAGCACCTCGGATTGCCCGGAGGCCAATTCCTCACCTTTTGCCCCGGAAAGGAAGGCTGAGCATTGTCAAAATTTGCACCAAATAAAGAAGCCTCTCTTACAAACTTGCATTTGTGCCTTCAATGACTCAATTTGCGCTAAATGTTTTTGCCTGAAGCCACAATAAACTGAATCTTACTTTCTGGTGCAGCTGGAGCCTTTGAGGACGAGGCAACACCGGTCACATGGGCAGCGACTTTAGGAAGAGGGACCCCACGGACCCCAGGGCTCAAGATAGGCAGCACTCCCGTCAACTTATCTGTAGAAAACCCAAACAGACAGAAACAAAATACTCACCACAGGGCGTTTTTAGTGGGAAAAGTCACACACAAGCCTGTTATTAGTCAATGGGGGGATTGTTCTTACTTCTCATGGCAGTGGATATCTCCCTCTGGAATCTGTCAGCAATCTTCTGCAGGGCACACAGAGAAAGGCAGAGGAAAGAGCAAATGAATTGGCCAACAAGTTATCTATTATGCCAAACACAATGGCATTTTTAACTAACAAACTCATATTCGGTATCTAGTGATTCACCAGAACTGATAAGGATCCCGCAGTCATCTGCGCAGTTGATAGAACGTGCCAGATTATGGTCTAAATATGGACTGTTCCGAAAAGAAACACTAAAATGAATATCTTCAATTGGGTTTATAACATTCAGTGACAGACATTTTCCCAACATTTTCCCTTTTAAAGATGCAAAATGAGGGTAAAAAAAATAGAGCTATAAATGGTTAGGAATGTTGGCAAAATAGTTTAAACAAAAAAAGAAAAGAAAAAAAGTCAAACCTTCTCGATGTGGTAGTGGAGCTGCTGTGTGACCTGCCAACAGGGATCACTGCTTTTCCTGCCCTCGGCTGCTGGGTCCTGGAACTCTGACTGCAGCTTGGCATTTGTCAGACAGGATACGCTGCTCCGGGAAAAACTGTCCTGCATCTGGCAATTTAAAACAACTCAGTTAATGAAACTGAAAAAAAAAGACATATCGAGAAACATGTTTAGCCACATTATTACTCAGAGCGAAGTGACAGCACGCTAACAAGGCTGAGTATACCAACAAGGGTATACTCAGCTTTTAAGCGATTTACAGTGCTGGACTAAAGTATTGTTTTTTTTGTAATTAGTCATGTGCAATAAATGTCCCTAGGATTTCACATGACAGGCTGACACAAAGTAAAGAATAATAGTTAAGATCCAAATCTTCCACATTTCTTTCATAAATTCTATATATTTTTAAAGAGTGGCATCCATTTTTCCGTGCCCAGTTTTACCATAATAACCTAAAATGAAATCCATCGCAACCGATTTCTTTCAGAAGTCACAGTAAATATAGTCAACTTGCATTTAATGTATTCTCTGTATAAACATATTTGTTAAGTCATTGTTGTCATGAAGAAGAAGGGACACAGCAGGAGCAAGGCAGACGGGATAAAGTTGTGAAGAAGCTTAAAAGAGGGATGATAATCATTAATTCCCAAAGTTTTCAGGTCAAACTTGACCCAAAGGAAAAAAATTCAAAGGGATTTATTTTGTTGTGAAGATAACTGTTTTATTTATTTATTTTTTCAGTCGTTTCTTATTATACCATGCATTATTAACTTACTAATAAAAGTAAACGCGCCACATCAAACTGGCTGGTATTTTTAGACGCAACCAGCCAAACACATTAAGCATCCCGTAAACAAAACAAAAAAAAAAAACGTAATTAACTCATAAGTGGTCCCAGGTGTGATCGATGAGAGGCGGGATTTTATTACCAAATCCAGCCAATCAGGGCCCAGAGTAGGAGCCATCGGTCTTTGCAATCAGCGTTTCAACACTTGTCACGAGCGCCACACTGACCTATTCAAGTTTGCGATACATGTTGCTTTTGTGTGCCACAGCCCCATTCAGTGCGAACAAACCCCATTTCCTCCCATTGTTTCAGGTTATATACTCGCCCTAGTGTCTCCTTTTTTATTATCCGGTGTTGAGCAGAACCTCCCACAGGATTGTGTGGAACCTAAACACGTCGCCGCACTCTTTAACGGTGAATAAAGAAATTCTGGTAAGTTTTTTTTTTTTTTTTAAAGTGGGATAACGTAGTACGCGTCTTGTTTGTTCGCATAGTGACGTTTTTAAATCGGCTTGATAACCCAAAGGGATACGTAACGTGCCCGTATTGACACGTCTATGCCAAAAGTTCGCCGTTTTAATGCAGCCATTAATCGTAGCAGAAGAACCTGGTGCACTGCCTCGGAACACAACGCAGCCAAACGCGTGTCCTTACCGTGTTCAGGACTTTGTGGAAGTACATGAAGCTTATGGCCACCGCGACCGTCTGCAGGAGGATCGCTGCGAGTATTGCGAGGCCAAGGCACTGGAGGGAGATGGAGATGGCCATATCGCGGAGGGAGACACCTTGAAGTCCGGCGAAGTAGGAAATCACCTCCAGCCACTGCACGGCAAGTTTGATCCAACACCTCTGCGTTTCTGCTGGGAAGCATGAGGGTGGGAGGAACAGTGCAACAGAGTCTGGAGGTGGAGCAGAGAGAGGGAGAGAGAGAGAGAGAGGAGGCTGGAAGAGTTTCAGCTTCCTCAAGATGTCACTGTTATTGAACATATCCAAGCTTGGAGCGTTAAACGCTGCTGCGTTTCAAGGTCCAGGCGGTGTTGGAAATTGGACTAATTTGCGTCATGAAGCAATACAGCAAACGACATCAGTACAGTCCCTGTATTGGGGTTGTTTCCAGAAAACACCGATGAAAGCAGTTTCTTATGTTTCGATTGTCATTTACCAGATTGATCTGTAGGTACACAATAAATTTTTGTAGTTCAGTTTGAAAAGTGAATAAGAGTTTTTAAATCAATATTGAGATTTCTGAAAAGTATCTCCATATATTATGTTTCATTAGTTGGGGCTCTATGTATAATTTACTGCATCAATGCGGCGTGGCACAGATGCGATCAGTCTCTTTTTAGGGTTTAGGTCAGATTAGTTCACTGGCCAGTTAAATTGCAGTCGAAGCTACGACATTTTACTACTTTAGCTCCCCTCATTGGACGTAACATTATCAGTGTAATGCACGATTATTTTTTATTTTTTTTAAAACGAGTGCACATTTTTAGACATTTTTCGTGCAACCGTACGACTTGTGGCATCGATCCAGCGCAAAAAAAGCGCAAAAGCATCTAAATTTAAAATGGAAAAGGGGGGTGGGGGGGAAATCCCCTTTCTACTGTATTCATTGTGAGTCGATTTAACTGATCGGAGCCAAATGACTTGCGATTGTTGTGACTTCGGTTCAGCCCCGGGTTGAATTCGTCACATGGGAACAATTTGCTCTGCGCCGCGTAACCTTAAGTGATTACTTGGCTTTCATTCCTTCACCTCTAGCCTCATCCCCATTGTTGGAGCGGGGAAGTGGGAGGGGAGCTCACTGAACGCACAGAGCTCCTGGATGCGGACGGCCCACTGAAAACAATCAAAACGTGTGTGTGTGTGTGTGTGTGTGTCTATACACACAAAAAAACTGCAAGAATTTGCATTTTGCACTATTGGATCTTAAGAAGGTTCTAAGTAGAGCTTCACAATGTTAAAAGAAGAAATCAGCGTAAGAGACAAAAACTTTTGAGCGAGGAATTAATTGAAAACTGAATTTACACTCAAACATGATTTTTTTTTTTTTTTTTTTCTGCTGATCAAAAGTTTAAGACCATAGCTAAAAAAAAACTCAAAAGCCCCCAAAACAAATCAAAGTGTCAAAAAAAGGACTCAAATGAGTAGCTCCACCATTCTTGTTGTCGTCTTCAAACAATTGTTTAGGCTTGATGCCAGTGTTTCCAAGAGGCTAGTGGGAACGTTGCTCCAAGTGTGGAAGATGGCTTCACGAAGGGCATCCACTGTCTGGAACTGATGTCCATTTTTGTAAACTTCCCTTGCCATCCATCCCCAAATGTTCTCAATTGGGTTTAGATCCAGAGAACATACAGGATGGTCCAAAAGAGTGGTGATGTTCTCTTGGAAGAACTCCTTTGACAGGTGGGCATTGTCAACTGCTGTATTGTCCTGTTGAAAAACCCAATCATGACCACACAGACGAGAGCCCTCAGTCGTGAGGGATGCTGCCCGCTGCAACATCTCCACATAGCCAGCTGCTGTTTGACGCCCCTGCACAACCTGAAGCTCAATTGAAGGAAAACGCACCCCAAATTATGATGGCGCCCCCACCACTGTGCCGTGTAGAAAATATCTTAGGTGGGATCTCCTTGTCATGCCAGTAACTTTGGAAGCCATCAGGACTATCATGGTTAAATTTTTTTCTCATCAGAGAAGACGACCTTTTTCCACCCTTCAGTGTCCCATGTTTGGTTCACCCTTGCAAAGTCCAAACGGGCAATTTTGTGGCGTTGAAGACGTGGCCTTTGAAGACTTTTTTTGTTTCTGAAGAGCTTCTCTCAGAGATGCCATCTGATGGTTATTGGGCTGCAGTCGGCACCAGTAATGGCCTTAATTTGGATAGAGGATCGTCCCATGTCTTGACGGACAGCCAATCGGATCCTGCGTCTCAGAGCTGGTGAAATTGTTTTGGGTCTACCACTTCACTTTTTTGTTCCATAACTCTCAGGATCATTTAAAAAATACAAAATGACTCTTACTGCGTACAACCTTGGCAGCGATGGCACGTTGTGAAGCCTCGTTTATGCAGCTCAACAATCCTACCACTCAGACTGTGAAGCTCACGTTCAGTCTGAGCTTTTTTGCTTTTGCCTTCAGGAGGTCTTGACAGTGTAAAGACTTGACAGAAAATTACATGGAATCCAGATTTTTGCACAGCTTTTGGCTTTTAAAGACTATGGTCTTAAACTTTTGATCAGCTGAAAAAATCATGTTTGAGTGAAAATTCAGTTTTCAGAAAATTCCCTGCTCAAAAGTTCTTGTCTCTTGCACTGATTTTTTTTTTTTTTTTTTTTTTTTTTTTTTCCTTTAACATTGTGAAGCTCTACTTAGAACCTTCTTAAGATCCAATAGTGCAAAATGCAAATTCTTGCAATTTTTTGACTGGTCTTAAGAGTTTAATCCGGAGTGTATATAGACGCTGAGGTAGCTCAGGCAGGTGTAGATGGGTGACTAACCTGCTTCACTCTGACAAGTCAAACAAACACGGAGGAGCTTGTTGTCTTCACTTATCGGGGAATTTAAAAAAAAAAAAAGCGGAAGAGGAGTGGGTAAATCCCTCTCGAGTTCCACGAAATAAATCAGTTCCCAGGCTTGCTGGAGCAGAGGAATGAGGGAGGAAAGTGATACTTGAAGGCTTTCTAGCCTCAGGCATGGAAGATGACACTATGAGAGACATGCCTGTCTTCTGTCCCTACAGCGAACAGACCTCTCCAATTGTTGTTTTTCATTCATCTGTTCCAGATCGACATTATTACTGTGTTCTTGCTGAGTGTAAGAATGTACAATTATTGCAACTTTGCACACATCAGTTGGGGGGAAAAAAAGGACTCCAGCTTAAGAAATAAACTCAGGTGGGATATCACAAGTGGCCTGGCTCCGTTCCTGGATGGGTTGGTAGCAAGACAGGTTCATCAAGGAGTTTTGTGGTCAGACTTCCTTCCTTTCTTTCCAGTGAAGACTTGCACATATCAGCACAAGCATGCGTTTGTGTAGGCACGTGCAAAGGGGCGGTGGGGGGAGGAGGGGCGGTGTTGCTTGAGCACCTGGCCCTTTTGCTCCTTGCCCCCAAGTGAACTTTTGATCCAATTTTTTAATATATATTTTTTGGTGTTTCCTAAGCCCTCCTCTGACGCATAACATGTACTAAAATTGTGCTGCTTTGGGGTTTTTTTTGTACAACTGTATTAAGCCCTCCGGTCACCTTGTTACCTTTGACCTTTTGCTCATGACGCAATTGCCTCTCGCACAGTGAGATGATGCAGCTAAACGTAGCGAACGTTCCAGATTACAGAACAGTTTTTGGTTAATTTAAAAAAAAAAAAAAAAGGTTTTTGGTGAAAAAAGTAGATGATGGAAATTGTTATGGCTTCAGCACAGAGTAACGGTTTTAGCAGAGAGGTAATAAAGTACAACAGACACTGACAGGCCTTTGCCTTTCTCTGAAGAACTACTGAGCGGGAGGAGACAGCCAGGTGAGGAAAAACTGTTCTTATCTATCGATTCAGCATTTTTACTACACAGACAATAGGCTGTTGTTGTGCTGTTAGCTCGCTGCTAACTAAGGACTTTGCTAGCAAAGCAGCATAACTAAAAAGCTAAAAAGTAATGATGGCAGTCATTCTTCAGTATCGCTTATACTGAAGCGATACTGTCTGTCTAAAACGGATCATCTTCATAATGTAAATACGTCTTCTAATTTCCTTTGCTGCATAATGTACATTGCATTTATTCTAGCGTTGGGTAAATGTATCTTGATGGAGAATAGCACTTAAATAAAAGTCCAACAAGGATATTCATTTAGAATTAACTCATCCTGGACTACCGTGATGGCTATAATGTATGTAATAAATGTGTCATTAATGAAGGGGAAAAAACTCAACCCAGTCTAAGTATTTAATCTGGTTTGCAGAGTATGCAGTTAAATTTATTTCAAAATTATTCAATGGAAAGAAAAAACTAACCTCAGTTGAGTAAAATAAAATTGTAATCAAACCTTTTGGAATTATAATTTCTTTAAAGTTTAGTTTAAAAAAATGTTTTTTTAATTAAATGACAAATTTTTGTCTCGTGAACTTGAAAAGTTATTTGCCAAACTTATTTTCACTCACCAGAAATCTTTTGTGATTTTAGGCCCTGCCCATGACGACATGTGAGAATCACAGGCAAAACTTTGAGTCACAAACAAAAACTTAGAATAGCAAGGAAAGATGACTAGCGCAAATAAGTTTTTGTAAATGATTGTTTTACTTCATGAGACAAAAATGTGTGATTTTAATTTAAATGGGTTTTTTTAAAGCAAAACTCTGTAGGCTTTGCTCATGGTGACGTGCATTAATAATTACATTTTTGCTTTTTTTTTTTTTTTGCTCTTTTCTGCAGCTCCATATTAAAGCTTGAATGGACCATCTTCATCTCCACTGCAAGTGTAGCAAACGGGCAGCTCTTTTTTTTTTTTAGATTACAGTCCACCAAAAGGTTGAATTGTGCCCTTGTTTCTATTTTTAATAGTGTAATTCTGTAAAGACAAAATATGTCTGGTCCAGCTCTGATTTACATATTGTGCTAAATTGTGTGCTTGAATGTTGTAACAAAACAGACATGTAGAAAGAAATTACTAATAAAATATCTTGCATATGCATAGTTGTATGCTCTAGAGATTTTCCTTGGCTTTGATTGTATGTCACAATTTTGTAATTTTATCATTTTTTTATTAAACTCTGAAAGCAGAGTGGCTTTAATATTATGTCCTAGAATACAGTTACATGTGCCCTTTTTTTTTTTTTTTTAGCACCTGCCCCTTTAGTGGTCTCTGCACGGCCCTGCGTTTGTGCTTAAAATAGCAGCATTGCAACATCAGTAGCCAGATCAATGTCTCTGATGTGTGGTAGAGTAACAGGAAACCAACAGATTCAACCTACTTAATTCTGATGCTGTGACTGAGTCATAAGTTGGTAAACAGGTGGGAGCACATGCTCACCATGACCCCCCCCAATCCAGAGGATCGCAACTGTAATGAGGCCCTTATAAAACTTTGCATGGTCCCCCGACTCCATTGGATCAAGTAGAGCAGGATTAGAGTTTTGAAAGTTTTAGTCCAACTTTTATGTCTAATAGGCGTTTAGCTTCTTTTCAGTCATTTCATTTTGTTATTCCTGTATTCTAGCTATTTGTGATATTTATCGCAATACATTTTCCTTTAGTTTCCAGTTTTGCCTTGTTGCTAGATGAACTTCCTCACCCTCACATTGCACTAGGCACCTACTTCCTGTGTGACTGGAGTTGCAGTACTTTGTCTTGATTTTCCTGACTCAACACAACGGAGTCCAAGAAAAAAAAGGCCCAAAAATAAGTTCAATGCAAATTTGTAGCCTGCTTAAAAAATGGAGAGAATGAACCAGCTTCCCCAAAGCATCCCCCCAAAGCAGATAATAACTTGAAGACAATCAAGGATGCTCCATCCACCCTCTTCTGACCTCCACTCCTTTTTTCTGCCCCAAAGGCTTCCCCTCCCTGATTCCCTCAGAGTGTGGAATCTCCCTAAATTCCTGAATGAGGACAACAGCTGCTCATCGGCTCAGTCAAAACAAACAGAGCTGAAAAGCAGAGCACGGGGTGTGCCGATAATTGTTAGTGATTATCAGTGACAGTAGAAGAAGCAATGCTTTGAAGAGGAATAACATTTATTCATTTCAACATAATTAATTCTGGTTCACAGGAAATTCAAACAAATATTGGTCAATTATATTATTGGTAAAATTGATGTCTATAGGTTTAACATGAGTTGAGATGGATGTGACAATTCATTGTCATTCTTCAATTTTGTAAAAAAAAAACACCTAGACATTTCTGATAAGTTAATTTAAGTTGAAAAAAAAAACAATTTCACACAATAACATGTAAAATATACAACTCCATGCTAGGTTGCTTTTTTAGTCATGAATCACCCAATGTGGTGACATGAAGTAGAAGGTGTAAGTTTCTATATATCCAACAGGGGGTGCTGTTGCATTCATTTTTAAATTAAGTATTCCTTTTTTTATGGACTCATTATTTGAACAAAAAACTCCACTTCATTCATTGATTCATTCCTTTAATTAAAGCATTCATTTTTGAAAACCAGGCAAACACACGAAGCATAAACTTGTAATATAAACCCCAAAATCTTGATATCTGACTAATGATGAAGGGTTGCTGCATAGCAAGGGTATGTATGAGGATTAAAAAGTTTTATTTATGTACTCGTAAAGCTGAGACATTTCTTAATTTCAGACTTGGAAAAATACACTGTTTAAAGACATTGAAATTATTCTACTTACAGAAACATCTTTTCAAAAATTAGCTTAAAGCACGTTTGGTAATTGTAGGAGTGTTTGGAATGGACAAAAATCCCTGTCAAATGCAGTCTCTTTTTTTTTTTTTTTATAGACATTTACAGTGATTTGCAAAACTATTCATACCCATGACACTTTTTCATGTTTTCTCCCATTTTTCACATTTTATATCCAACACAGAGCAGCACGTCAGAGCGGTAAAAAACGTGATTTTTAAATATTTTCTAACAAATAAAAATCTGAAAGGTGTGTCGTCTTTAACCCTTTTTAATCAGATGCCCCTAAATGAAATCCATTACAACCAGTTGCCTTGAGTAGTCAGCTGCTTTGTAAAAAAGAGGTTACATCTGTGTCATTTTATTAGCAAGTGGAGTCGTCGTGTGACTGACTCGGCACCATGAAGACCAAGGAACAACAACTCTTAAACATCCATCCAGCCTGAGATACAATGGAATGGGTTAACTCTAGGGATGTGCCGATCAGGTTTTTTTCTCCCGATACAGATCACCCCTGAGGGCCGATCCTCGATACCGATCACATAATTATTTTTTTATCACAAACACTACTGTTGCATTATGTAGAAAAAGGAACCATGAATTCACCTTAATTTAGACAAAAACTTGTTTTTAATAACTTTTTCCAAGAAGAAAACTAAATAACAGGCATTGTGCAAATTGAACTGCTATCTTTAACAGACTGATAACATATGAAGGTTCTGAAGAGGCTAAATAATGCAAAGAGCCAAAATAAAACCTCAACATTGACAAAAAATTCAAGTATAAAACTTAACATTCAAATGCAAAAACAGGATCCATTACAATAAACAATCCAGAGTTACTGAATGAAAACTTCCTGTTAGCATGGCGGCTAGCTAGTTCTGATTGGCTGTTTCTGACTGAGCGGAGTAATTATGCAGAACAGGGAGGAGATCGATTATTTTTTTTAGAGATTATCTGTCTCATGTTAGGACAGAGAAAGTTTTAATACGTATGTAAAATGTATTTTTTAGGTTAGATGCTGCAGCTTTAAACAGGTTCAGTGTGAGAGTCGCTACCAGGTGGAGCAGAAGCGGCTCCGTGTCAAATATTACTAAATATTAAATATTACAACCTGTAGCGGAGCAGCGGTTCAACAGCAGAACCAGCGTCTTAACATCGCAGCTCCAAGACTTAAATCATTTAGCGGGTTATTAGTTTAGCTTTCTGACCGTCATGCTAATCCGGGTGAGTGTTTGTAGCTGTGCTGCTTTACCTGCTGTCTGATCCTCCATGTATTTTTACTGCACTGAGCCTCGATGTAGCCAAACTCCGTCATAGTTTTTATGTCTATTAGCTTCGTGGTGTTGATGCATTTTGACCTGCTTCTATTTTCTGCCGCAACACGCAAACGTCCTCATTCACTCAGTGCGATATAGTTATACATCGCTTAGCATTTGTTGCTGCGCGTTTGCGCCGTGTGAAGGAAAGACGAGACCAGCTGGACAGACAGGCTGGGAAATGAGATGCAGGTGATCGGTATCGGTAACAGAGACAATGATCGGCCGATCCTGATCATCACTGATTTCACGAAAATCGGCCGATTATGATCGGTGACCGATCGATCGGCACACCTCTAGTTAACTCAATAGATATTTTGTTAGAATGGCCCAGTCAAAGCCCAGACCTACGTTCACTGTGCAGTAACTATTGTGTAAAAGGAAAAAAAAAAATCTTTTGAGCAAAGTTGATAGAAACAGAGCTACTAAAGACATGGTGGAAGGAGGGCCATAAAAGTTCAAGGGATGTGGATACTACTGCAAGCCACTGCTTAGCTAATCAAACAAAACTCAAACCAAGTGCAATACATGTCGTAAAAGGTAAAGTGCAATCTGCTTGTGATTGAGGGTCAAGATAATTCGCCCGCCCAAGGCTCTATTGTTTGTGAAGAGAGCTGGTAATGACACAGATTACAGCTAAGGTAAACAATGTTTCCATTTTTCTTTCATTATTCATATCTAAAGTTTTGGTCATATTTGAGACTTGGTGATGATGGCAATAGCTGCAAATGTAGTGCATCAGCTGTTGCATAGTACTCTGAGACAAACGACATCTAAAGGAATTAATCTTGTATACTGCTTGGCATCAAATATCTAAAAGTAATTCATTCTTTTATGTGTTTTACAACTGATTCATTTATGGAAAAGTTCTTCATTCATTGCTTAGCTAGTTACAGTGTTGGACTGCTGATGTGACAAAAAATCTGCAGACTATAAATTTCACTTGTACAAAATTTGGATTTCCATTCATGCCAGGTCCTGAGCTTGGATTGTACATTTTTGAACAAAGACAAAAAAAACGTGCAAGCCCTTTGGTAAGACCAATTTTACACAGCAAGGGCAAGCGCATACGGAGGTTGAGAGCAAACTTTTTCCCACGTATACTTTTTGCCAATGGTTTTCTCGAGACGAGTTATTTTCTAATGGATGCCGTTGTGGTATACATTTGAGGGATCGAATCATGTTTAACACACACAAATCATCTTTCAATCTCGCGAAAATTAGATGCGTTTGAAAATCAATGGGGAAATTAAGTCCATATCTCGTTTAAACATTTTTTGTTTAAATGAAAACGTCAGTTCTTGACTTCCGAAAGTGTGTACGTTCAAGCTAGAAGTTGTTCTGCAGCCAGGTCATGTAGTTCCTCAGTGCCCTCTTGCCCACATCAAAGTCCAACGGCCAGCTTGTGAAGCTCAGACATCCATGGAAGCCGTCCTCGTAGTAGTCGCTGGTGACTGACACTCCGGCGTCCTTCAAACGGCGGGCATACATCAGCCCGTCGTCTCTCAGCACGTCAAACTCGCACGTTAAAATGTACGCGCGAGGACATTTGGCCAGCACCTCCGGTCCAGCCAGCAGAGGTGACGATCGTGTGTCCAGCAACCCAGGGATCTTCTTCAGAAGCCCGTGAGAGTCTCTCTCTGCGACTACAGGCTTGTAGCTTTTCTTGAACTTCTGAGAAAGCAGCGAGGTCCAGTCCAGCCGAGACCTCAGCTCTGGGGTGAGGACCGAGTGTTGCAGGGCGCTGTGGTTGTTTGCTATGAGCTGGGGCCGCAGGGAGATGTCTGCGCCGAGGTACTGCAGCCAGAACTGGACCATGACTTGGCGAGGAAGGATGGCCATATTCCGGTTCTGCACGTAGGAGGGTGTGTTGAAATCCAGAGCCTGGAGCACTGGGTAAATCAAAGCCTGGACACTGAATTTCACAGGCACACTGTCATCCATAGCAACCTGGAGAAACACAGACACTCAAATGTAAATTTCAGAGTTTGCAGCTGCTGTGTCACATGAATCTGAGATCCTGGGTTCTGAGAGTACCTCCTGAGCTATGGCGGCGGCCAGATTTCCTCCAGCGCTGTCTCCTGACACGGCAACACGCTCGGGGTCGATGGCGTACTTGTCCAGAATCTCTGGAGATAAGAAGTGTTTGGCAGCAGCGATGCAGTCTAAAAACGGTTCTGGGAAGAGGACCTCTGGAAACAGACGATATCTACACACACGTTCGGAGAAAGTTTTAAGAGTTGGCGTCAATTGAACCTCACCGAGTAACAGTGAGGTTTTGTCGCAACAAGCCTACTTCTAAAGAGTTCATAGCCCCACTTGAACAGAAAAATATTGTTTTATTCTAACCACTGCGTTGTTGCTACTTGACAATTTTGAAAAGCATGTCATTTTTCTTCCCCTTCACAAGTATGTGCTTCTTTGAGTTTGTCAGTAAAATACCGTCATTTTGTCGTAACATGACAAAATGGAAAAAAGTTCAAGGGATTTAGATGCTTTTGCATCGCACTTCCCCTCTAGTTGGAGGTCTTGCAGTGTGTTGCCTACAAGGTACACAGAGTAAAGTGAAAGAAGAGATAAACTTACTCAACAGAGACTACCACGGTGTTGAGCTCATCAGAAATCAGGCGGCTCATTTTATCGTATACACCCATCTCTGAGGAAAGAGAGGACGATACATATTTTCCAGGTAAAGCATTTTTTTTTATGTATAAAAGTAAACTTTTCTTAACTGATTTGTGGCAATTGCTGAAGGAGCCAAGATGCTGTAAGTATATAATAAAACTAAAAATTCCTCACTGCCACTGCCAAAGGCCCAGCCGCCTCCGTGGAGATACAACAAGCCTCTCCTCAGGTGACCCTCCCCTCCGGCCGGTGGCTCGTAAACCCTCACGGGGACGCCGGCGAAGGTGATGTCGCTGACCTTCACGCCTGGGACGACCCCCGCAGAAGACCTGGAGCCCAGGAGCGCCACCATTGTCGAGTCGAAGCCCTCCATCGTTCGTCTGAATGATGTGATGTAATGGTCAATACCCAGGTGGTATTTCAAAGCAGCCTGAAGACAGTGAGACACACACACACAATCTTGGATGTTTTAAATGAAAAGAACAGATGATGGAGGCCTTTAACAGGCAAAGACATCTGACCCAGTGACCTCTTGTTGTGGACCTCAATACTTGTCCTGCATGAATGCCAGAAGATGCCTGTTTAGGCAGCGACTGAGTTAAGAGTCGGTACAAGGTTCTGATTCTTAAACATGAAAGATATAAACAGCAATCTTTGCTTTATTTTATTTGAAAGAAATATTTTCTCTTTCAATGTGCATCGGCTTCACAAAACACAGCTGTGGTTAATTTGAAAAAAAAAACAAAAACAAAACTAAGTACACTCTTACTGCTTCCACGCCACAGAGCAGTTGTTTGCACTAGATTTTATTTCATGGTGTCAGGGTAAAAAAAAAGGTTGAACACATCCATGTCACACTGGATTATTTGGGGGAAAAAAAGTGAAATAACTGTATAATTTCCCATCAGTTTCCTAATCATGCACTAATTTCTGTTTGTCCCAAACAAAATGGCTGCAATTTTGTTGAAGGAAAAAAATGCAGAAAAAGTTAAAGGAACATTGAAACATTTACCAATGCAACGTGACTAAATCTCATCTCCTTATCTTCTCTACAAAGTCTTAACTTTTGCCTCATTTATTGACACTCAGTGAAGTGCAACACTAAACTCTTCTGCAAAAGACAGACACGTGTGTTTCTTTGAAACCTCAACTAGTTATCCAATCCCAATGTTCCTCTGCCTGGACAGTGTGAATTTCACAATATGGAGCAAAGGTGAAGTTCAGGAGTGCTTCCTCGTGGCACCGTCTGAGTGACTTTGCAGCTTTGCACTGACAAATATTGCTACAGTTCAAAATTGCACCGTTCCTGCATAAACATTGTATTTTTAGTACACACTGGGGTGAATTTGTTCTAACTAAAGATGCACTCTGAAAATGGATTGGAGTAAATTAAAACATGAAAGCACAATTTAAATGTGCAACAGTAGCAAAAAACGTCAGTGAAAAATATGCTTTCATACTTACTCTCAGGCAGGTCAAAGTGCAGCTGATAACTTATCAATACCAGGGAAAAGTTCAGTGGCTGAGCATTTAAAAAAAAAAAATCTAATGCCAATTATTTAAAGCATAACAAAAATATAGAAACAAGATATTAATGAATGGAAGCCTCACATTTCTGCTTGCAGCCTCAGAAAGCAGGGAAACGCATCTTCTCTTACCAGGTTCATTCCGGTCCTGAACGCAGCATCCACAGCCATCAGCTTCCAGGGCTCCTGGATGGCATCAGGCATCGGGTTGTAAACGTAGTAGGACAGCGCTGCGGCCAGCAGCACCGTAACAACCGCCGCTCTCAGCCCCATCTCTCCCTCTGTCCCTCGGGGTCAATGTTCTCTGTGTCCCACAGGCTGCTGGGACCCAGACGCAAGTCCCGCACGCTTCATTTGTTTGGGGCTGGAGGACGGCACAAGTACTTCCGCTCGAAGCCTTTCACATGAAGGGGGTTTATTTCGGGAGAAGATGCGTTCGGGTAAGTTTTTGAAATGTATTCTTAAACATGTGAAATAAAGCAATATATCTAATTTTTTTTTGTAATTGTCTTAACACGTAGTGATGGTTCTGTAACTAGGAAAATGTTACATCGTTGAGGCTTTTACTTTGAAGAGACCGTGTAGAAACACGTTTGTTTCTGGGATGTTTGAAATGACAGCATTACGCGATAAAACTTAAGAAACATAAATATTATTTGCAATTTTAGTGGTGATCATCCAGAAACTGTGACGCTTTTTTTGGCACTTTAATTTCATTCGTAATTTTTTTTTGTGCGTTTTTTTGGGAGGTGGGAGGAAAGAGCATGTTTATTAATAAAAATATTTTGAGTGTTTCCATGCAAATATTTCAGTTAATTTTTCCCCCTAAATTTGCTCATACGTGTCTTTAAATTAAAGCCCCTTCTTCTTTTTCTTAAGGATGTGAACCAATGTTAAATCAATAGCAGACTACAATCAAAAATGCACTAAGAAAGACAGTATTTGTCACATTAACACCAATGGTTGTTTATTCGTGTAGATGCTGTGTTCTATATACTTACTTCGTTTGTTTGTTGTATTTTTGCAAATTGTTAAATAAAGTTTCTTGGGGGGGAAAAAGACGTGGGAAATGGAAAAAGTGTAAAATAATTTTTGACCACAGAGAGGGGCTGTTGAGCTGCAGATAGGACAAAGCAAGAGACGAGCTGAGCCTTTATTTCAGTGTTAAGTCATTTGAGTTTGTTTGGTTCTTCATCACACAGTAATAGTGTTGGTACATGTTTAAGTATTTAAAGTATTTATTTTAAGTATGTAAAATATTTTTTAGAAAATTTGCCAATGTAAAGAAAGCCATAACAGAGAATTTGATCTAAAATGAAGCTCCCATAATAACTCTTACTGCAAAGGCATCAAGATAAAAAAAAGTACTTATAAACCTTGACAAAAACAATACTGATTTTAGTATGTCAAAAGGATGGGATTGTTGGGCCTAAAGCTGCTCAAAATGATTCGGCTTTAGTGAAAGATGTTCAAGTCTCTGTAGCAGAATTTAGTTGTAAGAGGTTTAAAATACCGCACAAAGATTCAGCAGGACAAAATGGAAATACATTTATAATCTCAGGTGTAAAAATGTATGCAAACCAAGAGGGCTTCCTAGTCCTGACTGAAACATCCTATTGAAAACCTAAAGTTCCTATTAAAGCAGTGGTCCCCAAACTACGGCCTGCGGGCCGGATCTGGCCCGCCTTCACATTTGGTCCAGCCCCCTGAGCAATACCAGAGAGCATTTAGATTTTTTTTTTCATATATTGTATTTTCTGGATTATAAGCTGCTACTTTTTTTCTAAGCTTTGAACCATGTGGCTTATATATGCATTTTTCTTCAACCACCAGGGGGCTCTTTAGCAGGAAGTGAATCATTGGAAATAAAAGAAGAAAGCGCCCATTAAAACAGAATTGGGTTTTAATAAAAAAGTAAAATTTGAGAATGTTGTTGTTCAGTTAAATAGCATTGAGGGGAAAAAGAAGAGGTTTTTTTTCTTAAATAATACTGGGATAATTGAGAATTTGAGGTATAGATATTGGGATTCAATAGATGGCAGTAGTGCAACAATAATAGATGCAAGCTGCCGTCGTTGAAATCTGAAGAAGAAAGTGCCCATTTTCATTTAGCACATGCTGTAGCAGACATGAAGGATCAGCACTTTTACTGTTACCAGGCGTGGAGCTATGGGGGGTCGGCTGTCCCCCGGCCTGGGCCCTGATGGGGGCCCGGGTCTGGAGGTGCCAAGGAGGGAGGAATGGTTTCAAGTCGCTTTAATGTCTAATTGTAGACGGAGAAAGTGCGCCCTCGCCTGTTCAGAAAGGTGTATGTAATGTTAAGGTTACTGTCCCTCAATGGAATATATAGTAGTCAGTTTCAGTGACTGTTTGACTCAGGTTTAGCCAATGTGCTTCCTGGGTAAAAATGAAACGAGAAAACGTGGCCCAAACCGGCCCGTCCCTCCCCCAACAGTCTCCAGTGATACACGTGAGGGGCCTGGTAATTGGCCCCGCCTCCCGGCCCGATGCTGACTTGTTCGCTAGTGAAACTACCATAATAAGTTCAGTCAAATCTAAACTCCTCCCACCAGAGAAGGGAAAAGTTATTTGACCTTCACAGGAAAAGGTTTAGGGACTCCTGCATTAAAGGATTGAAGACAGTGTTCAATTGAGATAACAAAAGAACAACAAAACTTCAGGCTAGCTTTGTTTTGTTTGTTTTTTTAGTTTTTTATGAGTCAGTTTTGGATTACACTGTCTTTGTAAGTTTTCTTTACTGTAAATCGGTCGCAGTGACAATCGGACACAGGAAACACAAGCATCGAAGGAGAAAGTTGCACTAAAACGGCATCTGGCCCGAATTTAAACGAAGGATGTTGAAGACGGGGAGGATGAATGAAAGCCTCATTAAAACGTGGTGTAACACTCACCAGCTCATTTAAAAAATATATATATATTTTTCTAAATCTGTTTTGCAGTCCCAGAAAGAAATGGATCTGCGCAGCAGACCAACACTGAAGATGACAGTGGGGACGTGCAAAAAGAGCTTCAGTGTCATTCGTCTGGCAGTCTGTCTCCATGTCTTATTTATCTCCCTGTTTTCTCCCACGGCTCAACGATGGCCGCGACCGGTCCCTGGGGGCCTCGTGTCAAAATAAGCATGGCACTGGGTTAGGATCTGACCCTCTGGGTTGAGATGGTTTTCCAAAACAAAGCCGCTAGACTTCTAGACCGTGTTAGAGTAGGAGACTAGAAAAATCAGAGTGGAGCTGTCAGAAAGGCATAAATAAATGAAAAAAAAAGTTAAAATAAGTAAAATTTCTCACCTAGCATCCCTGAAGCAGAATACTTCAATGCTAAAGTGTGAAAATGGAAAAACAAAATGGCTTTTGTGAGTTTTTTTTAATATTCTGATTCTAATGTAACTCTGTCCTATTTCTTGCTCTGAATGACTCAGATTATGGAGAAGTAGATGTTCGACGAAGGATCACGAAACCGAACATCCTGCAGAATTGCCTCATATTTTTCCCGGTTGACTCACTGGCGACGCATAAAACTCGACTTTTTTCTTTTTTGCACAGCCATCTCAACGTTTAAACTTCCTTGCCAGGTCAGTGCTGATCCACGTAAATTTCACAAACGCGACACTTTACCACTTTCAACAAGCCACTCTGAATCAGTGTCAGCAGGAAAACTTGGAATGCAAACTTGATATAGATTCTAGAGTATCTGCATTTGTGTGGGAGGGGGGAAAAATGTGTGCATTAAAATATTCCCTTTCCTTCCACCCTCCTCCCTGGTGCGTGTTGGCTTGGCATCTCCTCACGGTCTGCGGTATGGAGGGCAGAGACGGGGCCCCACTCTTGTGACGCTGACTGGAATTACATTTATGGTCACTGAACTTGACTGAACACACGAGGCAGAACCGGAGGTTTTGCATTTCAGGCGGTCCCCGTCTCGCTGCAAGGCCCCTTTACTCTGACTCTGCCTTCAGATGCCTCCAAGAGTTACAGCGTGCTGCTCTGCTCCTGCTATTCTGATTTTAAAGGCGTTCCAAGAGGAAACGGGACCCAACCAGAATGCAAATTAGGTTTTATAACAGACTTCTGCGAGGGAGAAATTACAAGCTAACTAAATATACTCCAGCACAGACACTCCTGGGAGGATCATTTACACACACACACGCACACACAAATTATGTGGCTGATGTGAAATCAAGAATGTCCTCAAGTTTGTGGAGAGAGAAAGATTTTCAGGCAATTCCCAATAGGAATCAGACGGTTGTGTGTATACAGCTGCAGGGATGACAGATGGATGATCAAAGATTTACTGTGTATCATCACAGTGTGTCATAGGGATAATGAGAAAATATTTTCCCTCTCGAGCGTCTCACTATGATACAAAAAAATTATCCGTCAGCTGCTCCTTTAATGAAGTTTTTCCTTTTCTTGTGTGCATCTGCGGTCAATGGTAGTTGCCCCTAAGAATATGGAGACAAAGGTTTTAGTTAAAGGGCCTGTTCATGCAAAAACTGCCACTGATTACAATTAGTTATGTTCATTCCAAACAAAGTGCAGCAGATATTAGCTTTTACTCACTACTTCGGCTCCAGAGAAACAATAAAACAAATGAAGACTCTCATTGGTGAAAATGCTTCCGCTTTTACGTACCAGTAGGAAATTCGATCAAAAGACGAGGGGATTTTCATTCGAGTTTCTTTCTGATTAGATGACTGACATGCGGGACAAAAGGATCCACGTCTTCCAATTTTTTCCATTTTGTTCTGTTAAAACCACATTTTTAACACTGCTTTTGATTGAATATATATTTAAAAAATCATACAATAAACAACCGATGCACATGATTTTATTTATTTTGTCAGATGCTATCGTCAAAAGCATCTAACGAAGGTGCAGCTAATATGTTCCACTTACTGCTAATCGAAAGCAGCTCTAAACAGGTTTCAGCCTTGATTTACAGGAACTCAGTGTTCCAGCTGTTTTGCTGTTTTCTGGAAGATTTTTCCAGATTAGAGAAGCACAGAAACTGAAAGCTGCCTCTCTGTGTTTGGTTCTGGTTCTGTTGTACTCTCATGGCTAATGAGTTGACTTTTGAAAAGAAACCAGTCACATAGAATTTTATTTTAGGTTAAAAGAGTAAAAAGAGGGTGAACACAAAGCATGTCACACTTTAGATATTGAAAACACTTTCACAGTCTTAACCCTTTTATGCATAGTGGTCACTATAGTGGACAGTTATCTAAAAGCCATTTTCTTGTGCTTCTTGTGGATTTTTACATTATAAATGCACACAGACCACTGAAGTGGACACTAATGCATCATAAAATACACTATCAACTACTGGCTATCAGCTACAAATGCAAGAAATTATTTTTGTTAAATCCAATATGGCCGGAAGACAAAAAAAAGCATGCCAACTGACCAGGTCCCTCCTTTTACTGTATACGACTCTTGCAGGTAAAGAAATGATCAGATACAGAACAATACTGCTGATGTTTATTTCAAATAACTTTGTATGTGGTGAAAATTACAATTCATCACCTAAAAAGTTTTTAATAAAATAAAAACATTTTTTATAAAAATGTTTTCCTACTTTTTTATATGCCTTAAGAAAATTAAGAAAAAAATCCTGACAAAAAGTATAATTCATGCATGAAAGGGTTACTTTCCTTACATTTTACAAATACGCACTACCTTGGATTGGCTTATCAAACTGAATTCCAATAATAAAGACGTTTGTGGTTTCAATGTGACAAATAGTGGCAGGAATGCTTTAATATTTCACACCATTGTAGATGATATTTCGGTCAGATAATAAATGAACACAGGAAGTCACACTTTTTATTTTTTGCAAGGGAGGGAGCCAGTTGTCATATTTCTGGCCAACTTGAAACAGCTCTACCTATAAAATTAGACAGCAAGATAAGAGGTTTCATCACTTTCTTTTGTCTAGAAGTAGTGTTTTTTTTTTTATTTTTTTTTTAGAAAACTGATAAAAGCAGCTTGGGCACAACAACGTCACGTTCCAAATTGTCTTTTTTGCTGCTACATTTCTCCAGCAGTGACCCACCTGTGTGTATTTAGAATCTGTAGGAGTTTATATTTCAATCTTTGAAGGCAGAGTGTTTAGTGAGGTGTCATAGAGGTAGGTGATTGTATTTTTGCACCACCTTTCCGAATAGAGCTAATCAGGCGTAAACCTAACTACACAAAATTGCAAAAGTCAACAAAGTCCTTAAATTGAAAAAGTTCTCGTCATAAGGGAGTGGCATTTTTTGTATTTGTCAGACTTTGAACATATAACTGCTTACATAAATGATTTTTTTTTGGCACACACTCCATACAAATGATATAATGCATGTAGTAGTGACTAACCAAAGCCACACAGGGTGATAATAGAGTGTCAAAACATTCAGAAACATCACAAACAAATGGTGCTTACTCTGTTCAAACAACACCGCCGGCGCCATTTTGGAAGAGACACCCGCTTGTTATTTTATTTCAAAAGCAAAACAAGGTTTTATATCTGAAAGAAGAGCAGAAATTGTCTGTTTTTGTGCAAGGTGTGCACTGAGTAACTGTAAATTAAATGACTCGTCTTCAGAATGTGCGATTTATCTTCTTTACATAATTACATAAAGCATTGGTTTGCCATTAGCTCAAGTAACATTGTGTGCAGAGTAAAAGAAAAGAAACATTAGAGTTTCAGAATCCCTTTTACTGGACTAAATGCATGCACAGAACTGCCAGGGGCAAATGTGAACTCCGACTAATACTCTAGCATTAGGAATCAATTAAAAACCTTGTTTTTCATGTGAATGTGAGAATCAGCACCGGTCTGGCGCCTGCCAGGTGAAAGCTCTGAATATGTCATCAGATTCGGTCTTTCCTCTCCATTTACTGGTAAACTCCTCCCTTCCTTTTTATAACTAAATCTTTCCATGACAGCTGAGGACCAGCTTACAGAGTAGGAAAATAAAATAAAATAATTAAAAAAAACATGAAAGTCACTCCTGATGTTGGTAACAACCCAAGCAATGCATTCATACAACGAAACCGATAGAAAAGTGAGCTAGGCATCACAAAGTGGACCGGTACTGAAGACAGGAATAAGCTGCAAAAAATCATAGAAAGACAAGAAAAATTTGTCAGTACTCATCAGTTCCAATTAAAACTGGCTGCTCTACTTGTTTGCTGGCTTCTAAAGATATGTATTCTTTTCAAACTATTGCATGTTACAATGTGTAAAAACAAATATTTTGTTTCAAGACACAACTTTTTGTTGTAAAAGATGCCGACGGCGTCTGCCCCAGATGGGTTTCCAGTCTCCTGTGTAAAGACATAACACGACCAGCAGATGTTGCCTTAAAATAAAATTTCCCACCAAATAATCTATGTTGATTTCTTTGTATGCTTGGATGTTAGACACATATTTACTGAGGGAAAAGCACACATTCACAATCTGTTTTCTCCCTACTGCACCTTCTTTTTCTGTTTCTCACTGGTTCTGCCGGGGAGCCAGAGGTGGCGGACCCTGCATCAGTTTAACCACCCAGAAGATTAGAAAAGGCATCACGCAGGCAGATGGCCCCGGGCAGAGCGGGTTCAAAGGTTGCGTGTCACATCGATGTAGACAACTGCATGCCGCTGTCCTGACCTTTACCCCCCAAGGCATGCACCTCCTTTGCAGGCCTCCCAAAAGAAGAAAAAATGGCAAACAAAAGCTATATTTTCCACCAACCTGGTGGTTGGACACATAGAAGAATGAGTGCAGATGAACAAGCACGCTCCGGTGACCTCCTACTTCCAAGCTAACGCCCTCGGGCCCTCCACTCCCACGAGCCCTTCTCTCTACACTCAAAAATTTGAACTTAGGGGGTTATTACATTAACAAAAGAATATCATCTACTTTTAACACAATAATTTCATGTTTTAAACAAAAATGTAATAAAATAATGTTGAATAAACAAGAAATTCAACAACTTAACGTTTATGAAATTGAATCATGTTGAGCTAACATGATTCATTCAGAGCCACGTTGGCTTACCAAGGAATCTGTCCCTGGTTAGCTTGAGTCATTGTGTCAGACAAGGGATACAAATGAATCAAGCTTAATTATTTCAAGTAAAGTCAAAGTGAATCCAATCTGTTTCAGCACTGGTCCTCCAAGCCCTGCAAGTTTTAGGTATTTCCCTAATTCGGCACACATGATTTTAATTGATGTCTGATTAACGAGGTTTTGCTGAAATGAAAACACACAGGTCAGTTTGCCTTGAGCACAAGGTTTGGGGAAGAACTCGTGATCTAAATGTTCAATGTAACCTGTTTTTCACACCCTTCTACACACACCCCTTTCCCCCCACCACCCACCCCTCTCCTTGGCCAATCTACCCCTCAATCTCCTCCCCCCTCTCCACTCTCCTCCCCTCTTCCTTGGGCTCTGGGTGAAACTATTTTAATTTTAGATGAGGGTTTTAAATTTTAACATTTTATTTTGTTAAAGATTTTTTGGCTCTAGTGGCCTTTATTTGACAAGAAAGGGGGAAAACATGCAGCAAAGGTGCATGTTTTCCTGCCTGCACTGAGGAGGTGATTCAGCTATTGGATCCAGGTGTGTTTACCCCCTCTCTCTTTACCCTCTCTCATCCCTTCTTCCCTCCCTCCATCCTTGAGCTCTGGGTCAGAACATTTTATTACTAAGTGATGGTTAATCATGTTTCAAATTACGCACTACATTGGGTTGTGATTCCTTTATGTACATTTTCTTACTTGTCTGTAAATATTATTACTGACTGTACATAATGTGTTGACACAAAAGCATCTACAAGTCTCTACTAGGAGTTGTACAGTCCAACTCCCCCTTTTTACACTAGTGGTTTGTCCCAACCAGCCACTTTGCTGCTGGTTTGTTTGCAACCGGCTTCTGAATTGAATTCTCCTCTGAGCAGTTTTATGGTAAGTTTTTCAATATTGCTTTGATATTAAATGTGTTTATTGAAAAATAAGGGCATTGTTTTGTGCCCATAGTAATCCTGGTTATTTTGTATGGAGTAAGATTTGTTTCACAATTATTCAATCAAAAAAAAAAAATCTCAAAGAAGTAGTATTCAACCAAAAAAATAATCTTAAACAAAAAAAAAATCTTAAAAACTTTAATCATAAAAATATTTTTTTACAAAACAAAAACATTTTTAAAGATTTTTTTTGATGTCACTAATTTTTTGATTTAATCTCTTTTTTTTTTGGTTGAGTATTTTTTTTTGGTTGAAACTTTTTTTTTGGTTGAGTCTATTTTTTTGGTTGAACTTATTTTCTTCCTTGTACAGCTTTATTTGCTTTGGGGAAGCTTACATGAACATTCTGGGCGGGGCTTACGGACGAGCAATGTAAGACGTGTTCCGATTGGTTAGCGCTGACTAAAGCGGATGACTCCCTGAGATCTCAGAACCGTCCCGAACTGCAGGGCTTCGGTGACGGACACAGAATGTGAATGAAAGGTAAGTAATCTTCACAAAATGACACCGTTTAGCATCTACAAGAGTCTCCACCCTGTTTCAAAGAAGAAATCTTACACAACGTATGACGACAGTCACATATTTTGTCTGCCGCGATCCCCGGTAGCATATTATGCTAACTAATGTTAGCACTAGGTAAAGTTCATAAACTAGGCTTGAGTGATATTTGGCTGTCTTTATGTTGAATTCGTTAACTAGCAAACCTCTGTCGAGGTCTGATCCTCGGCTGCAGAACGTGGAACATCACCTCTCTGTTGGGGAAGGAACCGGAGCTGGTGTGTGAGGCTGAGAGGTTTCGGCTAGAAATAGTCGGCCTCACCTCGACACATGGCTCTGGTTCCGGAACCAGTCTCCTTGAGAGCGGCTGGACGTACTTCCACTCTGGAGTTGCCCACGGCGAGAGGGGCCGGGCAGGAGTGGGCATACTTGTTGCCCCCCATCTTGGCGCCTGTAAGTTGGGGTTTACCCCGGTGAATGAGAGGGTAGCCTCCCTTCGCCGGGGTACCGCACCTCTCTTCACTCGGGTGAAGAGAGGTGCGCAGCTGTCCACCGACCACTACCTGGTGGTGAGTTGGCTCCGGTGGTGGGGGAGGAAGCCGGTCAGACCTAGCAGGCCCAAACGTGTAGTGAGGGTCTGCTGGGAACGGCTGGCGGAGTCCCCTGTGAGACGGAGCTTCAACTCCCATCTCCGGGAGAACTTCAAACACGTTCCGGGGGAGGTAGGGGACATTGAGTCTGAGTGGACCATGTTCCGTGCCTCCATCGGCGAAGCGGCTTATCAGAGCTGTGGCCGCAAGGTCGTTGGTGCCTGTCGCGGCGGCAACCCCCGAACCCGTTGGTGGACACCTTCGGTGAGGGATGCTGTCAAGCTGAAGAAGGAGGCCTATGGGGCCTTTTTGGCCTGTGGGACTCCAGAAGCAGCTGATGGGTACCGGCGGGCGAAGCGGCATGCGGCTCGGGTGGTCGCTGAGGCAAAAACTCGGGCGTGGGAGGAGTTTGGAGAGGCCATGGAGAAAGACTTCCATATGGCTCAGGAGGGGGAAGCAGTGCAGCACCAACACTGTTTATAGTGGGGATGGTGTGCTGCTGACCTCAACTCGGGACATTGTGGGTCGGTGGGCGGAATACTTCGAAGACCTCCTCAATCCCACCAACATGCCTTCTGTTGAGGAAGCTGAGCCTGTGGACTCTGGGTCAGGCTCTCCAATCTCTGGGGACGAGGTCGCCCAGGTAGTCAAAAAACTCCTCGGTGGCAGGGCCCATGAGATCCGCCCGGAGTTCCTTAAGGCTCTGGATGTTGTAGGGTTGTGTTGGCTCACGCGACTCTGCAATATCGCATGGACATCGGGGGCAGTTCCTCTGGATTGGCAGGCCGGGGTGGTGGTCCCCCTGTTTAAAAAGGGGGACCAGAGGCTGTGCTCCAATTACCGAGGGGTCACACTCTTAAGCCTCCCTGGAAAGGTCTATTCAGGGGTCCTGGAGAGGAGGGTCCGTCGGATAGTCGAACCTCGGATTCAGGAAGAGCAGTGTGGTTTTCGTCCTGGTCGTGGAACACTGGACCAGCTCTACACCCTCAGCAGGGTCCTGGAGGGAGCATGGGAGTTCGCCCAACCAGTTTACACTTGGAAAAAGCGTTCGATCGTGTCCCTCGGGGGGCCTTGTGGTCGGTTCTCCGGGAGTATGGGGTACCGGGCCTTTTGATACGGGCTGTCAGGTCCCTGTATGACCGGTGTCAGAGTCTGGTCCGCATTGCCAGCAGTAAGTCGGGCTCGTTTCCGGTGAGTGTTGGACTCCGCCAAGGCTGCCCTTTGTCACCGATTCTGTTCATTACTTTCATGGACAGAATTTCTAGGTGCAGCCGAGGTGTTGAGGGGATCCGTTTTGGTGGCCTTAGGATCGCACCTCTGCTTTTTGCAGATGATGTGGACCTGTTGGCTTCATCAGATCGTGATCTGCAGCTCTCGCTGCCATGCCAATCCGAGGCCATGGTCTTGAGCCGGAAAAGGGTAGAGTGCCTTCTCCAGGTCAGGGGGGTTGTCCTGCCTCAAGTGGAGGAGTTTAAGTATCTGGGGATCTTGTTCACGAATGAGGAAAGAAGGGAGCGGGAGATTGACAGGTGGATTGGAGCACCGTCTGCCATGAAGCGGGCGCCGTACCGGTCCGTCGTGGTGAAGAGCTGAGTCAAAGAGCGAAGCTCTCGATTTACCGGTTGATCTGCGTTCCCACCCTAATCTATGGTCATGAGCTTTGGGTCATGACCGAAAGAACGAGATCACGGATTCAAGCGGCCAAAATTGGTTGCCTCCGTAGGGTGGCCGGGCTCTCTCTTAGAGATAGTGTGAGAAGCTCAGTCATCCGGGAGGGACTCAAAGTAGAACCGCTGCTGCTCCACGTCGAGAGGAGCCAGTTGAGGCTCGGGAATCTGGTAAGGATCCTCCTGGACCCCTCCCTGGTGAGGTGTTCCGGGCACGTCACACCGGGAGGAGGCCTCGGGGAAGACCCAGGACACTCTGGAGGGACTATGTCTCTCGGCTGGCCTGGGAACGCCTTGGGGTTCCCCCGGAGGAGCTGGAAGAAGTGGCTGGGGAGAGGGAAGTCTGGGCCTCCCTTCTGAAGCTGCTGCCCCCGCGACCCGACCCCGGATAAGCAGAAGAAAATAGATATGGATGGATGAGTCACAACGACCTCTTTGAATGACTAGCTGGACAGGTTTTCTTTTTCTTTTTTTTTTTTTTACATTACTATAACAAAACAAATTAACACCACAACATTCACCACAAGAAATCCCTCCATGGGTGATACCTTGATAGAGCGCGTTCATTTTATAGCGTTAACACCGGAGCTGTAAGTGGTCCGGTATGAAACGGGTGATAGAACAACACAGCACTTTTAAATTTCAATAATCAGAATGCAGAAATTGTTTCCATTGTTTTAAAAAGTTTATCTCAGACTGCCTTTTCCCCATTGATATGTTTCCAGACCACCCTGCACCTTAGGGGTTTAAAAAAAAAAAAAAGGCGCGCACATTGCGCAAAACTCTGAAACAGGGAAAGCGGGACATATAACGGCGCGACAAACTAAATGTGAATTATGGCATAAAAACAGAGAATCTGACGCTGAATAGTGAAAAAATTAACACATGATGTGAAACATGATGATTAGGGGGCGCAGCAGGTGATGAGTGAAAATTACTGATTGTCAATAAATGATATAAATGATATAAACTAAATTGAACATAGCAATAAGCCAAGAGAGGATAATATTAATCAAAAGAAACTAAATGGAAATAAAGGAACAAAATGTAAGACTAAACTAAGAAACTAAATTAAATACAGAGGAATAAACTGGTATGGCAAGACCTTTCCATCAATTATTAATACCACATCTAGTACACTGAAAAAAATGAGAATTGAGGGGTCTGTCATTTTGCAAAAATAAAATAAGTTAATACTACACAAGATAGTCATGTCTCTTGTATTTACATGATTGAATAAAGAACCATTTACTTAATTGTCAACAATAATGAAACTACAAATTTTTCTCATGTTGGTTTAACGTAATTAGATTACTGAAAGCATTGTAATCATGTTTTCTCATCACCGGAAATGATGCAATATATCCAAATACACTATCGAATATGATTGGACAATAATAAGAGCGGTCTTTTGAATCTTAGCCAATCAGAAACCAAACAAGATAATTTTAAAGATTTCGGGATTGCCGCCCAGTTTCCGACTACTCAGCCACAAGAACGTTTAAGATAAATTTTTAGAGGAACATTGATTAGGTAAGTGATCTAATGTTTTTTTTTTTGTAGTTGGGAAGGTTTCCACAAGATTATTGTCTTGTATGAAAACTCATTGTTAAACTGTCTGCATGTTCTTTGGTTTTCATTTTGCTAGCTATTCTTAGCTAGCAAAATAAGAATAGCTATAGCTAATAGCTGTAGCTGAATACAGAAGTACAGAACAGTAAGCTATAGTTCATCCAAGTTGTCTACAGAAAACGGTTGCTACCGATCAGATTTGTAATTTGTGTGCTTGGGAGAGATCAACTAGATGGTTTCGATAGTTTACAAGCAGTGAAATGCCAACCGCGGTAAAGCTAGCCGGTGTTATGCCAGAAACGCATGCCAAGTGCGCGGCAGCTCAGCTCTACTTCCAGTCAGAACCGACTGGCTGCTCAATGTAGAATCAACACAAATATGCATGTAAATTGAGATACAAATGATGGTTGAATCAACATTGATATAATGTCAGTTATGGTTGAAACCCTAACGTTTATTCAACATACATGTCACCGACCACTTTCAATGTTGTTTCAATGTCAGTGTTCGATTCAATGCTTCTGGCTGACATTGATTCAATGTTGTTTCAATCATTCTGTGCTATCTGGGTATGTCACATATTTACCCATACTTTCTTTCTTTATTACTTTTTACTCTTATGTAGAATTATGAGCACAACATATCATGTGTCTATGTCTGAGGAAGTTTACTATAGTGTTCTTTACAGCAAATAACAGCAGATACATTCAACACACTGCTCAGCTGGGCCGGATTTTAGCAGGGGCTTACCGGGGCTGCAGCCTGGGGCCCCGGCATTTCGGGGGCCTCGAAGGATGTTTTATGTTTTTGTGAATGGATAGTGTCAGAATTGAATCAATGACTACGATGATTTTGACAGCACCGATGAAAAAAATGTTCCAATTTGTTCTGGCAAACGTCGCTTGCTTGTTATTGGTCCACTTTTGATGCATCTTACGCATTGGGGAGGAGCGTCAAGGGAATATTATTTTACAATGTCGGACAACAGAAAATATGACAGCGGAGCGCAGAAAAGAAGGAAGAAGGAAGAGAAAAGAAAAAGAGCATTGCGTCAAAAAAAAAATGCCTAAACTGACAGGCTTTTTTAAAGCTGTTAGCTGAGATGGAGCAGAAACATCATCATCCCCGCTCCTCAAACCCTTAGCTATGCTAACACCGGCACTATGATCCCACCAGAACCTTTAATCGTGACTGAGTCAGTGGCTGGACTGGCGTCTGTGGAGTCAGAGTCGGTGGAAGCGGGATCTTCTTCCGCAGATGGAAAGACGACTGTGAATCCGTACAGTACCAATTCGGCGCATTGGGGGGAAATTGACGAGTCCGTGCGAGCTTACTGGGCTGAGCTAGGACGGGAGAGCTGTCAAAATATGAGTGTTAGCTTTCAAGCATCGGAACGGGCGTGGAAGCATCAAAAGTGTCACTTCTCCAAATGTCATTTTAAACGCAAGATGTTAAATGGTGAGTACATCGAAAGACCGTGGCAGCTCTACTATCCATCCACCGGAGCTGCATTTTGTTTTGCATGCCGCATTTTCAGTAATGCTAATACTCAGTCAAACTTTGAAACAAAAAATTGTAGATACAAAACAAAGATTGTGCATGTCTGCATTCTAAGGCAGGCTCAAAGTTTCAAACTTTTCAGGGTTGAGTATTGTTTGTTCTCTGTAAAAACCCTGATCTATACTCTAGAAGATGAAAATTGTTCATTTGCACCCACCTCTGATTTTGTTGAGAACCGGGGGCTGTAAAAAAAATCCTTCAGAGGGCAGCACTTTAGACTTACCTGGGTCAGGATATTTTCTGAAAACTACAGTATGCTTGATCTTTTTTTTCCAGACGATATTGTTTATATCCATGTTCTGTCTGACAGAGAAGAACTTTTTTGACATTTATTTCCTCCACTATTTATCAAGAACTTTAAAACCAAAGAAAAAGTTTGAGTTTTGATATATTCCTCTTGTAAATGCTGGGGATATTTGTATAAATATTATTTTACTCGCTTTGCTTTGTAAAAGTATATTTGAGCATTGCACTTTCCTGCACTCAATCTGTTTTATAGTTTGAAGTCCAGGCAACAATAACTATTCAGTGATTTTATTTTGTGATGCAAGCATCATATTCTAGTTTCAACCCCAACATGTGGTTTAGTCTTTCTAGAAAAGAGTTCAGAGTTGTTTGTAGTTTGTGATAACTGGCTTATTAAAGTTGTAAGTTGTCAAAACTTACTGTTCGATCGTTTTTTACTCATCCTCTAAAACAAAACAAACACATACAAAAAAATAATAATAAAAATTTTTATATATATATATATATATATATATATATATATATATAGACTCTAGCCCAGGGGCCCCCATCCTCCTAAATCCAGCCCTGTTGCTCAGCACGTTTTATAGACATTTAAATGAGAGAGGTAAAAAAAGAAAGTGTCACAACAGTTATGAATATTCAATACTGAGTCACAACGACCTCTTTGAATGGCTAGCTGGACAGGTTTTCTTTTTCTTTTTTCTTTTTTTTTACATTACTGTAACAAAACAAATTAACACCACAACATTTTACTCAAATATTTACAGAATACACAGGAAGCCCACGTTTAAACAGCAGGCACAATCAACCGCAGTGAAATTTTATTTTTTTTTTTACAAAAAAAAAAATCCCTCCAACCTGTTGGCCTCCAAGAATCACCATCCGGGTCACGGCACCAAGATGTAACCCAGGCTTTCCCTCTTTGGATTTGCAGCTGGTGGAAGACACCCTATGGGCTCTGCATTGTGTTTTATTTTGTGCGTGAAGGTGGGATGTGATCTGTGCAGAAAAGAGGAGTCGGACACAGTGATCTTAGTTGTGGGGAGACCTTGGCGCGTTTATTTCGTCCATCTTACAGGCAGTAAACACACTGTAAGGAATACAGCAGTTCGCGCCCAAAAATCCCCTGCACTATGGTGTCCCCGACAGGACAAACATGCCAGAATTGCGGTGGTACCAACAGCACCCTCTTTTGGGATACTTGTGCACTGCTTTACATTTAAATGGGTTCATTTTTCAGAGGGATACACAGTGAGGGTATCGTGATTTTAGTAATTAGATGAATGTAAGAGCGATTGTCTGTTAGCCTTCCATGGAAGCGGGCAGCAACCAGACGGAAATAAAACACCTTTTAATATAAGTTGCTGCTTTGACATGATCACTGCCAAAACATATGTACAGAAATACCAAAAAAAGTTAATCACAGCAACGTCATCAGCTGGTTTATCGCTGAACTGATGCGATGAAGCTAAAGTAGCAGGAGAACGGAGCTGCGCCAAGAAGCTAACAGACACTGAGGAGAAGAAGAAGAGCTGCCATCGATACAGTTACAGCCAAACATGATTTAATGTTACACAATACAGTTTTACCAAGTTGCTCAAAGTCTAAACTGGCATTGTTGTGCATTTAAGGTGTAAAGTTTACCTTCGACCAAACGCCCCCTAAAGTGGACCACTTAACCAAAGTGAATGATTTTTGGGAAAAAACCAGAGCGCCTGGAGAAAAACCGGTTCTTGGAAATTTAATAAGTAAAGGTCCTGCTCAGAACCAGAGACCTTCAAGTTGTGCTACATTCTAGTCAGTACAGGACATTAACACTTAAGGGCATGTCTGTCTCACTTTTGTGACAGATATGCACGTTTGACATAACAAATTAACTTTACCTAATGGAGAAAAACCACCAGGAGGACCCAGATGTCTAATGGAGAAAAACCTTTACAACCCAGGTCCCTGGATCTGGCCACCCAGATGACCTCCAGATCCTACTGGCAGGTCCCTCCAGCTGGGTGACCTCTAAGACCTCCTGGTGCTGACATCCACAATGTTCTCTTATTAATAGCTTTGGGTTTGCTTGTCTCTTTTTTGGCAATAGTACTAGTTTAAAATCTGTTTCTTTGGGGTCTTTTGTAAGTTTATCCAAATGAAATGCATTGGCTTTCTTTTTTTGTAGGCTAAATTAGACAGGAACTGGTAATACATTTTGAAAGGTACAGAACGGTTCCAATATTGAGAAGACAAGGTCATTCACAGCAAAATTGGGTCTCCCGCATACATATTCATTGCATATATATGCACCCACAAAGGATAAAATTACTGTTTTTGAAATATTTCTTAGGAAATAGGCTGAAGATCGCAATGCACTTGGAAAGAAACGCCTAATAGCAGAAAACACTGCACCCTCATCAGGGTCGGTCTCTCCATCTCGGTGACCTCCAAGTTGTGCTGGTGTGTTTTGCCGCCTGATCTGCATGTTTTCCTGAACTTCAACATCTTGTCCTAATCTGTCTTCGTCCTCTGTTCCTGAGAATATGATTTCCAGAGATATACTATCTGCTGATTCCCAGTTCTCAGGTTGTGCAGATGAGGTCGAAGGCTCTATTATATCATGGCGGGCATTGCTATTTGGTAAATGATAGATTTCTTCACAAACACTGTTGCTCTGAAGACAGCTGGGTGATTTCTTCTTCATTTCTTTCCTCCATATCTCGTCTTTGCTGGATGACATCAACCTCTGAAGTAGAAATCTGTTCTTGGTCAGATTCTGGAGCTTCAACATCCATAGATATTATAGATTCCTCTTCCTCGTACATAGTAATTTGAGGATACTCAGATTTAGTATCCTCAAATTTCTTTGGTATTGTAAAAGAGGTGTCCTCCATTTCGTGGATCCTGTTTATTTTCTTAGAGTCAATAGGGTGCTGTTGATTAGGCACATCATGATCATCTTGTTCAGCATCCAAAAATGAAAGTCTTGAAAAGGCTTTTGAAAGGCTTTGAACCTCACATTCAAGTTCATCTGCCGATCTCCTCGCAGCTTTGATATTTTCATTTACATAATCACTGTCATAACGTCCAGATGAACTTGAAGTTTCAACCATAGATGTCATGTTTAGTATTGCATGCAATTTCAGGAGCTCATCTTACAATTCATTGTCTAGTTTGTGGTAGTAGTCCTTTTCTTCCCTTTCTCTAGATAACTCTGTATCAAGTTTGGAAATTCTCTGGTGAAGGGAAAATGGCATGTTTTCTTCAGCTTGTGGTCGACACAAACGTTGAGATTCTTTGCTTTGTTCTGTATCTTGTGTTTCTTTCAGAGCCCAAAGTGGATATCTGTTCTTGATCACATTCAGGAGCTGTGATGTTCAAAGATCTTCCAGAGTTCTTTGAATTAGTATCCAAGCGTATATAACGTGTGTCTCTAGACTCCTCAGTTGTAACAGCAGAGGTCTCCAGTTGTGCAGGTTGTGGAGCATGAGTTTCCACTCTAACAGTAGAATCATGTAAAGTAGGCTGAATATAATGCTGAATATAATGCCTTTTCTCGGCAAGTTCAACTTCAAAAGCAGAAATCTGTTCTGGCTTAGTGTAGATACTGCTGTTATAATCTGAGTTCACTGTCGAAAGTTCAAACTGTGATTGAAGGTAATGGCTTCTGTAATGGTCACTTTGGGCTATTCCCGTCAAAGACTCTTCACAAGATCTCGTTTCTCAGGTAAATGTCTCGAACAATTCATGCTCCGGCACATACAGTCCATATGGTTCAAAAGACAAAACATCTCTTGGATTCAGCTGATTTTGTGTCTGGTTTTCTTGTTGAAAAAAACTCTGCTTGAATGTAAAAGTCATCCATGTGCAGATTTTGTGTCCGACATGTACAGTCCAGATGTTTCAACAGACAAAACATCTGTTGGATTAAGCTGATTTTGTGTCTGGTTGTCTTGTTGTTGAAAAAAACTCAGCTTGAATGTAAAATTCATTCAAATGTCTGGCACGTACAGTCCATATGGTTTAAAAGACAAAACATCTCTTGGATTCAGCTGATTTTGTGTCTGGTTTTCTTGTTGTTCCAAAAACTCCGCTTGAAAGTAAAGTTCATTCAAATGCTCCGACACGTACAGTACATATGGATCAACAGACAAAAAGCCTCCTGGATTCAGCTGATTTTGTGTCTGGTTTTCTTGTTGTTCCAAAAACTCCACTTGAAAGTAAAGTTCATCCAAATGCTCCGGCACGTACAGGCCATATGGTTCAAAAGACAAAACATCTCTTGGATTCAGCTGATTTTGTGTCTGGTTTTCTTGTTGAAAAAACTCAGCTTGAATGTAAAATTCATTCAAATGCTCCGGCACGTACAGTCCAGATGGTTCAAAAGATAAAATATCTCTTGGATTCAGCTGATTTTGTGTCTGGTTTTCTTGTTGTTGAAAAAACTCAGCTTGAATGTAAAATTCATCCAAATGCTCCGAAATGTACAGTCCAGATGGTTCTTCCTCTGTTTCTGCAGCACACAGAAACGTGTTAAAATTTATTGACATTGCTATGTCTAGGTAAATCCTGGCAGACAAGAAAATTGTTCAAAAGATGAATGGTTCTTCGAGTTTTACTTTGCAAAATAATTTGCTGTTAAAACAGTTCTGGTCACTCTCCAAAATCCAGAAAACTGGACTGTCTTGCCACGGGTAGAATACAAGTAAAAACTGACGTCATAGCAGGGTTGAACCTGTATTATGTCATAACAGAAATGTGCATATCCTAGTAAATGATGATCCAGCTCTACCCGCCCATATCGTTTGCGTCACGCCATCGAGTTGTCGATGTTGTCTACTGCAAAGAAATCTGCGATAGATGGATGGATGGACTCCTGATTTGACCTAGAGAAAATTTTTCATGCTTTTGTGTCATCTCTTCTGGAGCCGACTGTGGAGGTTTTTCAAAAGCAACTAAAAGCTTTTTCATTTTCTCAGGCTTTTTTACATCATGGATTTTATTGTCTTTCTTGCGTTTTCATTTGCTTATAGTCCAAATGCAATCCTGATGTTCTGGTAACCAACACCCCCAAACCACTTCCAGCCCCCCCCAGACCGGGGCTGTTAAATGTGCTCTCTGCACCCCTCCCTGTACGTCCTCAGCTGCTGCGCAGCGACACTGACAAGAGACAGCTGTTGCGGCGGTGAGAGTGTTGCAGTCGGCGGCAATCAGAGAAGACACACACACGCGCGCACATACAGATAGTCAGACATTTGGTCTTTGTGTTTGCGGAAGGAAGGGATGGGGAGTGGGTGTCACTTCTTCTGAATCCAAATCTACTTTCAAATTACACAAATGCAACTTTTTTAAAATCCGTGGTTCCAGTGTGTGGGATTTTGGTCTTTTTTTTGCGAATTGGGATCAGAGCATTTGGACATGAAGCACGCATGCTGAAGGACATGCCTGGAAGACAGGAAGAGGGGTGTCTTCTTCTGGAGAGAGGAAGCATTTAACAGCTGGTATCATGCAAGCTGTAATAAAGCTCTTCCCCACTTTTTTTTTTACTGACATTTCCCTGAGGAGGAAGAAAGTAAGGAGAAAAGAAAGCCCACATTCACAAAGGCACAGAGAAGCTCAGATCATCAAACCTGCTGATAGCTGCAGCGCAAACAGACGGATGCAGGAAAGCGGGGTCCTGCTTGAGAAAAGAGCACATACAGTCAAGGGTTTCATTAACTTTGGTTTAACAATAAGCTCAGCCCTGTCCGCCGGATTTGCAGTGCTTGGCAAAAATAAAAAAATAAAAATGTTCACAGCTCTTGAAGTTTTTCACACTTTGTTGAGCTGCAGCCACAAGACGACGGGGTATTTTACAGAGATTTCATCTAAGAGAAATCTCCGTAAAAAGTGGCTAATAGATGCGGGTGGAGGGAAGGGACTGAGCTGTCCACAGTTTGACTGGACGGACAGCAACTCTGAACATTACATTTGAACTCCGCCCCCAACTAATTCTCAGCAGCATTTGGACTTTGACTGGATCGTTCTCACAATAAACTTCATGTATCATCCCATCGCGTCTGATCAGCTTCCTTCTCCCAACATCATCACCGCGTCATGATGCTTCCACCAATATGCTTCTTTGTGTGTGTTTAGGGTGTCATTTTAATCTCAGATGCACACAGATCATTGTTTTTGCCAGGAGACACCTGTCAACGCAAACATCAAATAAAAAGGCAATTTATTTGAAAAAAAAAAAAAAGAAACATGCTGAAACCCATGTGTCCTTTCTTTTAGTGTACGACATGACAAAGTGAAATGGATACAAATACTGTTGCCAGGCACCAAATATTTATGCCTGGGTGTGGGCGCACAAGTGTTTGACCCTCTTGTCCTCTTGCCTATATGTGTGATGATGTTACATTTTTGGCGCCTGTTGCTTTCAGCAGAAGCTCCGGTCCAGGTGCCTGGTCTTCGGATGCGGGTTCTCACATGCTTGCACTCGCAATTCATCCACACCGGCGTCCGGGGTGCCGAGTGACGCACCCTGTTCCTTTTTGTCAGGGATGTGTCAGCACTTTCACAGCACTTTTCTTTTATCCCCCACCCACTCCGCTTCGCCACCGTTCCTGGTGAGCTTGACTTATAAGTTTCACTCAAGATATGATGTTTTGTTGGCCGATGCAGGCACTCTGTTCCTCGCTTTACACTTTTTTCTGTTAATTTCCATGAATTGCCGCCCACTCACATGTGCTTTTAGGCTTCGATTTTTATGAAACGTGACAAAGGTGAAACACTCCTGCGAACTAAAGGCGGTAAAAATGTGAAATTCAAACGTAATTTACATTTTCTGCAGAGTGGTTCTGTAGACGCCTGCATCTTAAAGCAGGATTTTTCATCATGACAATGCCACTTGCTGTTTTAACTGGACATTTGATTCTAAGAGTTCATGCTAAGGTGAAGCTGGGCCGACTGCCTGTGTAGGAAATACACATAAAAATCTTATGTGTATCTTTATGTGTATTTCCTCTAAAAAAACAAAAAAAAAAAAAAACACGGTAGCTGCAACATAAAAGGACAGTTGGACTAATGATTTCTGATGATATTTATAACTTTTCATTCTCTTGTTCCACATATATAGTTCTGCACAAAGCCTTGCTTCATGAGCAAAAGCATTACCAAGTCTATTTGGTCCTTATCAGAATTGGTGTTAACTCAATTTTAACAAGAAATTGAGTCATTTTAACAATTGAAGAAGTTTGAACTACTCAAACTATTTTTGAAATGATTCTGTCAGAGTTAAATTAACACCAATTCTGATAAGAACCAAATAAACTCGGCATAATGTTGATTTAACTGCAGAATTTGTTGTGCGGATGGTTTCAGGACCAGGAATGAATAACAGAAACTTGAAATGGGGCACTATTAGTAGTTTTTTTCCCCTTTGGTCAGAAAACATAAAACAGCAGGTCAAGATTTGAGGTAAAATACATATGTCGTTTAGAAATGTGAAGTATAATTTCAGCTCACCACAGCGCCAGAGAGGATAGGCTAAATTAACACAACAATGGCTGATCATGCACCTGCTCTCACACAAGTAGCCTCAGATTGATGAGCTCGATTGGTGTCAGGTGCAGTCAGAGCAGACTCGCTCTCATCTGCACTGAGTGTACGAGGAAACCCCCCCCAAAAAAACAGAACACAAAACAAACAACCCAGATTCGTGACAGTTTCATCGCATTTTCTGTTCACCGAATCCCTGCAACCATCAGTCGAAATTATTTTCACTGCAGCAAGAAAGTCCTGGCTGGATCTCTTTCTGCAGCTTTACATGATCTTCCTTTTGCCTGTTGTTGTGCTCGGTCTTCCTCCCACACTAGGTTAAGTGCTCTCTCTAAATTTCCCCCAGGAGTGAGTGAGTGTGTGTGTGCACGGTTGCTTGTCCTTTGTGCCTCTGCATTGCTTTCTGACGATATGGTGAAAACAAAATGAATAGCAGAATGATAATAATATAGGGGGAATTCATTTTACTCCAGTCCAAATTTGACTTTTACTCGTGTTGAAGTTCTTTCATGTTTCTTATTGTAAATTATGAATAAATTCTTAAGTGACGCAGAAAAAATACTTCCTAGTAGACACTTGAAAGAAGAAAACTGACAGATATTTGGAGCTATTCATAACAGTCATTAGGCTTTTTTTTTAGGTTTTTATTATTTTGCTATTGTTCAAATAGTTAAGTAGTTTCTCCAATTATGGGGGGTTGATTTCACTGTGGCATGATCCATCTCTAATGGGGGAGGATTTTTGTTCTTCTCCTGACTGATACCTTTACTCTCAAATCGTTCTGCTCTTTTGAAAGCTATCAGTAAACCATGACTTCAGCTGCATGACTCTGATGAGCAAATATCAAGAAAATCATAGTTTAACTTTATTTTAGCTTAATCAGGTCCATAAGAATTAATGGCAGGCGCAAAATGATAAAACGACAAAGCTTTAGTACAAGAGTGTGCATATTTATGGAACCACTTTATTGCAGCGTTCTACGTTTTTATATGTTTTTTTCAGTTTTCTTCCTTTCATAAACTGGTTTGTTTTGCACTTGATTCACACATGATAAAAGCAACAAACAATGAAGCAAACACTTTGTGTTTTAACAGAGGGCATGTACACCTTAATGTCCCAAGAAAGAGCCCCCGAGACATTGAGGTCTCTGAGATGTTTTTTGTTCTTTCACTGCTTGGCTGACAACTTCTTGGTCGTCTTCCTGTAAAGTTCGGCAGACTCTACCTCCAATTAACTCAAGAGTTTTTATTTTTAACCTGTGGGAAGCATGCATACAGAAACTGTCACAAGAATAGGCCCTCCACACACACACACTCTCAACTCGACCGTTTGTGCCATGTGATGTGGACCTTGTGACGGTTGATGTTGTTACTGGAGACACATTCCAGTCGGGTTTAAAGGGGGATCTTAGGTGTGAGCCTGTGCATAAAAACAACAACAACAAAAAACCACCTCACAGGGTCATACACTCATTCATTTGTGACTTCACACCGTCTACAACACAACCACAGACCCTCGTTTTCAGACCTGTTCCTCCTCCTCCGCCTCTTCCTCCCAGGTCACCGGCTAAAACTGGGTATGTTATGGTCAGGTGGAGCCTGCAGCCTCACTGTCTCTTCAAACAGAGATCGGAGACGTGGACGGGCAATGCAGACTAGAGACACACATGACAAGTCAGAAGCGTCAGATCGCGAGTATTTCTGTCATTTCCTGTCAGCAAAACAGAGGATCCCAAAAAAAATAAAAATAAATAAAAGCATGTCATAGAGGAGGATTTTTGGCTGGAGGCCCTGGTTGACGTGTCACTCTTAGCCCAATTTTTGACAACAAATGCTTTAAATGCTTGTCTACATTAACAGTGAAAACCAGCCTGCCATCAGAATCTGTAGTCAGTGGAGAAGCTGACCACTTGGTCTCCATAGAAACACCAGTTTTAAGCACACAAGTATTGCAATCCTCCCCAATTAATTGTGCCAGTGTGGCTACATTCGATTCCTTGAGTGAACAGCATATTTCAATTTGCTGGCCTATCCCACAAACCTCCGCCATGAATCTCACTCAAAGTAAATCTGTTGGATTGTTATTCGGTAATGACTATGTCCTAGCAGGCTACAGCTTCACCCAAATTATTCATAGCATAGGAACTACTCATTACAGTTCATGCCCTGTAATAAGATGTTTGCTGTTGATTTGGTGGAAAGCTGTCTACATGCTGCTTCAGATGCGCTTTAGCAGTCTGACACTTTTAATCTATTTACAAAAGTACAATTAGATTAAAAGGTGTGACAATAATGATCCAGAGTGGCATTTCTGCCAAAACTTTGCCCTGCTGAGGACATTGTTTCACAGATATAATTAGTGCTACACACTGCCATTTGGACAAAAATTCTTTGTTTACATTCAACAGTTCAGGTAAGAGAGTACACTTTAATCGCTTTCAGTATTTTAAACTGATATTTGGTTAAACATCCCATAGCACGACGCAGAGGAGCAACATGCTTTTTGTAGCCATCAGAAGACTTCTGGTATTATTCTCTCAAAATGTTTGACTTCTGTTCTTATCAGAAAGACATGTGCTGGTCATAAAATTAGAATATAATGAAAAAGTAGATTTATTTCAGTAATTCCATTTAAAAAGTGAAACTTGTATATTATATTCATACATTACATACAAACTCATATATTTCAAATGTTTATTTCGTTTAATTTTGATGATTACAAATGACAACAAATGAAAATCTCAAATTCAGCATATCAGAAAATTAGAATATTACTGAAGACCAATAAAAACAAAGGATTAATAGAAATGTTGGCCAACTGAAAAGTATGAACATGAAAAGTATGAGCATGTACAGCACTCAGTATTTAGTTGGGGCTCCTTTGGCCTGTATTGCTGCAGCAATGCGGCGTGGCATGGAGTCGATCAGTCTGTGGCACTGCTCAGGTGTTATGATAGCCCAGGTTGCTCTAATAGTGGCTTTTAGCTCTTCTGAATTTTTGGGTCTGGTGTATTGCATCTTCTTCTTCACAATACCCCATAGATTTTCTATGGGGTTAAGGTCAGGAGAGTTTGCTGGCCAATTAAGAACAGGGATACCATGGTCCTTCAACCAGGTACTGGTAGCTTTGGCACTGTGTGCAGGTGCCAATTCCTGTTGGAAAATGAAATCGGCATCTCCAAAACATTGGTCAGCAGCAGGAAGCATGAAGTGCTCTAAAACTTCCTGGTATGTGGCTGCGTTGACCCTGGACCTCAGAAAACACAATGGACCAACACCAGCAGATGACATGGCACCCCAAACCATCACTGACTGTGGAAACTTTACACTGGACTTCAAGCAATGTGGATGAAGTGCCTCTCTTCTTTTCCTCCAGACCCTGGGACCTTGATTTCCAAAGGAAATGCAAAATTTACTTTCATCAGAGAACATGACTTTGGACCACTCACCAGCAGTCCAGTCCTGTTTCTCTTTAGCCCAGGCAAGACGCTTCTGACGCTGTCTGTGGTTCAAGAGTGGCTTGACACAAGGAATGCGACAGCAGAAAGCCATGTCTTTCATACGTCTGTGTGTGGTGGTTCTTGAAGCTCTCACTCCAGCTGCAGTCCACTCTTTGTGAATCTCCCCCACATTTTTGAATGGGTTTTGTTTCACAATCCTCTCTAGGGTGCGGTTATCTATCTTGCTTGTACACTTTTTTCGACCACATCTTTTCCTTCCCTTCGCCTCTCTATTAATGTGCTTGGACACAGAGCTCTGTGAACAGCCAGCCTCTTTAGCGATGACCTTTTGTGTCTTGCCCTCCTTGTGCAAGGTGTCGATGGTCGTCTTTTGGACAACTGTCAAGTCAGCAGTCTTCCCCATGATTGTGTAGCCTATAGAACTAGACTGAAAGACCATTTAAAGGCCTTTGCAGGTGGTTTGAGTTAATTAGCTGATTAGAGTGTGGTACCAGGTCCTATCAATTTTGAACCTTTTCACAAGATTCTAATTTTCTGATATGCTGAATTTGAGATTTCATTTGTTGTCATTTGTAATCATCAAAATTAAACGAAATAAACATTTGAAATATATGAGTTTGTATGTAATGTATGAATATAATATACAAGTTTCACTTTTTAAATGGAATTACTGAAATAAATCTACTTTTTCATTATATTCTAATTTTATGACCAGCACCTGTAGTTGGCCCACTTTTGAAATTGTTGTTTTTCTTCCCTTGAATCCTGATCAAACATAATCTGGAAAGTTTGGAAGGGGTTAGTTTTATTTTTTAACCATCTGAGCTTAACAGTTCAGTCGATTTGTGTTGCACGATGCCAGATATGAGAAAAAAGTGTGTTTTTCGACAATATATGTCCAGTCCAGCCCATAATTAAGGTTTAGAACATTTTTTGCAGTTTCTTAAGGGACTTAAAAAAACATTAATAGTATTGTATGTGAAGTATTTTTGCATATGTATAATTGAAAACACAACAAATTGTAATTCTACCTACCTACTACCTATACCTACCTACCTACCTACTACTGCATGTTTTATCCAGCTACAGTGTGAATGTAGCACTTAGAGCATCACAAATGATTTGTAAACGTAAAAAAACCGACCCGGCCGTCAGTCTCTTGAAGCCCCCGCCCCGCCGGTCTGTTGACGGGAACTCCCCCCTAAGTTCCCCGGTTCTCCTCTCGCTTCTCATTCTCTCCATGAGCTGTCACCCACATAGAAACACACACACACACAACACACACACACACACACGCACGCACAGAGACGCGTACAAACACGGAGCTCCTGCGTGTTGGAGCAAACCTCTGCTCCGTCTAGTCTCTCCGCTGCCGAGCCGCAGCTGGTTTGATTCTGCGGACAGCGCGGAGCCTCGTCGTGACAAGAGTTTTTTGGGGGAATCGGCTGAGTGAGGCGCGGAGAACGAAGGTAAAAGACGATGGTGTCAGAGTGAGAGCTTCCTCTGCTCTCTGTTTTAGGAAACTTGCTCGCTTCCCTCGCTGTGTTGTGCCCAGTAGGAACATCAGTTGGGCTTTATGTGTGAAATTTCCAGGATGAATTGGGCGGTTTTTGTTTGGGTCCTCGCGCGCTGAGCGGTATGTGCACATATCGCGGGCGCTCGTGCGCTCTCACATCACCGGGGAACCTCCAGTTGTGTGAAAGGAAGTTGGGATTTCTTACGCCAAGACTCCTGTAGAGAGGCACCTGGACGGCTCTAACAACAAGCGGTGTAGTTCTAGTCGATGTGCTCAAAGCTTAAGATGGAAACTGACTTCATTTTGGAAGGGAAAATCCGCTTAGATGCAGTTTTTACATTTTTTTGTCAGTAGATGTCCAGAAAATCGGTTGTCAGTGATCACGGGTCAGTTACCGGTATTAATCGCTAAGGTTAAGAAAAAAAAATTGTGGTTTTAACCACAGATATTCTATCATGCTACTTCCTGCAGTTTAAAGTCCTTTTTCATGCATTGCCAGAGACAGTTTGGTGTGAACTGAAGTTTTCTCCATTGAGTAATACAGGGGTAACCCTGCTTCACCTCTTCCTGCACACTGCTGATCAGCTGGCTGACACAAGCCTACTAAAGCTATACATGACAGAAGGCTTGGGCTGGTATGAGATTATCATGGTGTGATAACTTTGAGGAAAATGATTCACAGCTCAGTACAATCTCTTTAACTCAAAAAGGCCCTAAGAAGTTGGAATTTCAATCAGAAAAGTTGACTGTGCGTATGAAAATGTGATGAATGAGACCAATATTAACTATTTGTTTGCACTTCTGATGGTTTATCTCTTTAAACCAGACACACTTAGCGCAGTAAGCATGCTGCCATTGTTTTAAATCAGAAAAGTAAGAGAAATATGCTATTTGTCAGCTTGCAGTGCTAACAACAGTTAGCCACCACAGCAGTTAGCAAACCTCACTGTTTTCTGACTTGCATTTACAAGGCTCCCCTCTTGGGGGTGAATAACAAACTGTAATATGTTAATTTATATTTTTGGTTGTTTATTTAGAAATCAGAATATATTTCAAAAGCTCTGTGATTGCATTAATAAATACATTTTTAAGTTTTGCAGCAGTCTTTGAGCTGAACGGATTAAAAAAAAACTTTACCAAAGACAAATATAAATATTCAGAAACCAAGTAGAAATCCGGAAATGTTCTACTGTTTTGAATAATGCTGTGCTTGCAGTGCTGTAATGCAACTCATTTGGCTCCAATGTGTCCTTCAGCCCTCCTATAAGGTGAGCGTTTATGTATCTGCATACACATTCACATGTGTAAGTGCGCCTGCTGTTTGGCGATCTCCTGCCAGGTCCTAGAAGGTGGGGGTCAGTCACAGGGTCTCCCCTCTGGAATTCTCCTAGAATAGATGTGACACACACACACACACACACACGTACACACACACACACACACACACACTGAGAGAGACCTGCAGTCCTTTTTCAAACTTTGATTCCATTCCCTCCATGTCCACCCATCTCAGCAATCTGGCTCGTTTTTATGTTATTCTGGACCAATTTGATCTATTCATCAGTGCTGATTCAAAATAAGCACTGATGCTGATTTTAAGCAGAAATGGCTTAAGCAGAAAAACCTGTTTTTCATTACGTGACCAATACATTTTTTTCAGCCTTTTTATTTTCAGGAAATTCTATTATGTTCACAGTCTACAACGTGTGTCCAACCACCACTCTTGACAAGGCAATTCAGTATTAACAAATATTTGTTGTGTGGACTCTATTCTTGTTAAAAGGAAATGGGTCAGAAGACAGAGACAATTCACCAGAGCTTTATTGTTACTCCCCGGCAGGTCCAGTGTATTTTTGTCAAGATGATAAATGCTTGAATAAGTGTGTGTGTGTCAGTGTCAGTGACTGAAAGAGAAGGAATTGGAAGAACTCGCCTGCTGAAACTTGAGCCTATTTGGACACACTGACGTTTGCAGGGCCACAAAGAGAGTTCTTCATGAACTCCGAGGAATCTGGAAGCTTCTCTGTGTGTATGTGCGAGCCTGTGTGTCACATTACACATCTTCTTTCATCTGACATGAATGCTCACAGATATTCTTGTGATTGTTTTTGCCTTATTGTTGACACAATGCATAGTTAAGTTAGTGACTGTCTTCCCGAAAGACCCCACAGGTTGTTGCTTCTTGCAGGAAATTACAACTTGCACTTTGAAGGAATGTGCAGCTTGCAGTAATTGTGGAAGAAAGCGTCATGTGAAATACATAAAAAACAATGCAGTGTTATACCAGGAGTATTTATGTATATAAATTAAAAGTTAGATGTATTATCTATCTCTGATTTAGTGGTGTTATTCCTGAATAAAAACAGGAAGTAACAGAGTAATTGCAATGACATATCTTTGTCTTAACAGCCGTTTGTTTGGATTTTTCTAAGGAACCCCCAAACATAGCATTTGTTATTGCAATAGGAAAAAAACAAAACAATAAAGCATGTTTAAGCCCCAACACTTAGCTTTTAAAAAAATTCTTCTTACCCTAGTTTCTAGTGGTTTACAATTTGATTTGCAAATTAGCAAAGTACAAAATAATAAGTTAATAAATTTTTTTGTGTGACAACAAATGTTTTCATAAAAATAACTAATTCAATTTCAAGTCTACTCCCAAGACTTGCATCTTAAGAAATACCAAATCCTTGAGGCATTTTGTTAGCAAACCCAGCCCAACATGGTAATTTAGTTATTGCAGTACCCACTTCTGCCTGTTGAGGCAGTATTTTACTGGAAATACCAATTATGATTCAGAACATGAAGTTACATCCTTCTATGAACTACATTGGGATGCAGAGATGAACCGTTATCCAGCTATGTGGCCAATTTCTGATCTTTGATTTTATTAAGCTTTATTGCCCTTATTGCCCTCTGGACTGTCAACAGGTGCAGAGGGTATTTGTTGCTTCCATTCAGAATTTGCTGCAAGTAACCTTACTGCTATTCATGCTTAAATCCTTGATTTTTTTTTTTAGTTAAGTAAGTAAGTAAACAAGATGCAAATCAAATCTGTTTAAAAAGCACAAATACTGATCTGCAAATACATGCTACCGGAGAGCGTTTTTGTTCTGTTTCCTAGGTGATGCATCAATGTGAGAATTTCAAGTTTTGTTTTTCAAGCAGGCGCAGCAGGAACCTACTGACCCGTTGGTATGGCTTGAATGCAGCATTCAGAACCGCTGAACAAAACAAAACAAATGCGGTGCAGAGACAGTAACCCAAATGTAATATTAAAACATCTTTAAGCTGTTTGGTTGTTGATTGTGAAAGGTCTTTGAATGTATAGAGCATTCTTTTCAACTTGTGTTGAGATGATTTCAAGATCGATGTACTGATTTGTGCTCGTGTAAATGTGTTCTCCTATTAGGTGCCAGTGTGCAAAACGTATGTGTTGGATGACAAATTTAGGTCCGGAGCATGTACAGTGCTGTGAAAAAGTGCCACTTTGTATAGATTTCTTCTGCTTTTTTTTTGATGCACTCAATGTTTCAGATCTTCAAACATGTTTAATTATAAGACAAAAATAATGATTTACCATGACCAAGTGTAAAAATGTCGGCAACAAATGCCGTCAGGCTTCTGTAATAAAGGACAAAGGAAATGTGTTAATTCAGCCACAGTGGAAGGTTTACGAGGATCTCCAACTTGTTTAAGGTCAGCCCTAGCATCTTAATTGGACTCAAGAAAGGAATTTGACTGCATGAGCCCCTGTCCTTCAGATTATTGTCATGCTGTATCATACCTATTTAATGTAATAAAGTGGTACTTGGACAGAATTCATGGTTTCTATTAATTACAGGACTTTGTCAAGGTACTAAAGCAGTAAAATAATCTCCCCAGACCATCACATTTTTGGTTCTTTTTCTTGTTTTAGTTCATCTGTGTTCACCATTTGTGCTTCAGATTTTTTTTTAAGATTAGGGTTTCTTTCTGTTCTATTTTATATCAGGTTCTAGTTTTTTTTTCTCCGTTTCTTTCTCTTTGCTCTGTTGATTCGTCACTTTACCCTTAGCCTGCTATTCTGCTCTTCTTCCCAGCTGTTTCCCATTTACCAATTTTACCTCTGGATGCTCCCTTTCCCAGCAGCATCCACTCACCAGTGATCAGCTCTTCTGGTTGCTTTGTCACTTCCACCACTTCAGCATCAAAGCTCTTCAGATTCCGTTAATCCTCATTTTTTCCTCCATTTATTCCTCCACTCCTCTCTTGTATCTTCCAGAAGTTTTTTTTTTTGCGTGTCCCGTTTCCAGGTTGTGTCGTCAGCTTGTACTTACTCCCACCCCTTCATTAAATATGCGTTCCACTACCATCCCTAGTTGTTGTCTGCACTTTTGTGCAGCATCATCATTTGAACCCTGCGTTTTCTTTGATGACCTGAAACATTTCAGTGTGACAAGCAGGAAAAGAACAGAAGAATTTTGGAAACAAAGTACTTTGGCATGGCGCTGTTTAGGGTCTACTTATTATGCCTTTGGAGCCAAACTTTTACATGCTGACTTAAAGAAGGGACATTTAAAAGACAGTGAATATTAGATAATGTCTATCTCTGGTGTTTTTGGACTATTTCATCAGTTCGAATGCACGTGTGTGTATGTGTGTTAACACCATACACACACAGTGGGAATCTGAATGTGCGAGAAAGCGAGAAATCTGTTTTGCTTCCCATCACGGCTTGGCAAATCCATGCTTTGCTGAAGTGAAGCATGATGTCAAGCTACCTCAGGGTGTGAAATCTTACAATGTGTGGCAACTTATCCAAGAACCACAACCCACAGGGGAAAATGTAGCAGATTTACACTTTTAATTTTATGCACTTTGAATGTACTCCATCCTTAATTGATCTGTGGCAGACCTGGCTTTATATTTACTGAAGATTTCTGTTCGTATCTGCTTTGTTTGACTTACAAGTACTGCTCCGGTGGAAAACATTGTTTTATTTTAGTCTTCTTGCTTTTCTGCATGACAAGATTGTCTGTGGGTGGATTGGTGGGTGGCTGGGCATCAGAGTGGGACTCCATTACAGGGCTGTATAAATCTGAGCCACGGTTTCTTTGCATTTCCTCAAGCATGTGTGTCTTTTCACACTTGCTTGTGGCCCCGAGCTCTTAGTTTGTCAGTGTGTGTGTGTGCGTGTGTCTGTTTGTACGTGAAGCCATCCATTCATAGCCAGTTTTAAGTTGGGTTTCGTCTTTTTCAAGCATAGGTGGAAAGGGGCAGTATGAATGCCTCTGGCAAATATTCGATTGGAAGCTCTGGCAGTAACCACTGTGGCTCTGGTGGTTCAGTGCAGATGGATGGAGAGAGGAGGTTGGGTCTGGAGTCACATTGCAAACTAGATATATATTCTGTGAGGTATATCAACATTTGAAACAATTCATGCAAAAAAGGGAAGATTCACTATAACGTAGGAAGACCAGATTTTAACAGACTTTCAGTAAAACTAAGAATAATTTTTTTGTTGTTTCCACAAGAAGAGAAAATGAATCTCAAAATAGGTTTGGAATAATCTGTAGTTAGTGTAGAATAATTCAGCCTAGGTTTGAGAAGTCTATTCATTGCAGTGTTCAAGCTTATCTCAAGCTAGGTGTGTCCCAGGGGCAAAAAAAAACACTGAAAGAACTGACAAAGCCATTTTTCACAAATAGAATAAAGGTTTTATAAATCTCAAACTGCGTTTTAAAGACTGTGTTTTGTTCAGTCCAAGTATTTCAGATTTTAGTAGAATGGTATAATGCAGACCAGACTAATTCTAAGTGGTAAAGTAGCACAGACAGAAAGCACTTGCTAACATTAGAATTTTTTACTCACAGAGCTTAGAAACCATTTGAATTTTGTCTGTCACTGCTCTGGTGTTTTTATGGAGCATTTATGTGGCCCCAGCAACTTAAAAGTGGTTCGGGGTACTTGTGTAAAACAGATTGTTTTGTTGACAGCATCGCTACTCTACAAGAGCTTCATTTCTTCTAATCGAGTCTCATAGATGATATCAATGTTATTAAAAGCACTTTACACCACCAGAAGAGAATATTTTAGCTGTTTTGAAGTGCAAACTGAATCTGAAAAGGCGATCAAGGGGTCGTGAAACTTGACTCTGTTACGCCAGTTCTTTCAGGAGGAATGGGACAAATCTCCAGCAAACTATTGTTGAAGATATACTGTAGAAAAGGGACTTGTATCACAAAATATTGAAACTATACAGTAAATAAAATCTCAAAACAATACATCTCACTCAGTATTCTGCAATTTAGCAAACAGAAATAATTTCTGCCAGCTCTAAAAGGTGTAAAGCAGAAAAACTTTAGTCTGAATTAATGTCAGGCAGTGAGAAAAACCGGGTATGTCTTTTGATGCAATGTGCTAATACCTCAATTCAATGTCAGATTTAAATGGGGGGAAAAACGCACAGTGAAGTGCAGGAACATGATTTAAAAAAATGAATGAAAATAAAACCTGTTTAAAGAAAATAAAAAAAAGACCCTGAGCGCCTGGAGAAATACTGCAAAGGGCACTTTAGAAGATTAAAGGAGAGTCTGTCCACTTGGAAGTAAATTACAAAGGAATGAGATATTTTTATAGTAATGCTCATATATTAGTTGCGGTTGTTTAATTAATCTCTGAAAGCTTCTTCTGCACAGACGTGTGACATAATAGGAGAGCGGCCAATAAAAGAGAGTACATAACAGGAAAGCAACAGAGGTGGAAACTCATTTTGAACTGACATGGACACGCACCATTTTAAAACTGGAAACCCCCTCACATTTAAACAACCGCCCGCCGTCTGTCTAAGAGCTATAAGAGCGCAAATGCAACATTTTAGGTACATTTCATCTTCCGATTACCTAAAATCTGTATAATTATTCTCAAATTATGCGTTATCACGCTGCTGTATGTCTGAACGTGGGTGTATTTGTTGATGGGTATGGCGTCTCTGCTTTCCTGCTAGCATAAAAAGTCAGAGCAAATCGTGGGTCATCAAGGTTTCTCATACGTTTTGCTTTCCAATTGATTTAATGTGTGATTAATGCTCTCTGCACCCACATGTGGTCGCCTATTTTTGTTGGAATAACACACACACGCACACACCCATGTTCACGCATATGTGCTACATGCACACTCTTGGACACACCAAATTGCGTTACTCATCACTGCAGCACAAGGCGCTATTGTATTTAGCACTTTTCTGCCTTTTTAGTCACATAGCCATTCACATTTTCCAGCAGCATTTGCTCGATGTGTGTGTGTGCATGCGTGTCCATGGGTGGTCTACTCATATTCCATGTAATGCTGCCCACTGCTAAAAATGAAGACATGACAGGGAAAGTGTGTGTGATATTGAGAAGTTGGTGTGTGTTTATTGGAGGGTTGGGGTACATGGAGCTGCGTCTCAATAAGCCAAGGCTGCAAACTCTACAGGTTCTGCTTTTGTCTAGCGCACTTAGAAATCTTTTTACTTACTGTCTTTATAAATCTGACAACCCCTCTGCCCCCAAAAAACAACAACTTTCCTATCACGAATCCTTAACGGAGTCTGTGATGTTTTTAGGATTTCCTTAGAATTTTGAAAGAGCAATTCAGGGAAAATGAAGGAGGAGAAATTCAGATCAGACAACGATAAAAGGACTACTTCACAGCTAGCTGGCATAAACTAGGCTGCTGTCGCTAGGGAATGTTAATAAAAGATTCAAATAAATATTCTTCCTCTAAGAGAAAAAATCATTTTTACTTTGTTTTCCACTCACGCCTACAGTAGATGCAGTTAAAAATCACTGCTTTGGCAAGGTGGGACATTTTTAATTCATTTTATTTGTTGTTTCAGTTATATTTTATGCTCTGTTATTGCTAAATTCTTGCCATCTTCTCATTCGTTTCTTTTTTGCCCACTGTTGATCTGAGTTTGCTACTCATGGATGTACAGATAAGACAAAGGAACACTTAATTTATGGAGTCATTGTGGAAAAGGAAGCCACAGAAATAGCCATCTGGGCCAAGTTTGATATGTATGCATGTTGATATAATGGAAATAAATTTTAATCGGTCATTTTCTGACACTACAATGTGACTTAAATCTATAGTCATGAGCAATAAAACCCATAAATTAGCTTAATTTTCTGTCACATAACTGGTGTCCATGGTAATCCAGGCCAATCCAGCAACAACAGCAACTGAAGGAGATCCAAGTTTTTGCCAAAATAAAGTCCAAACTAGGTTTTGAAATTGAAAGCAACAGCGTTTGCCGCTGAACCCAACCCACAATAGGGCGATTCATACATGAGTGAGTGGGAGGTGGACTGGGCCCAGTGGCCTCTCCTCTCCACCTTTTTCCCCCTTAACTCAGATCCACCCTGGGAAAAGACAAAAACGGAACTAGGAGAAAGTAAAAGGAGGAGGAAGATTTTTGAGACAGGAATGGGAATCTTTGATTCACAAACATCCCCCTCGCTGCTCATTGACTTTTTCCTTTGTGGCTGCGGTGAAACATGCTGATTGGTTGCTTGGGTCTGAATGTCAATGCTTCTCAACTGCAGACTCTGGAATTTGTGTGTGTGTGTGCCTGTGTGTGTGTGATGAGTTAATGGCTATCCATTGAGTGCTTGATTGTGTCCCGGCTGTCAACACTGGCCCTCTTTGTTCAGACTTTCACAAATACCCACATGTACACACACATCTGAATAAGAACAAGGCATTCCTCCGATGGCAGGGAACTTGCCATGACAGAAAAAAAGGAAGAGAGAAAAGGAAGAAAGAAATACCACCACCTTCAGGGACTGTGTGGTTCCTCCTTGTCCTGGTTTCAGACATGAATCAGTCTGAGGCTAAAAATGTTATATTGCTACATTTTATGATAATTCTACGCCATCTGCTCTTTTCATCATTTCTTTCTTCTGTGGCTGTGGACCCAGATGAACCCGGCCTCGCATAAAAATGAGTTAAATTGAATTTGCAAGGATATTGGAGTTAAGAGTGCGGCTGTGGTTCTGCAGGGAGCCCTTAGTTTCTGCGAGTCAGGACTCTGCTTTGATTAAATGTCTGGAAAGCAGATGTATGGCATCTTGACAACCTAAGTGATGCCACAGCAGTTGTTGCTACCATCAAAAGTAATGGTACCATGTAAAAGTCTTTTACATTAAAGCAAAACACCATGTATTTCATTGGAATTGCATATGGTAGCCCAATGAATTGCTCTATCATTGCTCTATCAGAATCCCTTTGCAATCCAGCTGTGTAATTTAAAACGCAGTAGAGAGGTAAGCTACAAAGTTTTGCCAACTTTACTGATGCCTTAGATATCCCAACATCCCAAGCTTTAAACATGGTGGTGGTAGCATCATGCAGTAGAGATGCCTCTCTTCAGCAGGCACACGGTGGAGCTGGTCGAAGCTAATGGATTGAGCTAAATGTTGGCCCATCGTGAAATAAAACATGTTGGAGTCTGCAAAAGACCAAAGCAGGGTTTCATTTCTCATCAGAAAAACAACTTCCACCGGAGCTATAGTGGAATGGTATGGAGAAAAGTCCAGATCTTGAAAATTGATTGACTGGTTGGTTGATTGTAGATAGAAACCCTCAATACAATCTGGTTGAACTGGAGGTAAAAGAAAAAAGGGTAAAAATTGTATTGTTCAAGCTGACATCCTCCAAGAAACTTGAAGCAGTACCTGCAGGATAGGTTTGAGATTTTTGTCGAAGTAAAGATACGAAGAACACCATGTTTTCTTTCTTTCTTTCTTCACATTTATGTGCTACTTTGTGTATGAAAAATGATCAGCAAGTGTAATAAGTGCTCTGGAAGGCATTTTAAGAGCTTGGAGTAGACCTCAATAGCCCTGAGTTGTGGACTATAATGGCTGCTGTGTTACAGGATACTTTCAGCACTGTTTGGTTTGGTTAAAGCAGCAGAAACACTTGATTAGGGGGTTGCAGTCGGGGTTGGAAATATAATTTTTTTTTCTACATACATGTAAATTCCTGATTGACTAGTTCCTGAATTTCACTTTCACTTTTTTTTACAATTATGCTTGGGGTCGCTTAACCTTTGAAATGTAACTAACCGTGGTTTCCAGTATCAGCACAAATCTGTCATGGTGTCAGTTTTATAGGTGAGGCCTTCTTGCTTGGAATTTGGAAAGGTATCCGGCCAAGCGAAGGCCGGATACCTTTTCATGAGAGGTCATGAGACAAATTCAAAGATGTGACATCATTGGGCCCGCGGTGGGCGCCTATGGCTGCTTTGCGTGCAAGATGTTCGAGCCTGCAACATCCATAACTGCACAACATATCAACTAACAACATGCCGGGGGTAAATGATTCCCTTTTATTTGTCAGTGTGGGCAGACCAAGCGTCTCACAGTTGACCACAGATGGAGGAAGACAGACCAAAGGATGGAAAATTGTATGACGGAGCTCGATGAAACGTAAAGGAAATGCAGAATCCAGTGTGTTGCACAATGAGAAGAGAGTAAAATACAAGAGATTTGGATAAATCTACCCATTTGGCAATAGACCTTCAGTCTAAATATCGTCTGTCCTTCTTGGGGAAACAAGTAAAGAGTCTTTGCCTCTGTTTGCCGTGCCAGTCTGTACACCAGGGCAGAGTACAGCTACTGCAGAGCTGTTAGTAAATTAAAATGTGAGTTGGGAGGACAGAAAGAGGTGGAGGAGGGAAGTAGCAATCTCTCTCTAGGGGAGTGAAAATGACCCAGTTGCACTAGTTTGCCCTTCCTTGTTTCTCTCCTCTCACTTTAATCCTAATCCATTTAAGGAGCGTCACTGGCAAGATAAGATTGCTTTGACACTGTCAAGGCTTAAGTGCATCTCTTCCTCGTTCTGGCTGGAGGAAGCCGGAAGTGGGCTGGTATTGCGGGAGGAATGACGGTCTTTATCTCGGTCACTAAACACAGGCTGAGAGAGGCCCGTCATTGTTTGCTCTGCTGCTTCCCCCACTCCATGCGCATGCACACTCAGAGGACGGCGTAGCACAACCACAGAGCCGGCGGCGCGCGCCGATATTCAGGCCCAAGAAACAAGGTCACGTTTTGCAGAGGAACACGTAGACAGACACACAAGCGGGCGCGCTCCGCTCGGCTGCGGTCGGACGAACCAGTGGTGTGTGTTTAAATACGTGTGTGCGGTGGACTGTTGGCAGGCAGTGTACGATGAACTGGTCAGAACCAAGCACACTCCAGCTTCCCTCATGCCTTCCAGTCTGACCATTAGTGGCTGTGCTTGTGTGTGAACTCCAGTGCAGTTTAATGCTCCATCCATGCTTTCGTCCTTCCACTTGGAAGAATACTATTTTTTAACTGAACAAATTTTGTGTACTGAGGCTATCGTGATGCCATAAAAGTTGGATTTGCATAAAGGGTCATTTTTTCTCCAATAAGTGTTTCTTCAATTGGGTGTTTGCTTAATGGGCTTTGGAAAGACATTTGTTACTGAGTTTCCCCGGAAAGTCGTCTAGCGTCACAAACATATGAAGTCAGAAACCGTCTTCAATGTTGTCTGATTTTGCAACACACTTATACATGCACGGAGTTTGGCCAATAGAATATTCCAGGAATACATTCAGGCATTGTTTACAATGGTTGAAGATGAATTTGCTCTTGTTTAGGCTTTTTTAAAAAAATTACCTAAAAAATGATCAAAACAGCTTAAAAAACCATCAGACAAAATTTCAGCATATTTATTTTACTCCTCAACATTTTCCCCCAAACATAGAAACATTAAGGTCTAATTAAGATGCACTCTTGCTCTCGTTTTTGTAACGTATTGCGTTTTTTCAATTAAAATAAAAAGGATCAGTAACTACATTTCTCACCATCTGTCATTTGCAAAAAGGCTCATCTAATCGTCTAATCTGAATGATCTTTATCCCCACAAAGGCTAATTTGAGCTTGAGTCAACATGTCTTTGTTACCAGCACCTCATTAACTCTGTGTTTTATTTTTATTAATTCTGTTACAATAACAGGATAATTATAATCTGTTATAACAATAGCTATATCTATATTTAGTTATATATAACTATCCATCCATCCATTTTCCTACACCCTTGTCCCTTAATGGGGTCGGGAGGTGCTGGTGCCTATCTCCAGCTGGCGTTCCGGGCGAGAGGCGGGGTCACCCTGGACAGGTCGCCAGTCTGTCGCAGGGCAACACAGAGACACACACAGGACAAACAACCATGCACACCTAGGGACAATTTAGACAGACCAATTAACCTGACAGTCATGTTTTTGGACTGTGGGAGGAAACCGGAGTACCCGGAGAAAACCCACCATGCACAGGGAGAACATGCAATCTCCATGCAGAAAGGCCGGGGCCGGGAATCGAACCCAGAACCTTCTTGCTGCAAGGCAACAGCTCTACCAACTGCGCCACTGTGCAGCCTATATATAACTATATAACTATATACAGTAATATTACTATATATATATATAATAATATAAATAGATATATTATATATAGATTAAAATATAACCTAAATAAGTAGACTATGACAAGTATTCAATCAAATGACTTTGAAAAAAATTGGAATATAACAGAAAACCAGACAAGTTAAGGGTTTTTAATAGAGAGACGTCATCAGAGTGAAAAGTGTGTTCGTAAACCGTAGGGTTGCACTGATTTATCGGCCAACCGATTTCCTTCATTTTGGAAGATTGGTGATCGGCCGATACTTGCATGTGAAGCAGATCTTGTCCACCGATCTTATCTGCTTCAGCAAAGGTCTAAAAATCAAATCAATCTCTCGCATGACAGAGGTTTGACTGATACACTGTCAAACCTCTGAAACTTCACAGAAATGTCTGAAACTTCACAGTTGACAACAGTGACGGTCGTCACCCCAACCAGTTGCTATTTTTAGCAAGAAAGTTGCTAAATATAGCAATTTTCTTGCTGTATTTGGCGACATTTCCAATCAAAAAATAAAACGTATCGGCCAAAATTGGAATCAGCAGGTCAGGCTTTTTAAAGATTGATAAAGAAAACTGCAACTTTGAGCAATAGTTCATTTTTTTCCCCCTTAACTCAGATACCTTCTCATTAGTGTCTATAAATTACACACAAAAAAACCAACAAAGTGAAAAAAGGTTGCAGGCTCTGTCTGAGATGACTCATAAAGCTCCGACTAACTCTGGTTCATACCTTGTGAGTTTTCTTTAAACTCTTTACTGGACTCTGCTTCACAATCCTCTCAAGACTGTAGTTATTCCTTTTGTTTGTGCACCTTTTTTCACTACACTTTTACCTTCCAATCAACTTTCCATCAATCTGCTTGGATGTGACAGTGTAAACGACCAGCAGTCAACTTGTCTGGAGACCTCTCCAGGGTGTATCCTGCCTCTTGGTCGAAATGACTTGCTGTGTCTTTCTACTGGTCTGTGATTGTATATTTGCCAAAAGCATGGTCTTGTAATAACATTTCTGGGTTTTTCATTTGTACTGTATCTTATTATAATTGTCAGAGAAACAGAATTTTGTGTTTTCATTAGCTTTGAGCCAAAAAGAACTAAAATAAACGCTTTATAGATTTTAACTTTAATTGTTTTGAAACTACATTCATGAAATAAATTAACTTTTGATGACTTGAGTTTTTTTAATCCCTTTTTCAGTTTGTTTTCTTGATTTTCTTAGTTAGTGGTGGACTTTATGAATATATACCCTGAGATTATACGTTTCTGCAAATCAAACAGATGCCAAAAACTATCTTCTCCAGACCTTAGAGTGCTGTGGCGCTAACTTTAGAGCTGGAGGAAAAGAGTGTAGGCAGACTGTATACACACTTTTAATCATTTTCTCAGAAGTAATTTCTTTTAACCTGGAAGGCTTCCACAAAGACTGTAAGTCCACATTTTATTAGTTTCTGTGGAGGCTATTGATTTCTAGTGATGTGAGAAAAAACCTGGGCCCAGAAAGAAACAAATGGATCAATTTCCCCTTCGGTAGCGAGCCGAACTTTGACAGCTGCGGTGGAGTTTTCTGACGATCTGGACGCCATGCAAACGTCCCGTATTGCGAGTGAGCTCCTGTCTCCTCCTCAGGTAAATCTAAAAGCTTGAATATTTATTTTTAATAACAATAGAACAAAGAGACAAAACCCCCAGCGGACTCTCGAGGATGTCGAAGGTGAGACTTTTTCCTCGCTTCGGTCGTGAGGTTTTCTTCTTATGCGTGTGGAAGCCTTAATGTCTGTGGCATCTGCACAATATGCCAGCACTTCCTATGATTGTCAGCTCGACGTCCTTGAGGTTTCCATGGTTACAGACATTGCTGGATCCCCCAGACATGCACAGACACCAGACAGATAAAGGTAACTTGAGCTGGTAGTTAAAGCAGAGCCACGCAACCTGCTGAGAACTGTGAAATCCTCAAACCAGGCTCTTTTTTGCCATCTTTCCTCTCTTCTGGGACACCAGAGACATTGTCTCTGTCTTTGTTCAAGAAAGAGCTCGCTTGGAACAGCTTTGTGGTTACATTGTATAGCAGTGACCAGATATTTGTTGCCTTTTTTCTTTCCTGTCGTGTTTTTTTTCCTGAAATCAAGGAAATGTGGTTATTTACTCAACTCCAACTGCTTAGCATAATCGTGACAGTTTAAGAAATGACAGTTTGAGGCAGGATTTTATGTCTTCTCACTGCCGATGTTTTATTTGTTTTGATGTTTTTGATGCAAGCTAAAATGTATAAATGGGAGTTCGGCATGTGCCCTGTTACCAGACTTCAATGTTGTTGTTCTTTCTTCTCTTCAGTCTCACTGTCATTTCTCCCTTCGGCTTTTCGTGAAAGTATAAACTTCTTTTTCATACTTTGCATAAACTCAAATTTGAAGTGTGCAGTTCCTTTAAGAGTTTTGCCACAGACTCCCAAAATAATGTAGGTCTGGACTTTGACCGGGTCATTTTCATACATCAGAATGCGTTTATCTCTAAATCGTACTTTGTTGCTCTCAATGTGTGTTTGGTACCGTTGCTGCGACTTTCGGGTTTTTATCCGTAAGGCAAAAGTGAAAATCCTTTCTACAACTATGCAATACTTTGTGTTGGATCTGCCGCCTCAAATCCCAGTACAACATGCTGGAGTTTTTGATTGTATCATCACAAAATCTGCAAAATCTGGAGGTGTTTGACTAGTTTTGCAAGGTGCTGCGTTTCTTCTAATCTCTCTTGTGATCTGCTCAGGGAATCCTGACAGCAGATTTCGTCTTTCTTTGCCTCCTCATCTGGCCAGGTCGGACAGGGCCCCTCGAAGGGGGGAGAAATTTTGATTCTCTTTCTTCTTAGCTATACAGGAGCTGCCGGTACGTGCATTTGTGTGGATTCATATTTGATTATGTGCTGAAAAGAAACCTTGGAGCAAACTAAATGATGACCGGACGTTTTCTGATTTTTGGTCGACACGCTTCAATGTGTCCCTCTTTTACATTTTTTTTGCTGCTGGAGCTGACGATGTATGTGTCAGATCCTCCCCCGCCTGGGAGATCCAAGATGTTGTATCTTGATATCACCGACTTTCTTTCATTGGTGAGGTGATTCTCCTGCTATGTGTTTGAACTGAAGAGAATCAAAGGCTGCAGCTGGGGTCATATCACCTGCGAACCAAATCTGCCAGGCTTTTCTTCACAGCCTGTCTTTTCTTTCAGCCTGTAATGTCAGCTTTGTTCTTTCTTTCTTTCATTTCTTTTTTTTTCTTCCTCTTGGTTGGACGATGCCAAATTCCCATTGATCATTATTTCCACTGTCATCAGCCGGCTTCACACCGGTCGTTTACCATCGCTACGATGGTTAATGAGAGGTAGAAGTTTCAGTAAATTTCCTGCTCGTGCACCAATCTGTGTTTGCTTGCTGAGTCATGAGGGAAGAATAGAAACGTGTAGAGGAGTTTAGTGCTAAAGAAACAGCAACTTGAAAAGATCTCCATTGGGTTAGTCTCAGATTACCGAGTCCCTTTATGAGTTTCCTGCTGAGCTTTTTTGATTGTGTTCTCTGCCCACGCTAATAGCTCTGGATTCCCATCCTGCCTCAGTTACTGTAAGTAACAGTAGTAATGCACGCAGTAAACTCCTGAAATCCGACTCCGTGAAAATAGTGAATAGCACACACAGAGTCACGTTGATTGCACTAAATGATTTTCCTAGACAGTAGTCAAATCCTATGCACCGAGCGCCAGGCACTGCAGTTATTCTTACAGCCGACAAAAATCTGCAAAATTGTTCTGCAATTACAATGCTAGTATTACAATCCAAATGCCGTGTTTACACAAACCAGCGCTTTTTTCCCCCTGCATCCTAATTAAAGACTGAAAATGTCTAAAAAGCAATCATTTAAGAAACATTGAACTTCACGTTGATGTGGCCTGTAATTACCCTGTAATTACATCATGGCAACGATGTGATTCAGCAGCGATTTACTGGTTTATTCGAAGGGGCATTGTGTGGAGTTTCACAATAGACAGCAACTCTATCCAGTGGCAGACTGTGTGGGCAGAACGCTCATGGGAACCCGTCCGAGTCGCTTTTGTTGTTGTTGATAACTTTCTTGGTAACATGCCCAAAAAACGCCCACGTCTACGCACGAGCTAAAGGCGGCACGGACCGCCGCGGACATGTAGTCCAACATGTCTGCAGATTGCTGAAGACGTCAATAATTGCAACTTAAGCGAAGCTGAAAATAGATGTTTGTTTTTCCTTATCAAAAAGTCACACACTGTAGAAGAAGACTGTATGTTTGTGTTCACATACTTGTATGTAATCACTTTACATACAAGCATGTGTACATATATAAATGATCCTTTACAACACACTACTGGGTTAGAGCCAAGAAATACTCAAAGCAATTCTAGATAGCTTTTCATCTCCGGCATGTCTCACTTATCAGTTTCTGACGTCATTTCTCTGCTTGCAGAAAGAAATGTTCTGTAAATTATTTATTTCTCAGAGTTCCCTCTATGCCTGCTCAGCCTTTGTTTTCTTTTTCTTTTTTTTACAGAATAAACTTGTAGTATGTGATAAAACTAAGACAGACTTTATCACTCAGCAACTCAGAAGAACTTTCTTTCTTTTTAAGGGGTATTTTCAGCCCCAGGTAGAGAAATATGCAGCTGTGACACCGCTGCATGTCGCATTTGCCTGCAGGCTGCAAACCGCTCAAGCCGGGTTTTATTTATACAGATATACAAAGAGCTTTGAGACAAAGTTTTGGAAAATAAATACTTTCGTCAGTATGTCTCAGAAACAGGGTAATATTTAGCATTAGATGCATGTATTTTTAGGTGAATGAGATGTGGTGTCACATGTGTACTGATATGAACAGGGTCTCAAATATGAAGTGTGCTGATAGGTTGGGACACACTTCGGCTTTAGACAGACCAGACTGTGAACATGCTGTTGCTTTAACCTTCTCCTTGCCTGTTGGAGATTCTGTATATATGATAGTTTCTTTTGTTGCTTTTCTGGAGAATGAGGCTGTCGTATTGTTCACACTGTAATGCAAAATTAGTTAAATTTTGATTCTGCAGACTGTCGTGTAGTTAAAGCCTCTATTACATCTGACTTTCCCCCTTGTTGTGTTAATCTTGTTAAGCATTATGAAATGTAGTTTACAGAACACCTGGTATGAAGAAGAGCATTGCCGAGGGGTTAGCATTACTTTTCTGTAGGAGTCGGGAGGGGAATAAGGTCTAGAAATGAATAGACTGGAGATTGGAAATGTCACACTTTGTAGAGCAGTTATTATAAATCCAAATTTTAGTGATATATTAATGCATTTAACATGACAAAACCAGCTGTATTCCTGTTCATTAACTAGAGCCAGTGCTCTCAAACTGTGGCATAAGTATCCCTGCCGGTACTTGGACTACCCCTAGTTGTTTTTGTAACTTCTGAATTACGGTGTCTACTACAGTCCTGCTCTCTCTCCCTCTTTCGCAGCCTAGATGATCTGCAGACACGTCTCAATATATGCAAAATATGCAGTTTCCTGTAAAATAACTTATCTGATATCATTTTTGTCACACTAATACTGAAAGTAGTTGGGTTTTAGACTTCTTCCCTCAGGAACAACTTTTAGTCTGAAGAGTGTTGACATGCACTCCAGAGGACATGCTGTCTCTCTGGTGGCAAAAAGGTAAATTTTTGCTAAATATCCTTAAAAATAAATTACATTCTTTCTTATATATCCTGGTAGAAGGAGAGTGGATTGAGATGATGAGAGGATTTTGGTTTTTAAGGTTAATCTCTTATGAATGCATAGGTTTTAAAAAACAAATTTTGACTCCAAGGGAAGGTATCTAAGGCGTCCATCATTTAGGGTGAATCAGGGTAATGCAGGCTGCTCTTCCCCCCACCGGCGCCAGCACTTGTATATATATATATTGCACACCTCAGGATGACAGCGCTGCCCTGGGCATATGAGCCATCATCTTATTCTTATTCCTTTGAATCTAACACATATTTATGGCATGCTATTGAAACACAGGGACTTGTGAGACTTCAGACATGTAAAGTGAAATATATTCAACATTCTGTAATGTAAAGTTTCTCTCTAAAAACTCAGTGTCTTAAGGTTCCACTGCCTTATTCTACAAGGTAGCAAGGCGGAGAGGGATCCGAGATTCTGGGAAGTCTTGAGGGGGGGGGGAGAAAAAAAAACTTGGGTGGCTTTAGAAGACCAGAAATTTCCCAAAAGCCTATGAAATCATCAGACTTAAGCTGACGTTGAGGCCCAGGACTTTTTGTAGCAATCATTAGAACTAACAACACTCCCCGCTCTGACTTTATAATAAAGCTTTTTGGAAAACTGCTCATTAGTTGCAGGCTGAGGGAAGGAGACGGGGCGAGGACCGAATCCAGAGTCTCCCAGAGGTTTAGTGGCTCTGAGCTTCAAAGACCCAAACAGTCGCAGTGTTGCTGCTGCACAAGGGGCCGCGTCAAATCAAAAACCTGTGTATGTAGTGGTAAGTAAAGTGTGCAGAGTTGTATAGAGTAACGCTGACTTTTGATCTCACTTTAATTCAAGCACATTTATCCACACTTATTTATCTATTTATTTTTTGTGTGTGTTTTGGTAAACCTTTTAGGACGTACGGGTATTTCCTTACTCAAAATGTTAGTGCCAAAGTATCTGCATTTACTTCTTCGTGTGTGTGTGTGTGTGTGTGTGTGTGTGTGGTGTGTGTGTGTGTGAACAGCAAATAGATGTGCGGCGGGGACTTGGCAGCAGACCGTCAGGATGACTGTGTGTCTGCCTTCCCCCAGGAACTTCCATCTGGAAATTTGGAAACACAGAACTGTCTGTTCATGTTATGTGGAAACATGGCCTCACGGCCACATTTATGCTTATAGCATTTACTGGCATTTAATGGTATTGAGAAAGACAGTCATGCACCTACCAGAAATCTAGACCGTACCACCTTCTGAACTTTTACAGGAACGTGCACACACCTGCAGCCGTACATATGAGCAGTGAGATTTCAGGCGCTGACTCATCGCAGTAGTAAAACGTAGGTCGTCAGGTTCATACATATTCATAAGGTAGTGATAACAGAGGAGCTGCTGACCTTAAACGATTATGTTATTTTATAGGAATATACTTTAAATACTTTAGTGGAGCAACCTTTCAGAATTTAAGTGATTGGTTTTTAAAATGCTGAACGCTGTAAAATAAAACATTTGACCTTTTGAATGAGTGTTGTTCAGATTAGTGAAAGCTATGCTTACTGTATGCTGTGCCGTCTTCTGAACGACAAACTGTAGAAATGTTTATAATCAGTTAAGGCAGTAAAGTGATTAATACTTCAAAGGAATAGCTCATAAAAAACAAATGTTCTCTGGTGCAAATCCTAGCATACCCACCTTATTTTTGGTCAATTTAATGTGTTAGGATATTTTGATTTAGTTTATGTATTAAGCTACATTTTTAATTATTTGGTTCGTGGTTTCAGAAAAATTTATTTTTTTTTACCTCACAACTAAGCACGCTTGTTGTCAGTTTTTAGAAACTTTCTTCAAAACACTTTATACAAGAAATTTGGTAACACTTTATTTGAAGGGGTGTGAATAAGACTGGAATTCTCATGAACATGATATAACTCCTGTCGTGAACATGAATAAGCCTTCATGAATATTTATAACTGTTGTTATAAAGCGTATTTCGGTAAATTATGACACTTTTAATACAAAGTTGACATTATTGAAAATGTCTTTGTTATGACAACGTGACATTAACCAAGAAATCATTACTGTTTAAACTTTACCTTTAATAACATAATGTTACCTAATTTTTAAAGTGCAATCAGTAATACTTGTATAACAAATTTATATCAGTAATGATTTCTTGGTTAATGTCAGATTGCTTGTTTTTGTAGCACATGACAGAATTATGACCTGGTTTTGTCAAATTATTAACATGCTATTGAACATATTACTCTCATTTTTCTAAGTGACAGATTTTCAGGAGGTGTGAACAATGCAGCTCTTTAATCCCTGTTGCGATTCTGCTTGCGAGGAGATAAAGAAACTATAATGTACTTTATGGGCGCCAGTTCATAAAAAAAAAGCCGAGTGGATCAATGAGCTTATTTGAAAGGTCGTATGTAATATGTTTCAGTGTCTCGTGTTATTTCTGCGTTACATCAACATTTAACATAGTAATTTGGTATTAAGTATTTAAAAAAACAAATTTGCACAAATATTCTACTGAATAGCACGTGGGAATATTTAAGCATTTACCTTTTGGGATTCGTTATAGTGTTGTTTCATTAAAACTGTCTGTTCTGTTCAGTTTCTAGGGCACCGGGCACACGCTGTATGCACTTTAGTTAACGGACCGGTCTCAGCGCTGGAAATGGGTCAGTAAGTTATTAAGATAATTAGAAAAATCATGCTTTGATAACAGGGATTATGTACAGCCTTTTGAAACAGACCAGCATTGGCAGTCCGGTTGGAGAGTCTGCTAGTCTTAGGACGATGAAGAGAAAAAGGTTACGTGAGTTCAAATAAAAAAATTGCTTCCCACATTCAGAACTCTCTCTGCATGGCAGGAAATGCCTCCCGTGGTGCCTTCCTCGGTTATTCCAGCACTGCTACAGAAGGTCACTTGCGTCCGTTCTGCAGCTGGACGCATCTCGGCGGACAAAAAGCCAAAGTTGAAGGCCCGATACTCGATCTCTCTTCGTTTTTTTAAATGAAGCTAATAACTCTGCTTGGCTTCAGTTTCCGCCTGCAGCTTGTTTGTTTTGAAATCCCGTCGTCTTAAGCAGTTTTCCTCCTCTCCCAGGAGGTGTTGTGTAAACTTGTGTGCTTTAAAGCTTCGGGTTACGTTTTTTTTTTTCTTTTTTACAGTCACTTTGTGATGAATCGCTACTGCTTCACTAAAACGGACAGAGCTGCTGCGCTGTGTGCGTGCAACTCGCTCCGCTGTCGGTCAGAGTGTGCATTGGGACAGTAGTCAGCAGGACGTTTCAGGCCTGCAGCAAGTTAGAGCCATAGAAACTGCAAAGCCTTCCCACATCGCCTTTGAACTGCTGCTGTAATGAGGGAATGTTCTTTTCTAAGCCCAACCCAGGGGAGAGGTGTGTGTGTGTGTGTGCATGTGTGTTTGTGTGACATGGTGACTCATACAAGCTGCAGCCATTGTCTTTCTACCCCTGATCGTGTTGTTTTCTACAGCCTCAAAGGTGATGGAAACAAATGAGAACCCCATGTGTCTGCGGCGGCTTGTGGTGCACCAGTAGAGACACTTCGGCTTCACCTGAGGTCACCTCCTCGCCGTTGATCTCGGCATGCCGTCTCGACAGTGTGTTCTTGCTTAATGACAACACGGCCAGGCAGTCCCTCCCTCGTGTGCTTCCTCCTAAATCCTGCTTTTACGTTATTTGGATCTGTTAAGTAACTCTCAAGTCGGCTCATGGAGTAGATCTCTGCCGTTTTGCTGCCATATTGTGAACAGATGTTCACCTGCATGCTGTTGATACATGTAACCATAGCTTGCGGCTATGTTTGGAAGACAGACCGGCCTCTCCTTGGCTCCTTTTGTTTACTCAGAATAATTAGAGCGACCAAACCCAGTTTTCTGACTCATTTAAATGAACATGTTCTTTTTTGTTGTGGTATTATGCTATTGTTTTTTCTTCTTCTTTTTTTGCTTTACTTTGGTACATCCATCATCATCTTATTTTCATTATTTTACCTGCGAAGAGCTGATTCATCGCGACTAACATAATTGGCTCTTAATCGTTTATGCAAGAGCAGCCAATTAAGATGCTAGACGCTTAAGTGACTCATTAGAGGTATTCTGCAGATGAACAGACAGATCTGCTAAATTTATTTTGAGCAACAAAATATGAACGAATGTAATCAAACTCAAACAGATGCTGGTTGATTTTGCTGTCTGCCATGCCCTGGTTTTAAAATATTCTTTATCACTTTGCGGTTGATATGAGACTTTTTAAAATAAAAGGATTTAAAATAATAAGGAACCAATAAACAACCAAATCATATGTGCAAATAGGAGGTGGCTGTAGGCTACCATGCGGACTGTATCACAACCCCAACAGGAAAATGCATGAGCACTGGATCCGTACTTTCTACATAATTCACCAAGACAGACTGCATTTGCTCAAAATGCTGGTTCAATGAATGAATTTATTTGGATATTTATATGCAACTCAAACATTGATTTCTGATCTCTTCCTGAGTTAAAACATTAGTATTGTTTTCTCTCAATGAATATAAACTTGTTTTCTTTGAGGTCTGAAAGCACTGCATCTTTTTTTGTTATTTTGACCATTCCTCATTTTATGCAAATAAATACAAAATTTTTGCTTGTAATTCCTGAGACATGTTGACAGTAGTTCATAGAAAAGAAGAACAATGTTCATTTTACTCAAACATATGTCCATAAGTAAAATCGGAGAGAAACTGATCATTTTAAGTGGTCTCTTAATTTTTTCCAGAGCTGCATATATATACTGCCAGCATGTGTCACTTTTGGTGATGGATACACACAAGAAAATGTAGGCTTCATTTTGAAACAATGTTTCCTTGCTCCAGTCGCAGTGGAGCATTGGTCAAGGCAGACAAGGTGAAATAATAATGGCTGTGTGGGGCTATCACATACAATATTTATGAAATATGCAGAAGTTTATGGTCAGCACCTTTTGCAAGACGCTGTCTGTCATACTTGTTAAGCACAATGATATGAAATGTTTATGAGTACAAAACAGAGGTGTGCGTGGAACACGTGGGCGTAAAAGTGTGGACAAATTGACAAATGGATGAATAGACCAAAGCAAACATCTGTCAACAGGAAGTCATAGGAAATCAATTGAACAAAACACAAAAGTTTCACGTGGCTAATTGACATTTTAGGTACGAGTAAAAAGGAAATCTTGCCGTGTATATTAATGATGAAAGTGATGAAATGTGAAGCAAGTTCCCAGTGGCAGCGAGGCGTGAGTAGACAGGCGGACAGGTCACAAGCGGGAAGACACGATTACGTTTCTCATTTAGCAAACCGAGAACCGATAGAAATAACGAGGTTTCGGTGAAAAGAGCACGGATGAAATGAAAAAAGGCGAGGAAAGTCTTTAAGAATAAAGCAAATGGAGGGATTTCTCAATGAAAGGCAATGGGGTTTGGGGTGAAAAGAGATTTAGGACGAGGGAAGTGTGTGAGTAATGTGGAGCAGTGGGTGTCAACATGGCCTCGGTCTCTGTGCGACACTCTCACGGACAGAGTGTGACTCGGTAAACACGCGCACTCTCCAGATGAAAAGGCAGTCGGACATTTGACCGTGAGCAGAGACCAAGGGGTCACATGCACAAACACGACTCCAAGAATAGACGCTAAACAGCGGGGAAGAAAATAGCCCAGTAACAGAGGACATGTGTATTTGGGTCCGTCTTTTTTATTTTATTTTGTTTTTACAAGTGTTTGTAGTTCTGCGTTTATATCTCAGGTTAATTTGATCGTCTTTACATAAACACTTCAGCGCTCGCGTCGTGTCTTCATGCGTAGCTGTTGCTGATCCCGCGAGCTGTTTAATATTTGTTACATTTTCACTTCGTGGCTTTATTGGTCCCACGACATGCACTAATTTGTTTCTTTCTGTCTGTTGAGGTTTTGCTCAACCACAGGTTTAATAGAAAGAAGCAGGAAGGAGTGAGGGGGAGGTGAAGCAGGTCCAGTTTTATGGTCTTGTTTGTACTTGGGGCTGTAAATACCCCCTAACAGGGCTTAAAGTGACAGCTCACAGCACAAAGTGTCATGTCTCCACTGCTTAGTCGGACTGCTGTTGCTCTACAAAGAAGTCGTTTTAGGAGTTTTGTTGGGCTTCTGAAAACTGCGAGACTGTTTTCAGTCATTAAGTCACACGGAGTAAAGGAAGGCTAAATATCTTTTCAAAATGGAAATCTGTTCAAGGTTTTAGCTACAGTCTTTCTGGTGTTGATGAAACACCTGACATCCTACACAGTGAAAGGTCGTGCAAGGATATGTATGGAGGAGGGAATATAGAGGGAATGAATCCACTTCTAGGAGACGAAATCTAATTTTCTTATAACAGATATTTTATTAGACACACGTATAATCAGTGCAGACTGTTTGGGCGTCTAAAAAAATTAATGTCCAGCCATAGTTGAAAAAGCTGTTTGAGCTGAACAGGAGCTGCAGCCAGAGACTGAAAACATGGTTGATGTGTCCTGATAAAATTGGGAAACGATTAACTTTCTGTAACTTATTATCTCTGCTGGTTTATGTGCAAATAACAAATGGTGTTTTTATTTGAAGTTTTCAGAATGTCCTTATCGTTTCTTAAAGGCATTCAACCCTCTTGGTCCTTTTCATGTTTTGTCATGTTACGTCCTTAAACCTCGTTGGGACTTTTTGTGACCGATCAACACCAAGTAAGGCAGAAATGGACTGGCAGATGAAAAATGATACATGCAGTCTTCTTTTTACTCAAAAATACACCAAATCATTTATTTCCCATTCATTTGAATCAGAGGATCAGACTTTGACTTGACCATTTCAACACATGAAGACGCTAATATCTGAATCATTATATCTCTGGCATTATGTTTAGGTTTGTTGTGAATCTCTGTACAAGTCTTAAATCTTTTGCAACCTCTCTTTTTCTTTTTTTTTTAGGATTTCCCTTGTATTTATTTCCACTCATCTTATTAGCTCTTGCCATAATTCCTGTCTCTGCTGGTGAAAAGCTTCCCACAGCATTAGACTGCCACCATTATGTTTCACAGCAAGGGATAGTGTGTTAAGGGTTACATTACATTCCCAATGTGCAATGGTTTTTGTATATAGGCTGAATTCCTACAAATTTGTACTTATCTGACCAGAGCAAGTTCTTTCACAAGCCTGGAAGAGGATGCTCCCAACGCCTTGCTTCCACTGAGCAGCACTGTGTGATCGATATGGGTCAGTATGCTATTTTTCTGAACGAGGTAAAGGAGTATGGATGGATTTGTCAGAGCACTGTAACTGGTCACAACATCATATGTGCGTTATGGCAAAAAATATCTAAAGAAATAAGTCTTATTTGGGTACTTATAGGGTACTAACAAAAGTGATTTAGGAAAAATAAAACATAATATTTTGGGGTTTAAAGGAAAAAGTGCTAAAATAAATGGTCATTTTCATAAAAACAGGATTCAAACACTATTTTAGCTAAGAATTTGGCTTTAGTTCTTCACTATAAAGTGCCTGATAGTTTCTCTGTGACTTGAGGAAACTGTAACAAGCAGTGATCAGAATATCCAGTAAAGTAAATAACCATTAGCTGCCGTCATGCAGTGGTCAGCGATCCGCTCTGGCCAAAATTGGTCAAGATGTCAGGGTTGTGAAGGGGGATGACGAGCTCAGGCTGCATGACAAAGTCCGGATTTGGCCACGTTTTTTTTTTTTTTTTTCTGCGTGTGTGTTTTTGGGATGCGGTGTCACGATAAGGGAGGGTGAGTCACCAGCGGTTCGGATCAGGATGACTCTCCTAGCAGGCTAGGTGACGAAGGCCCATGGCGACAGGGGTTTGCGGTTAGAAACCCTAATCTGCTCCTCATATGACCTTCTGATGGACAGGAACAGCAGTGTGCACACACACCCATACACCTTCACCACCCCGACACACAAACATACATCCACACACACACAACTCTTTGATAGAATCCTCTTCTAACTTTTGCTCCTTTATGGGATTTTAGGAAAATTTGACATTTGCTCTTGTTTTCATAAAAACACATCCTCTATCTTTGCTCCACAAAACCCATAAATCTCTCTCGTAGATATTATGTTTGCAGATCTATTACATTCTATACATTGTATATAGCCAGCACTTAAAGGTGCTACTTTTGGAGACCTTTCCAGGAAAGCTATTTTTATTACATCAGGGACTTTATTTGTGTAATGTTAGCATCTTTGGAGGGTTCCTCGATAATGATTTTGCTCCTAATTGTACTGCACTAGTCAAAGCTTTCACTTAAAGCAAACGCCTTCTCTCTCTCGACCGCCTGTGAACTGGGCGTCCTTCACTGGCCCAGTAGGAGTTTTCACTTTTGTGTTTGTTTATTAAATTGGACATGTGGGACGAGGCTGTGCAAGACGTGCACTTGGCATGACTCAGACTCATTCTGCATGAAAGTTGGCAAGCAATGTGCAAATATTATTAAAGCCAATTTGGCCGTAAGTGCTGGAAGTGTAGGCACTGTATAGCGATGCCTGGATTGATTGGCGTCTGATCTGCCGTCCAATAGAGTAAAGTATTTTTGTTTTCCTGTTTGGTAAGTGCTATGACCGCAACCAACAGCTTGTGCTTTGATGCACTTGTTTCAATGAAATACAAGTGCATAATTTTCTATTGCATTTTAAACTAATACCTCTATTGGATAACATGCAGGATGTTTTCTTTATCTTTTGCGGACATCAGGTCAGGCCTCAGAGGAAACGCAAAATCAGTATCAGCTAGGAAGAGCCTGATGGATGAACCCAGAGCAATCACTTTAGTTTGACCCAGCAAGAGGCAGTGAATTCACCCATGGCTACACTTAATTCATAAATCAGTTTGTAAGGTATATTTGTTTTATACCTTCTTTGATCATATTTTATTTATCACATTTACCATATTTTACTTTTGCCCAGGTCCCCCTTGGAAATGAGATCTGGATCTCAATGGGGTTTACCTGGTTAAATAAAGGAAATAAAAAAAAAAAATCACTACAGAAGGGTTCAGTGAATACGCAAATGAAACTGGTGTGTTCGGTACCTCAAAAAAGGTTAAGAATCACTGCTTAGAGGTTTATTAGAGAACAAAAAGCATCTTGCGCAACAAGACATTCAGCAGACAGGTCAGAGAGAAAGTTTTGGAGCATCTTAAACCAAAATTAAGGAAGGGGATGTAAAAGACTTCTCCTTCCACCAGGACAATGACCCTTAACGTACAACTAGATCTACAGAGTAAAGGTTTAGATCAAACCATGTTGAGGTCTTGGCTTAGTCGTAGTCCAGTCCTAAACCAAACTGATAAACTGGTGGTCAATAAAAATTGAGTTTCTCTTCATCCAAGACCCAGTTTTCACGAAGCCGTTCTTTGGTTGAGCCGCAATCCAGCCGCTAGTTTACACGTCTCCAGTGATCGAAGTCTCGCAAAAGGACACTTTTTGAAAACAGGTCTCACAGTGAAACTTTTCTGTTTTAAGTACTCTGTAGGTGTGAAAGCGCACATAAAAAAGAACCGTTTTATAATCAGACAAAAACCTCATTGAGATCTATAATGTAATTTTCAAGAGGGACTTGGCATGATAGCAGCACTGTTTACAAGTACGGCTGTAGGGTTTATTCTACGCATGACTGGGCAGGTAAAATCAATGGCAGATAGCACTGGGCTATGTCAGGGTTGGGTTACTTAACCTGTTCAACTTAACACAACTCCTGATAAGGAATATGTGTTGCATGCGCTTGTTCGTATGGGTTACTGCTTGCAGTGAAGCGGAAGCTAAGGGCACGATAAGGCGTTTGACGTCTTTCTAAAATCACAGTGCCATCTAGTGGCCTTGTGTAACAACTGCAGCTGACTCAGGGTGTCTAGCCTGCAGTTTCCATGCAGCTGTTTTGCTTTGAAGAATGGGCAGAGATGTCAATCTCTATTAGTGCAAAGCTTGTTTTGACACACCTCAAAAGCATTGCAAGTGTAATTGTGTAATTTTTATTTGTCATTTTTTTAAAGCTATTTTTATTTTTCCATTTGTCTGCTTCCAGTAGAGATTTGTGTTGTGTTGTGTTGGTCTAACACAGTAAGTTACCTAAAATGTTTACATTTTAAATTCCTAAGTTAGTGTGTGATATTGACGTAGACAGAAAGTTGTACTGATCCAACAGATTCCTTCACTTTTAAGAATGACTTACTGGATGTTTACGTTATGTATCTAAGATGCTGCTGTGTGAGTGAATATCTCTGGGTGTAAAAGAAAAAAAAATAGCATGTGAGGAATGTGAGATCTTGACTTTCTGGCTTTTGCTAACCAAAAGCGGAGCGTGGGAAAAATCCATCGCCTGACTCGGTTTTATCCATACCAGTTGATCTCTGTTTGTGTTCACTCTCTTCTCATCCAACATGTTGGATACACCTGCACAGTTCTGGTTGTGTTAAATATTTACTGCAGTGTTGTGGATAAAGGAAAACAACATGATGGTCCCCAGGTATGGGGTTCTGCTAAATTTGTAAATTAATTTTTGTCCTATATTACTTTTTCCTAGGGAGTAAAAAAAAGCTGATTGGGGATTTCCACATGCAGTATGGGGCCTGTTATCTCTAATCCATTTTAATCCATTAAGATCAGATTGCTGCTGCTTTAAAAACCTCCACTTGTACCCCATTAAAAAGCCAGAGCCAGAAATAAGCTCCTAACCATCTTTTGCTTTTGCTTTTAGCAGTGAGGGATCATTGTATTGAGTACAGCTTTGAGTAAAAAAAAAGGAGAGTCACCTTGCCATCAATGCAAGCCACATTACGGCGTACAAGTGTGAATGTTGGCATGGAGATGTCTGATTTAACATTTGCATTGGAGCCCTAGAAACAACCTTCAGACCTCAAATAATACATGAAAAGCTGCAGGGCAGAAAAAGAAACTCATAAAAGGCCGATGGAACTGTCTTAATATAACAGGCTTATGTTTTTCAGGAATTCAATTAAAAAAGTGAAATTTAACCTTTACATTTTAAGAGTTAATTTCTGTTAATCTAGATGCAATCTAAAGGATTTGTAATTGTATTTTGATTTGGTTTTGTACTTAAGTGAGTTTTAAGATGTTTTATGTTGTATCTACCCTTTATTTAATTTGCTCCATCCACTGTACACTGGTGTGCCTCTTGGCCAGGTCTCCACTGTAAAAGAGACCCTATCTCAAGGGACTTCCTGGCAAATAAATAAATATGTGTGAGTTGACAGTTTTCCAGAAGTCACTGACACACCCCACGAGGAGGCAAAGCCGTAATAAACCAGCGCGGAAGAAGCCAGCTGTTCCCAAAGTCCTGAATCCGTTGGCTACAGTGCCAGCAGTGGGAGACAAAAAAGATTCACAAGCAAAAAGGGACATCCAAAGTTTAGGGGATTGCAGATTGAAAGAGTTTGTTGCGTCCCTTATGTGAAGCGACGCCTGACGCACAGGAAGCCTGTCGACTGGGCCAAAGAGAAAAGAGCGTTGCTTAGTGATCCAAAGTTACATTTGGAAATCAAGGAAGAGAGGAGAGGCACAGAATCCAAGTTGGATGAGGTCAGTGCAGCTGTCTACCAGGAAGCACAAAATGAACAGGAATAAATTAGTTGAGTTATTGAGCCCTGATTGCTAGACTCGGTCCAACTTCTAAAATTGTTGCTTTGATTTTTTTTCAGCCGATTCCCTGTTGGATACAGCTGGCGTGTACGTTGGTTGCCTTTGGGTCTGGAGTGGTAGGAGGTAGCAGAAATAAAGTGTTGACCGGTCTGAATTGAGGTCAGCTGTCTTCGTGCATTACGTTGGATTTTTTATTTTTATTTTCTTGCGAGTTCTTTTCTCCGGTTTGCCAACAGGAGGGTTCATTTGTATCTAATGTCTGGCCGACTGGCGACTGACTCCATGTACATTAGCAGAGCACAGCCGAAGGCGTGACGTCAACCCAAATGTGTTTTTTGGAAATAGCGACAATACGGGGACCGGCTCATAACGAGCTCCCATTGAAGCAGGATGGAGACATGTGTGTGTAGGTGTTGGTTTTTTGCACAGGTGTATGTGCATGTGAGTGTGTGACATTGTGTGGATGCATGCAACGTGTGTCAGTGATTGTTCTGAAGCTGATTTCAAGGCCCTTAGGCTCGCTTTAATCATCAAACTCTCACACGGACCACGGTGTTGCATATCCACGGCGTGTTTTTCTGCCCTTCTGCATGGGAATCAGTGGGGATGCTTTTATCTACGCATGTGAACAAAACTGCGCCTGCCAGCCTTATAAGGTCAGGCAGTTTTAACCAGGAAGCATAAGGAAAGACGTGAGTCACAATTTTTCCCTCGTCTGCAGAGAAACACAAAAACATCCTCTGCTCTGCCCTCAACGGTTCCCTAAGGGGCTATATAGTGTTTATGCTCATGAGTGTGTGTGTGTGTGTGTGTGTGTGTGACCATGTGTCCTGTAGTCTTAAGGGGGAGTTTTGTCACTAATGAGGTGCTGAGGTGTCCACATAGTTGTTTTTCCCCAGAGATCTGGAAAGTGTTGGGTGAACAGCTGGTGCAGCACTGGAGGGGTCAGACTGTTGAGGAGGAAGAGGAGGACTGGTCCCCTTGATGCCTGTATATGTTTTCTGCAAGAAGATAATCTGCCTGGGTCTCTGGAAGCTGTTTTTAGGGGTTCAGTTATTTAATTTTTACATAACTCTGAATGTTCTAGTGCAAATGGACCACAGTCAAGTTGTGTATTTTGGTGTGAATTCAGATTATTACAATAGTTGGTATGCTTTTTAAACTAAACAGAGTACCACTGGTAAATTTTTTCATACAATTGGACATTTTTCTTTCAGTTTTTGTGGAAATCTCTTTAAAATGTCATGTTTTTTCAGTGTGTTTTTTCCCTGTATTGTAGCTTGGATATCTCAGTTAGCATAAAAAGTAAAATATATATATTTTATTCTTATACTTATACTTTTGCCTAAGTCTGGGTATCAAAATGCAAACATTTCCAGTTAAATATTTGCTGTGAACACAGTGAACTTTTGTACTTATCCTTTAGTTTGCAACACCCCCCCCCCTCCAAAAAAACAATGGACTGAGAACTCCAAGAAATTTCAGTCTAGAAAACTCTGAATTTATGGCATGGCATTGTGTCTGAACCACGTATTATTTCAGCAGCTGTAAAAAATAATTGCTGCTTTTCTGTTAAAGAATGCATCTGATCATGCAGTACATTTCTTATTTGAGTAGTCTGTGTGAAAAAAGAGATTCATCTTTTACTCAAGTCTGTAATATACTGTATCTTGATAAAATGACGCTGACCCATGTTTACGGCAAAGCATCCACAGTTAGGTCATGCAAAATTTTGCTAAATGGATTAATCCAATTCTTCCATGACAAGACAAGAAACAGCTTGTTATGTTTACAACAGAAAGAAAACTGTCCGTTCCCAGATCTACCTGCATAATGTGACTTGTAAAGTCTACAATTTCATGCCGTTTCATTTTATAACAGACTCCATCAGGGCTGCAGATGTAGCTACAGCTGTGTGTGTGTGTGTGTGTATGTGTATATATTTGTGCTTAATGTCTCTGTATCTCCAGAGTGCAGTGATTTGTGCTGTCAGCCTGGGTTTCTTCCAGACAATATTTCTGGCAGACATAACAAGAAAACTCCCTCAAGTGGCTGCCAGATTCACACGTCTCCAGCCTCAATCCTGCACAGAATTGCCTACGCGCTCAGCAGGCTTCCACAGATCTGACCCGTTTGGGTCTCCTTGAGTCCCATGAAAACCTAAACTAGCCCTATGAGAGAAAAGGAAAGGCATGATGGGGCACCGGGATCAGATTTTGGGTCCTTGTGTCAGCTATGCCTCCATTAAAACTTGTGTTTTGGCTTGTCCACAGACATCTGGTTTGCACTGTAACTCATCTTTAGTGGAACCTGGCAATGGCGTTTTAATAAGTGGGGGAGTTTGGTTTTTTTTAAACTCCCCTACTTTAAAAAAAACAAATGGCCTTGACATTTAAAACTTGCAGTTTGCTTATTTTCTGTTGTTGTGCAGCTTGATAAAGAGCATCGATGGCCTCATTCTTACCCAGTCCGTCTCCCTCCCCTCCAGCTCAACTTGTCTTTATACAGCTGACGGAGAATAAGGAGAACTGAAACCTGACCTATTCTTGACAAGGATACATCACTCCTGCCAGGATGAATCTCTGTCTGCCTCCCCCCCTTTTTTTTCTTGGTGCCAGGAAATGGCAGCTGGGTGTTTTGATTGATGGAAAGCTGATGCAAGGATCAAGATAAGAAGTGCGCTTGCCTCTGTATTCAAGATTCGTAGTAGTCTGAGTAAATGATTCATGGTGAAATTACAGAAAGAAGCAGAGAACTGGGTCAGAACGGCATTTGTGGAGATCAAAGGATGTGAGAAAGCAATGGAGATGGAAAATAAGGTTGGAATTTTTATTACTGAAATGTGCATCTTTTGCAGTTGAAGATATTCCTGTTTTACCTGTCCAATTTTTGCGATCCAGTGTGAATTATTGCCTCAGTTTCCTGTTGCTAGCTGACAACCGTTTCTCCTAACGTGGTCTGCTGTAGTTCACCTGCCTCAAGGTTCAACCTGTTCAGAGATTTTGTGGTTATTAGAGCGAATGCTGCCTCTCTGTCTTCTCAAACCACCGTCCTCGTTCTCCTCTGTCAACAACGAGGCATTTGTGTCCGCACCACTGGTTCTCTCCGAATATTTTCTCCTTTTTGGGCCATTCTCTGTAAACCATCCAGGCAGTCCGACTCCTCTGCGACAGCAATGCTGCACAAGCAGATACTGCAAACGACAATTTCAAGAGAAACTCAGTTTTAGATCACGATCGACTCCAAAATCAAGACCCTGATGCTCATATGACATCTAAAGCTGACCACTCTGAGCAGGTTTTACGTCTAATGTCCAGACAAAGCACAGGTTGAGCTATTTTGCAAAGCTGACGTGTAGTGTGTGTAGAGGAGTCATGGGCAACACTTTCAGCTTTTTGTTTCTCAACTTCAAACAATGCTGTTGGGTGTATTTGCTCTCATCGCTGCATTACACAAATTTAGTAAAATAGCAAAATAATAATTTCCTAACATCTTCAGGTCAATAACCTCAAATATACATCACAACAGATTTTTGAATTGATAAGATAGGCTATTATGTATTTATTTATGGAGAAAACTAACTAATTTCAACTACATCTACCAATGTTTGCAAATATCCTGCCAAAAATATTGGCAAGCCATTGTTGATGGTTACAAAAACATATCGTCAGGATGCAACTCACTTAAAGACATTTGACCAGTGCCATATTTTTGAACCCGTATGAATACTTTCAACCCCTTTAGTACTTGCATTGCATATTTTTCCCTCTAGTTCTAGTTCTTAGTATATATGTGGCTTTGCAGACAAGAGTGTGTGTGTTCGTGTGTACCTGCGTGTAAAGAGTGTTCTTGCACAGGCCTGCTCCAGCTCCCTGAGGGCATGTTTGTGGTTTCTGTTGTGGTCGTGTTCACATAGACCGATTTCTTCTCGACTGCCTTTCCATTTCCAGTCTTTGCTATTGTAGACACTGCAACGCATGTCTATGTGCGCTGCAAATAGCATTCACAATTTAGTGAAGGATGTCAGATATACCGCTTCTTTTTGTTCATGTTTTCTGTTCACACACAAAGAGACACTTGTGGCACTATTAGAGGGTGTGACTGAAATGGCTTTTGGTGATTTAATACTTCCTTCCTCCACACATGCAGAACGACTTTAAAGCCCGATGAAGGAAAAGGAAACGAGGAAGTGAGATGCAATAACAAGAATTCATTTCTAACTAGCATTAGAAATGGATTGATTTAGCAAAAGGTTTACAGTTGTACTGTAGCAAAAATGTTAAAGGAAAATGTTAAAGGATCAAACGAATGAACTATGTCGTTGCTTTAATTGAAAATAGTCGGCTAGCAAGCTTCTAGCTTTCCGACGTTGTTTTAATAGGATTTAACAGAGGTGTTTCCTCATTTTCTACCATATTACAAGCCACATTTTTTTCGTCCAGCTGATCAGTAGTGCACAGCAGAGGACAAAAGTGGAGAGACTCTATGCTCCTTTGTGATCCATGTAACTTAAGGACATTTTTTCTGGCGTTCCATTGAAAAGGTTTTAAACTGCAGGAATAGCTTGAAAGAAATTTTAACCAATTTCTAAAACAAGAACTTCTTAAAATCTTGGTGCATCTTGATACCAGCTACTGGCCAATGGCTAAATACTGTGAACACTCACAGGCCACTCTAAGTACACCACTGTGCATTGTGGTACTAGGTTGGATCCCCTTTTTCCCTTCGAAAATGCCCCAGTTCTTTGAGTGTCACTATTAAAGTGGACAGTAAATATGATTCAGTTTCACGTAGAAAACAGACTTCTCTAACATGATTTGCATATTTAGCATTAAAACTAGGCACCTACTGTCTCTGAACTAGAAGCACGTTTGTTACCATGGTTATGAGAAGGCTTGTCCAATGTGGATTTAGCAAGAAGCAATGTTTTTCTTTTATCCAGATACTAAGCTCTATGATGTTGACATTCAGCTGAAAGCTGATACCACCACTTATTCTCAGCTAACGTGCCAGTGTGCTAAATCTACTAAAGACTCACTGAATGTGTGCTGATTTGAGCTTTTTTAATGCAATACGCGTCAGTGAGGCATTCATCGACACCCATAGGTGGGTGTAAGCACAGACCAGGCATGTACCCATAGAGGTCTTTGTGGGTTATAAACACCAGTGTGGTTTGTTTACATGCTCAGAATCAGTTTGGGAAGCTGTCATTTACCAAGACATACACACACGGATATTTAGAGTGTGCACAGCGAGGCGGAAGGAGTGTGAGAGGAGCTGTTTGCATGGAGCCGTCTGTGTGATTACCACCCTACAACAGTCTATTTCTGACCATCCACATTTTATTTGCAGCTTGCCAGGAAGTGCAGTTTCCTCCTGAAGAGTCTGATTCAACAGCGTCAAGCTGTTGCACTTGTGTGTGTGTGTGTGTGTGTGTGTGTGTGTGTGTGTGGTGTGTGTGTGTGGACAGACAGGAAAAGGCATGAAAGGGAGATGAGGAATCTTGTCTTCTACACAAACCCAGTTGCTAATTTTTTCTCTAGCTTCCAATAACCTCGACTATAACTATATTATATATAGTAATTCTCAAAGTCCTTCTTCCCAAATCTTTGCCAGCAAACTTGTAAATGCCAGGTGTTATTGCTAATGTGTAAATAATGCAGGACTCCTGTGAGATATTTGTTCTGCTCCTGGACAGACAGGAAAGTGTGGAAAACTCAGCAGAAGCAAAGAAACGCAGAATAATGTGTGTGTGGGGGGAGAGTTTTGCTTAAAGGAGAGTGAAACCTGCACAGAAGTAAAAGCAGACAGAAGACAGAGAGGATAAATCACCAAAGCAGCAGAGTGGACTTATAGTCTCAGTGCATCATGGGAGGTCTCCCAGCATGTCTGGCCTGTAGTGGTTCACCTTTATTGGCGTGAAGGTTTAATCCTGTTGTTAGACAAAGACAAAGCATGACTGCTTTACCCCAAGTTGGAGTAGTTACCTTAGGAGAGAAACCTGACAATTGAAAACTGAGCAACAAATTATTTGCTTTACTTAAACTCTCTGATTTAAAATTACCATATGATCATTTAGCTGTGCTATGAGGTCTGAAGGAAGTCACGGCGCTTGCAGATTTATGGCGCAGAGTGCTTCGTGTCAAACTCAGTCAGTTTCAGTTTTTTTGGCATGATGCAGGTATTTACGTAATGTTTCACTTCTTTTGACTGGTGCAGTCATGTCAGTTTTTCCACAATGGATATGCCTAAATTTGGAAATATGTCTTGCTGTGTTACATTTGGTGGAGAACAGCTGTTGGAAAAAATAAAATAAATATGCATATTTATTTTATATATATATTTGTACATGATTAATCAGTGGTTAATCATGTAATCAGTCACCTTGACTCTGATACCCTAGCATATACATCTGTTCCAAGAAGGCCTCAGAGATTTGCCAAAGAACCTTTAAAAAGCACTCTAGAAAAGCTTATGATGTGCACTAATTATGGTGAATTATGTGAAAATGATACAATGTGCAGTAAATAACTAGGTAAACATTTCAATGTCTTTAATAGTCTTTATGATGCACACAGCAGTGATGGGTTTGCTGTGTATAAAAATGTTCTGCACAAAGATGAGGCTTCTGGCATGCAAAAAAACGCTATAAATAAAATAATGTAAATTTACTGACCAGCAATCCTGCCTTGTCTCTGTGACTCTGACAATTTATGCACAGTTTTAAAACTGTTCTCTTGTGATTCTTCCTCTGTCCTGAATCTTGCACCACCAACTAGTGGTTTTTCCTGCACTGGGTCATTCCACTATCGAATCAGACATAAAAATATATATATTATGAATTGATGGTTTGTGTTAAAGCTTACTATGAACCTTTTGGTATCTCTCTGAATGACATATTTTTTCCCCCTGCTTTCACTTTCCTTCTTTCTCATCTTCTCTCCCTGCTATCCTTTGTTGTCTCACAGGTGGTGCCCTGCAGTCAGACGTGCACACTCATTCGAACACATGGCTGACAGCATGAGGGCTTGAAAGAGCGTACAAGAGTGAGGGATCTGAAGGCGCCCCGTCATAGAGAGAAGTCTATGGAGTCTCTGGACCGGCCCCTGCTATTTTGCAGCTGTGTTGGAGTCAGCAAGTGTTCTTTGGCCTTGCAACGAAAATGGGATCTCTCTCTACATGCCATTTTCCTGTACATGGGTACGGGCCAGAGCAGCGTAAATCCTTCCTGGCCTTGAATGAGACCCCTGGGGCTGTTCTGTGGAGGTATTTGTGATAACCCTGCTGGATGTTCTCTTGTCACCCTCCTCCATGGTTGTCATTAGTGGCTAATGAGCTGCTGCTGGAGAGCAAAAGGAGAATGCGCCTATTGTGAGAGAGGCGGGACCTTACAGCTGTTATTAAGAGACCCAGGGATCTTGGACAAGGAAGTCTTTCTTCCCTTCCCCCCCAAAAAAGCAATCAAAGCCTTTGAAACCTGCAGCTTTGAAATCATGAACATATTTTAACTCTGAAAATTTTGATATGTCTTTCTTTTCTGGTATTAATTATTCATATTTTGTGTTCATGTTAAATGTTTGTTGACAATGACACGAAAGGATCAAAGACGCAGTATTTCGACACAATGATTCAGCCATTGAACATTTACTGTGTTACTTTTTAAAAGTGAACATTTTTAGCAAGAAGATCTTTTATGAAACTTTGTTACACATCTCTTGTTTGTTGTTGTGAATTTTATGACCTTTGACCATCTTATGTCTTGAAAAAAAAATTGGCCACCATGGCAGCAGCCTATCGTGTTGTTGTAAGCAGTGTGAGCTGCTACAACAGCGTGGTGGTGGACCGACGTGCTCACTCCCAAGCTGTGCACTACTGTGCGGGGCCATGCGGGGCGCTGTCCCAAGGTTTAGACTGCACCGTTGCACACCGTGGCACGTGCTCGGAGTTTCTTGTTGCCCCCGATGCCACATTCAATGACTTCAACAGCTCACCCATACAACCCCGTAACATGATCTCTCCGCACCTTCCCAACCATAATAAACTTTGTGTTTCCATGGATACTATTCATAACGGTGGTCTGGAGAGGGCGGGCAGCAGTGGCAATTTGTCTTTAGGGGAAGACAGCCCCACATGGCGGGGTAAAAAGACCTCGAGTGGCACAGGATCTACTGGCAACCTGAGCTGCTCTGGCAGCTTGAAGGACATTACTGAAGAGGCCATTAACCTGGCCAGCGGCAAGCTCAAAGAATTTTCCTTTGACAAGCTCCGTCTGTCGTCCTCTAGTCATGTTACTCTTCGCAAAGGTCGTAAAGTACGCCCGGACTCTTTTAGTCGTCGCTCAACTGACCTGGAGATCATCTACGGCCACTTCAGCTCCAGTCTTACAACAAACACAACAACTCATAGCATGACAAATGGCATAATTACTTCTAATGACGAGAATGTGCCGCCATTTATGCTAGGGAAAGGAACTGGAGCAGAAGAAGCAAAGTTAAAGGGGAGCTCTGGTTCTCTGTCAGCCACCACAAAAGTGGGTAATGGCTCAACAAGCAGCCTTTCAAGTATTGGATCACTGGACCAGAGTCTAAACACCGTGGCATCACTGTACCGCACCACCCTTGGAGAAGAGAACCTAATTGCTCGACTGCTAGAGAAGACAAGGGCAGAGGCTGGGAGTGGGGGGGCAGGTGGTGAGGACATCCGTGCCTGCCTTGACATCCTGCTTAAATGTTCTGAAGACCTAAAGAAATGCACTGACATCATCAAACAATGCATCAGGCGCAAGGCAGGTGGAGGGCCAGAGGATGGAGGAACAAATCCTGACAGTGTTTATCGGGCTGTGATGACCCGACTCAGCTCCTATCTCAAGAGACTTCCTTTAGAGTTGGAAGGGGTTGGAAGTCTGGGAGGCACGGGGCAGGGTGGTCAAGGCACACCTGGAAGCGGGCACAGTGACCTCGCTGAACTGATCAACACAATTCACTCTATCCAACAGGGACCCTTTTCTCCCATCTTTGGCAATGAGCAACCTCCCCGCTATGAAGACGTTGTGCAGTCACCTCCTATCTCCAAGAAATTTTTACACTCAACATCTTCTGCTCCTTCGTCAGCCTCACCTTCATCCACATTATTAAAATCAGATTCCATCCATGCCAAATCAGTCCAGAGTTCAGTTTCGCAAAAGGGTACCTCACTTACCAATGGACTACAGTCCACACATCCTTCTTTGAGCTCCCAACACACTCTGTCTCCTCCACCTGTGACATGTTCGCCTTCTGGTTCTTCTCCAACACACTCACCATCCCCTCTTCGAAACTCTCCTACATCATCATTCACACACACTCCCCCGACATCACCCATGGAAGCTCTATACATTGAGGAAGAGGAGGCAGAAATCGGAAAGACTGCAGATCATATCTCACAGCAGACACACATGCCAACCAGAGGGATTAACATTACCCAGAACAAAAATGGAACTATTACGGGACAACAACTGCACTTATCACAATCTAACACAGCTAATAACTCTTCAAATCATTTGCCAGGAAGCTCCGGCTACATTCCTACTTGGCCTTCCTCCACCTCTTTAACAGTCTCGACACCCAAAGCTACTTCACACAGAAATGATGACATTGATAAGCTACTGATGGACTTGGAGAATCTCTCTCAGAGTATGAGCCATCCTAGAACCACAGAGCCTCCACTTCCTGCTAAGACCAGGAAGAGAGGAGGAGCACAAGCGATTGTCTCCGAGTCTCTTACTCAAGCCAGAATGGCTCAGCACCAGGTTCAAAAATCGGCCAGCCACCTGGGCATGAATGGCGTTAATTCCAGGGTGACCAAGAGCCCCACTCCCCCTCAGGGAGAGAACAGTGAACCTGGGACTGGAGATGAAGAGGATGGAGCACTGTTGTTGAGAATTCTTGAGAGCATTGAAAGTTTTGCCCAGGAACTTGTTGACTCTGGGGCAGGGAGTTCAGGTAGTGCAGAGAGAAAAGTTGGAAAAGAGAAGGAGGTGATGAGGCTCCTGCAGGATACACTGGTCACTGCCGGTAGGACCGAAACACCAGACAACACAACCCCACCGGTGGTCCCCACTGTTCTCTCCACGCACACAGCTGTAGTCCAACCTGTGACTTCAAATCACACTCAGGAAAATGCACCCAAAGTTTTATCTGCATTAGCTTTTATAAGTGCAGCATCTGAAGCGGAGTGTGATTCCGCAGTTGAATCTGAACCTAAAACTACACCAGATGCCGATCCAGAAAATTTGTCTAAGTCAGTGCCAGATGAAACTACTGAAACTCCTACAGTTGAGGTTCGTTCAGAATCGCTTCCTGCTTCTGGAGCTAATACATCTGGAAACCTTCAGGATTTCACCACTGAAGATGAACCTGCAGTCTCTGTAGAAGAACCATCTCCTGTTGCCATATCAACCACAGAAGATGCCGTCATTGCTGATGGTGAACCCTCGGCTTCGAGAAACACTGGTTCTACCCTTCTCATCCAGCAGACTCCAGAGGTCATCAGGGTAAGTAACCCACAGTCACAAATGCACTGTCAATGAATTAACCAGAGATAAATACTTATATTCATTGCTTTATGAAGATGTATAGTCAAGCAATTATATCACAACCCTTTGGAAGCCCAATAAATCTCGATTTATTTAAAAGTATGCCCATTATATCCAACATTCTTAAGATGTTTTATTTATGACTCATATGGTGGTGCACATTGTCAGGAAGACAACATCACTGCAGGTCTTTGCAATTAGTTGAACACTGATAATGCTGATCTTTAGCTGGGTACCACTTTGAAGGCTTTGAAGGACATCTGGGGCAGGGACGGACTCCCTGTGAACTCAAGTATGTTGTCTTTGGTTGGGTGAACAAAATCCTACCTCAGATCTGGCGGATGTTGAGTGTACTACGGAGCAGAAAGCTGACATCGATGTTTCTCCCTACATTCAGTGGGTGGCACAGATTGTTACAATAGATAGTAGCCACTCATGCACACCCGCTAGAAGGAAACAAATGCACTCAGTACAACACTTTCATTCTATTGGCTGAAAGGTTGCCAGTCGACTGTGCCAAAAGGCAGCTCTGTGTTTTGTAAGCAAGCAGAGAGTCAAACAGAGACTAAGTCTGAGCGCGAGGAGAAGTTTTGAGTACAATTATTACAAGTTTTAAGAAGAACAATGTAACGTCCTGCTTTCAAAATAAAAATGTAAGCAAATGTTCTAAACAGTTTTGAAAACAAAAGACATGAAATCCTGCTTTCAGACTGTAAATGTGTGCTCTTGGATTATGGCAGAAAAATTCCCCGATAAACAACTACCTTATAAAGTGTTAGGGATGTAGCTTCTCTGAGTGACGGGGCTGCATGAAGAGTGTAATTAAGTGTGATGAGTGTGCAGATTCAGTGTCAGTGTCTGTGCTTGGATAATAAAAGCTGAAACTCAGAATCGTGGAACAGAACAGCTCATTGTTTTAGGAGACACTCTCTCTCTGTTGACTTTTCCTGTATGTGTTTTGTTTCTTCAGTGTGTATGTGTGTGTGTGGAGGCTGTGTGTGTGCTTTGCTCTCCTCACCAGGGAATATTTAAAGGTAATTTAGGGCTGTGAAGGAGAGAACTGGAGCATGTTATTTGCATGTGTGTGTGCATGTGCACCACAGTGGGTACCAACATTGCAGTGTATAATCTCAGAAAGAAGGGTTGCCTCCACCTGTCTGTGATGTGGATATTTAACAGCACATTATGGATTTAGAGAATTATGTGCGACAGACATGCCCACATTTCCACATCCACACTCCTCCAAATCATTTCTATTGTCACTTTTCTTTCTTCTTTTAATTTTTTTAATCCTCTCCCATTAGTCCTCCTAAAAAGGCTCCCACTGATGTTTGTATGTGTTTATGTGCTGAGCTCTGTAACCTTATGCCCTGCTGATATGTAGGGCACCTACATATGAGGTTACCATGGTAGCTGGCCCTGTTGGAGCAGAACTGACAAAACACCAAACCAACACATCATTACACAATCTCTTTCGGCCTTCGTTGTCAAGTCTTCCCAGTTGATTCTGCTTCCTCTTCACTTTTTTGTTTTCTCTCTGCTTCTCTGCCTCCAGTGCTTCATGCATTCTCAGATTTCTTTTAGTAGCTCTGCAGTTGTGTTGATCTCCTTAGTGTTCTTCTTTTACCTGCAGTGAGGCAATAAGTCTATGTTCACCGCAACTCCTCTCGCTGCCCTGTGATTGGTCGCTCTGGTATTTTGGGAGAGTTGAATAACAGTTGTTGCTGTGTGCAGGGCAGAGAAACCTAATGAGACGTGGCGATTGGAGCCGGGCTGGAGTGGTGGAGGAAGGCTGGGGCTGTTGGCACGTTGAGTGTTAATGGTGTCGTTACCCTGCATCCCCTCCCCATCCCACCACCGGCCCCCGGCTGAACTAGGTGCTAGGCAGACCTAAATCTGTCCACCCCTCTGTACTATGGCATCCCGCTAACAGACTTACTGTCGCCACAGTGTAAATGGACCTGCGTGTGGTGTGTGGGACGATGTGTAAGTCAACATAAGTTTATTATGATTTTTTCAGCTGTATAAGGAGGTATGTTTGTGGAAATGCAAGTGCATATGCAAGAAAAAGACCTACAGATGAAAGAGTCTCGGTAGACAAAGACTGGTGTCCTACGAAAACATGTCTGTTTGTGTGCGTGTGTGTGTTGTCTCATCAGTAAGACGATCCACTGCTACTGTATGTCGCATCTGAGTTTGAGAATAGCTCCTAGACACCCAACACCAAGACAGGCACTCTGGAAATTATGCTAATATTGCTCAGCAACCATCAAGCCCCTCGAGTTTCAGGTTTGGACTAGAGACTCACTAAAGTCTCAAAAACAAAGACTTCAGACTTGACTTAGACTCTTCATCTGAGTCTTGAGTCTCATAAATAACATTTTGTATCTCATTTGATGGGAAGAAATTTTATTGATTTGATCAATTTAAAATAACAGGTTAAAGAAATTCAGGACAGTTTTGGAAAGCTAAGTTAAATCTTAATAGATTAATAGACAATTGTTTAATGTCTGTGTTTAATATAATACAATATTTGAACTCCTAACATGTTTTAGACAATCTGGATACTGTTGATGAGAAAAAAAAAGGTAGAGGCTCGAACTAGAGTAATCCATCATGTCCTTCCTTCACCTGTTGCTGCATACTGACTGTCAGCTGGCTGAAAGAAGCCTACAAAAAACAAAAAACACACATTTTATTGTTTATAAATGTATTTAATTGGAAAAAACATGGAAATTAAAGAGCACAAACATAAGTCTTATATTATTAACATAACATGACAGTTGGTGAGTTGTGCCTGCAGGTTCTTCCCGAGCAGATAGCCTGACTAACGAACCAGCTAATGTTAGCTTGCTACAGTATACTTGTCTTACCCTGAAGAGCAAAATGGTGAAATGGAGTGACATTCTGCACTAGTACTAGAACAGGTATTAATTTAATGGAAATTTATTCTTTCTTTTTTCATAGGTGCATTTATTAAAACTAAAATAAAACAAATGAATTTGGTTATCTGAAAATCTCTACTACAAACCTACTGCAGGGCTTTATTTTAATTACATTTTTTTTGCATCCAGTCAGAAAATACCCGTTAATCTTCACGACGACAAGGATGCCAGCCGATCTCACTCAAAGGCAAGACCACATCCAGAGAATAGAGACGTGGCAGCAATAGTGCCGCGAGTCGAGGTTCATCATGTCAGCAGCCTCTTTCTCTTCCAAAAATAAGAGGCTGAAGTCTGACATGTTTTTGTTTCTGCTCTCCGAACGGTGACATAATTTACAGACACACTTAGGCCCCTGGCGGCATCGAGAGCTGCCAGTCTGATGGCTTTATTAACCCTCTGAAGGTTCGAGTGGTTTTGCCAACTGCTTGGAACGTGCTTGCTGTTCCAAAATAGCACTAGTTGGCTAACCGTTCTTCCTGAATGTGCGGAAAGTGGCAAACATGTACAAGCACACTAAGCAAGATAATTTACTTGACAGAGTATAAAAACATTTAGAATGTCCTACTCTGAAAAATGCATCGCATTTAGGTCTAAAACTGCAAGGAAAAAAGAGAAACGGCAATAATAAGCTTAAATTAAAGGTTTGCCCTTAGCTGTTTGTTTTTATATGGTCAAATATTTTTCACTTTGCTGAAAGCATAGTTGTTGCAAATTAAATAATTGTTTCACTATAACAAGCGCCATCAGAACCAGCAGAGCTCTTATGGGTATCACAAAATTGCTATTTGCAATTATTTAGGCAGACTGCAACTTTTTTTCATAACCATCATAGCCTGCCTGGTCCTCCCATAAACATAAAAATCTTATTTTCATTATTATTTCTTACAGATTTTCAAACCCTATATACTTATTTTTGTTTTGCATTTGCTTAGCGGCAAAGACCTTTTTTCCTGAAGGTTGAAGGTTGATCCACTCTTTTTACTTTAAGATCATAAGCATGAAAAAAAGACAGTACACAGGTGTGCTGGCTGGATGAGAATAAACATATACACAGTCCAGTCACATTAATGTGACCACCACGTACTTTCCACTTCAGAGTTAAATAACCAATCACAGAAGGCAGGTGGCAGCACAGTGCAGTTGAGCGTATATAAAGGGTGTGTGTGGGCTTCGGAAAACATTTCAATCGTTGGCGTAATGCAGAAACGAAGCGATTTATCCGACGTCCAAAAGGGCATGATCATTGGCTTTCGGGCCAAGGGTGGAAGCATTTCCGAAACGGCTGAGTTTGTGAACTGTTCGCGTGCCGCCGTGGTAAAAGTGTACCGTGCATGGCAAAATGGGACTGTCCAAAATCAACGACGTGGCAAATGTGGTGCACCACGGGCCATAGATGACAGAGGCGAACGACGGTTGCGGAGATGCGTTCGGGCAGATAGACGGGCTACCGTTGAGCAACTGACCACTAAAATGAACCAAGGGGCTACCACAAGTGTCTCCCAAACCACTATTCAGCGAACATTGCTGCGTCTGGGCCTCCGAAGCAGACGCCTGGTTCGTGCACCTATGCTGACTGGTGTTCATCGACGACGAAGGCTAGAATTTGCACGCCAGTACAGCAGCTGGACGTCCACTGAGTGGCGACAGGTAGCGTTTTCAGATGAATCGCGTTTTATGCTCCATCGGACAGATGGACATTGGCGTATAAGGCGTGAAACCTCTGAAAGGAACCACCCTGCAACCATTGCAGGAACGGTCCAAGCTGGAGGCGGGAGCATTATGGTCTGGGGAATGTTTTCCTGGCATTCTCTGGGTTCACTGATTATTGTGGAAGGCACGATGGATCAATACAAGTACGCATCTGTCCTTGCGGACCATGTCCACCCCTACATGCGCATTGTTTTTCCTCAGGATGATGGCATCTTCCAGCAGGACAATGCGAGGTGCCATACAGCTGCCAGTGTACGTGCGTGGTTCGAAGAGCACCAGGATGAGTTTACCGTCCTCCCCTGGCCAGCAAACTCACCTGACTTAAACCCAATCGAGCATCTGTGGGACCATCTCGATCGAGTTGTTCGCGCCATGGATCCTCAACCGCGTAATCTAGCGCAGCTGGCCACGGCATTAGAGTCGGCATGGCTCAACATCCCAGAGAAGACCTTCAGGGACCTAAGTGACTCTCTTCCTGCACGTCTCGTAGCAGTTCGCTCTGCGAAAGGTGGTTATTCTGGCTTTTGACAGATGGTCACATTAATGTGACTGGACTGTTGTAGCTGAAAGCTGCATTAGGATTCAACTAGAAGTATATTCATGTGTTAAAATTTTACTGCCTACTTTTTTCTTTAGCCTGGACAAGAGAGTAATAAAAAGTTCGTGGAAAATAAAGTATGAAATGTTTTGTTGTATGCAGTTAAGAAAATAATATAAGGAGAAAGAAGTAGTTGGAGGGCAACAGAGGCAGAAAAATAAATGTTTGTGACAAAGAGGAGAAATAAATATATTTTTTATTTTAGTTCCTGGCTAAGAAATAGGGGGGAGGGATTCATGGGTATTAAAAAAGGACAGAAAGACGTAGTAAGGCAACTCAAATTGCAGCACCTGGAGGGGAAACGATTCATGCCAGTGGGCCCTGCATTGTGCAGTTGTTGACTTTGGGTCTGCAGAGGGTGACATCATTCCTTGGCTGCTTCCACAGGAAATAAGGTCACAGCAGGAACTTTGGCCAAGCGTGGAAACTTGCTCGTTTTGACCTAGGTGCAAGTACACAGACGAATGCGTGCACTTTTAGCTACACACTCTATATACTTTCAGCCAGGGAGGTTTGGATTGCTGTGCAAGTAAGAATGGTTCCAATAGACTCCAAGGTCAGCCTGAACAATGGGACATTCACCAAAGTACACACATCCAAATGAACACACACGCGCACACACATACAGGGACTTGCAAAAAGCATCCATTGTTATTGTGCGTATTTTTGTAGTTTTTGATGTTACACAAGTACTATAGTGCATATTTGTGGAGAGGACCACTGTTCTAGGTTATGTCTACACTAGCAACAGAAATGTACAGACTAAAATTTTAGCTAAAAAATACACTAAAGTTTGTGGTCACAATACTAAAAGATAATTCAAGCAGCTTAGAAATGGTTTAGTTACCTCCATGCTTCTCTGATTTATTATGCACACGCTCATTGAGACTACGCCATTATTCTCCACTTTCAGTGAACGCTAGGATGTCACCCAACTGTTCCTAGTGCGATGCGCACCTCTGAAGTATGAGTGTGTGTGCACACTCTATGCGCAACCTTAACTTTTTTGTGCACAGAGTTTTTCATCTGAAAAGTTGAGTGGAGGGAGTCACGACTGCGTAACACCCTCATTTTCCCCCAGGGTTTCTGTGGAAACCACCACAACATGTTTATAAGCAGAAGTTGGGAGGAAGGACTCCCCCATCCCAGAATATAAGTTGTGCAATGCGATTGGCTGACTGGGATTCCCCCTTGCAGAATCACGGCACCATGGGAAATCAGACGCAGGCTGAATGTTTTTTTTTTTTTTTTAGATTTAAATCGGCACCACTGTGTTGGGGTGGGTGTGTATGTGCCTGTGTGTGCTCTGGGATCTTTGTTTCCTTGTAAAAGAGCTTGCCAGTGTTCCAGAACATCATGGCACTGTAAAGACTTGGGTGTCACCCACTCCTCCACCCATCAACTTCCAGCTTACGCATTTATCCATCTCCCTTTGAACCTAACTCAGCCCCACCCAAACTAAGCCAGGAGTGTTCTCCCTCGCTGATGAGATGCTCTCACCAGTATCCATACCAGGATTTATGCTTCGAAAACATGTCTTAACTTGGCAACTTAATGTGAATAAGATACAACCTTAATGAACATCTATTTTACCTTTTAATATAAGTGGCAGTTCTGCATGCTGTTGCTATGTTGATGCAAATACAAGCCATATCTAATTTCCAAAAGTGAGTCGATGAGAATATAAAGCCAAAAGGGGGTCAGAACCTTCGGCGTCGTCATCAGTCAGCTCCATTCTCGCTGCTAGGTGGTAATAACAGAGTTCTACTGCCCTCTAGTGTGACTTTAGCCTAACTGCATGGTCGCTCTTGGTTTTAAAATGAAAATAGATTTTTGGCACCATCTGCAGGACGACCTGAGTATTGCAGAATTTAAATCAGATGCATGGATGAAAACAGTGCAGGATGTCTTTTCTGTGTTAACACAAAAAGACCTGATGTGATTTAAAATGAAAAGTTTGTTGTATATAAAAACTAGAGGGCAGGGGAGTTAATGGTCTTTTTATGTCCCAAGTATTTCAAATTTTTATAACCATGTTTCAGTTCTATTTGACGGATCTAAATACAACATTGAAAGGCTGTGGCATTGAAATCACTTAGTCGGCATACATTTTGCATCTCACGTCCACAGGCAGTAGTGGATGATTAAATAGTGTACACTGTAAGGGAAAAAATAGCCATTGGTGGTGTGTCTTCTAATTTTGTTTGTGGGAAGAATAGAGGAGCCTGAGTAATTTTGCTGGGCCTAATATGTCTTTTTTTTCTTTTACAAATGTGCGGCTGGAGTTGATGATGGAGCTTCCTGGCGAATGTGTTGGTTTCCACCTTTCAGGCTCATGTATTTCCAGCAACCGTGGAGTACTTCACTATGGGATAAAACCTGCATCACGGTCTGTTTTGGAGTTTGAGTATGTAATCTTATTATGCCAGAACAGCCTCTGCTCCCACTCAGACAGAAGCAGCTGTGTTTTTAACTACTCCCATGTTGTCTTCCTCTGATTCGGATGTGAACTAGACCGTGGATAGCACTGATTCACTTCATCTATCACGGAAGCGGCACTTGAACCTGATTCAATCTTTCAGACTCTGAGGAGAGGGGAGGGCGGTTCCCAAGGTAACTGGGCTGTGGGAGTGCTTGCAGCTCCTTGTCAAGAGGAAGCGAGACTGGAAATAAAGGACATTAGAGCAGCGAAGTGAACTGTGTTTCCCCACTCTTGGCATGGGGGCCCTGAGAGCATTCCTCCCACATCTCTATCCAGGGAAAGGGTTATCGCCATGGTGATGGCATTTGGCAGTGTTGGTCCAAAGCGAGTCGCTGCACAATCACATGGATACACATGGGGTAGTAACCTGTTTCCCATCATATCAAGTTTAGGTTTAAACTTAGAAGAGTAATTTTGCTCTTGGTCTAAAAAAAAAAACCCATCCCTTACAACAACATATGGCTGGCATTCAAAACAAGACACACTCTCCAGCACCATTGAAAGTGGAGCTATTTTTTTTTTTACTTTTTACCAACTTAATTTACAACTCCAATAAATAATCTCAGTTAGATCCAGAAATAACGGAGCACTTTTTTGTTGTAGTGTAATCATATACAGTACAGCTGAGCAAGTTCTCATAATTATAAAGAAAACTTGTGTTTTCCCTCCTTCATTTTTGATCCAAGCAAGTAAGATCATTCCCTGCGGTCGGACATATTTATAGTCTGTAAATCTTTGTAATGTTTCTTTCATCCTTCCAGCAAGACATAAATATTAGAACTAATTTCTACATTTTGGTCCTCCCCAGTGTACTAGTGTCGAATTTGGATAAAAGGTTTTTGGTCTCAATATGATCTCCTCAGTAAGACAGCTTAGAATGCCTATAAAAAGTATTCAGTCCCTTGCATGGTTTACCCTTTTTAAATGCGCTTAAAAATCCATCATAATGTACAAAATGTGGCTTTTTTTGACTTTCAAAGTTACAAATAAACCCTTGAATGTCAAAGTAAAATCTGATTCCTATAAAATTACAATTATTTAACATAAAATAAGTGATTACATAAATATTCGCCCCTCCGTGTCAGTTTTAAGTAGCTTAGTTACCGATGCCTGCTTATCATCAATCAGATCAGTATGCAGCTTCAGAATGGATATAGCCTTCTGTGACAAAAACGTAGCGACCGCTGGATGCGCAACAGGCTTAATTTTGGCACTGAAACTGCGCCATATTGTCTTTAAAACACATGGAGGCGATGTGAGCAAAGGGTTGTGATGGTTTTCATCGGACCAGGCTGATTGTGTTTGTTGATGTGACAGAAGACAGCAGAGGGCAGAGGAATGATGAGATGTTCTTGAGAAGTATCATCTCTGGTGAGTCAACCACACACAGCAAAGCTGTCTTGGCAAGATTTCAAAGTATAATTTAAAAGACGCACAGAGAAAACAACACTGGACGTAATGTCAACCGTTATGCCCGTTTCAGTCAACATTTAGGAATAATTAGGTGGGTGGGTTACTTTCCACCTTTTTCCTACTAAGACTGCTTCAGTCTGTATTCAATGAATGAAGATAATTGGCCCATTTTCCCTAATCCTGCAAGACTTACACAAGAATCCATACAAGATTTCCTTTCAAATGAAAATCTTTTTCACGTTCAATTGCAAAGCTTCTTTTCCACGGTGTGATGTCCCATTTTCTTGTAGCGCAGTGGGAAATCTTGCTGTCTGGAAACCTAAGAATCATGCTACAGTGTTTTTAGGTTTTGTTTGTGGCAGAGTCTCTTACTCGCTGTTCCTCAGACAAAGTGCAAACGCTGGGGTGAATGTGCCTTTTCTGCAGTTGCACTTTTGCCTTTCCACTAGTTCTCCTATAAATGAACTTGGCCTTTTTAAAATCAAAGCTCAAGAGTTTTTTAAATTTTGATAGATTTTTAAAGAAGTTTTACTTAAACATGTGGTGTGAAACTTCTGGCTTTATCTGGTTTTCCATTCTCCTTTTCGACCTGCTCTCTTGTTCTCTTTATTTGGTGAAGCACTTTGCTCACCAACATTGTGTTCGTGGAAAGTGTTATAGAGATGATTGACTGAAAGTCTGGTTTACTCTCATCCATCATGTTCTTGCTTCAGTCTATGTGATGTATCGTAGGTAAACTTGACAAAAAGACTGACTTTCTTGGACTTCATCAATGTGTTGATGGTTTGAGCACAATGACCTATGCAGGATATAGTGTCCATCCAGCTGAAACAGGTGTTCACTCTATGACACTGGTTGTAAATCTGCTCTCTTGCTCAGTATCTATTTTTGATGTTGATTCAGAAAAATGTTGCAGTCCAGTTTTGACATAGTTTTGAGCTAAAACCAGGCTTTTTAGCCACATTTGTGCTCAAGTGCCAACTCTTGAGTTCAACTTAAATTCAAAAAGCTAGAATAAAGTCAACCAAACTATCCTTACCCGTAATTTATCGGGTTTCCTCTTGTCCCTCTAATATTTTAAACTTGGCTTTATATCTAATGACTAGAGTCTTCCCATTACATCCATCATCTTCTCCTAATATTGTGTACATGACGCTGTCGGCCCTGCGTCCATTAATTAATGTGTGCGTGAGTAAACTCTGCCTGGTGCCTGAAGCAGAAATAAATATGAAATCAGTCGCTCACCTCACCCAGATAAATATACACTCAGTAGACGGCCAGTTTCATAGAGTGAGTGTGTGTGTGTGCATGTGCGTGGGTTTCTGGGTGGGGGGTGTTAAAGAAGCTGTTATGTTCACACTATTTAGCTGCTCTTAAAGACAGAAATAAACAGTTCCAGTTAAGTGAATCCATCACGACATCCATGGATGCTCACACAGACCCACGCAGAACAAATTGTGTGGACTAATTAAGTCCTGGAGGACAACATGTGTGCATCTCAAGTGTGTACTCCACAGTTAGGTGACAGTTGTTGCTGGACAGCTGACCCCTCAACACTTCCGGTTCTGTACTTATACGATCAATGCCTTGAAGGCTCATGACTCGTTTATTTTTGTTGCAGTGGGACTGGATTGGGTCCGAGTGGTGAGCACAGGACAGGATTGGGAAATTTAGCACTCGGCACCAAAACGCACTCGGTCAAAATGCTTTCTGTCATTCCTCCAGTAATCTTCCATTATTTCTTCAGCTATCTTTTCCTCTCCTCATCTCCCCGTACCCAATTTTGCACAGGGGAAATATTTGCTTTCGTACCTCAGCATCAGCAAAGTACAATAAAAAAATTTGTAAAAATCACAATTAATCCTTTAACGTTTTTACCAGCGTTGCACTAAAAAGTAGTTTGTATAACGAGCTCACCTGATGTGGAGATCCATCAGGTGTTTGCTAATTGACCCAGGCTAGTCTGAAGGAGCTCAGTTGCAGGGGAAAGGTGCTTTGTGAGGCAGAAATTCATAAACCACAAAAATCCTTGAAGATGCTGCTTGCTACGCCCAGGCGTTTTGCACAACTGAATGGTTGCCACCGCAGGTTTCTCAAACATGCACGAAAGAATCAAAGCAACACTCAAGGTATGTTTTTGATGAGGGAACATTATAACGTGCTATAAAGCTAAAAAAAAGTTGACCTTACATGGTACTGCCATTTAAATAGCTGCTTTCTGTGTCATAAGTTCTGAAGGAAGCCAGCTAATGAACCTTTAATTTGATCCAGCAAATAGTTGAAAATCTAAAACATGTGGAACATTTACTCCTGAAGAATGGAGCTGAAGACTTTAATAAACATGTTTAACTTCAATCATGTTTCTATGTGCAGCAGTTAGCCAAAGGGCTCAAACTGGGATTTTACTCTCGGTTTTGATACGACTTGTTGATAACTCAGCTGGCAGCATATTTCCACCCAGTTCCACTTAGTCATGACAAAATGTATTTACAAACTTGTCCTATTTCAGAAACTAAGTTCTTATGAACATGTTTATAATTATCTGTTTGATTCAAAGTTGCAAAAGAAACAGGAGATTACATGAAAACACAATTAGGAAGCCGCAGCAGCTGACTCACTCTCTTTCTTTGTGAACGACACCACATATACTGAAAATCCTTAGCTAAATACTTTAGCTAAAAAGATACACTAGCTAAAAAGAAAAAAAAATACTTCCTAAGATGTAATTTTGCATGAAAAAGGCTGTGTGTGTGTTTTTTTATTTTTATTGTTTTTTTAAAACACAGCTACACAAAAACTCTGTTACAGTTTGACGCATCTTACATTACTACATGACTGGATTGAAATATGTGTAATACTTGACCATTTTACTTTGAGTTAACATTAGTTGGAAATCAGTTTTAAATTGGCACTATATAAGTTAATTGAATAGAAAAGAAAAGTAAAGAAAAGAAAAGTTGCACTGCGACAGACTGGCGACCTGTCCAGGGACCCCGCCTCTCGCCCGGAACGTTAGCTGGAGATACGGCACCAGCAACCCTCCCGACCCCACTAAGGGACAAGGGTGTCAAGAAAATGGATGGATGGATGGATGAATAGAAAAGAACCACTGAGCTGTGCCCCACTGCAGCTTTTCTTTAATTGACAGTTTTAGCTAGAGCTTAAAAGCCTCCAGAGCCAAAAATAACCCAAACACAAGTTGATTTCTTCAGTGAGCAACAAAAACGGTAATGGCTAACGTAAAACGCATCAGAATTTTCCGTGTCTTTTTCCTCTTCAGTCATTCCTCAGTGTGCCGTCGACTCACCGGCCTCAAAGGGAACAGTTTGTGCCAGAGCTTGTTTTCATGTCACCTGAGCGCAGCGCAGCTCTAAATCCTGGATGTTTGAAGGATCGGACTCACTCCCCACACCAATCTCACTGTCTTCACCGCTAAACTGGTCCCAGGCCCAGGCAGAGCGGGGCCCGGGGGGCTGGGTTACACCATCTGTCAGTCAGACAGGAAAAGAGCACACAGCTGCTTGGCGGCATCTGTTGGGGCTCACAGTTAAATACACACACATATCACTTTATACAGAGATAAACGAGTTCATAGATGCATTGCTGCAATTGATAAGGTTGAGATCAAGAAGCGCTAGAGGTATAATTTAATGATACAGCGGGATCAGGGGAATACTGGAACATATTTGCACTTTATTACGAGTTGCGGACTGTTTCCCACTGCAGCATAAGAATCAGAAGAGGGTAGGAAAAGAAGATAATAAGTTTGTGAGTGTGCGTGTGTGTGGGATCGGTATGCGACCTTGGCTTCGGCATGGCGTCCAGTTGTTCCGAAGAATTCAGGACGGCATACAGGGAGTTACCCAAAACATAAGGTGACTCACTTATTTTTCTGGGTTTATTTCCATAGATGAGCACGCTTTCACAACTCCTCCATTAGTCTTGTGAGAATCGAAACCCTCACCTCCAGTTGCAAAACAATGCTTTAAAAAAACATAATGACATAAAACTCTGGAAAGTGAGTTGGGATCAAAAATTAAATTTATTTTCAAAATTAAAAGAAAAAAAAAGTGTTTTTACTGTCTGAAAACTACATAAGCCTCTGTATCGCTAGAGGGGGCTAGATTTCCAGCTTGTGTTGCCCTGAAAGAGATCCACACTACAGTCTGTACTTGGCCTTAATTTCTCTGCTATCATATTCAGTTGCTGTCCCTGTGTTTGAATTAGGTTTGCTGCAAGAACTTATTGAAAAAGTCCAGAAGAATCTCCTCTCATTAAGGGTTCAGATTGATGTTGCTTTAAATGACTTCCCAGCTTTACTTAACCCTTTCATGCATAGTGGCCACTACAGTGGACAGCTATTTAAAAGCCATTTTCTTGTGCTTCTTGTGGATTTTTATGTTATAAATGCACACAGACCACTGAAGTGGACACTAATGCATCATAAAATACACCATCAACTACTGGCCATCAGCTGCAAATGCAAGAAATTATTTTTGTTAAATCCAATATGGCCGACAGACAAAAAAGCACGGCGACCAACTCGGTCCCTCCTTCTACTGTAGACGACTCTTGCAGGTAAAAAAAATATTGCGACATCAGATAACCCCTAAAGAACAATACTACTGATGTATTTTTCAAATAACAACTTTGTATCTGGAGAAAATTACAATTCATAATCTAAAAAATAAGGTTTTTTTTTTTTTTTTACTTTTTTTCCCTCCCTTTTTATGCCTTAAGAATTTTTTTTTTTTTTAAAAAAGCCTGACACAAAGGATCATAATTCATGCATGAAAGAGTTAAGCTATAGGAAAAATACATTTTTGCCACCTTGTTACTGTATTGGCAATGAACAGACAGTTTTTGCTGTCTGTCATTTTATGAAAACATTAAATCGAATTGATCACAGGCAAAATAGCAAGTAATGCTTTTTTTCCCCTCTTACCTCAGATAATAGTAAAAAGCTCCATTCCATCATTCAGTCAGGAAATTAAATGTATCACCAGTGATTTTGGTAAAAATGCAGAGATCGTTCCCCCCAACAATCATAAATTTAACTGACACAGTCGAACTAACACCACTAGACTGGGGGACTTGTGATGCTGTGAATCTGTTGCTTCTGTTGTTCCAGTTTCCTGGGAACCCGAATGGACGTCATTGTCAGAACGTGTGCCATGGCCAACGCTGAAATACACCGATATTCAAATTAAGTCCAATCAGCAGCTGATAAGCCTCGTCACAAACAATTTTCTGTTTAGAATCTTTAAGTAACTTTTCTGTTTTAATGACTTTTATAATCTGATACTGAAAATACATAGCTTTCACTCATGATCTGAGTAACAACTTCCACACTGAAGAGTGAAGAGTGGTGTCGTCAGTAGCTGTGCTTACATTGACTATGTAAGTGTGCAAATTGGAATTACGAAAAAAATCAGGTTTTTCAATAAAGTTACCGAGCTAGGATGAGGTGATTTTTCAGCTATATTGAAATCAATGTATTTTTGCCAAACTGCATTTTAAACACTCTCCACATCACATGAGTCACGTGATCAATAACCGGATGTTACTGCTGACGGAAAATACGAAAAGGTGGACAAGAGTGATAGGAGGATGACGGCGAGGCATGTTTAGTTAATGACTTATTGCGGGAACACACTTATTCATGTGTGATTTTAATTGTTTCCCATTTAACAGAAATACCGCAGTTGCAAAATTGTGGGGTTTTTTACACGAGCAGAATATCAAGTAAGTTTTGCGTACATTTGAAATGGAAACGCAGCTTTTGTTTGATCGTTTGTCAAACATTCTTCTTGCGTAGTTCCCATTCACAGAGGGGATAGGCTCCAGTATCAACACTATCCTAAGCAGGGTTAAGTTGTATGATGGTCTGGTATGTTTGCTTTAGTCACCCTTTCCCCCCTCCTTTCCTGCATCCCTGCACCTCTAAAGCCAGGTCCCACCATTGAACATCCCTCATTGACGTGCCATTCAAAGATCTCAGTAGAGTTGAGGTTTTAGACCACAGCCCTTCCTGTGAACATGTCACTCTCTGGATCAGACCTGTCCTCTCCAGAGCTCCAGCAATAGCTTTTCCCACCTTCACTCTCGCAGCATTTTGTTGCAGGAGCAAAGCTTTTAGGACCCAGGAACAGATCGATCTTACCAATCAGCTTTTTTTTTTCCTTTGTTGCCAAGCTTTGGTCACAGGACTTTAAATCTCAACTCTCCGTCACCAAAACAGGTTTTGGGAGTGAACACCAGGCAGTACATCAATGTGGTCTGAGGCCACATTTCCTACGTGCTTCTTGTGATGGCGAATAAAGAAACTCGGCACTTTTTTCAACATGACACGCCACTTGCTGGCAACAAAAGAGGAGACTAAATACACATTAGGCTTAATTTGCCAATTAGTCTAGCTAGATGTGCGAGAGTATGCATGTATTTGTAGCATGCTAAAGGATGCATGTAGTAACAAGGAATGCTAATGTGGACCGTTCAGTTTGCCTAACGGAGAATAATTATTTACAGTTTAAGTGACAAACTGAGAGCAGGTTTTGGCGTTCAAAAGGTTCAGGTAAATAACTAAAGGCCCTCTATAACTTCTCCCTGTGAGGAATAAGCTTTTTCTCGACAACTGCTTCTCGCGCTGATTCATCACTTCATCTCCAATTACGTCTATGAAAACATTTCAGCTTTCTCGTCCCGCAGTTTAAAGAGAAGCTTCCCGTCTGCTGTAGAATTATTTCAATCACTTTGAGTTGTAACTTCCTACCGGCTAACTTTAGGCCCGAGCAGGAACTGAGGAGGACCCAGTTCCTGCAAAACATAACTCTCTGATATACAACATGTTTGCAGCCCCCTGACCCACCCACCCACCGCTCAGGACAGACAGTCCGGTGTGTGTGTGTGTGCACGCGCGTGTGTGTATCGCCAGACCCTGGCATGGCTCATGTTTCTCACCGCAGCTTGTCAGAGCCCAGCTTGGAGCAGCAGGCACCAGTCAGGCTACATCTAATGCACACATCCAAAGCTGACATGGGGACAGCTGACAGGTTTCCACCCAGGACAGAAGCTGTGTTTTGGGGTTGCATCTGGAGATAAAGGAGCGTGCTACCATGTTGCTTCGAACCTTTTTGTGGTCCGGGACGCCTGAGGAACATCTCCTTACTCAGATTCATTAATGGAATATCGCGCTCCAGAACGCAGCTTTTAAACTCTGTCTTGGTTAAAGGGAGCGCGTAGGACATAGCTTTTTTTGAAGTGTAAGTAGTTGCCAAAGGAGATATTGACGGGTTTGCGTGGCTGTTTTGGCTCCTGAGTAAGCTCTTCCATTACAGTTACAGGAAGTAGTTTAATTTCTGGGCGAGCCGCTCCGTCTGTAGCCGCATCAGCTTGGCCGTATCTTGTAGAGGAGTAGCGAGCGTCGGCCTCCACCATGATGATCAAGGAGGACAAAGAGGCCTCGCTACGGAAGGACCCTGACCTGAGGGGGGAGCTGGCTTTTCTGGCTAGGGGTGTGGGCTTTGTCCTGCCCTCACGGTTCAAAAAGAGGCTCAAGTCTTTCCAGCAGCAACAGGTCAGTCGGTTCAGCAGTCGGCATGAACACTGCGCAATTGTGCAGAGAGAATGCACGGAGTTTGGGCTGTCGTCCATTTAATCGTCTATTCGTCACGTAAAACCCAGACCCGGTGGTGCATTAAAGACACACAGATGCGGTAGTCTTGTTGCTCTTAGACACAGAGCTACATGCCATGGACGGCAAAACTATTTTGAGACAGGTATTGGTGGTGTATTTATAGCGCAGGGGGTTGCAGGAATAGAGCGATAGAATGAACACTTTGAAGGGAAGCACAGCTCCAGCTGTCCTGCTCAATACACGCGGGACGGAGGCCCAAGAGAGGACTCCACTGAGGTCTGCCTGGAGATTTCATAAGCAGCAGAGTCCGTAACGTACACTGTGAGATCTGTATCTTATCATTCTGCCCTGGTGCAACATGTTCTCTTACCACCAGTATGAGGACTGAAAGACCTAGTGTAAATTAAGTCTTTTACTCATAAATTAAATCCCACATAATGCTCTCCTAAGAACCGCTCTACTTACGTTTGGCAGGCAAACAGAGAATAAAATTTGTTTTCTTGATTGAAACTTTTGTGAGGCAATAGATGGCCAATAATTAGGGTGCCTGTTGTGTCGATCAGATTAGTCTATTAATTTTTTTTCTCTTGTTCACATTGAAATGTTCACAGATGTACACAGAAGACCAACAGACAGAGGAATTTCAACAACAACATTCTCTAACTTTTGAGTTTAATAAACATTACATAAAAGTGGTGTTGCATTTATAGACTGTAAATGGTGGGAGTTCTTAGTTTATCCATTTAATAAGTCAATCAGTTGATTTAATTACATAATTTTTTTTCAGTATTTGCCCAGCTGAGCGCCAATCTCTGGAGGATCAACTAATTTTTGACTGATTAGTGCAGGTCTGTGTTTTCACGTCAGCTCCTAAACAAGTACTTTCATTTTCTTAACAGCTCTCTGTTTTCTATTGCTTTATTGGAGTTTGAGAATTTGCAGTCAGGAAATGTCTGCCCTGCATTATGTTGACTTCTGCAGTGTTGCACCACTTGGAACTGTTCCTGCCAACGCCACAGTGAAAATGGTTTGCAGCGACTAACCGATTGCCAAACAAGTTTGGTAGATGTTTATTATTATTGTTCGCCGGGAATTTCCATGTGTGTCACAGGCTCAAGGTTGTTGTGCTTCCTTACGATCCATCAACGCTTTCGCTTCGGGAAGCCAATTCCTGCCTCAATGTGGTGTTACTTTTCAAAGACTCTAGTTTTTCCATTAAAAAAAGATCCAAAATGGGAACACCACATGTGACATGCGTAGAGTCCTAAGCCTTTCTCCCCATGCCTGATTTCCTCTTAATCTCCGTAGCTCCAGCCCAAACTAGAAAAGAAGCCAGGAACGCCTCCTCCAGCGCCGCCCGCAACCGCAGCTTCTCCACCCCCCACACCACGTTCGCCAAGCCCTCCTCCAGCGCCGGTGATTGTCACTCCCCCTCCTCCTGCCGTTAACATTCCCAGGTTCTACTACCCTCGTGGGCTCCCTGCCCCGGGTCCGACTGCCAACCACGACGCAACCATCGCTGCCATAGAGACGGCCTTCGCCGAGTTCGAGGAGGAGAAGGCCGACATTTATGAGATGGGCAAGATTGCAAAGGTCAGCAAGTTATGTGCAGTTTAAGTTATGCTGCTTTATGGAAGAAATAAGAACTCAAAAAAAAATACTTCATCCAGAATGATAAACTTTGTGCTATTTCCGCAAGAAAGAAAGGGAAAAATATTTTTGTTTTAAGGTCAGTAGCCAATTTTGGTTATGGTTCTACTAAATATAAATTGTCTAGAGCTGCAAAATCTGCACAACCCCTTTCAAAAACATGTCAACAAATTTCTAACGGGTGTAATTTTATTTCCTTTAATTCCACTTGTCTGGAAAGTGAAAATAACATCACTTAGTTTATGACCTAATAAAACAGTAAACAAAATAAGTAAGTTCTAGCAGTATTGTTGTAATTCTCTTATGGAAATTTTGTGAAATTGCATCATTTCTGGGCAATAAATGGAAAATTGCTTACACTTGCCTTTTTAATTATTATTTTTAGTAAGAAGTAATTCAAAACCTAATATTCTTTGCCATTCTTGGTGGCATAATGAGCCAGTGTGGAGGCTCACGTTGTGGGAATGTATAAAAGACTTCCTGTTGTTTACTGCAGCTAAAGTTACCCTGAATGTTCGCTGGATTAAAATGCTGTATTTCTTTCCTTCTACTTAACAATTATGCACAACCTTTACTCTACGTTACACTATTTCTATGACTTTTTTTTCCTTTTTGCCAACAAACGTGCTTTTTTGTTGTACAGTAGTGACTGGTTTTGTCTGTGTCTCCGTTCAGGTGTGCGGATGTCCGCTTTACTGGAAGGCAGCCATGTTCTACGCTGCTGGTGGTGAGAGGACAGGCTTTGTGTCGGTTCACTCATTTGTTGCAACATGGAGGAAGTAAGAACGCCAGGTTTTAGTTCTTTAGTTGTGTTTTTTTAATCAGAATCCTCCACATTTCAACTCCTCTCAGGTTCTGAAATCAGATCTCCTCCCAACATAACTCCTGTCTTCTCTTCTGCAGATTGCTGCACAGTTGCCACGATGATTCATCGAGGTTTATTTATCTGCTATCTAAACCTGGCCTTACATATTTGGAACAGGAAGACTTCATTCCTCTTCTCCAAGTAGGTGCCATCTAAACTCTTGCTTGTTACACGGTCTAGTGCTGCGGTGTGTTTCTTCAAAGCATGAAAAGTCTCATCTTTCTATAACTGTTTATCCTTGGCTTACAGGACATTGTGGACACGCACCCTGGACTCACGTTTTTGAAGGATGCCCCCGAATTCCACTCACGCTACATTACTACGGTAAATGACCAAAAATAATGGAAAGATAAATTAGTTATTATTCAGATTGCGTGTTTTGGTATTTACTTTAAGTCAGAAAGCTTTTTAGTATAGCTTTCTGATTGTTAGACAAATTGTCATGCCCTTTCTCCGTTTCTTCCTGTTTTGTTTTGTTTTTGTCCATTGATAAAATATTTGCCACTTATTCATAGTGCAATTTAGAGTATTGTATTTTAAAACCAGCATTCAGGACCACAAATCCTTAAGAACTGAGTCAGGAACAGTTGGAATTATTGTAGGAAGAAATATGTAGCAACAATTTAAAAAGTAGAAAAGTGAAACATGTTTCATAATCATTTTTTGTATAACTATATGATGAAGAATAGCTGTACTGCTGTCATTTTTTTTCACACAAAATAAATATACTTCAGTTAAATTGGGGTCGAATTTCTCAATTTTTGAGCGAGAGGGTGAGGATTGCCAATAAATGTGACTGAGAGAGTACTTATAGCAATGAGCAAGAATCACCTCATTTTACATTTTAAGAACACAACGCGGTTGAGATGATAACAGTTGCCGAGTATCTTCTAAGTTACGGCGATACGATGTTTCTTTTTCATAAAATCCGGTGAATTGCGTTTCTAATACAGTAAGCTGGTCCTCCGTTGCCGGTGGAGCTGTTCCTGTGAACATCGGCTGTGTAACATTAGACGGAGCGCGCGCAACAACACTTACAGCAGTGGCTGCGACACGTGCCTCTGAAGTCGACGGTTTTGCTGCGTCGAAGCGCGGAGCCGCGTCGAGTGCGTCAGCGTGCCTTAGATTTTACAAACGGTGTGTTTCCACTGAATTTCCTCGTCTTTCCTCCCTGACCGCCGCAGGTCATCCAGCGGATATTTTATGTGGTGAACCGCTCCTGGACGGGCCGCGTCACCATGACAGAGCTGCGCAGGAGCAACTTCCTGCAGACTCTGGCCCTCCTGGAAGAAGAGGACGACATCAACCAGATCACCGACTACTTCTCCTACGAACACTTCTACGTCATCTACTGCAAGTTCTGGGAGCTGGACACCGACCACGACCTCTACATTGACCCCAAGGACCTGTCGAGATACAATGACCACGGTGAGAACAGCTTGGAAGTTAAACACAGCGCTCTCTTATGATGCGTTCAATCACATTTGTTCATTATCCCTCCCGTTATTCTCACCCTTCTGACAGTGTCTTCAAACAGAATCATCGACAGGTTGTTTTCCGGTGCTGTAACCCGGTGAGTGGAAACGCACAGAGTGGAGCTGATCACTTCAGCGCCAACGATCAATGCGAACGGCTCTGTCTGTTTCGTCTCCAGGGGCAACGCCGTGCAGAAAGAAGGCAGGATGAGCTACGCTGAGTTTGTCTGGTTCCTCTTGTCTGAGGAAGACAAGAAAAACCCAACCAGGTATTGCACAGCTGCTCGGATATCCGTGACTCGCCATCTGTTGTGCGAGTTCGCAGTCGCTCTCACAAACGCAAACGCCAACGACCCGTCTCCCATTTGTCTCGGCAGCATAGAGTACTGGTATCGCTGCATGGATGTCGATGGTGACGGCGTTCTCTCCATGTTTGAGCTGGAATACTTTTATGAGGAGCAGTGCGAGAGGATGGAGAGGATGGGCATCGAGCCGCTGCCCTTCCAGGATTTGCTCTGCCAAATGCTTGACTTGGTCAAACCCGAGAATCCAGGTTAAACATCGTTTAACTTTCTTCGTCTGAGAGTCACACACTGATTCTGTGCTCGCATTAAATACACAAATACCTTTTCTCCAGGCAAGATAACACTGAGCGATCTGAAGCGCTGCCGGATGGCTCACATATTCTTTGACACATTCTTCAATCTGGAGAAATACCTGGACCACGAGCAGAGAGATCCATTTGCAGTGCAAAAGGTGCCGACTTGTGTTTCTCGTATGTAGCAGAATTTCAAATAAAATCTCAGGACCGAGTTTTACCACAGTTGATTGAAATTTTACCAACATTTTCTGATGGAAGGGTTCTCTTCTATCTCTGAATAATAGCTTGCTGGATTTTCAGTAATATAACTAAAATAATAAATATAGGAAATAACTCTTACAGCGATCTATCAGATTAATCTATTTATTATTTACCTTTACATGACTCTTGAAAATTCCCTAGCTGTATTTATTTTGTGGCTGTAGAAAAAAATTAAATAATGAAAAAAAAAATTCTGTTTTAGGACATTGACAGCGAAGGTCCAGAGCCATCCGACTGGGACAAATATGCTGCAGAGGAATACGAGATACTGGTAGCAGAGGAAACCGCAAACGAACAGCTCCATGAAGGGTACACAGCAACACTTGTATATAGTACCTTTAAAAATAATCGATACCCTCTAAACCTTGTCCAATTTGGCTACATTGCAACCAAAAGTAAGGGGGATTTTATGTAATAGATCAACACAAAGTACAGGGAAGAAAAACGATTCTTGTTTTTGTTTAAGAAACTCACAAGAAACGCAGTGTGCAGTTTGGCACAAACATTTCGGGACACGAACCGGTGGAAGAAATCACCACAGTCAGAAGAGGAACCTCTCGAAACTCATCATCTACTCTCTTTAACCTGCACGTGGAAGTGGGTTAAAGTTGATGATACGATGGAGCCAAAATAAAATTCAATCTTAGAAGAAAGGCTCTTATGGGCTACACAAGAATCAAGACTGAAGAGGAACTTGTTGCAGGGAAAAGACTCAAAACATCCAGCCTCATCTACAATGTCACGTATCTGAAAACGCTGAATCAAAGCGTTTTCAGTGCATATGTTAGAATCGAGATCCAAACCTAATTCCAAAGAGAAGACTCTGGTAACGCATAAAAATTTATGCTCACAGATGTTGTCCATGCAGGTCTGAGTTGGCTTTTGGGCACATTTTGCTGAAAAGAATGGGCAATAAAGTGAAGCACTGGAAGGGGGCAGCTAAGCTTGTACAGATATTTATAAAAGATTTGTGGCTGTAATCAAATTGTTTGTGTTCTGCCTCTTCACCACCCGTCTTTACAACTCAAAGGCCAGCGGCGCCAAAAAAAACAAAAAACAAAACAAAATGCAACTTTTGGATTTTGTATTTAGAGAAAAAAATATTTTCCTTCTATTTCACAGTCACGATAGACTTTGTGTTGGTCAGTCAAAAAAAATAAAAATCCCAATAAGAAAACATGAAAGCTTGTGGTTGTAAAATGACCAAATATCAGAACTCTTTAAATGCATTGTTCATAGAACCTTAAGATTGAATATTTACAAGGATAACAGCATGATTTGTTTTTTGTTTCTTCTTCTTCAGGACATTTGATGACGACTACGAATCCGAGGAGCTTCAAGTCCCAGGAGAGATTGGGAATAAGATGGAAAAACTGGTCATATCCGACCTGTCGGCATAAATCTCACTTCGTGGAATTGCTGGGCGTCTGCGTGAAACATAGGATCTGAATGGGGAATAAAGGAACTTCCTGGCTCCTTTCAGGAAGGAGTTTGTGAATGCGTTTTGTGTATGTACACTTCTGTTTTAATGCGTGCGTGGTGCAACTTTGCATTCGCACACACGGACAGTACAATATCTCTGCTCTCCGATCCGTTTGAGAAGACAAGACGGTGAAGGCGGAGAGAAAAATAACTGCTTGATAAGCTCGCCGGAGATTGGGAGAAAACTACTCAAATGTAAAAACAAAAAAAAACTTTGTTGTGAATTCCCTACTGACAATCATGCCAAAAGACAATCCGTTTTCTTTTTTTTTTAAGTTTTTAACCGTTGCTGTGCCAAAGGTAGATCGACGCAGAGAAACTTTTGCTGAGAGCTCTTTAAAGTTGTTAAAGCCACTGCTGCTGAGGATCAACAGTGCTCCCCTCCCTGTGACGTACGCGCAGACCCGGCCCTCAGGAACATGCTGCGTGTGCAGTTTGTTACTGCGTTTCTGGTAAAGGAAGTTGTTAACACTCGAGTCCCCTCTGGGAGAGGTCATGTAACAGTTCGGGGACGATCACAGCACCATCTCCTCTATGTGGCCGGTATGGGCTACTGCACGAATCAGAACGACTGGGTTTTTACTTCCCATGTTGGTGTTCCTGTTATCCTCTTTCCCCTCCCTGCCAGAGCTGATCATCCTCTCCTGGACTCCCCCGCCCCCTTCGTTTGAGGTCCCAGAGTGTAACGTTTCAATCCCTGCATTTCAGATGACGTTGAGGAAAGACGCACGTGAAAGGAAGCGCTCTGCCATTCGTGTCAAACTCTCTGGTAGGGTTGTCCAAACATTTCCACGTGTCACCTCTGTGACAATGCAAACAGTATATTTTATTTTAGGATACGTGTGTCCCTCCTGCTGGTTTCCTTCATTTTTTTTCTTTATTTTTACACTTTTATATCTCTAATATGCTAGATCTAACAACTAATGCCTCCTGTCCCAATGCACAGGCGCAGCCCATTATTATTAGTTATTAAAATAGGTCAAAGGGTATGAAAAAAAGGATTTTATTTATTTTTTTGCAATTTCATCCGCCACTTTGAACAGCTGTTTGTTAAGCATCTTTTGTCCAGATGTTGCAAGTTACCATTCACATGTGCTGTGACTAGCCCTTGGGAGTCAGTCGACGCGTATCCGCGCGTCAGTTGACGCGGATTGTTGACGTGTCAACTGACTCCCAAGGGCTAGTGACTAAACTTTATGATTTCCATATTTGTTGCAAGACAAAAACCCTTTGCAGTTAAACATTATGAAGTTTTTTCATGCTGAACATGCTGCTCTTTTGTTAACATTTCAGCCTACATCATGTTGTTGGTGGTTTTTACCATTGAACATAACTTACACAATGTACCATAGCTTTTCTGACATCTTGTCCCAGTAACTCAAATCACACAGGTTGAAGAAAAATTCCTGATAGTGTTCTCTTTTTTTTTTTTATTAGACCTTTTTAAAGCGATAATGAGGTTCTATAAAGTTTATCTAGAGTTAAAGTCAGTAAATAACTCCCCTGATTTAATGAAAATCCAGATTAATTGAAACTGGAGGTTGAAACTAGCAACTAGGACCAAATTTAAAATGAAAAAAACGTAAGACGTGTTAAAAACTAAATAGTTTGCGTTCGCTGTTCTGTTTTTTTACAGACCAATCAGTGAAATTTTACCTAAAAAACATTGAGGCAATGCGTCACAATTGATCTTCCTGAATGAAACAGAACTGACCACAATAGTCTGCTTTGGTCTCAGCCCCTCTATTCGCTTTGCCCTCCAGGACCAACCAATCTGGATTGAAAAAACAATGACAACAACTCCTTATTTTTTTTTTTTTAAATATCCATTTAAATGACATTATTTACTTAACGCTGCACTCACGGGGACAAGTGCCTGTGTCTACCCGAGCTAGCGCCATGTGAAGGCTTATAAATCACAGATGGACAAGTGTGTTTTAGGAGCGCTTGTTTCGTGTTGCCTTTGAGGTTGTGCTGAATAGCTTTGCATTGCACAGGTTTTGATTATTATTTTTTTAATCAGGAGTAGATCTGGTCTCGTCTCAGATTCACTGTTACGTACCTCCTCTTGTACACAGTTTGCATTCAAAGGGATTAAAAGCTGTAAAGATTTACGGCGTCTACCTGAAACTCTCCAATTCTGCTTTATACCAATTGTAAATCTATCTTCTGTATTAAATTGTACTTTAACAACTATTATGATATAAGCCATTAAGCCATTCGAGCTGTGATAAGCCTGATTATTTTATGACGCGTCATGATCTGTATCGTTGTGCCACTGTGTGGCTTGGGCTGGGGGGTAAATTATGGTAGATGTGTGTTTGTTCGCTTGTTAGATTTGTGGAGTTTTATCACTAGTATTAGATAAAATCCTCCTTTTTCTCCATTCTGACAATCACACAAACAGAAACCTTTAAACTTTCTCTCTGTCACACACACACTCATAGACACTCACTGTCTGTATGTTAAAAGAAGTGGGTTGTTATACTTAACATTTCTGTTCTATGCAATGTGTCCAGGTGCTCAAATGCAAAGTGTCACAAAACGAGAGAACCCATGCAGGACTTTAGTGTTACATCTCTGTAAGGAGAGAGGCAGGAAGGACTTTTATTGTGACATTCTTCTTCATGTGCAGAGAAGACAGGAGGATGTTCATTGTTGCATAATGTGTTGGCATGCTTTTTTGTTCTTTCCTGCTTTCTTACTTGCTGACTTTCTTTCCTTTTTCTTATGCTGCCTTTATCTGACATTTATGGTTAGGACATTTTCAATAAAGCTGCTTCATTAATCCTTCTTGTACTTGTGTATTTTCTCCACACACATCCACACAAAAGGTCTCATGTATTTAGAAAGACATAAAAGTTACACATGGGGTGAATACACAGACCAGTGGAAGATGTCTGACAGCACAAAAAAAGAAAAGAAAATCTCAAAAAAACAACATGTCATGACCCGATGACAAACAAAGTCACAAACACAAGCCTGGAAATTAATACAAAGCCACTTCTAAACCTTTGGGTCTTTAGCCAAGCACACAGACACCCATTATCCACAAATTATGATTGAAAACATGGAAAATGGGTTAAAGTTCCCAAGAGTTCCACTAAAAACAATTGAGAAACAACTAACACCGTCAACCTCAGTGTTCGCAGTTGACTTTTGTAAGAAACTGACCAATCAGCTGTCACAGTTTTGTCCCGAAGTACACGCCCCCTTATCAGGAGAATCTCCACCTCAGTCAACATTGCTGGGGTTCATCATCGCTACGGTGCTGCCGCCATAGAGATTTCAAGGAAAGTAGAAGAAAATCCTGGTCAGACGTTGTCAGTGGGGAACAATCCCGACAGCCGTGTAGAGGTCAGAATACAATTTAGTTAGTTTTGTTGAAAATGCGGAATAATGCGTCCCGCAGGGGTCAGTTCTAGGGCCTATGCTTTTCTCTCTTTACTTGTTGCCTTTAGGTAAAATCATCAATCGGCATAACATTTCATTTCACTGTTACGCGGACGACTTGCAACTTTACATTAGAACAGGATCACCTCCTACTTCACCTCCGCTTACTGCACTAACGTCCTGCCTGGAAGAGATCAAGACTTGGATGAACCAGAACTTTCTTCAGTTGAACTTTTCCAAAACCGAGGCCATACTGATCGGAATGCCTCACCAGGTTCAATCCTCGACTCTGACGAGTATTTCATTCTCTGGACAAAACATTCCCATTTCCTCCGCTGTTACAAACCTTGGAGTTCGAATGGACTCTCACCTCACATTCGAAAATCACATTAAGCACCTGTTTAAAACCTGTTTTTTTCATCTTCACAATATTTCCAAACTTCGTTCATCTCTCTTCCGCTCGGATTGTGAGACCCTCATCCACGCCTTTGTCTCCTCCAGACTCGACTACTGTAACTCGCTGCTCATCGGAGTCCACCGAAAACACCTTCAGAGACTTCAGTACATTCAAAACAGTGCTGCCAGTATCCTAGTGAGAGCTCGTAAATTCGATCACATCACACCTACTCTTCACAAGCTTCACTGGCTTCCTGTTACCTATAGGATTCAATATAAAATTGCACTTATCACCTATCACTGTCTATATGGAACCTCACCGGATTACCTGAAGGACCTCCTTACTTCACATTCACCTTCTAGACCCCTACGATCCCAAGCCTGCAATCTTCTCCACCTTCCTCGATCAAAACTAAGGACTATGGGTGATCGAGCCTTTGCGGTGGCGGCTCCTCGTCTATGGAACTCTCTCCCTGACTATTTGAGAGCCCCGCAATTATTGTCTGATTTTAAAGCTGGCTTGAAAACTTTCCTTTTTAGACAAGCCTACCCCACTTTTAAATAACAGTTGCTTGTTTTTGTTTTTTTTAAATTGTTTTTGATAGCTGATTTTACATTTTTAGATGCACCATGTAGCACTTTGAGATTTTTATTAATGAAAAGTGCATTATAAATTAAATTGATTATTATTATTATTATTATTAATGCCTCCAATGAGGCTTATCACTCAGAGTGACTGTAAGCAGGATTATCTTCTGAGGCCTTATTGTTCTGAAAGCAACAATTGTTCCAAGAATGCTGTAATAGCTGGCACGCCACCACGCCGTGATTTGCACATGAGCAATCTGCCTCCCATTTGAAGGTCAGAGTTGACTCCTCATTGTTTCAAAAAATGGCACTCATGATTGTTTTTCACAAATGTCAGGGGTGAAACAATTAACCAACCAGATCCGTGTACCACCTCCTGGAGTCAGACATTCCACAGACATGATCGCTGGCACCCACACAGCGACGTGATAAAGTGATGTCATCCCACTCTTATGTCATACGTGGAAGGTAATCTGTAAGAAATAACACATGACAATGTTGGCAGAGAGAAAACAAGCACAGATAGAGGCAGAACACCAAACTTTACATGAGCCATTTGGGAAACGGACGAGAAAGGGGGCAGGGAAGCGACTGCAATCAATTCATCAAATCAAGAAAAGAACAAGAGGGAGAGAAGGATATATTTGGCCAGCTTAGGGTTCCCAAGAAAGCAGAGGGGTGACCTTGTTTTCCGCATACCGGCGATACAAGAAACATGAGGTTTGGATTCAGCTGTCTGGAAAAGTTCTGGAAAGAGCAGCAACTGGAAATGATTCAACAAAGTGACTCAGTCGCAGAGAGTTTTGGATTCCAATAATCGTCCCTGATAAACGCCAGACACTGAGTGGTTCGATGAAAAGGATATCAAAGGAGTTGGTACTCGTAAAGACACTGGGCCTTCCTCCATTGGTGGATCATTAAATACATTTTGAAGAAACAATAATTAGTACTATATAATTTACAATGACATTGTTGGTGTTTGTCACTGTAGTTTTAGTTTCAAGTTCATCTCTGCCATGTCTTCTGCAGCCATGTTTTTAACTTTCAGGAAACCGTGGCGTGACACAACCCGTGTTCCTCGAAAGGTGTGTGAATACAAACGTCCCACAATCACGCGGCCATGCATCAACTGTTTGGCTTCAAATAAAGTATGCGAGAGCTTTTATTTCTTGCTTTTTGGACGAACATTCCTCCAAGAAGCACCAACATTATACACATGAACCACCAGCAGTGAAAATACATGTTAGATTTAAGAATGTGAAGTAAAAAATTACTTCACAACCCCCTAAACTTTAGCTTTTCAGACCTGTTTCATGACGTGTTATGAAACATGCAGAACTCTCCAAGATGAACAAAAAAAAGTCTTAAATCCAATAAGTTTATTTATTTATTTTTGATTTTTCACAACAGTTGTTTGGTGAATATAGAAACAGCGCCACCTTTTGGCTGCACACGCAGACTGCAAGCCTCGGAGTCACAAAACAGAGCTAGCTTGCTCTCTCAAAGTCAGAACGAAAGCAGCTTTTATGTTTGCCTCGTTATGCGTTTGTTTGCTAGTTATAATGTGCAGGTTCGAGATTTATCACAGTTTATTTCCTAAATTGCAAAATACTTCCATTTTGAGATGGTTTCTGGAAACCGCTCAACCTTCTGTTTGCAAACAGAACAAGTGCTTCATTTTATGGTAAAATACGTGACCCGAGGACTAAAGGCTAAGACGCATACCGTGCTGAAATAGGTGACATGTTTGATGACCTACTCACCTGCCCTGCAGTACTAAAAAACTAACAAAAGCAGAGTCAAGAGTGCTTGGAATGGCAGACTGAGGTTGAAAAGGAGACAGAGAGAGAAAGAGGGAGAGAAGAAAGGCAGGTCTGCTCTTGTTGGTGCGAGTGAAGATTTCCATTAACTCTTTTGAACCCGTGATGCAGTGAATTCCACCCCTGCATGTATGGAAGGAAGTAGCTTGCACACACACACACACACACACACACACTTCTCCACGTCCTCTATCTATCTGTCTGTCTGCTTGGGCCTCCAAACATTTATGCTACATGCACGCTTAGACATAACAGATGCAGATAAATTCATAAATAAACACACACGTGTAAGATGTTAAAGTTGAGCAAGACATAATTAACATTTGGAAAACCGCACTGTGGCAATGGCAGCATTTCTCTGCTCTCCCTTTTTTTTCTGCTTTCTGTCTGCTTTGGAAACATACAGTGCATATATCATCATATGGCTGGAGACATACCGCCTACTTCAAAGACCTCTGGCGAGCTGAGAGTGCATGATTATAGAGAAAGCAAGGTTTAAAGAGTCTCTGAAAAGGAGCGGGGGGAGGGGGGGGGAATTATTCGGAGCAGAGATGAAGAGAAAGAAAGAGAGAGTAAGGAAGCAGCTGGGATGGTGGTAAACATCTGGGAGTCGTGGAGGTCTGGCCCTCGAATATTGGGGGGGGGGGGGAAGACTCCACGACTGGTCCAAGATCCACTCCTTTCAAACTTCCCTCTTTGGCCATTCTCAACTAATGCGCCTGCCCTTCTGCAAAGGTGTCTCCCAAGGTCGCTCGCCGCATTAGTGATATGAGTCAAACTGAAAGAGTGTACGCTTAATTTGGCCCACTGACCAACACTGTTTCCATTGTGCAAAAACCCTGGCAACATGTTGTCGATATTGTGTTACAGTCCATGTTGCACAATTCACTTTTCTCTTGTAAAAAGCTATTCTCCAAACTGATCTGTTTTTCTTCAGTCACGTCTTCCTTTTGCGCTGTTATGCAGATGGTGAGAATGCTTAGAAATATATAAATGAGATATTCCTGATGGGTCTTGAGATACTGGAGTATATTTGAAAGAAAACTGAGCAAAAGATTCACACCTCTTGTAACATGGAAGATTTAAAGGGAAGACGAATGGAGCCAGGGAGAGGGATGACTTGGGAGGAAACCTGGTAGAGGCTGCAAAAACCTGAACACTACCCTAGCCCTAACCCTAGGAACCAGAATATCAGTGTTGTAAATTGGCCTAATCAACATATAGGCTTTAGTCAGAGTTGAGATTTGTAGTGAGACTTAAAAATTTATGTTCAAAGAAGCTCTCTACCCAATATGGCTGAAATTTTAGTCACTACCTCTACCTGTATAACAAGATGCATAAAGACTTGCAGCCATGATTGCAAAGCTCCAGAAAGCATTGACTCGGGGGATGTTGAACACAAATGCATGCTAGACTTTGTAAAACAGTTCAAGAGCACATATTTTCCTGGCTAAGATTTCCAAGATCATTGCCAGAAACAATCTACCCAACTCTCAAATGCAACATCACAATGCAACATAACTGCCTTGTTTTGTCGTGTTGGAATTTCAGGCTGGAGCAAGACAACCTTCCTAGTGTCGGGCCAGGGGGTATTCCAGCTTGGAAACTCCAACTTTTGAGTTCAAATGGGATGCACCATTATCCCATCAGTTATATGACACAAAACGGGATTGTGAATATAAGCTCAGGGTGACATCATTCCCAGAGCATAAGTCCTGGTTCTGAGATTGTTGAGACACAGCACAAACACTGCTGGTATGCGTAGATAAGCCATGAATGTTATAAAAAAGCGATTGTGATTCTCGTAGAAATAACACCGTTGGTAAGTTTCGCTTCACCAAATACAAGTCTCATAAATCTCCAATTGTTTTTATTTCTTTCTTTTTTGAAATTATCTAGTTCAAATTTGAACAGTGCCACATTTTAGATGTTGAGGTGAAGATCATCAGCAATTCCAGCTCTCTCAAATTACTGCAAAATGGGTGTTGTGGTGGCGCACGGCAAAATGGGGTGTTTATAACAGAAGGCATTTCAGCTCCTCCTTGACTCAAGGAGATAAACAGTAGTAAAAGTGTTTTGGGAAACCAAAACAAAAGATTGTATTTAAGTGCTTGTGGCATCCCCATGACGAAGTGGCACCCTGGGCAGTGAGGCATATCTGATGGCAATGCTGAGAAGGCCTAGACTTTTCGCTGAAAGCAGATACTTATCGCTATAACAATGGCCTTTTCCACATTAAGACAAAGCTAAAGAACTAACAGCACCATCTGAAGCACGAGCAGCCTGAGTGAAAAGCATTTACATCTCAGAAGTTTCTGTCCTTCAGATAACCTCGCAATATATATCAAAATCAAAATATAGATAACCATTGCTGCCGTCTTAAACAGTGTCAAAAGACTGAGGTCTATAAGCGGCAAGCAAATGTGGCTGAGTCTGGCCTTACCTGTCCACCAGGGAAGACTTTTCCCCCCCGAACATTATGGTTCGTCTAGCAGGACCTTTCATGCAGGCTCTTCTGTTTGCTGTAACACAGAACTCATGTTTGGCAGGAGGCAGAGCAACAGCAATGAGCTCACAAGTTGGTTAGAAAATCAAAGCATGACTAAGAGTCAGCTGAGGAAATCACCTACAAATACAAGCACTTTTATTTTTGCGGCGAATATAACGTTCCAGTTGTTTATTAGCTGCAAGAAAGTTTGAGAGTTTGAAACAAGGACACCAGCAACGATTTCTTATCTATTGCATCTTGTAAAAATCTGCATTTCCCTTGAAACGTTTTCACATTTTATCACTGACTTTTATGTGACAGACCAAAATAAAGTGTGATTTTGAAATATAGGCCAATTCCTGTTATACTGAGAACTTCTATAAACGTGATCAACTCTTGTCACAATTTCCTAATAGTCTCTACTTTGACTGGGCCGTTTTAACACATGTGAATCACTCCCTTGTAGCACTGGCTGTATCCCTGGATCTGTCCTGCTGGAAGGTGAAACTCGATCCCAATCTCAGGTGTTGCATTATCTCAAAAAGGCTTATTCTTTAATTTAGCTGAAAAACTCTGACTGGCATTCCTGTCTCTGTTGAAGAAGAAGAGCATTCCCACTGCATGATAAAACATTTGTTAATATTGGAGGTTTAAAATCTCAAACAAAATATATTAAGTTTTGTCTTTGTCACATGAAAATAGAAAGCTATACTGCTACAAATTTGCTTGCAACACTCACTTATATATGACGTTTTGTAAACATATTTGCGTATTTATACCCCATCTTGTACATCACAATTTAAATCATAACATTGATGCACCATGTATGACACTTTAGCAAGAAGTTCATTAAATGAATAACTAACAAGTTTCTGCCAAAACATCCATAACTGTCTGTAAAAACCTGTCTAATGGTCTTTTAAAAATTACATTTAGGAACAGATGCAGAAAATAGAGAAGTGTGAATTTTTGTGTTGGTTAGATAACTATAAAGCTGTAATTTGTTTCATAATTCAACAAAAAACACTGTGTTACTCCTGCAGTGTTGCATCGCTGCAGGTAGAGGGCTCCACTTTCAGTGTTTGTGCACATGTAGAAAGTTGTTTCTATACAAGATGAGGACTTTTTTTTGTTGTTTTTTTCCCTGCCTCCATATTAGCTCTTTCTTGTTGTTGAGTACATTTTGATGAATTAAACTGAATCTAGTTAGTATCCCCACCAGCAAAGAGCCCCAGTAACTGACTTAGGATTACAGTATTGGCAGTTTTCTTAGTGCAGTTGCAGGAATGTGTGAGTGTTTTTGTATGTCTGCCAGCACAGAGAAATCTAGAACTCCGGGCAATGAGTGTATTTGGCTGAGTCTGCTTGCTTAAAAATACAGCAAGGATTACCACAGGAGACAAGTATGTATGAACTGGCAAAATGATTTGAATGTTTTTGCACTTGTTCTTCTTGAAGGTGCTTGTTGTTCTATAAAATCTATTCAATCTAGTTGTGAAAAATGGAGTTGTGGAAGAAAACATGTCTAATGTTTTTGTCTAATTCACTCAGGGACTGTTAACGTTCATTTGAATTTAATTTAAGAGCTTTACATTGAACATTATCAGACTTGCTTCTTTTGTGGCCCAATAAGTGGAAAAAGAAATGGATGAATGGGGAGATAAATGGACTGTCATGTGGATGGATGAACTCTGACGAGAGGAAAAGTATAATAATCATAATTAGGGATGTGCCGATCAGGTTTTTTTCTGCTGATACCCCCTGTGGGCCAATAGCCGAAACCGATCACTTAATTATTTATTTATTTTTTATTATAAACACTACCGTTACATTATGTGGAAAAAGGAACCATGAATTCACCTTAATTTAGACAAAAACCTGTTTTTTATAACTTTTTCCAAGAAAAAACAAAAAGGGCATTGTGCAAATTGTACTGCTATCAATAATACTATCTTTAACAGACTGATAACATATGAGGCTCTGAAGAGGCTAAATAATGCAAAGAGCCAAAATAAAACCTCCCAACATTGCCAAAAAAGTTCAAGTATAAAACTTAACATTCAAAGGCAAATACAGGATCCATTACAATAAATAATCCAGAGTTACTGAATGAAAACTTCCTGTTAGCATAGCGGCTAGCTGGTTACTGCTAGTTCTGATAGGCTGTTTCTGACTGAGAGGAGTAATTATGCAGAGCAGGGAGGAGATCGGTTATTTTTTCAGACATCATCTGTCTCATGTTAGGACAGCTAACGTTTTAATACATATGTAAAATGTATTTTTTTAAGTTAGATGCTGCAGCTTTAAACAGAGGTTCAGTGTGAGAGTCACTACCAGGTGGAGCAGAAGCGGCTCCGTCTGTCAAATATTACTAAATATTAAATATTACTACCTGTAGCGTAGCAGCGGTTCAACAGGAGAGCAGAACCAGCGTCTTACATCGCAGCTCGAAGACTTAAATAATTTTACAGGTTATTTGTTTAGCTTTCTGACCGGCATGCTAATCCGGTGTTTGTAGCTGTGCGCTGCTTTACCTGCTATCTGATCCTCCATATGTCTTTTTTACTGCAGTGAGCCTCGATGTAGCCAAACTTCGTCAAGTATGCCATGGTTTTTATGTTGTATTAGCTTCTTCGTGTTGATGCATTTTGACCTGCTTCAATTTTCCGTCGCAACAGGCAAACTTCCTCATTCACTCAGTGCGTTATAGTATAGCTAGTGAGCGTCACTCCTTCAGCCTAACGTTCCTTCCCTCGCTGGGAGGTAGAGGGGGGTTGAGCGTCGCTCCTTCTCCCTGACGTTCCTTCCCTGGGGGGCGATTTACGTTTTCGCATCCACCTGAATAATGTGTAGTTGCGCCACTGCCGGCACAGGACTTCACAGCTCAACTGTGCCGGCAGACTGAGACATATAGACGAACTTTGACATCGATTGACAAGGACCGGACGAAGAACACAAACAACAGGTGAGACTAAATACTCACGGGGTAATCAAGGGAACGAGACACACCTGGGAAACGATCAACTGGGAAGACGCAGAGACGAGACTCAGGGAACAGGATCACACAGAGAAAACTCAAAAATAAACACACAGAAACACAGAGTATGACATTCATGTACTTTGGTATTAACATAATACCCTAATCTTCATACAAACAACTACTGTAATGTTTAGAAAAGTAATTAACTGGCCCGCTTCTCACATCACTAAAACATTTATATAGGCGGATGGATTGAATTATTTTGTTTTTTTCTGTTGCGTCTTTCCTAAAAAAAGATGCTTTTATTCAGTTATTTTTTTTTAAAAAAAAATGTATAAGAAAAAAAATGTTCCTGTAATTGACAATCTAATTGCTCTTAATCTACATGCTTGTATTACACAAGATGTGTTTTTAGTAATGAAATGTGCAATAATTACTTCAGGCATTGAAATATTCAGATAATTGCTTCTACATAGAAGAACAAATCACTTGCAGTTGGTTGCATTCCTGTAACCAACTGCATATGGTAGGTAATTTTTCCAGGATACGCTAATTTAGAAATTATGTTTATGCTTATTTTGCAGGCAAGAAATCAGAAGCGTTTTTCCTACGTTTAAAAGAAGAACTGTTTCTTGTGTTTTAGGGGTGTTATCTCAGAGCTTTGAGTGACTTCACACAACTAAAATCTGCAATGGTACGACATGTAAATAATGTTTGTCCATAATATATAAAAGGAAAACAAAACAAGGCAACAACTTGTATCTCTTATAACTTATTTTACATATTGTAGATGTACTTTGCAATGGGAAATGTCCTCATCCTGCCACAGGGTGACCATATTGAGAGACGTTTGACACGGGTCAGAGCAGACCAGTCACTGCTGCTGGACGTGGTATAAAGACAGCAGGCATGTTGACATGGGAGGTAAACTGGACTGATGGGATGTTGGCCTTGGTCTTGTTTGCAAGAGTTCACCCACCTGTTGACGTGACTGTTGAGCACTGATTTCTTAATGTGGGACATAACTTATGGGTAAGAAACAGGAATGTGGTCATACGTGGTTCAGAAATGTGCAAAAAATAAACTTAGCAGGTATAAAACATTTTCTTCAATAAAGTTTTCTTTTTTGTTGTTCTGATGTAATATTCTAATCTTAAATGTCATGTTCTCATTAGATATAAGTGGAAAATCTCCATAATTAACATCAGAAAAGGCTTAAACACATCAGCCTTTATGTAATAAATCTGCACAGAATTTCACCAAGTGAATTGTTACTGAAGTTTTCCAATTTTATTCTAATTTATTAAATAAATAAATTAGAATAATTTATTTAAATCTGTGTCTGTTACTAATCTCCACTCTAATATGTTTTTTTTTCTGTCGTGAAACTTTTTTGGTTTTAATAAATCTGCAAAACACTTCAACAAATTAAAGTACATCAGTTTCATATGGAAGCCATGCCTGCAACTCAGCTGAAAACACAAAAGAACTTGTATCTATGAGATACGACCTCATTATAATGATAAACTATTATTGTGACTTTGCTATCACATAAAAATGACACATTACAAAATAGCTAAATTAGTTTTTCCAATAACTTATCTGGGGTATGAGCTTCTAAATTTCTTTTTTTTTTTTAAAATAGTTAGCTAACTTATTTAATTTCCTATATACTGTAAGGATGGCATAATGTAACTTTCCTCACGGTCATTCTCATTAAATTATCTTATTTAACGTCTTAATGTCTGAGAAGGACTTTTTTGTTGTTTTGGTCCGATTTATCTTTCTGAATGCGCAGCCTGTATTACGGTAAAAAAAAAAGAGAGAGAGAGAGAGAGCGAGAGAGAGAGAGTGGAAAAAAGTAGGCGGGCTTTAAAAAAAAATCCATGTGCGTCGCTTTTGATTGACATGGCGGAGTCTCCCAGTACGACTTGCGCCGAGCCAGCAGACAGGCAGGACCCGACCCTGGGAATAAAAAAACGCGCAGCCCCGTCTGTTTGAAGATTCTTTTATTACCGCGAGGTGAGTCTTTTTACACTTCTTTACGAACTCAGATCCCTACAGTCAGGAAAGGGAAAGACCTCGACGCAAGTTGGAGTCAGCGACTGCAACAATCATAATGGAAAAAGAAGAAGAAAAAGTTTTCGAAGTGCGCATCTGGGTGTACGCGCGCGGCGCGCGCGCGCGCGCGCGTGTGTGTGTGTGAGTGAATTTGGGGACCCGAGCGCTGACGCCGGCAGTCTGGGCCACTCGGACCAGCTCGGATGAAGAAGGGAAAACTGTTCCTCTTAACTGTGTGAAAGGCAGAGCGCGGCTGAGGGTGCGAATCGAAACTTTCTGGGTCAGATTTAGGTTCCCGGTTACTTTGGAATAAAGAGGAAGAAGTAGAGGGGGGGGGAAGGGGGGGGGGTGAGATTAGGCGAGTGAATGTGTGGGATTAGAGTCTGGCTCGCTCTCTGCGGTCCCGATTTCTCAGCTTTCGCGAAAAGAATGTGTTTTCGTCTCCGAGGGCTTCAGATGGAGTGAGTGCGCAACAGGAAAAAAAAAAAAAAACCCAAACCGCTCTTCTTTTGACGCGCATTTCCAACAAGGATCGCAACTGTTGCGCTACTTTTTCTACCCCCCCCCCCCCCACCCCTCTACACCTGTCCTCTCCCCTCTCTGCATTGTGGAAAAAACGGCAACATTTTAACTCGCGTTAAACAACACTGTTGTTAGAAAAAAATATTTTGGAGCAGAAGATGCTGAGGCAGTCAGATTTGACAAGGAAGGTTTGGTTGTTGCGAAATCACAGGACTGACGCTTTATGGGGGCATATTATTGCGTTGGATAAGAGAACTGGAGGGATGGGGGTGGGGGGGGGGGGGGGTGAGGGGGGGGGCGAAGCGTTGCGGCGACTTTCCGTAGAATTTCTGTGCGGTTGCAGAATGCAGTAAAAAAAAAAAAAAAAAAAAAAAGGATTTGGGGAGGAAAAAAAAAAATCCCAACTCCAGCATATCCTAGCATTCCTTCCAGCCAGTCTGTCTGCCTCCCTCTCTCTGTCTCCCCCTCTCCCAGAAACGACTACGTGTCTGTTTGTGCAGGGAAGACAAATCCTCCTCTCAGCCTCTCTGATGCAGACGTGGAAATCAAACATTGGCCTCCTGCTCAAAAACGATCGATTACCTTGGCTTCCACGTGTCCCTAGAGAGGACAGCTCACAAGCCCTAAAGGTGACCTCATTCCCTCTGAAGGTGCTCCATGCTGCTGGAGGTCTGACTGAGGAGTCAAGGTGCAGATGTCTTGAATTCTTGTCGGCCGGGCTATTTGCCGTGCAATGACGGGACTGAGAGGTTCCATTGTCGGGCTGTCATCATTATCCTTGAGAGAGAGAGGGGGGGGGGAGGGGGGGGGGGATGGAGGGAGAGGGGGGGGGTTGAATATGGAGCTGCGCATCCCCTGGATCCAGTGGGCATGTTGGAGAGCATAAGTTCTGAAAAGCTGGGGCAAGAGTTAAAGCGATCTATCCAGGTTTTTCAACAAGATCCACAAAACCAACTTTTTGTTTGCTTTGTCACCTTTAGAACAGCAAACCTTTGTTGGTTTTTCAGCTGGTTGTGCATTTTTGTAACTTATAATGTCCAATTAACCCCCCACCTGAGCCCCAATTAGCATCAAGGTTTCATGCACACAAGCATGTGGTGACATCACATAAGGCATTACGGAAGTGTCTTCCTGTACGTCCATCTTTGTGTTTGCATGCTTTTAGACATTATCCTTCAAAGAGGGTGTAGGTTAATATGATTTGTGTAATATACATTTGTCTTTTTTGGTGGGGCAGCCTACTTTGATACAACTTTTGTTGAGTTTTGTTGAGAGTGCATGTCTGTGTACGTCATGCTACTATAATATTCTTGAGAGGCTTTGAACCCCTTCTGGTCTGAAAATATCTTAGCGTACCCTAAGAAACACTGGAGAATGTGACTGGAAGGAGGGATGTTTGAGATTGCTTGTTCCGTGACCCAATCTCTGACGAATAGTTAGATGGTTGTTCAGCGATTCCTACTTTTATCGATTTGTAGTTGTTGTTGTTTTGTAACTTTTTTGTGGAAGAAATGACATTATCTACCTTAGAACATTTCTCATAAATAATAGACCACTTTATACCTACCTGTTGGATGTTTCATACCAGATTAGACAACCAACGATGGAAAGCAGTTCTCATTCCCTGTTCTGTACCTTTGGATCTTTGGTGTATTTGTAGCCAAATTTTTGCGTCCTTTACAGTGGGATGTTTCGTACCTAGCATGCACAAAATCATCATTGCCAAAGTGTTTGGTAACCACTTTGACTACCAATGGTTTACAGTGATTTTAAAAGGGTTATGTCACCCTGTTTGCTGATTCGTATCTTTGCTTTGCTTTAGTCGTTTTGCACGAAATGGTCCTGCCTGCCGCATGGCCTTTTGCCCCCACCAGGAGGTTTTCTAACTGAATTTATTTTTTAAGAATATTCTCACAATTTAAGGTGAGTGAATGACACCTCTATGGATTTCCTGTTCTTTATGTGATGTCAATGTGCTTTTTTTAAAAAAAGAAATCTGTATGTTGTAAAAACCTACATTTCATTACCAATCTGTGTTTTCTGATGTATCACTGAATGTGTTTGTATCTTCAAAACCACATTTCACACATTTATCCTTGTATTTTCTTTTCATGAGGGGAGGTTGGGGTGAAGGAGACTCAGAGTAATCCGATCCCAAATATGTGACGTCAGATGACATTCCTTTGGTGAAAAGCTGATGTGGCCATGATGTTTTATACCTCCCTCCCCACACACACACACACACACACAGACACACACACACTTTTTCTTTTCTTTTTTCTTTAAACAATCTGATATCTGACTTTCTGGGGGGCTTGTTGGGGTTGGAAGTTTAGGGAATGAATGAGGTTGGCCTCCAGCTGAAAAGGTGTGTTTAGGTTTCAAGCGCGGAGGAATTCTCTCCTTGTAGAGCATGAATGAGCAATTTATCTGGCTCCCAGAAGTCAGGAGCCTCAACAAGGTTCAGAGGAGTTCAGGAAAGCTTTATTTCGGGTTTACTTAAGAGATAATACAGCCATTCATTTTCCTCACTTGTTCTAGAAGACTGTCTTTTTTTATTTAACTCCTGAGTCTCACTCGGGTTTCAACAGGTAAGAAAGGATTACGCTAGGGATTGAGGAGGCCTCCCCTGGTCCTCAGCCCTCAATTCAGCTATTCTTTGTTTTAAGATTCCTCATTAAAGTCTGCAGCTTGCACTTGAAAAAAATAAAGGATCAGCGTCACTGAGCTTTTGTTTTTCTCTTCTTTTGCTTAACACATGTTCAGTAAGGGTTGAATTCCTATTTCGGCTGATGCTGTTGGAGTTCAACATTTATACACAGTGCAAAGATTGAAGTTTTGCTGTGTTGATCTGGCATTTTAATTATTTTAAGTTAAAGCTTATTTCTTGTGTGCATCCTTTAAAGAGTGCTATTTTTCTTTTTATGCTGTCATTTCCAACATATCAGTTTATGAATTGATGACCAGAATCTATTTTTTTTGTATGAGCAGAAATAGGCCTGGACCAGTCTAAAACTCCCACAACATGATAATCTTGAGTAAAAACTCACAATATGTCACTGTATTTACACACTACTTCAAAATAAAAACTGCAATATACCTGTTAAATTCATCAAAATACATAATATGGTGGCACATTGGATTGAAAACAGCATCTGCAGTTGTGATTGGTGCTTTTCTGAAGAGGTACAGGAACATGACCCAAGCAGATTTGAATGCTTTTGTAAGGACATGAGTTTTTGTGATCATAACATTTCTTCCCCTTCCCCCCCCCCCTCATGTGGGCTTTCGATCCAACATGGCTGAAATTATACCGGTAGCCATAAAGAACTGTGTTTTGGCTGGAATCAAAGATGGCAGGATTTGTGGCTTTTATGCGACTTGACTGGAAGGTTGAATAAATCCTTACATGTTGGAAGAGATCTGTATCTGCTTGAGCTTTTCATGCAGGTGTGACTCACATTCTGTGTTTTGATGTATTAGTGTGCCTCTAGGGTATTTTTACTGCTAAAACATTTAACTCAGTTTAAATGATTCACCCCCTCCTCCCTCTTTCAATTAAGTGTTTGACTTTGAAGACAGTTCATGATTGTTTTTTTAATTTATTTTGTTGCCATTTTTTCTTGAGAGAAAGTCGCAATGTCTTCCTATTTACGGGGGCAAAAAAAAAATTACTCTAAACTTTTCTCCTCCCTGTTTCATGAAGACTTTTATCTCTAGCCTCAGAGACAGTCTGTGTCTCTCTACCTGCACCAGCTTGTGGTTTCCTCCTGGCCCAATAAAATCTCTGGTACGCCTGGACAAAATGAGGTCAGGGAAGGGGCAGGATGATACTTGTCATTGTATGCACACGCTTGTGTCTCTGAATGGTAACCTAGAACATGTTATCCACCGGGTAATGTTACGGAGCAGTGCTTGTGTATCGGGGACAGAGGCTGGAGGTGCGATAGGATTACCCATTGAATGCAACGCTGCCCTGGAAAGTGTGTGAGGGTATGTGAAAGAGGCGAGCGACTGCAAGAAAAAATGGGGGGAACAAAAACAAAAATCAAGATCATGATACAAAAAAATTGTCGCTGTTTGCGTCCTTTTGCACTGGTTTTCCAAGATTAATGATGTGGTGCCGTTCTTAGCATACTGATGCCCTGGCATAGCCTTCCTGTTACCTGCTGAAAGTCTGGGTCTTTCTTATGGAGTCCTTAATGCACTGCATATGTGGTTTCTTTTTAAAATGCTGCTTGCACTTTTTATGTTTCTGCTTCTGTGAAAATAGCTAACTTTGACTCTTCTTCCCTCCATAAACTCCCCCACATGGAAGGATTGTGGTTACTGGAATATGTTAGGACTTAGTTAAAAAGTCTCCGACCAGGCTGTCTTCTCCGATTTTCTCTAAAAACATTATCTGTTGACAACTAATAAATTTACCCTTGGAGATGTGGTTAAACTCAGCAGTTAGTGAAAAAATAATGGCAAGGCTACATTTTTAATATTGTGGGATCAATATTGCTGCTACTTAAAATTTTACAATGTGAAATGTTACAAATGTGAAGATTTTCCACATTTCAGTTTGTTTTTTTTGCTCTGCATGTGTCAATAAATATTTTGTGGTTTATCTACAATTATGTTAATCAACAACAATGAACCCACATGAGACCCAGTTTCATAATTTAACACGTTTGTTTAAATATATTTTGCAATCTGTTAAAATACCACTTCTGATTAAAATCCATTTAGTGAAATGTAAGTTTGACTTATCTTGTGGAGTAGTCCAGTCATGATGTCCCCATTTTTTTTTGACAAACTGTTATATTTCTTTATACTGTCATAATATGTTTTGTTCATGCTTACAACAAATAGCTTTTTTAATTTGAAAATACAGTCACGGTGCAGAAAAATTAATTTATTTAATTTGATAGCTGTCCATGCCTACACTGTAAAAAAACAACAACAAAACAACAACAACAACAAAACTAATTTACAGTACAATGCTGGCAGCAGTGGTTGCCAGAATTTTACTGTATTCGTATAGTAAAATTAATTTTACCGTATAAATACGTATTTTACCATATTTATGTGATAAGAATTAACACGACATAAGTAAAAGAAGATAACCACTCATGCATTTCTACTAATGTTGAGAAGCTGTGGTTGTTAAAAAGTCTCATAGTTTTCATCAGAAACTGGTGTGCCTGTGTGCTGCTTGCCACTTTATGAGTATGGAGTGTTTATGAGCAGTGCTGTCAGTTGTAGCACCTGTCTTCTTTTTTTAACAGATACAACAGGTGTGCTCTCCTTCCCAGAAAGACCTCACAATTAACTGTAACCAAGGTGCTGCTTGGTCAAGTGAACAAGCCTCTTCCTGCTTCCCTGTGTGTGATGAGAGGAGCCTGTTGGAGTTGGTCAGGCGTTCCTCTCATGTTGAGTTACCTATTAAAGGCCCGGCTTCATCCTGCTCGTTCTGTGTCACTGTGACCGATTGCGCCACTTTACGTGTACAGAGTTGATTATGCATAAGCTTCGCAGGTGTTGCTGAGAAAGTGAGAGAGTGTACCATGTTGGCACTAAAAAGGGAGCGTGTTGGGTAATATCGGGGTACGGTTTTAGGCGAATGAAGGAGCGTGGGGAGAGGGGGGGGGGTCGCATTTGCTGTTGCGTTTAGTTTCCTGCTTTAATTCATTAAAACCGGAAAGCATTCGTGTGGTTAAGCCATGGGCTCTGCTTTACCACATAAACTGTTGCAGGTGTGAAGCACATAGAAACTTTGCCCTAATTCAAAGACAGCAGCTGCGTATCGGCTGCGTCCTGCTTTCACTTTCCATTTCCCAGCTTTTTTCCCCCCGATATGTCTCTGCTTGGTCTCGCTCCTGTATTTTCTCTCTCTCTCTCTTTCTCTTCTTCCCTCTGTTCGTCAGCTCCTTTTCTCCGCTCTATGAACGGTGGCTTTTTGTTGAAGTATCCCAGCATCCCGTGTTTGCTTGGCATAGAGCTGCGATGTTTACCCTCCTCCTCTCTCTCTCTGCCTTTCGTGCCATCCTCCCTCTTTCTCTTGCGTCCCAAGCCCCCTCCCCTCCTTTCTTTTTTTGTTTCAGTTGATAATTTCCACTATTGTTGACAGTTGACTCAAAAGACGATGAAAGAGACCTTTCAACTTCTCGTCTCGGTCTTTCTCTCACTGTCCCATTCCTTTCATATAGATTAAAAAATTGTTATTGAGGTGCCTGAGGTTTAGTGGTAAGAGAGTGATTGTAGGCATGGGCAGGTTAGATGGCACGCCGAAGATTAAAGAAGTACTCATACTTTTAACAGTTTCTATATTTAATGAGATGTTAGAGAAAACAGTGGAGGGATTGTTCTTATGCGGTAAAACAACATTTCTCCGTTGTCGCATACACAAGAGACCAACTTTTTAGAACTCAATAGCAACATTATGAATATGTCACGTTAATCTGTGTTATTTACAGAATGATTAGGTAATATTTTTATACAAGAAAGGTTGTTTGCCAGCCTGTGCTAATAGGTTGGCAAAGAACATGTGGACTACCCAGTCCAAATGTTGTTTTTTCCCCTTCTGATCCAAAACTGAACTTCTACTATTCGACATCCAAAAGACTTGTGTGCATTCTCCGTAGACGGACATGACGCGGTGCACGACTTTCCCCGAAAACATTCCCGCTGCAAAACAGCAATGAAACTCAGACGAAAGCCCGCATCGAAAAACGACCACGGTACAAGCAGAAATAGTGCCGTTAAGTGCCAGCAATGTGCTGAATGTTTGTGTGGCTACCAGCTGGAGGGGATGCTAACGCACGGTCTCTTGAACTTGGGTCATCCCGGGCCTGCCTGTGCAATTCCTGCGGGCGCGTCGTTCTCGGGTAATTGTTAGTTGAGGAGCGGCTCGCCGCTCTGTTTATGTGTTTTATTTCAAATGGGAGACGGAGGAGTGAGCCCCTCACCTGCGTACGCCCAGCGCCTCATCAGCACACATGCAGGGGGCCGTAACGACGCGACGAGTTTGACTTTACGTGCCTGTATTAGCATACCAGGCGTGCTGGAGTTGCTAGCTGGCAGGCCCATGGAAAGTTCCAACTGTTGTTAATGGGTGTTTTCATGCCCGTCGGCGAGTGTTTGGAGAGTGTACCTTGAATGTTGTGCATGGGTCTGTTTGTGTTTATGTGGCAATTTTTATGTTTTTTTAATCCTTCCATGACTAAAATATGATCTGGAATAACAAGCATCACAACAACAGTTTTGAGCATGTATTGGATATGCTGCCTTATGGTGGTAGACAGACAGGGCCTGATTTATGGGCTTCTAGCAGAGGAAGTAGCTGCTCTTTTATTCAAACCCACATTTTTTATTGCTTTTCCTTGTTAAACACCCCTACCTCCGCCTTCTCCTCCTCCTTTCTTTGACTCTTTTCTTGGCCTGCAGACACCCTTCGACCCCTCCTTCCCCTCTTGTCGGTGCACATACCCCCACACGCCTCTGCTCCACATACCTGTCATTGCTCCCCGTCTTTTATTCTGCCTCTCACCTCCCGGCACCGTAAGAAATGCTTACGCGGATGAGGATAATCGTATGGCTCTTGCAGCCGGAGGTGCTGATTTCTGATTCCTAACTTTCGGAAAGCGTTGACATTCTCCCACCAATTCGTCTTTTCTTTGTTAGAGGACAGTTGTTGCAAAACAAGATTTTATCACAAAATAATTTCAGAGTTGACAGCATCTTTTATTAGCAATTAGCATAGCAATTAGCAGGTAGCATTACCAAAACACATATATCCTCTATGTACATAGCCTAGGAAATCTAAATCCTTTCCATAAAAAGTTTAAGCGATTAAACAGAGCACATTGACAATATTCTGTTCATTTTTCATGTTATTTAATAAATGTTTTGCACTCTCTTGCTGATTCTTTTTTTGGTTCCTTTACCTTCATTTTTCAACACCTGAGCTTAAAGTAGCTAACTTTGAGACGTCTTTGCTCAGTGCAACCTCTACACTGAAGAGTATTGCTCTTCAAGTCACTTCCGGCCCTTCATTGACCTCAGCTGAAAATTGGCAGAGCCAATCTGTACTTTCCAGCCTGTGCAAAAAAAACTATACTTTCTACATTGCATGATTTAAACGTCAGGTACCTGAAAGGTTGATTTAAATTAAGTAAAAAATATTTTAAAGGTTTGCCTGTGTTTGGTTTGAACACAAAGCCACTCCCCTCTTTTTCCTCGCTGATCCCCTCCTTCCCCTCGGGTCGGACCCCCCACAAATCACTAAAATATTCTAAACTCAGTTCCACGCACACACACACACACACACACACACACACACACAGAGGCAGGCAGGCAAAAACACACAAAAGCCACAATCACATCCACACCCCTGAACCAGCGTGTGAAATCCTGAGGCTGATTGAGGAGGAGGAATGTGACCTCCTGACCCCAGGCTGTGGGGATGGGTGTTAAAAAGTGTGTGCGTGTGTGTTGGTGTGTGTGTTTGATGCATGGAGTCGAGTGATTGTATGTACACTCGCTAATGGCTCTCTATTCCCTGAAGTGCCATCTCTCATTTTTCAACCCAGTTCACTTCCAATGGATTAAACACTGATGCTTGCCTCCGTTTTTTTTCCCTCCCTTTGTTCCCATTGCACACTTTTACACCTTTAACATAGCTTTCAATTAGTCAGGGTTACAAACATTTAAAAATCGTTCTTTCACAATCTGGGTGGTCTTTTGTACTGTCAAAAATCTGATCTCTGAGACTCTTTTGTTTGTGAGAGTGGAAGCAGATTTCTCACATAGGTACGACAAAGTAGTCCCCCCTCTCCTCCCCAAGCCTTCACACACAACCTCAAAAGGACACACACACACACTTACCCTTTGAGCAAGCTTTTACATGGCCCATAAAACTGATGATCTGACCTTCTCTTGCGGGGGTGAGGCGGTGCTTTTGTGTGGCTCTTATACTTGCGCATCCCAAAATTAAAAGTTTAGGCGTCCGCGTGTCAGTGCGGTGGAGAAGAGAGGGCAAATTCACTTCTTGACTCGGCATAACCGTCTTAATTAAGACCCATGGCATCCAGCCCTGGTGGGGCTCAGCATTAGTGGCAGAGGCATGCTGTGTGCAGGCCCAGATGGCAGCAGGTCCACTGGCAGTGAATGTGGCCTTATTGTCTGGGCTCTGCGGTTGTCCTCTCTCACTCTTCTTTATTAGCCGCTTGTAATCTAGAGCTGATTACAATGATTGTAGGTCATTGAACTGAAGCGCAAGGTAATACGGGGGGGGGCTTTGAGTCAAAGAGAGTTTAACATGAACCACTGGATGTTTTGTGTTGCGGCCACAGCTGAGTTTTTTTTTTAGCAGCATGGTGCGACGGAAGATTTGTAGTTTTAAATTTGTAGCTTAAATTTCACATTAAATAAAGGGGAAGGTAACAGTTGCCTGTTGACGAATTATGTTACATTTGTTAAGGATTGACAGACTGATGAAATATTCTAACCTTAAATGTTGTTTTCTTTAACTTTATGAAGAAAATCATATTAATTGAACAAATCTGTTTGCGTGTATTTATTTCATGAAATAATAAACTGAGCTACTGAAATAAACGAACATTTAAAATGTGTTAAAATTTATTGAAGTGGTTGTTTGCTACATTTCTTTCGAGGAACCGAGATTTTGTCACACTATTTGTGCAAAATAGATTTTATCGTTATTTCAAAGCAAAGGTAAAAAATATCACAGTATTAACACTTTAAATTGTCCTCAGCATCTCATATGTGTGAGATGCTATTTATCATTATTAATACCACTGATTAGTGCAGTTAACATGGCAAGTATTGCTGAAAGAAAAGTCTGTATGTGTATTTCTCTGACAATGTGTATCCTTACCTTTACTCTGATATTTCCAAAACAATAGCCGCATTTTAAATTACTTTCTCCCTGCTAGCCGGAAGAAACATTGAAAAGCAAAGTTTTCAAAACTTTGAAAACTTCCAGGTTTTTTTTTTTTTTTTACAACTTCCTTTTAGACCGGGGTGCACAAAGTCGGTCCTCAAAGGGCGACATCCTGCACGTTTTAGTTCTCTCCCTGGTGGTAGTAACAAACTTTTCCGCATGTCAATTGTTCTTCTCAGGCCTCTAACAAGCCATCATTTGATCCAGGTGCCTTAAACCAGGGAGAGAATTAAAACATGCAGGATGCCACACCCCCATTTTAGACCATCACACTTTTATGGTCAACTTCTAATTCTTGTTAATGCTAATTTTAGCTTGTTCCCACTTTGCTTTAAGAAGCAAAGTGTTACGTGGTAAAAAGTTTTGTTCTGCATCCTAAATGAACCAGATATAGACTGTTTGTGACAAATAAATAGCTTCTAACATCCATGTGTTTCTTTTGACAACATGTTGAACCCACAACCGACTCTAGAAGGAGCTACAATAACTCAACATCATAATTCCCACTGTTGAATATGGTTACTGTCAGTGCAACCTGACGCCAATTGCATTTTTGCGTTTTTAACCAGTCGATCACAGGTCAGGATTATTTGAGGTGAAGTGCTTATTTCATTTTTTTTTCTGCATGTCTAACTAATATAAAAAGGCCAATTTCTTTAGCCATTTGTTTTTAATATGATTCATTTTCTTTCATCTTCTTTTTTTTACTGTGTACTAACTGGCTGCATAGCAATCGGAACTGTCGTCTTACTATTGTGCTTTACTGTCACAAATGGAGCATTAAGTCTTCTCCAGTTGATATATACTTCATATATTCATAATTTGTTTAGGGTTTATTTTTATCGCAACAGATGAGGAGCAAAAAAAAAGAAAGAAAGGGAAAAGTGGAACAAAGGAAGAATGGTGTGGTAAGAAATTAGAAAAGAGAGCGAGATAAGAATACAAGATGGGAAGAAAGATGGAGAGAATGCAAGAAAACACTCTTGCAGTCTGCTTCTACACCTGCAGAAAGAGAGAAAAGGAGCAGAGAACCGAAAAAATATCAGCGACAAACAACACATCAATCCTTCGATCACTTCTTTCCTAAACTTTGGGGGAGATTGGACTTTGCCTTGCTTTGCCTCTTGTTTTCTGGCGATATTACACCAATCAATTACTCGCATTGAAAATTTGATTCCCACTGGTCCGCATTTGCAACTCCCTGCCTGTAAGACTTGCATCTGATTTACAGCTATCTGTAATTCCCTATAATTTTCCTGTAATAAACTTGCGCACACGTCCGTGAGTCTGGTTGGCTGCGTGTCGCTGTGCGCAGCGGAGAGGAAGTGGCTGTGTTTGTTTAAACTAAGCACGCTCAGCCATGTGGGACAATTTAGCGGGAATGAGAGCCTTGCACTCTCCTCTCCCCTTAACCTTATTCTGTGCCGCGTTTCTCTCCCCCAACACCCGACCCACCCCACCCAGGCTTGAAACCTTCTGAATGGGCGGCTGTCTTTTGAAGGCTAAGTGGGTTGTTTGGGAAGTAGGGCCAATAGTGGGAAAGGAGGAGGGCTTAAACAGGTTAAAGCTGGAAGTGGGCTGCAGCCTGTGTAGAGGATGAGGGTAGATGGCGTTTGAGCACGGTGCACAAAAACGACTAAGTAAGTTTTATTGGCCACTGTTTTTTTTTGTTTTTTTATTGTAAAACTATGCAACCACATGCACAATATACAAGCTGCCTCCAGGAAAGCGTCAGTTCTGCAGCCAAGGAATCATAATCACAGCTTTGCATGGTAATAAATGTGAACGAGATGAATATTGAGGTCATACAAAAGCCGGTGTTATGTAAGCTGATGCTAGAATAATGTTTTCATGTCTGGGATTCAAATGCATTAGTAACCATAGCGGATCAGATTATTTTGATGCCTATGTGTGTGTGTGTGCGTGAGTGTGTGCATGTGTGAGTGTGAGAAAGAGAGATAGACAAAGACACGAGATGTTTGAACTTGAGAAGAGTTCAGTCCTCCTTCATATTGCCATGGCGACTAGACGTGGCTATGACTTTGAAAAAAACACCCATTTTTTCTGAAAATGACACATCAGGTAAGCAAAAGGCGGCACAGCCGAGCTTTGCTCCAGTATCTGCAGAGTCGAGAGGAACAGACTAGATGCTTTCAAGATATCACAAGGAATTACCAAACAAAATTTAATGAAGCATGAGATAGCAATCAATAGTAATTAATCTATCTATCTATCTATCTATACTCTATCTATCTATATCTATCTATCTATCTATATCTATCTATCTATCTATCTATCTATCTATCTATCTATCTATCTATCTATATCTATCTATCTATTATATATATATATCTAATCTCTTTTTTTGGGTTTTTTTTTTTGCAATCTTAAATATTCCACTGCCTGTTTCCTGTGTTTTATCTGCATTGGACAGAAAATTTGTAGCGTTCTGAAACATTTCTCAGTCAAGTTTCATGATGTTGGAAGAAATATCCAGAGTGCATAAGTTTGGGGAGTTCTATTATTTTCTACAAGCAAATTGCTCTTCGTCATGTCTATGTTATGTCTATACTTTTAACATATTATGAAGATCCGGCTTTTCCTGGCAGATACAAATTTCTCATATTTGTTCAGGTCTGATGTGAAAATTCAAATTTTGATGCAAGTTGTTTTCAAAAAGGAATATTTTTTAATCCAAATTAAAAACATGAAAACCTTCCCACTATTTTAGCTTGGAACACATCCCTAATCTTTATCTGATTTCAGTATATAAAAACATTGTATAATACAGTAGTATATTCTATTTGCTGAATATCTCACCAAAACCTGATAAAGGAAAGTTGGCTGGGTTTGATGTCTGGACGATTGATTGGTGCGTCTACTTCTGCCGCCACGTTTTTTATTTTTTTACTTCAGTGCACACAAAAGCACACTTAAACGCATGGAAGTTTTTAGCATGTAGTCCAAAAAATATGCAGGGCTTAATGGGTATTTGGCTGAAAAATGGTCTTGAGGCTAAAGCTGTAAAAAAAATTATCAAGAATTCAACAAACTTTTGATGTAGAAAGTAGATAGAGTTCAAGTCAGACAATTCCTTGTAACCGGAGAATATAAATATTATCACTAGGGTCTGAACTGTCTGGCTGTGACTCCAGCTGACATAAGCCCGGCGTAGCTTTTAGTCTGCGGCCTTGTGAAACCATCGATCCAAACAGCAGACAAGCTGAGCCCGAAAGATCCGAGGTGTTAGGAAGGAGTTTCCTGTGAGTTCTGCCCTCAGTAGAGAAAACTCTTCTCTGGAGGAAGACGGGGAGTGGGGGTCTAAGTAGGGAAAAGAGGGGCGGAGGGGATGAGGACAAAAAGAGAAGGGAAAAATCTGGAAACGCTGGCATGAAGAAGAGTGACTCATGTTCATGCGCTTGTGGGAAAATAGCCACTTCCTCTGTATAAAAAACACGCAAACACCAACAAAATGTGTGTTCCCTGTAATGGTAGCAAAATACCAGAACTTCAAACTTGATACTGGTACCAAAAGAATTAACTTGTTGGGAGAATTCCACTTTTGAATCAGCAGATGGAAAATTGATTAGTTTGACTAATTCAAAACATGCAGACACAGATAGAGAGAGAGAGAGAAAGAGAGAGAGAGAGAGAGAGAGAGAGAGAGAGAGAGAGAGAGAGAGAGAGTCTTGCTCTCTCCTGGTGTGTGGTAATATGTTAATATAATGAAAACACTCTTGAATTCCAGGCTGCAATAAAACACTTGGGATTTTTTTCTTCTTCGATACAATAGAGATATTAAAAGGAAAAGTTTTAATGGGCCTTTGTTTCTCAAACTTTCTATAACAAGCACTGCACAGGTGCCACCAAACTGGTGTGCATTTTAAAATAAATCTAAAAAATGTAGAACAATTGACAGTGCATGGTAGATTGTAAGGTGTGGATTCATTTGAATTTCTATCGGTTCTTAATAAAGTGCTTTTCCAAATAGGTTGTAAAAATAAACAGGAATTCAATGTGGGAATATTGGATGCTTCTCACCAGCCTAGATCTATAAAAATTATACATAACTTCCATACTTTTAGGTGTGCTTTGTCTGTGCACAAGTCAAACAGAAGAATAAAAATAGTGGGAGGCGACATAGTTCCTATCAGAGATTCACCACTTGATCATTTAGAGATCAAGTTTTTCTCGTAACACAGCGATAGATGCCGCAACACAATTCTTTATTTGGACTTTGACTTCTGCCTCATGAAGTCACACCCCCATTCATGCACTGTAAACCACTGCAAATGCAAAGTATGAATGGGGAAGAAGTCGGTCATGTGGTATTTGTTTGGTCACGTGACAGTGATAGTGACGCGTCGCAGGAGTGTGTGGAGTTTAACTGAAGCAGGGAAGCAGTGGTGAAGACGGCTGTGTGATCGGGTTTTTTTAAGGTTTCGATAAGCTAGTGGAACATCCAGCAATGTTGGTGAATTTCATGAATATTGGTGAAATATCGGTGCCTCCCTTTTAAGTTGGGAGTCTTCTTTTGTCGGTAACATTGCCCCAGCTGAAGAAAGCTGCTGTCAGAGCTTGTGTATAGCACAGAAACTTCTACAATTAGGTCCATTTAAGCTTTATATCTCTCACGATCAGCAAATATTTCTGTTTATTTCCGAAGGTTTTTGACTATAATGAGGCTGATGGGAGTAATTAACGCAAATTAGTCAGTATTGATTCTACCAAATGCTTGTCGTGGCTCTGCGTTCTGACCCCAAAGAGAGGTGTCGTTGTCCTGTCTGTGGCAAATGTAGTAAACATTGTTGTCTTTCTGGTTGAGATCAACAGCGGCGCTAATTCAGTTTGCCTCGATGTTTGCTTCGCAGCTTCTGTTTCCAGAACGAGCTCTAGTCAGCGACTCACGTTGTTTCAGGCCTTATTAGTTTCTCCTTGCTGATTGAAACTCTTTTTCTTTTCCCTTCTGCAGCGTACATGTCTTGCTTTTCTCTCCGTTGCTCTTGAGCTACGTCGCTGCTACGTGGCAAGTGCTGGACTGTCAGGGCCTCTACTGTGGGTTTACTGCCTACTGGCCCCCGGCCCAGACCAACCAACCACACACACACACACACACACACACACACACACACACACACACACACACACACACACACCACACACACACCACACACACACACACACAACAGTAAGCCAACTCACAGTTGTACAGCTGTAGGAGGGAGGGCAGGCTCTAGCAGATGTGTGCATCTGCTATAGACAGCAGTGCTGTGCTAATGTAAAGCTAGCAGCAAACTCTCTGTGGAGCCTTGGGCTCGACACAGAGCTTATTGTAAACTGTGCTAATGCACAAAAAGCGAAGAGTGTGTCCTAAACTCTTGGCTTCACTCTTAATTTGCTGGACTTATTCAATTTTCCTTTTCCTCCTTGTCTCCCACACACATTACGCTCTGTGCAGTATGACAGGCAGGACTAATGTTTGCTCTGCGGCAATAACACAATTAGGATTCCACACGTTTCTCCCTCTGTGCTCACTCCGCCTCCGTTCCCGTTGTCTCTCCATCCCCATTTTTTTCTTCTTATCTGTTTCCTTCCTTCCCTTCTTTCTCACATCCTCCTTCACATGTCTTTTTTTTTTTTTTACCTCATCTCTTTGCCACTTCTGCCCTGGATGGACGACGTTGATTTGATAGCACTGAATTGCTTTGAGGGTTTTTTTTCCTTCCCCCACAAATGAACATCACCCTGCTAATAACGGTTTGTGTGCAAAACGGGCCATGTTAGTTGTGTTCACCAAACTCCCACTTTGTGGTTGTTTCAGGTGACCAACCACCACAGAGCTATTAACCTTTCTGTTTCTCCCAAGCACACGCTTGCACTCACACGCAGTGGCTGCAGGGACTCTCCCACAATTGCTGACCTGAGTGTAAAGTAGCCGTTTCCTCTTCATTTTGTTCTCAAGGAAAACCGATCTCCCTCCTACCCCGCCCTCTGTTTCTTTCTTCTCCGTTCTCAACTTCTTCCCTCAGTCTCCCTTTCTATTCCTGCTGCACTCCCCCCTCCCTCCCTCCCTCCCTCCCTCTATCTGGCCATCTTTCAGTGTTGAGGGTGTTGTCTTGTCAATGGATGTGCGCAACATTGTGTAACTGTAGTCTGGCTCTGGAAATAGGCTGCTGCTTCTTGTCTGTCAGCTATTACTTATCCCCGCCCACTGCACTGGCAACAGCCAATGACGTCCCACCAGGCTCTGAAGCGAGGGGAGCTGTGCTTTTAAAAGGGCAGAGGAAAGCGATGAAGGCCGGGTCTTTCCAGGAAGTGGATCAGATTGTCGCTGGTCTGAGCTGCTTTGTAGAGACCAGAATGAGCCTTTAAGGTAATATCTGACGGTGACTTCTTTTCACAAAGCATACAGTAATGACAAAAACACTGCAAGAGGTTTTCAGAAAATGTAACGTTTTTAAAAGTGTATTGAAGTGAAAAAGGGAGGTGAAGCCATGTGTGTTTTGTCAGGATTTGAGTCGATTTCATCAGAAGGGAGTCATGAATTAGGCTCGTTAGCTGCCAGTAGAAACCATATAGTGGACACTTGACTTTTACCAGGTTCTGAAGCATTCGAGTTGCGTTTAAGTGTGTCGAAGTCATTTCGCTGCTTGGAAATGTACATATATAAGCCGCACCGGGCTCTAAGCTGCTATATCTCCGCCCCGCTCGGTTTTTCACAAGGACGCGGTAGAGTATGGAGTGAGAATAGTAAAACTTAAAACTCTATAGTAGAAGGCTGCCCTTCGTCTCCAACGCCGAACCATGGATTCGGTCACACCGAGTTGAAGTGACGCAACTCCACTTCCTTTCTATACTACTAAATCGATAGCTCTCAAGTTAAAAGCTGCATCATACACAGTCCAGTCACATTAATGTGACCACCACGTACTTTCCACTTCAGAGTTAAATAACCAATCACAGAAGGCAGGTGGCAGCACAGTGCAGTTGAGCGTATATAAAGGGTGTGTGTGGGCTTCGGAAAACATTTCAATCGTTGGCGTAATGCAGAAACGAAGCGATTTATCCGACGTCCAAAAGGGCATGATCATTGGCTTTCGGGCCAAGGGTGGAAGCATTTCCGAAACGGCTGAGTTTGTGAACTGTTCGCGTGCCGCCGTGGTAAAAGTGTACCGTGCATGGCAAAATGGGACTGTCCAAAATCAACGACGTGGCAAATGTGGTGCACCACGGGCCATAGATGACAGAGGCGAACGACGGTTGCGGAGATGCGTTCGGGCAGATAGACGGGCTACCGTTGAGCAACTGACCACTAAAATGAACTATGGGGCTACCACAAGTGTCTCCCAAACCACTATTCAGCGAACATTGCTGCGTCTGGGCCTCCGAAGCAGACGCCTGGTTCGTGCACCTATGCTGACTGGTGTTCATCGACGACGAAGGCTAGAATTTGCACGCCAGTACAGCAGCTGGACGTCCACTGAGTGGCGACAGGTAGCGTTTTCAGATGAATCGCGTTTTATGCTCCATCGGACAGATGGACGTTGGCGTATAAGGCGTGAAACCTCTGAAAGGAACCACCCTGCAACCATTGCAGGAACGGTCCAAGCTGGAGGCGGGAGCATTATGGTCTGGGGAATGTTTTCCTGGCATTCTCTGGGTTCACTGATTATTGTGGAAGGCACGATGGATCAATACAAGTACGCATCTGTCCTTGCGGACCATGTCCACCCCTACATGCGCATTGTTTTTCCTCAGGATGATGGCATCTTCCAGCAGGACAATGCGAGGTGCCATACAGCTGCCAGTGTACGTGCGTGGTTCGAAGAGCACCAGGATGAGTTTACCGTCCTCCCCTGGCCAGCAAACTCACCTGACTTAAACCCAATCGAGCATCTGTGGGACCATCTCGATCGAGTTGTTCGCGCCATGGATCCTCAACCGCGTAATCTAGCGCAGCTGGCCACGGCATTAGAGTCGGCATGGCTCAACATCCCAGAGAAGACCTTCAGGGACCTAAGTGACTCTCTTCCTGCACGTCTCGTAGCAGTTCGCTCTGCGAAAGGTGGTTATTCTGGCTTTTGACAGATGGTCACATTAATGTGACTGGACTGTGTATTAACTTCTTCGTGTGGTTTCCATGATGAAGGGATGTGAGTTTGAAAACATTTGTCCGTCGCACCTGCTGCTAGCGCGTGCTTGTTCTAAATGGAAATTAGCACTTTCTTCTTTGATTTCCAATTTTGACTTCCAATGATTCACTTCATGCTAAAAATACGGAAGAGGATTAGGGCCACCGGCAAAAAAAAGTCAGAATTCTTTTTTTTTTTGTTTTGTTTTTTTTGGTGGCCCTAATCCTCTTCCGTGTAAAAAGACCCCTGGTGGTTGAAGAAAACCCCACAGGAAAGCAGCTGCATGATTCAAAGCGTGGGAAAAAAAGTGGCGTCCGAAAAATACGGTGGTTTTGTTTGTTTCATAACTGAAAAAATTCGAGCATAAAAGTGATTGCGTCTACCATGAACTGCTTTCCTGACAAAACTGCTTTCAAAATCAACAGCTGAAAATCGTCTTCTATTATCTTTTTTGTCCCTTTGTTATTTCTTACCTCTGTTTGCTTGTGTCATATTTGACTTTTTAGCTATGAAATTGATGCTCACCAGGAGTATGTTCTTAGCAAAACAAACAAAACATGCAATCTGGTCAGATTATACAGGACATGGGATGATGTTACTCAACCAAATATCTTCCCTCAAAAGATCTGAATAGTTTTATCTAAAATGTTTAATCAGCACATGCAGTCTCGCTTATTTCGTACGAGTTACTTGCTCGATTAGTAGATCAATGTGAAATATAAAGTATTTAGTTGTGTACAAAACTCTAACCAACCAGAAAATGAACTGACATTGAATGCTTTCAGTTCACTGCCACAAAATGGCATGTTTACGTTCACAAAAGTAAGAAAATTAGGGAAAAAAACTACATTTTTATCTTTAAAGTTGTAATGTAAAGGTGCAAATGGATTAAATTACCCTAAGCCATTACAGTAGTATTCCTTAGTTAATGTCAACAGAGGTGATTTACAACCAACAGGCAACAAATTGTATCTAAAAGGGAGTTTGACTGAAGATGGTGTCTTCTAGCTTTAAAGTGTTGTCTTATATGGAAACGGGCAAGTTGAAGTTATTGTCATTCTGTGTTAAATCAAAGAGTTTTTACCAAAGGAAGGGCGATGTTATGATTTGTGTATATTTATATAAAGCTTTACAGTGCGCCGTACAATTTCCAACCTGGCATTTAAATGGCTCATTTTGGGGGAAAAAAGCAGCAGAAACGAGAGAAAGCTCATTTGAAGTCACTGGGTCATCTATTTCTTGCCAATGTTCCTGGAAAACTGTCCTGATGAGAGGATTGGATATGCTGGTAGATGGATGAATGGGAGAATGACAGGGGAGAAAGGCTTTGCCCAGGGTATTCATTTTGTGTGTGTTGTCTTTTTGTGTGTGTGTGTGTGTGTGCGCACGCTGGTGTTGAGGTCGAAGGATGGCTTGGGGAGAGAAGGGCTGAGGCTGTCGTTTACCAGGCTGAGTCCTGACTTGCCTGTGGTCCGGCTGGACTCAACGATCTGCTGAATTTCTGGCATGTAGAGGAAATGGTAGAAACGGTGACAAACCTAGGAGAAAATCTAGAGAAAAAAAAAGAATGAATAAACATTTACTTTAGCTCACAAGACGAGACAATACACAAGTCCTTTGGTCATAAGAACTTTTTTAAAATAATGTGTATGTCTTGATTTTTATGAGTAGCAAAGGAGTATCGCATTCAAAACTGCGGTTTAAAGAATTGGTGATGAGAAGTGAATGATTCAGCCTCGACTTTGTGGAGAAAGAAAGTATTAAAAATGAGCCTTTTCGTGTGTTAATGTGTAGAATGAAGATTTTATAAAACTCAAACTGTTTGTAGTGCACACCAGTGCATAAATTGCTCTTTAATTTATTGCCAATCGGAAGTTCTGGCAGAAGCTTTGGCAGCTAAATGTTCACCTGTCCCAATGTTTAAAAAGTGGGAGGAGCTTCATTGATACTTCAGTCTGACACCAATACAGTGGGGTTTTAATATTGTGATATAGTGTGACATAAACTCTTACATAATGTAAAGACACTTATGGCATCTTCATGCAGAGCACTCTGCATACTAAATGTGCAGAGTGCTCAAAATATTCTCAGTGCTCTGGAAGCAGCTTTACAGTGGACTCCTGTCTGTTCGTAGTTCAGTATTTAAATTATTTGTGGGAAATTTCTTTCTGTAGAGCATATCTATATTATTTGAAAAAAATAGAAAGCTGTATGGGAAGCTGAAATACTTGGATGTAAAGTTAGCTTGTTTAACGTTTGCTAAGCTACCAATCTAGAATCACCACTGATTTTGCTTGCTACTGATTGGCTGTTGACCCAGGAGCAGAAATAAGGAAGGCTATGGATGCTAGCTTTTCTGGTAGGGTAACACCACTCTCCACTGTATGCAATAATGCACACGAAGAGATGTTTGGTGTTTCAACTGTTGAAATTAGCAGCTATCAACAATTTTATTGGAGCTCTCTAGTATTTGTTGACTTTAGCTATTTGTGGGATGTATAGCAATTGTCCTCTTTAGACATGATGGTAAATAACCAGATCACAACCTTGGAGTTCTTTGGTAACTTATGGTATTAAAAATCCCCTCCATAAACTAGATGGTTCCTTAATTTCTAATTGCAGTGATTAAAAAAAAGGTTGGGGCTGTTTATCAATTTAAGCATTTAACTGTGGAGACAGCAGTCAAAACTTGTTGAATGATTTCCAAAATGTACAGTATAGATGTGATGGCCTGACACAGCAGCTCGTCTGATTCATCTCACAAAAAACAATATGAGAAGATGAACAAACAGAATAGAGGTAACATTATGCTATGACAGCATTTTCTGAATATTAATGTCTTTGGGTCTTCTTCACTCGTTATGGTGTGTTCACTAATTTCAAAAGCTTGCAACTGGTCAGTCAGGGAAATTCAAGTGAAAAATATCTGGCTTTGGTCAACTATGTCACATTTCTACATCTATACTTCGTCGAATTATGCAGGTGGTTATTCTGCATTTTAGGTTGTTCTTGAGGAGTACTGTCTGCTTCTCATCCTTAAAAGAGCCAAAGACGGCACTTTTCTTACAGTCTCTCTACACATGTCATCATTTGGGAGAAAATCCCTAATTAGAAGTTTTGAAAGAGATTTAAAAGTGTCCTGAAAGCTTCAAGGAGCATCTGGCTGTGATGGGACCTTCATTCATCCTCGGACCCGGTTTCCCGATGTGCCCGGTCTCATCTGTTGGAAGTGGGAAAACGTGCCGTCGCGTCTTCGGTTTATGGCGTTTATGAAGAAGTAGCTTGTTCTTGCAGAGTCTTGCAAGCGTACGCACACTCAAATGTGTCCGTTGCATTCCACCCCACCCTGCTTTGAGTTCTTCTTCGTGGATGACATATCATTACGACAATTACAGGGCAGGAGGACCTTAGCCGCTCTCGCAAACTGAGGCGTGCACACATGAAGGCGCTGCACACACACATATGTAAGCCAACCTGGAATGATCTGATTCTACATTTTGATTTCAAACACCTTGACATTGTCCCCAACTTTCAGATTCTCACTACCTACTACTCTCTATCCTGGCTCGCCCCAACCCCCACACACCCCTACACACACTGGGTTTTCATGTGTACTGAAAAGCTGCTCACCAATGTGGGAACCAAAGGAAGTTCCATCTTTTATAAATCCCCTCTCTGTCTTCTCCAAGTGTGTGTGTGTCAGTATAAGCACAAGCACAGCATTCCTTTTTGCCTTCCTCTCCACTCTTCTTTCTCTCCTCCCTCCCCCTGCCTTCTTTTCTGCATCACTCTTTTTACACTCCACCTCTCTTTGCCCTGGTGAAAAAAAAAGGTACCAACTTTGTATGAGTGCATGCGTTTGTGTGTTAGAAAGGGGGTGAGAGCGCAGGTTTCTCAGACTGAAAACCTTTTGTAAAAGGAGCTCGCACTGAATGGGAGTGGTGTTTGTGGCAGTTTCCCACAATATTTAGAAGCATTGCCCCCATTTCCACCCAAAGGCACGTACACAGGCGCACATGTTGGCGTGGCCATGCATGTGTTAAACGCCAGCACGGACTGGAGCTCTCAGCTGATGAGATGAGGTTGCAAGGACTCGGATTTATCCCAGTTGTGTGTGTGTGTGTGTGTGTGTGAGAGATTTGCCGTGCCTGCTCCGCAGTTCTAAGCATTGACACCTGAGAGCATTCCTCACTGCTCAGAAGACCCAGCAACATGGAAGATGATCCCTTTACCAGCGCCTCTACTTTTCTCTTCCTTATCATCCCTTCTTCTGTATCACATTCAGCTGCACATGGCACCGCCGGCGCAGTCAAGTCGGGCCCTCATATTCACGACGATCTCGCCACAAACGGCAACAGACTTCCAACAAAAGTGCAGTTTCGGTTCTTCATCCTGCTTTCTCTTATTTCTCGTTTTCTTGTGTGCTTTGTCACTGCTAATGCGCAGCACCAGGAAAAATTCCCAATGCTATAGAGATTGCTGTCCTTATTTCATCTCAGTCTGCGGATAAAGAAAAGATTGCTAGAAATGTTCTTGGTTCATAACTTTAAGAAAGCTGACTTGTGTCTGGAATGCTCACATGTAACCAGATTTTTTGCGCATTGATTTTAGTTGTCAGCAATTATTGTGTTGCTCATAGTTATGAAAAATGAATCGTATTAACGGGGCTACTTTGTAGTCTGAAAAAGTAAGGAGCTTGATTTAAGGGGTTTTCCAATGTCTGGATAAATATGGAAAATGAAAATGGAGAATGAAAAATATTTGAATTCCCAGACTTAAATCTCAGTCCTGTTTTCCGTCAATCTGTCCATCCGTTGCTCCATTACAGTCTTTCCCAAAAAAGAAGTTTTGAAAACTATGAATTTGACAAATTTTTTTAGAACTTTGCAAGAAATAATTACTTATTTTTGGTAATACTGATGAACTCGGTCGGAGTTTCAGTTGTTAGTTGAAGTTTATTGTAATCCTAACAATGACTGAATTGGAAAATTTTACCTTGACATGTGATCTCAAAACAACTTTGTGTTTACATTTCGAAATGAGATTCAGTGGAATTACTGTGTAGTTCACAACTCAATGAGGAAATAGTTTATTTTTTTCCAAGAAGTTCTCCATACATAACTATAACCAAATAGGGTGTGCTTAGGTTTTAATTTCCTTATTTTTGCTTCTGTTACCACAGTGATGAATACCATAAAATATTGTAATATTTTTTTGGACAGGATGCTTTTTCTTCTCCGCTAGATGAAACCTGAAAGGTCACACAGAGGTAATAGACGTTAGACTGCTGGTTGTAGAATTGGTAAATCACTTGTTTTATGGGACTGCGTTTCTCTTCGGCAAGACCTTAAATTAGCAGGACAATCTGTGCCGTAAGCATGCTCAAGGTTCTAAATTAGAATCAGTGTTAAATTTGACTTAAAACCTAGAAATTAAAAAAAAAATTGTGGATATTTTATTGCAACATAAAGCATGCGTAGTCGAAATCCAAACAGCTGGGGGAAACTCCACCTTTACAAAGCTGCACTTCTCCGGCAATTTATAAAAAAAAATTACTTCAATTCCATTCAGTTCAAAAATACTTTATTGATCCCAAACAGAAATTCAGTCAGTAGGAGAGAAACGCTTTATGGTGATGAATGCTGCAGCATTTTAAAATGTCTGTATAGCTTGTGCGACCAATAACCAGTTGCTGACAAAGAGATTAGATTGACTGATTTTTTATCTGTCTGCTGAACTCAAACACCCAAAGCAACTCCAAGCCTCGTCAATTGGGAGCTTGTAGTTGTTACTCTGCTTACTGTTGTCGCCAAGAGGATTAAACTTATTGCTTTGGCGCTATGGATTGGTACAAAAGCGGCAAATAAAACTAACCGATTTTAACAAAATGCAATTTATGCTTCTGCAGCTGTTGCAAAGCTTACCAAAGGCATATGTTTTCTGGGTGTTCCCAAAAGATTCTTGTTTGGATAATACTGTACCCCAGAAGCTTTGCAAAGCATGAAAACTTGTGTTGTAACTATAAGGGCAAAAGCAAACTGAACAAAATGTTCTGATTCTTACCCAATGTTTTTTTTTTTTTTTTTAAGTGCACTGGACATGCATTTTTGTTCATCTTTCATACTAATGTATGAACGTATGGGCAGAGTTGTACACCATTTGTAAACAATAATATGATACTTTATATATCTAGTGTTGGACCAGTGCTCTTTTTTTGTGTGCGTTTCTTTTGTTTCACCTCCAGATGATAAATCACTTTCACCTCCACTTGCTTTTTTTAAATCGTTTTAATCTCTCCGGACTTTTCCAGATAGGGGTTTTGAAGCGAGGGCAGGATTACATCTGAAATCGATGCTCATCTCTTTTTGTGACACATTCGCTTATGAAAAGGGCTTGTCATGTCATCGCGTGTGAACCGGTCGTCATGCTCCATTTAAATGGCCGATCAGATCTGAGGCCCTGTGAAAGTGCAGAGCGACATGATCGGAAACCTGCATGTGCCGCGGAGCGGGCAGAAGCTGCAAACGCGCTGCGGTGTGTCGAAGAGGTGCGAACGCCGCCCTGGAAGTAAGTCAGACTGTCTGTTAGGTGGTTGCGAATATCCATTACGCTTCATCAGGTTGGACAGACTGGAGTCATCGGGCGTGTGTGTGAATAATAAATGACTATAAGTAACGACTGTTGTGTAATGAGGTCAGATCTGCCAATGAATATCTAAGACCCTCTGTCTGTGTGTGTGTGTGTGTGTGTGTTGCTGCACCTCAATGGGCCTTTAACATTATGCATCTTTAATGCCGCACACAGTTTCCATGCTTACACAAGGCTTTTTTTCATTTTATGGCACATGTGCTAACATCCATTCACATGCATGCACGTCAACACATGTTCACATCATAAACCTTAATGCGGACAGACGAGCGGGTTGATTGCTGCACGGATCCGACGTGGAATTTTAAAGTTAAACAACTTATCCCTGCCTGGAATCTCCATGTTATTCCTCCGGCATTCCAGTGGGGGGGAAGGAAACCGCGCTGTCTGTTTGCATCCGTGTATGTATGTATGCTTGGCATGTGGATGTATGAAGCTGCTGTCAACAGCTGCTGCCATTATTCATGCATTGATGCTCATTATTCATTCACAGATGCATTAAATGTTCCAGTGTGTACATTACATCCTGCAGGAAGCATGTGGAACGCCACAGTTGGAAAATAACAGGGCATCTATAGTTACTCTGCTAATGAATGGGACTTGGATGGAAAAACGTTGTTTTTTTGTCTTCTGTCTTTTGGCTCTCTGCTTTGAAATTTAATGCAGCAACAGGATGCGTTTGTAGTTACCTATAAGCCATGTGTGAATTTTATGCAGCATTCTTGTAATCGCATGATCTGGATTTTATTTTTCTATTTTATTGCTTGAACGGAAGTTTAAATACATATACATGTTATTTGGATTTAATATTGAAGCCTTTCGTTGTCCGATTTTCTTTGTTTTTACAGGGATGCTGTAAAGTATTTGAGTACTCACTATCTACATTCCAATCTCGCTTGTGGTGATGAGATATGGATCGTCACTGCACAAATGAGATCCTTGAAACAGCAGCCGAAACGAATTGCTTCCATTGGACAGCAGGACCTTGCTTTATACATGGATAAGGTGAAGAGTTCTGTCATGCACAGTAGAGCTGCTGTGTAAAAGTTACCAGGTTCTGAATGGGATGTCTCCTGCGTGCCTCCATTTGCAGGTTTTTGAATCATTTCCCAATGAGAACCTGAGCCAGAATCACAATGAAGGAACAATATTTCCCTCCGAATGGCCTGGGAACAACTTTAGATCCCCAAAATTGAGCTGGAGGTAGCTGAGACATGAGTCAATAAGACTCATGTCTCATTGAGTTAGGTTACCCTAACCCCATTTTTGACAGACGGAGCTGTTAAAATTAGGACTATTTTCAGCAATGGTGCCTGCCATGCTTAGTACTTTGTTTACGTTTCATTCTGATAACGCTGAGTCATGGGTCACACTTCAGTGGCGTAAAGGACAGAAGGAATTTAACCATGAAGATAATTTGGTACCAGGACCACATGAAAGTGTCATCGGTTTAATTTGGAAAAAATCTGATTTTTGCCGTTAAGAAGTGTCCATAAAAAGTCAGACTTGGTGTAGGTAAGCTTGCAGAGAGTTATGGTAGTTCTAGTTTTTCTGGAGGTAACGTCGCACTGTTTCCTATCTTGTCGTGTGCTTTCATATCAAAATTTTTTTTTACGTGGGCCTAATTGTGCAGAAATGAAATGCAAGTATTCTCACATTTATGATGTATGTAAGATGGCTATCATATGTCTTCTGCTTTAGTATGTTGCAGATGGATTGGGATACAGGTTGTAAAAAGTAGCTAGGACTCAATTATTTGTCAAATTAGTCATAAAGGAAGTCGTAGCACTTCAATAGATCACTTTAAGCATTTGGCATGCTGAGGTAAATGAATCAACAAAAACTACATAGCACTGACTGATGGTATTAATTCCTTCATCTGAAGCATTTGTGTGAATAACATCCTTCAGTTGTTATAAAAATGCTCTATGTATGTAATATGGCTTAAAAGAAATTTGACTTTGTAATTTTTTAGTCCTTTAACAACCTTTTTACCAGCTTTGGACTGAGAAGTAGCTCTGCAGATGCATTTGTTCCTCCAGGTTTGTTGCCAATTGTTGCTGGCTAGTCTGAAGGAGCCGAGAGGAGGCGTTGCGAGGGAGGGCTGCTCTTTCATGCGAAAGCTCAGAAGCTTGGAAACTGTAGCTCTGAGGAGGAGCTTTGTCCTTGAAGGTGGTGCTTGGACTCCCCAAGCGTTTCACAAAGCTGAATGGTTGCCATGGGAGATTAAAGGATTTTTCAAACATGCCTGAAAAGAATCAAAGCAAAACTCTAGGCATGTTTTTGATGAGGAATTAACATGACTTGTAACTCAAAAAGTCAATTTTGCATAATGCCACTGCTTTAAAACTGTATATTTGTCTATTCCTTGCAATGGTAGGCAATAAAACATAGTGTTTAGGTTTCTGGCAGAACTGGCAAAGCATCAGCTGTTTTTTGTGGTTCCTTTTTAGGTAGTGTCCGTAAAGCCCATGCACCATTAAGAGAAAAGCTCAAGTTTCGGTTAACATGCTGATCAATTGACTGATATTTTCCGATATAAATTACTCCTGTAATCCTTCCTCTCCCTCATCGCTCCCTATTTTGCCTCAGGCTAAGTCTTCTCTATTTCTCTGTCTATTCTTTTTCCTGGCAAAGCTCACGGTGGCGCTACCATCGGTCTGAGCTGTGTGTGCGAGCGAGGTTGCGTGCATAAGTCAGGAGGGCTAGGCTGAGCTGGAAATGGGGCGTCTATGGAGAATTGAGCACGGATGAGGACAAAGTCGAGAAATAAAAGAAAAGATTGATTGAAATTTGCCAAGCGGCAACGGAAGGGTGGCGTGCTTATGTTGCAGCAGGACAAGTCCCAGCTGGGTGATCTAAACCTAACCCTTCCAGCGACCTTGTCAATGGTAATAGAGGGCCGGCTGTGAAGGGAGGCCCACAGTGACACACAGCTGCTTTTGGAGGAATGCGCTACACACGTGCACATGCTTATGAACTATATGTGTCGGAGACGGATGTCAGACGGCTTTCTCTGACTTAGCCACATCAAAAGAAATCCCTAACACATATGTATCGTGTGCACTAAAAGCATCGTCTTGCCAGCGGTTAGTGGCTCCTTACCAGTAGTTACCGGCTTCGGCGCTGAAATTGAACACCTGCAGCATTTGGTCCGCTTCACACGGTAAATCTGCGTGTTTGCAGACATGTTTACGTGTGAGCCTGGAAGAACACTTGAGGCCGGACTCCTCAGTTTATCCGTGTGTACGTTTTCCTCGGTGGGACTACGTATGTATGGTTGACGCGTGATTGCAAGCTTCAGAGATTTAGTTGTATGTTTATCTTTTCTGGTTGCGCTTTTTTTTTTTTTTTTTTGTTCTCTGTGTATATGTGTATGCACACACACTTTGTTAAAGTTTGGTTTAGCAGCTTGGTTAAAATCCTGATGAGCACCATGTGTGCTTGGTTTTCTTTATGTTTGTGCCCCAAAGCTGGTTAGGCAATGCCATGTCATTTTCCACTTTAGAATAATGGCATTGTTTGCTTTTCCCCCTCTTCTAGTTTTATCTTCCACTTTCTCCATAGAGCACAAAAACAATTAAACATAATAAAAATTACATAAAAGCTTAACGCTAGGTTTATCTGGTTTGTTGTAAGGTAACAGGCATTTATCCCTACTCGGCTTTAAAACAAAAATCCGACCACTTCTTATCCGCTGTTTCTTTTTTCATTAGTTCTGCAAACAGGATGCTAGCTGTAATCCATAGGGCTATTGTTGATGGTAAAACACTTTGGTTTAGTCTCTATTTTCCCCTTTGCCTCTTTAATCTTTATTTCCTTTTATATCAACAAGACATGGCTTGTTGGGCTTCATTAGAATTTATTCTTGCACAAAGCCAGTGGTTAAGGGAAACAACACCTCAGGAAATGCTTCCAGTTTCCCTTTTTGCATAACTTTTCCTTTTGTCATTTCACTTCCAGGATTATTTAACACAATACACTGCATTGTAATCTTTTGGATTTAGGCCCATATCCATCTCCTAACAGTCCTTTTCCTTTGTTCTCATTGAGTTTCCCAAACTTGTCACTTGGAATTTGATTCAAGTGTGCACCCTGATTGAATCAAACTGAAACCAAATCAAATGGCAATTTTTTAACACTAGCGAAGAGTTTTGCTGCTTACATGAAGTGGAAAGTTGCTTCGTAAGGGAAAAAAAACCCTACAATAAACATGGAGACAAACACAGCTGCAGCCATAAATTTTGACATTGTATTTTCTGAATTTATTTCAAAATATTTCCAAGTATATTTCTAGAGATTTTAATTGGGAAACTGAATGTTTACAGTTTTAAGACCAGATTATTATTTTTAGCATCGGTTCTACACACACAGTGGGTAAATAGAAGTGAAAAATAGTCCCAAGGGTTACATCTGTATGAGATAATTCAAGAGCTATTGATTTATACAACAGTCTTTTGATGTCAGAATTTTTTATAATTAAAATGTTAAATTTAAATGTTAGATCGTCATCCATTTGTGTTTTAGACAGCCAGGTTTCAGTAGGCTCTTTTTCTAATTGAAGAGCGAGTTTCAAAAAACCATCATCTGATTGTGATTCATTTATGTGTTGGGCTTTTAAGACTTTTAAATAGCTGGACTTTAAAATGGAAAAGCAGAGCTGTCCTTTTAACACTTGATGTCTTGCTTGATGATCTCTGTATTGTTGGCCTTTGCTGTGTTTTCTCTGCCGCTGTGTGATGAATGATCTGAACGCTTTGTTTTCAAAGAGGCTGTCCATCATGACCAACAGTTCAATATAACGGAGCAAGTTTTCCAACCTTTAAAAATGTCGTGCCATTCTTTCTCCTGACTTTTACTATGCCATTGTGTGTATGCCTAAAGAATGAGGATGTGCTGATTAATTCTCTCTCTCTTTCTCTCTCTCTGTACTTTCCCAGGTAGGGCAGTTCAGTCAATTTCTCCATGAATGTACGTCACAATGATGATGACAGACCAGATTCCACTGGACTTGGCTCCGCCCCCCCTCCTGAACGGAGAACTCCCTCTCATGCCTCACATGGTTAATGGTGACGCAGCGCAGCAGGTACATATGCCTTTACACACTCGCACACATCTGTCATCTGGACGCTTGTAGTTCAAACCCTGCATACTTCCACCTTATTCGCTCAGCATTTCCTATATGTTGTGGTTAATGAATCCAACAGGCTATTCCCTTAGTTATCGTTTCATCACAGGTCTTGTGTGTCGTTCCTTTGGGTGTTTGAAAAGCTGCCAAGACCTTACTATCAATGACGTAGTCATTACCTGGAGCAAAAATGAGCACCTAGACGGATGAGGTCAAGTCATTTCCACGAAGGATCACTGCAGATCTTCGGCATTCTGAGTGACATACCGGCATTGCTGGAAAAAGAAACAAACTCCTAGAAGCATGGCCGAAACAAATTTCCATCCCCGCATGCCACGTGCTTGCAAAGCATTTGCTTAGAAATATTTTAGACAGGGAGTTAAGTGAATTCTCCCAAACATGCTGCAAGGCCAGCTGGGCCTCTTTGAAAGCGCAGCACCTAGATGGGCATCTGCTCAGGCAAAGGGAAGCGGTCGCTCTAATGGAAATCTGTGCAGTTCAGTGGAACTTTTAAAATATTTGGTCAGAAACGTTTTCACACTGCGAGCTTTCGGTAAAAACAGGGATGTGAATGCTTTTTGCATCACCGTAGCCCTGCTCCCTTGCAGCCCAGAGGAAGTATGTTGGGAGTGTTTTGGCTGCGACACGGGTAGAGTTATGCAGGGGGTTTTGGCCGTAGTACACAGCAGTTAGGGAGCTCTTTTTATCACAACACCCTGCAGTTTAAAACTTGGTTCCAGTGTGGAATCAGGGATCTAGACCGATGATTATACAGATTTGACTCAGCATTTATGTGTCCACATGTGTGAATTTGTTTGTTTCTGTGTCTGTCATACTTTGTGTGCGTGTGTGTTTGTGTCTCATACCCTTTTAGCTTTTGTGTGGGCACTGCAGCGTCTGTGTTGAGTCTGAATACATGCTTTAAGTGCTTGTCTGTCAGTTTTCTCAGTATTTGTGTTTACTAGCCTACATTTTTCAAGCTGCAGCTGCTGGTACTTTTTCTACACTGAAGCTAAGAGAGGGTAAGTATCGGGTACAGCCAAGATCAACGACGACCAACTGTAAGGTTTTCTACCTGTTTTTAACCTAAAGAGTACAGTGTAGGGGGCTGGGACCTGATCTTAAATTTTTTCAAATCTTTTACCTGCCAGTTCTGCTTTTAGCTTCCATTTTTTTTTTTTTAAAGCTAAAAGCGGAAAACGGCTGCTTCTGAGTGGCTTCCAGAATGTTTGTGTAGCATTCCTTCAATCACCAACCGTTCATTTTCTATTTTAGGAGCAGAGGGGACATCACACTGTGTGTGAGAGAGAGAGAACTCTCTACAGAGCAGGTCATCATAACAAACAAACAAAAGCTACTTGGCATTGTAAAATTCGCTGTGCAGCTCCAGGTCAGGGCCAGCGAAGCTGAATATTGTCTGATTCAAATCACCAGGTGATTTCTCCGAGCATCTCTAATTAAGGGTTGAGTTATATAACCTTCTTCTGAAGTTTAAATTCAGTATCGACTCTCTCCCTTTTCTGCTAAGACGAGTAAATGTTTGTTTTAAAATTTGTTACACAAATGTTAAAACCGCAAAATTGTGGTTCTGGGCCAGTTGGCCTTAAACTGCTTGTTGATGCGTCTCTTATTGCCATTTCTTAATAAAAGAAGGGTCTGGAAAGACGTAGACAAGGGGAACAAGTTTCTTTGTTTAAAATCTATCACAAAACTGTTACAATCCCCCTAAATATGAAGATTTTGTGAATTCTACCTTAGCTCCTGCTCATGTGCATCACAACATCACAACCCTAACAATAGGTTAAAATGTAACAAAACATGTACCCATTAAAGCGAAGCATCATGGGTATACCCAACAGTCCGGTTCCTTTGACGCAGTTCTGTTTATTTAAGCCGCCACTGCTCTCACTCCCACCAACATGGTCCCATGTTAAGGGGTTTTCTCCATCCGTATGTGCCGTGTACTATGCTGCCGTTCCCATAGCAACAGCAACCGCTGCAGCAACAGCAGTGGCAGCAGACAGAGCAGGAAGTGTGCATTTGTTTTGTGTGTGTGTGAGACGGGAAGGGAGCATGTTGGTGCTGAGATGGGAGAAGAAGCAGAGGCTACAGGAGGAACGCGCGATACGAGGCTCGTTGAAAGGCACACCTGTGGAGCGTAGACGGCACCGTGCTTGTGTGTGCATGCATGCATGTCCCTGAATACGTGTGTGTGTGTGTGTGTGTGTGCGCAAGCCTGGTGCGTACGCAATGGAGGGTCACCTATTTCACGTCTACAGCCACGTGTACAGTTTCAACAACCTGAACGCGGAGAACATGACGGTAAGGTGTTCTGCGTGCTCCCGTCGGGCTTTATCGGAAGAAGACCCACCCATTTGTCTAAGCTGTGTCATTTACTTTGCTTTCAGTGGCGTGCACGCTCAGCTGTCTGTCAGATTACGATGTGTGCTGTTGTATTCATACTGGATCTTCTCTGAGAGCATGTTTTGAAAGAAACCTGTTCTGAGATCGAGGTCTCAAAGTAGCCGTTTCTCATTTATGTGTAAATATTCTATGATCCTACAGTCAGTGTGCCAAATCACCTCTGGAAATTATGTAACAAATGTGTGTGTATATAAACTTTCTCCCACAATACTTTCTTTATTTGTGTCTTCTTACAATATTTCCCCTTTTTTTTCTTTTCTTTTGTCTTTATGTTTTGACACAGGTGATTCTGGTGCAGGTGAACCCAGGGGAGACGTTTACCATCCGAGCGGAGGACGGCTCGCTGCAATGCATTCAGGGTCAGTCTTCGGTTATCACATGGCGTTATCATATTGCAGCGAGGCCTAGTCATCAGTCCTTTGTGTGTCTGTGATTGAAGATTTAAAAAATAAAATTTATCAGTTTAATTGTAGGCTGACTTCACGCACTGAACCAACCAAGACTCGTAAACTGGAAACGCATCAAACCAACAAGCGTATTTTAGGCACACAAAGCCATTTTAACCCGTAAAATGATGTTTGATTTTCTTTTTTGGGAATAAGGATGAATAATACTACTTTTAGCAGTTTGCCAAGACTTGTATATTGCAAATTGATCAAGTAGTACGAATCATCACATAAATACATTAATGTTTGAACTGAAAGATTCAATCAAAATTCTTTGTCCGTGTTATTCAAGACTAGTCAATCCACTAATATTACGCCTCTCTCCACCATGGGAGGTGGTCATAAACATGGAACCACAATGAGATGTAAGGGTAAGAAAAGACTGGAGATTGATTGGGACGCTGTGACGGTCAGCAACAGAAGCGTTTAGCAGATTCTTCATCCGATTTTCTGGTGTCCAGAGTTGCCATGGGTGTGACTGATAAAATCACAGATGATATAGACAGAAAGATGAGTTTTCTTCAATATTCAAACAAACCTGGGCTAGGACCCCAGCTGATCCCTACAAGAACTTGAAGGAAATAGAAGCTGTGAAATCTTGTCTGGAGAGTCGGAATTTAAAGGTATTTATTCTGCCATAAAACATTCAAAAACTCCTGAATATTCCCTGATTACAGTCTTTTGGATGATTTGTGTAGTAAATCATCCAAAAGACTGGATGATTACATGATGGTGTAAACATAAGGCAGTGGTTAGTAGTAATGCACGTTTGCGCCGATGACAGATGTGGTTAAACCGATCTGCCGTAGCTCCACTCTGGCTTCGTCAGATATTGGTAAATGAAAAAGACTGGAGACGGAAGCCACATTAAAAAGCTCCTAAAGTTGGAAGGAGGTGGCAGAAACGTGGGATTTCCCCCAGCCTCCTCTGAAATTCTCTCACTTTGAGGATGTCAGACGGCAGCTTTGAAAGAGCGCTTTTGTTTTCTTCGTGATCTCTCCCTCCCTCCCTCCTTTCTGCCGAGCCCCGTCTTCTTCCGTCAGTCTTTCTTTGGCCTTGGAATTGAGAGAAAGCAGTTCTGGCCCAGACGCAGCCTGCCGCCCCTCTTGTAAAACCCTCACCACCACAGCACGCCGTGTTGTAGCAAACAACAGCCTGCCTCTTCTCCTCTAACCGCCATGTAATTTAATTTTCCTGAAATCAGAGGGATCGCCTCGGGCGAACCTACGGGCAGAGTTAATGGCAGAGATAGACGTGCCGCATGATGGGATGGATGGATGGATGTAAGGACGGTGCAGATGCAAGAGACGCGTAGAATGAAAGATTTGGTGAAACGTTAATTACAGAACAGATGACGTTTGAATTTTGTGAATATAACAAACGGCAGAGAGGAAAACCAGATCCTGCTTTGCAGAAGGATGCAGTATTGATGCAACTAAGGTCTTGTGGATGTTTAAATGTCTGGTTGCATGTATGCACTTCTGCATAAAAAAGTTCTTCTGTCTGTGTGCGCTTTTTTTTTTTTTGTAGGAGGTCTCCAGCTTGGCCTCGTATTAATGTGAATATTACTAATGTTGAAGGAGCACGGTCTCACACACACACACACACACACATGCATGCATGCGGACAGAAGCACAAACTCCAGTTTTTTTCCTCTAACCTTCTCTGGAGGAGGTCAGCGGGTTTTATGAGAGGTGGAGTGTGGCGGTGGGTTTTGAAGACGGGATTGAGTCCCCTCTTCAGACCGACTCTGTGCGATTACCGAGACCTCAGAGCTCAGTGTTTGCCCTCGCTGTGTGTTTGCTCTTCAGCTCGCTACGTGTATGCCAGTGTGCGTGTGTGTGATTTTATTGAGGGAGGTTGCAGAGACCTGAGGGCACAAGTGGGGACCAGATTTGAGATGAAACAACCTCTGTTTAGCTGTTGCTCTGCGGTGCAAACATGCACACAAACACGGATGCTCTGTGCCAAGACTGACCCTGTCTGGAGAGGTCAGGGCCGGACGGCTTTTTGCTTGTGTTTCATAACGCCGTCGCCTCTTTTCACTTGATGTTTTACTCGTTCGGCCCTTTGCTCCAGTTGATTATTACCCGATCTGGCTTTGGCATCTGTGTTCTTCTCATTCACACTCTCTGGGAACTACTAGTACTGAGTCAGAAACAATCCAGTTTGGATTATTTTTGATAACCCACGTTTGGGTCAAATAGGAATGATTCAGCCTTTGATTGATTTTGTTTTATGGATTTGACCCACTGTACCGACGCTCAACCAGCAATCCAATAAATTAAGAGACTTGTGTCTAAACTTTAGGGAAAAAATGGAAATTTTTGTGTTGAATTGAGTCATTTTAACTGACAAGGAAATTTGGATAATAAATCTCCTACTGAATTCATAATATACACTTATCGGCTACACTATTGGATATCGCATATTTGTCTTAGTCATTGGCCTTAAACTCAGCAGTTTCTTGTGTGTAATTAGCCGTCAAACGCTGTGGAACAGTTTTGAAACTGGACGTATACAATTGAATCATTCCATGTTTTATTGGATCATTTTAGTCACATGCTTCAGTTTTATCTTTCTTCCCTCTCAGCGGTTTTGTTGCGTTGCTCTTTTGATGCTTGCTTCTTCTCTGACTGCAGCTTTGTGTGCGTCAGCGAACGAGTCGAAGCTAATCTCTTCCTGTATCCGTCTGCTAATTAGCAAGTTCGGTGTGGATATGAGAGTGTCTGCGTGTCTCTGTGGCCTGTCTAAAACAGACTGACCTATCAATGCTCTGGGGGGGTCAGCTTCAACCAACCCTCCTCACACGCTCTTTTCTCACACATACACACTCACATGACATGCTTCCACACACTCCCCAGTCTCTAATCATCCTTGCCCCCTCTCCACCATTTTCGGATCACCCCCTCCTCCCTTCCCGCCCCGCCACCCTCCTCCCACTCTGTCCCTTCCTCCCCTCACTAAGACCATAAGACCATTCCCCTGAGCTTTCCCACACTCACATCAAAGGAGAAGACTCTGGAGGGTGTGTTAGAGCACCCTGCTCTGGAATTTCAGTGTGTTGCCATGCGCTTGCTTGCGTGTGTGTGTCTGTGTGTGTTTTACAAGGGCGAGTTAGTTGACTGGGCTGTTTGGTCTTTGTTGAACTTTTTATGAGGGACGATGAGTCCGGGGGGCGGGGGGGGGGGGGGGGCTGAGAGGTTACACCACCCCGGAGGATGTGGCATCACAGTGCTTCTTAGGTGGCAGCAGATCAACATTGTCTGTCCTTTTTTCTATTGCATCTAATAATTTTGTATGTAGGTTGAATATTAATAATTAATTCTTAGGTATTATACCTCAAGTGTATACACGAAGCCGTTAAAGACCATGTTTCACCTGCTCCCTGCTGAAGGTTTCCTGACGTCCGACAGCTTTTTTCAAACGAGCCATGGCTGTGCGTAACCTCTGTGGTGTGTGGTTACCACTGACTCTGCATACATGTCATTCTGCATGTATTATTTGGACAAAGCAGATGGTGAATCAAAGGTCTGATTTGTATTTTGCCAACTTTGCATGATTTTGTAAATTATGATAATTTAATGTAAAGTTGGCCTTTTTAATGATCTTTCAATGCAACGTTCAGAGCAACTTTGCATTAAAAGTGTCATTATTTATTGAATGACACTTCATGACAACTGTCATAAAGATTCATAGACTTTATGTTCATGACGATGTTATGTCATGTTTATGACGGTGTCATGTCAGTCTTATGCACACCCCTTCAAATAAAGTGTTACCAAATACAGTAGTTTCATTATAACAAGCAAAAAATTTAAAACATATTATTGCTTTGATTTAACACAAAAATTGTTCAATATTGTGTTAAAGTGCTAAACTGCTATAAGATAGACCTCTACACTTTGTTCGGCTTTTTTGTATTTTTGTTTTAGCAGTTTGTGATGTATAGAATAAAAACTGTCTAAACAAAGTGTTTAAGTATTGTACATAATAATCTTTATCGCCATTTGGTTTTCTTTTAGTTCATAACTTGTCGAATTGCACTTTTACATAACATTACTGTAGTAAAATATCAGCTGCTGTTTTTTTGTTTGATTTTGATGCCATGGCTGTCCATGTTCTTGCTAGTTGAAAGCATTTCCAAAAAGCTTTAAGTGAATGTTAGGAAGATCTCAAACATTGGAACAGTAAAATTTGTCATTTCTGAAATTGCAACTTTTTAGACTTTTGGCTTGGATAAGTGCCAGAAATCGGGCCTTTTTTTTTTTTTTTTTTTTTTAAATGTTGCTTTCAGTATTTGTAATGAATGGAAGTTTTATATCAGCATTGCTTTGTCCTAAATGTATTCAAAAATCACGTCAGACACTTCCTGAGCGTTGCTAATTAGCGTATGAGTAAAAGGGGAGAATGTGAAAACATTTTGTCATTTTCTGTGTTTGGTATACTATGGCGTGATGTTGGGGGAGTAAAGCATCGATATTGCGGAGTGGGTGGGGGAAGTCTTATACTTTTGCGTGAAATGGGAAAGTAACCTACAACTTGTAGGTAGTTCAAAGTGTTTGTACTGCCTACAAACTGCTACAAAATTTGGAAATTTTTATTTTGCACTTATTAGTTTTAGTTGAAAGTAATATTACATTCTAGAAATAACATTTATTTGAACTTATACGTTTGAACAAAATCTTTTGGTATTGGGGGAATGCGTCCTTGGGATCCTGATTTGAGAAATAATGTGGTAATAGTTTTTTTTTTTTTTTTTTTTTTTAGTTTTTTCTGGCCTAACTTTCATTCCTGCTAGTGTTTTTCCCCCCTCTGCCTCTGTTAAATGGATGCAGCTGATATAGCTTTTCCTGGGTTCACTGCATCACTACAGAAGCTTCCTGAGGTTTTCTTTTTTGCCCAGCCTCCAGCCAAAGTGTGCACTTCTACACTCGGGACCCTTTGATGTAAATGGAAATAGCTGCTTGAGAGAGATGTGGTGGAAAGTCCTGCAGCCTGTGTTTACCTCGAGCCAGATGGCTCTAAACAAGCTGGGGGGAGAAGACGCAAATACATTTTTCTTCGAAGGGCTTAATTTAGTGTTCTGTCCCCTTTGCAGCTTGTAACCAGAAGGGGTTATTTTAGGTTTCCAACCTGCCTCAGATCCAAATCCCTCCCATGTGGGGCAGCCTGACAGGCTTAATGAAAACTGTAGTTCTCTTGAAAAGAGGTTAAGTTTGCCCCATCAGCTGAAAGTTTTAATACGTTTATCAAAAGTAAATATTTCGATCTCGTTTTTAAAAATATAAATAAGTGTGCTTACTTTTTTTTTTTTTTTTTTAAAAGCTCCTTCTCGTCATTTGTTGGCTTGTCTTTTAGTGTGTAGACGTGTGATTAGAAATGTCAATGGGTGTGATGGTATTATTGCTGCACATGCGCCTCTCCCCAGACATTATGAATAGTATAGCTGATTTCCTGTAATTGTAGGTGCTTGAAACGGTCATTGTCTGTGACTTTGTAGTATCTGAATACACTTTATGACCCTTGAAAATTAAGCCCATTTTAAGATGTATAATGATACACCAATACAAATGTCAAAGAAACCCTTCCGCCCCCCAATTAAATGTGAGAAGATTAAATCAATTGGAAAGTTTGCAAAACTCCAAAAAGCAAAATTTTCATTTGGCTTTTGCAATGTGGAAGGAAAAAGTCTGGTATAAAAAAAAGTAGAGAAGTTGGATCAGGTCATTGTACAGTTAAAAGTGGCTGTCAAGAATAATGCTTTTCCCCCCCATGTTCTTCTTCAACTTGAAACAGAAGTATTAAAAATAAGTCAGTATTTAGTTAAAACTGTGTTCTGTCCAAAGACTTGCATAGACCAAACATTTAGGTTAAATGACGAGCTTTTAGTCAAAATGTAAATCTTGAACATTAGTTGGTACAATGTTGCTTTAAATGCTGATCTTTAAAAAATAAATACTGTAAATAAAAAAGTGTATTAAAATGACAAACAGGGTTACAACTAAAACTAGTTAACCCAGCATTTTGGTAAAAGAATAACTTTGCTGTAGTGTAGCTTTCTACGGCTACCTAGGTAAATTTATTTATTTTATTTTTTTGTCACTTTCAGCTTCCATCTCGTGCATACGTGGTTATCATCTAAGATTAATATTTTTTTAAAAAAGAGAGATCTCAAAATATAGTCTTAGCCAGACAGTCCTGTGAGGGATTTTATCTACAAGAGTTGCCTACAGATCATCTGCCCTGCAGGCAACTGTAAAGCAGGTTGCAGGGGTGTGTTTAGCATATGGGTCTTAATTTTGTGTTGCGTCTCCTTGCGTCTGGGGAAACTGGTCGCCAGGGGAGAAGACTCTCACTCCAGGTGGTGTGTGATGGAATGTGATCCCTCTGGGTACACAGTTTGTGTTTGCATGTGTGCCTTTGTGTGCCGTACCTGCTCCCTTTTTCTTTCCTCCACCCTCGACATTCTCCCTCAAAAGAAACAAAAGAAAATGGAGTGAATTGGCTTGGTTCAGCTGGCACAAGGTAGTTAAAACATTGACTTCAGTGTGTGTGTGCGCGCGCTCATGAGGCAGAGAGAGTTGATTGTTGTTGTATGCCCTGCCCAGTGCTCAATTATAAACTCAATGCCCTCACAAAGTAGGCCATGAGGAGGCTGACTGAGGAAAAGAGGATGGAAGTAGCAGAGTTTAAATAAAATGCAGGAGGCAAATAAATGAATATGGTTTGAAAGAAGTGGATAGAGGAATAAGAGAACTATGCGCTGCATGTCTGATCGTGCCATGCGATCTGGATGAGGCTGCTACCTTTATGCAATGACCCCAGCTACCTTTGTAGCTGCTGCTACTGAGTTGATCTACTTTTCCAGCTCATACTTGCTGTTCCTACTGGCCCACTTGGGCAACCTGGGAGAGGGAGTGGTTTGAGCGGGTAGAAATGGATGACTGGAGCTCTTGAGAATACAGTGAGACTGTGTGAAAGTGTTTGTGAACAGCAGCTGTGTAGAGGAGGTAGCTTGCAGAAACTTTTTTGTTTTTTTTTTCCAGACGGGGCAGAACGATCTTTTCCAAGAATGAAATTCTTGGCACTCCTGCGAAGCTCAGGGTACAGCTGGAGCCGTTCCCCTTCTCTCTATTCTCCCTGCCTCCTCGTTCAGTTCTTTCATCCTTCTCTACTTCCTCCCTTGCTTGCTGGCCCCCCCTCCCTTGTTTTTTTTCTTCAAATTTTAACATTTTTCATAATTTTCAGACTTGCTTCAATTTTTTTTTTTTTTTGTTTTTTTTGTCCAACAGATCTGCACGTTTTTCCTCATGATGCCTTGCAAAAGTAATCATGCATCTTAAACTTTTCCACATTTTGTCTTGTTACAACCACACAATGTCTTTTTGGGATTTCCTATTAAACACCAATATAAAGAACGGCACAATTGTGACTTGCTAAGCAAATTAAAAGAAAAAAGACCAAGTGTTCCGTTCATTCGTTTCACAGTCCCTATGAGTGTTTTTGGGACTCTTGCTGTCGACATTTTTTGGGTTTTTTTGCAATTCTTCTTTACAATGTAACGCAAGCTCAACCAGACTGCAAAGAGAAGCAGGGGACCATCTAATTTCACTTACCAATTGAATTTCGAACTGGACTTTCACCGGGCTATTCAAGCACATGAATATCCTCTCAAGCCAAAGCTACCTCCAAGGTAGCTTTGGCTGCATGTTTAGCTGGTAAACATGCCTCGTCTCTGCAGCTTCCAACACGTTTTTCTCCAGGATTTCCCCTCTACTTGGCTCCAACCATCCGACTGATGCAACCAAAGCTCCCTCTTTTCAGATGCCGTTTGCTTTTCTTTAGTGATCGCGTTTGTGGAGCTACGGGCTAACAGCTGTCCTGTCAACAGATTCCTTCTTCTGAGCTTTGGATTAAAGTCCATCCCTGTCTTACACACTGCCACAGTTTCATCCCTGACCTGTCTGCCGTCTTCCCTGGTCTTTGTGTGATGCTCTTTGTTCACTAATGTTCTCTAGCAAATTTGCAAGGCGCTAGAAGCACAGCTAGATCTATACTGAGGTTTAGTTGCACACAGAACTGTTAACTTCAGAGGAAAGGGGAGCAGAATATAACATATGCTTCAGGGCTTCAGTGTAGGCAAACATGCGAAAATGATACCAGTTGGCTACATTTTCTTGACTCCTTTCTGTCTTTTTAATAATTGTAATGCCCTCGTCAGTGTTTGATCTTTAGCTTCCTGCATCTTTAACAAAATACAAAAAAGTTGTGGACATCAAGGAGGGTGAAAGTTCAGCAACTGAAATGCTGATTAATTATTGGTGTGAAGAACTTCTATGAAAAATATCTATTGCTTCAAATCAGGTTGATATATTTACTACAAGGATTAGATTATTCCCACTTCAAACTTTAAATACTTTGAAGAGAAGTTTGCTTTCAAAATGTGACAGAGTTCCTCTGCACAGCTTCAATTTCCACAAGTCATTGTTTACATCATGTGTGAGTTTCATAGGGAAGCCCCACTTCTTTTTTTTTTTTTTTTTTTTTTGCCCTCTGATCAGATGGGACGCGTGTTTCAGTAAGAGCCAAGAGAGGTTAAGGAACGACCTGAGACAATGGTGTCTCTTCTGCTCTTGCATACATGCACGGTGTTCACCACATCTGTTCCCGGGTTGAACCTTTTTGGCATCCACACACGCATTGCAGAGGCAGAAATAGAATTTCTAGGGTTTGAGGGAAAGTCCCTGCTAATCTAGCCTTTCCAGCCCACTTTCTGCCTTTTCACTGACGTACACATAGCTTCTCCATTTCTTCTCTCTTCTCCCTTCTTATCAGTTTGCACTCTTTCCCAGCAGCGCTCTGTGGTGGACACAAACTTGTTACTGTTCAGACTGTGACTCACACTCCAGGAATGCCCCCATATTAACATGTGGATAGATAGGAGAGAAGCATGTTGAATGGCAGAGGGCAGGGTGGGAGGGGGCAAGGAAGTACAGCTGCGGTCCAAACCGGGACGTTGGTTTTGGGTGGTGGTGGTAGGGGGCTTGGGGTAGCAAGGTGGGAGCAATGTGTATTTAAGGGGAGATCGGAGTAATATCAGGAAAGCGTTTCATGACTGAGTTTGTTTATAACCCAACAGCTGTTGCACTTCTTCTTTCTCCCGCCTCTCTCTTGTACACATGCAGAGTTAATGAGGGAATGGATACAATGAGTCACCAGTGTCTGACTTGTGTATCTTTGTGTGTTTAATTGCATGCTTTTGTGTGTCGGTGTGTGTGCGTGAATTTGCATGTTTGCGAATGCTTGAGTGATAAGTAGAGTACAGTATGCTGTATCCATGCAGCCGGTGTAACTTGGATACCATTCCCAAAACGAGCCGATCTGCAGGTTGCGGAACGGAGTCATTGCGTGATGTTGAAAAAGAACAGCGGGGGCAAGAACACAACTTGTTATGTCTGGAAGTGAGTCTGTTCCGAACTCTTTGATGTTTTAAGCCGAGGTGACCGTGGTTTATGTCGGCGCAACCGTTGAAATGTCGGCGTGCTCTGCAGTCGGACGGACCATCGTGTTGCTTTCATGTCAGCGGGGCGCTCAAAGGAGTTCGTCGACATGTGGCCAGGTGTGTGCGACTGGAAATCTGTTTCTGGTCTTGTTGCAAGAATTTCTGTGCGTGCCTTCGACTGCCCCATGACTATGTGCACAGCTGTTGGGCTGTGTGTTTGTACATGTTTAGGATTTTGAGAACAAAGCGCGGCTGGGTTCGGTGTCCCTCCAGACATTACGTTGCTGTTTTCTGAAGCGAGCCCAGCAGTAGAAGTAGGTCGCCCGACGGCACCCCTCCTCTGGGTGGGGGAAAAAACCAGAGAGGCATCCGGGTTGGGTGGAGGTATGGGCTGGCAACCACACACACTAAACAGACCATGGGTTGCAGTCTTGATGGCCACTCGCACACGGATAAGATGTTGCAGATACCAGAATAAAGCAGCATTTGTTTGTTTTAATGTCAGGAAAATAAAACCTAATTAGGTTTGGATATTAATTTGAAAAGAAATGTATAAATGGATGCACAGAAGTTATAGACCCGCTCAAAAATAAATCTTCTATTGCTTTCCTTTTTACTTTCAGAATGGCAATGTTCTCCTTTTCCTCTGTTATGAATTTAAATTACATCATGACTCAAATCATGTTTTATGTAAATACAGCAGTTTTAGTAAATGTTGGCTAAAAGGGATAAAATAACCCTGAAAAGATTCTAATTGCCTTTATTTGAAGACATACAAGCTTAAACATTGTCTTTCTCTTAACAATAAAATGGAACATGTAAAGGAAGAATTGTAGAGGCCAACATTATACTCCTTTCTGGGACATGTTTAATTGGACAGCTGAGTAACATTTCAAAGCTTTAACATGTAGCTGCAGTCACACTGAATATCACATGGTGCATAGTGTAATAAATTAGCTCTGGAAAAGGAATAAAACATGCATGGCTGTGGTATAAAATATATACCATATTTGAAAAACAATGGGTGTTCTTGCACAAATTTCTTTAAACCTATGGATTTACATAAGTCTATGGGGCTCTGGTATTTTATTACTTATTTCTGGATCAGTTGGTTTCATGTATCACCACATAGCTGAATTATAAAGCTGCTCACTGCAGCTTCATATTTGTGCGAAATTGGAACAAAAACTGAACTTTGACTTTATTTTAAACCTAACACTAAATATTTTTGTGGCTTGAAATTTTCATCACTGATGACCTGCTGCACGTAACTCGGTGTAGCAGTCTTGCATTTACTCGTATGTATTTTATTATATTGTTTTTATCAAGTCATTACTTCATTTTTTTGTCTTCTGTATATAAAAGGCAAGAGCCAGATGCCAGGAAAACGCGTCTGATTTCTACAAGCTACGCTTGGCAAACACTTCCTTGTATCATGCTGATGTCATCATGCAGTTTTATAACTTCATCAGCTGGCTTGGCTGATAAGGCTTTCTACTGATTTTCTTGAGGCACTGTTATGCAATTTTGAGCTTAGAGGCTTATGGCGGAGTGGCTCCCTTGTCTCAAGGTATGTGTTTACACATACCTACACACACCACACACACACACACACACACACATTAAAAACAGGTTTTTAAGCTTGACCAGCCCACTCAAATAACTGCTAAATAAAACACATGTGACTTGTCACATTGAAAATATGATGCGTTAGTCCTAAATACACATTGGCCTGTCTTAGATTCTTACATTAATCTTTATTATGGTTATAGTGTTATCTGTAGCTGAAACAATTGAATTAAACAGGCTTTTTGCTTTCTTCCAGCTGATCAGCAGTGCACAGCAATATGTGGGCGCAGTACTCTATGCCTTACAAAGCCACAGAAAACTCAATGCTCCGTCATCAAATAAGAAGGACTTTTTGCCATAATTTTTTAAAATTAGTCAAATTAGCCTGTGCCTGGTCCATGTATGATTAATTTTTATGTCAGAATATGACAAGTTTTTATGACGTGCAGCGTAAAGTTTGCCATCTGTACTTTTAAAACATTACCTGTTGTAAAAGTGATGGGTGGAGCTTATTTTTAGTATTCCCACCTTGATTGTTCATATTATACACACGTAGAAATTGTTAGTTGAATTTGTGTTTGTTGCAAGTCAGGGGAAAGTTTTGCAGCCTCATTCCAGCCAGCTAATCAGCAGTGTTCAGCAAAAGGAGGGAACAGCCAGAGGAGAGTTTTCTCCGGCGTCCAATCAGACGTTTTGAACTGCAGAAACTGTGTAGGGAAATTTCCTAAAGTTTCAGAACCCGTTTCTGTGCATGTGGGCTGATGTGAACCTAATTGTGCATCATTCTGCAGCGTATCGGTGCCATGAGAATAATGGACTGAAGGCAGGGTGGTGCAGGAAGACTAGACTTCCTCCCCGATCACCAAGCCCCACCCTGCTTAGGGGGCTGAGGGGGGAGAAGAAAGATCTTTGACTCACTGGAGATGAACTTCTGGGCGGTGTGATGTGTTTCTTTGCCCACGCAGCACAAGCTGGGTGTGTGTGTATATTTAGCACTCTGTGCTATTTTTAAGTCGTCTCCCACATTTCCTGCTTAACCACATTATCTCTTCTTTTTATTTGCTTCCTTTTCTGTCTGACTTTCCGTCATGCTCCACATTGTAGTCACTTAAATGATGCTGAAATATGTTTATCATCTGAAAAGCAAGCGTACACTCTAAAGAGAATGGCCTTTGTGGAGTGGTACCGTGTGTGTGCGCATGTGTGTTGGCCTGACTGTAGAGGAAACAGTTGTGGGAGTGTCTTGCTCTCGGAGCTCCAAGGACAGATAACGTTACCCTGCTTATGCTTGCATAACTTCCAGGCAACGCCACGTCACAACTGACCCAGACGCACACGCACACACGCATGGGTAGTGCACACAGAGATCAATTAATGGTTAAAACTCATAGGTAGCGGTATTTTAATTCCTTTTTACTGTGTTAGGAAATCATTTGAAGTCAAGTCGGTGTGTATGTAGGTCAGCTGGCTAACAGGCTCCATTGGTTGGATACCAACATGCAAACGCTCACACATGCTTTCCCAGGAGGGTTTGTGTTTCCTTCCAATGTGTTGACCACATGTGCATGGATGAGGGGAATGATTGGAAAGACGGAAAGCAAGCAAGCGAGAAAGAAAGCAAGCGCTTCTCTTCTTTGGGGCTCCACTGGAGCAGCGATTCACACAGTTGACCTAAATTTACTGTCAGAGGTCTTGACTGATCTATAGATGAGGATGAATGTCTGCGTTTAAGCTGCTGCATTTTTATTGATGCAAGTAATAGGGCGTGTGTGTGTGTGTGTGTGTGCACTGTGTGGCCACTCTTTCTGGCTTTGATGGCGTGTTTTGTTTTCTTGGGGGCCCCAACACAGCTGTCTTTGACAGCTGCATCATGAGAAACATCTGAACTGTTGCATCATCTCCTCTCAGTCTCCCTCCCTGCATACGGATGGATGTATGGGCAGCTGGACAGAATCACAGGCTGGTCTCCTTGGCTGGCCCTTTTTTTTTTCTTTTTTTTTTTTTTTTGTGGATGGGCCAGTTCAGGAGCAGGTTAACTGTGAGTTTGTGTGTTTATGCCTGTGTGTGGCAAAGCGCGAGGCGGATTGTTTACCGTAGATTTATGTGTTTATTTCTCCTGTAAACTTTTAGTAACACAGGTCAAACATTCAGAGGTGAGACTCCAGCCTAATTTATTAGCTTTGCAGGAGACGTACTGTGTTATCATTTACCAGGAAAAAAGGAGCAGTTTTGCTGCAACACATAATTTTCTGTTTTGCTGACAAAAAATAAAACTTCTATGCTTTTACATTTACAGATGAAACACCTGCTTCCTCTGCCTCGCCCTGAAATTTATGGTTTCTGTCTTTTATTTTTATTTTAGTTTCAACACCAAGCAAAAAAGGCTAAGCTTTTCTTGCCATTTTTCTGGTCTGTCGCTTCTCTTAGGACAGTGACTCATGTTGGCAAATAAATCTGTTTATATCATGTCATTCAGCTATGACTGAAAAACCCAAGTACACATTAAGATTCTATAACTTGTAGAATGAGCTTGAGCAACATTAACTCTCTGCAGTGGGATTCTTTTTGACTTCATTAAACTCGCATCTTTGAAGAAATTCTGATCAAGTTTTTTTTTTTCTACAACTTGCTTTCATTTTAGTGAGCTTTGTGAATATGGACTTTGACTAGACCATGGCACCGTCTTAAGTCTTGCCTTCTTAATCACTTTTGTTGTAGATTTGCTGCTTTCTTTCATAATCCAGTTTGGGTCATGCTTTAGCTGGCGGACACACGGGCTCACATTTGACACTAGAGTCTTCAGCACACAGAGGATCCAGTAAGGCGAATAGGTTCTGTTCCTGTGAATCAAGCCCAAATCATTACACCTCCACCACCGTGCTCAGTGGTCGGTATTGAATTCCTATTGCTGATGTGATATAAATGGAATAGGCCTAAACATCACAACACTTTGTACTGTCGTGAACTTTAATATTAAACATTTGGCTTTTATTGTGAATCCCGACTGTATTGAAACTGAACAGAATTAACATGCCAACTGAGGTCCAAGTCTTTTTTTTTTTTTTAAAGATTTTCAAAGTGATTCCAAATGTTTTTTTACTTGGAAACAATCTCTCTCACCTTTCCCAAAGGACAACAGATAAAGATTTTCTATAGGCTGAGGTTTATCATGATGCAAGCTCTTTAAAGGTAAAAAGAAAAAAAAAATGTTGATCACATAAAATCAGAAATTATGAAATTTACAGCTGTCTTATGAAGGTTACCTTAATATTATTTTCAGAAAAGTAACTGATACCATTTTAAACCGGCCATAGACTCATGGATTAGTGATTAACACAACCAGCACAGCTTGCACAAAAACAGCAGCATCTCCTAGGGAACATGGGTCTTTACTTGAACTCTTTTATTTCCACTTAGTTGCCAGCATGTTCCAATCCAACATGATAGACTGAGGTAAAATGCTCTAAAGCATAAAATAAAGCTATAATGTCTTTGGCAGATAGCAGATGCTTCCTGCTATCTGTTGGAAGCGTCCTTCTTTGTCAGTTTTTCTCTTCGCAGTCTGGATGAATGACTGACATGTCTAGACATGCATTTTCCTTCCTTTAAATAGCTTCCAACAGCTTCCTCTCACTCTAAGCACCTTACTGATACAGAAAACAGTCTTGTCCCAGTACTATAACAGGGCCAGTATGCATCAGTGCGCAGTGCCAGCACTTCTGAAGTTTACCGCTTTGGATACTGGGTACTCTGTTTCCCCAGCAAACGTTGCTCACTGAAACCTTTTCTGGTGTTACAGGGGTTTTTGTTTCCCCTTCAATAACGTGCTACTGCTGCAACTCCTCACCACCCAGGTGGTTTAAAAAAAAATCCAAAACAACAAAAAAACATGTTCATTGCAAGCTGGTTCCTGTTCTGTACACATGGCCGCTATGGCAAGTTCTCCATGAATTGCCTTATGAGATGGAACCGAAAGTCTACAGTGAAGTGCATGTGAGCTTGGGTGTATAGTTAATAAAAATGGCTACTTCATGCTGTGAATTTAGGACCTTTGGATTTGATTTAGAACTGACTCTGTTCTTTAAAATATTTCTACAACAAAACTACTGAAATATATATAAAATCACATGTTTTATGTCCCAAACTTGTATGTATGATATTAACACATCGTCTTCCATCAGTAACAACTTCCACACCACATGGTGAGTATGATATGATGGCACTTGGCTTTTTGCCTTTTCTGATAGCAAAACTTGATTTTTCAGATAAGATTTCTAGTTTTTTCAGCTTTATCTGCTTTTTTGTGGTGCAGTTTGTGGTTGTAACAGGACAAAATCCTGAAAACTGGAAGTTGTGTGAATGAGTTTGTAAGATGTTGCATATATTTTTGTCCTAGAATGGTCAGATTACAAAGGCTGACGCCCAGACAATTTCACATCACATTGTGCCACATGCATCACCTGACCTCGTTTTCATCCTCATCCTCTGACCTAACTGCTCCAGCACTCGGAAGTGGAAGAAGCAACAGATGGTAAATGAGTGCGCTGCGGAGTGGGAGGTGGGGGGGGAGCTGATGGAACTCCGTTGTCTGGGATTCCAGCAGGATTAAGCAGAGGAAGCCACGACTTTATTTGTGGTGCTTTAGAGGGTAAAACTGGAGACGAGACCCTGAAGGTGACGTTATCGCACACACTAGATCCCTCGCACATGTGCACACACACAGTACAACTCTGCTGAGCCTTTCTAAATACAAGTCTCAATATTGTGCGGCTTACAGCAGTGTATGAGGAGTAGCGGGACAAAGAGTGTCTTGTACTTTAGGGATGGGTTAGTGGGGTGAGGGAGGGGGGAGGAGTAGTTAGGCCTGCTGGGTCCAGTCCTGGGGGCCAAAGATGGGAATTTTCTGTGAGTATATATACGCGCGCGCGTGTGTGTGTGTGTGTGAACTGAGGAATGCTGCTGTTTGCTGAGTGAAGAGCATGGAGGCAGGAGAGACTGTCTAAACATACGTCTGTTTGCTAAGAATGTGTGTCTGAGAGACAGTAACTGTGAGAGTATGTGTGAGCAATGGGGAAAGTGTGCTGTGAGCAGCAGTGGAAAGCGGTTTGGAGGGACTGTGTGTGTGTGTGCGCTGTGTGTGCTCTCCCTCTGCTATGACCTTCTTCTCAATGAGCACTTTCATATCCAGTCCTGCTCCCCAAGGTAAGGAAGCAGACGGTGCTGAATGAGGCCTGTCTCTGACTACCTGCGGCCGACTCACTGCACCCACACTGCAGACTTTACTCCAGTTGTGTTTGCATGAGTGTTACCTGTTTGTGCGGTCGAGAAGGGAAGGGAATGGAAGGGAGGGCGGACACTGGTGGAAAGGGAGGAGGAAAGAAGATGACCATTAAGAGGGGGGGGGGGGTGGAAAAGATGAATTATAGGAGGAATGAAGTGAGGGGATGACGGATGTGAGTAATGGCTGGAGTAAAAGAGGGAGATTCACATAGTAGTGGCTAAAAATTGGGATTGAACGTAGGATCGAGTGAGTAAGAGCAGTAACTGAGGTGTTGGAGTCACTTGAGAGGAAATGAGTAAAGGACCCTGGGAGAAGTTTTGTGGCAGTCACTTCATCTAAATTTCTAAAACTCTTCATATCATAGTGTTTTTTTCCCCACAGGAGTTTAGACTGAACACATCTTTTGTATACTTTTGGGTTTGATTTTTTTTTTTTTTTTTTTTTTTTCGTTTTTTGAAAAAACAAAACAAAAAACCTTTAAATTAGATCAGGTGGTGGAAATCCTCTACCACACGTTTACTCCAGCTGAAAATATTATGATGTCATGCTTGTGCGTGTGTAGTTAGCCAGGGCTTCCTCTGCATGTGCACCTCCGCTGGGTGATTTATTCTAAGGCCAGGTCTGCTCCCAGCTGTCCCCTAGGGGTCCCGATGACTTTAACAGCCACAGACCTCCATCGCGGAAAGGCAGAGGAGGAGAGAGATGGGGAGTTTTTTCTTTTTTTTTTTTTTTTACTTTGGAGAATGGAGATGCGGACGGTGGAAAAGTCAACATCAATTTTTAGTCTGCTAATTCTATTTAGAATATTTGTGCTTCGCTTTCATGGGAAAGATTAAAATTTCATCTTGGAGGGAAAGTGTGTAACCCAGTGTTTGTCTCATAAAATAATGCTGCCGTTTCTGCTGAACATGTAAAAAAAAAAAAACTACTTTTGCTGTCATTTGGTAATGTCAGTTGCAAAATTCATCACGTAATTGTGAAGAGAAATAAAAATTACAGATACGCTTACCTTTTAAACTTAAAAAATAAAATAAAATGCCGAATGTGTGGTGGCCGTGGCAACGTCTAGGTGTGAAGATCCATTTCTTCGTGGGAAAAAGCTGCTCAGAATTAACGGAAAGATGGATGGAGTTAAATACAATGGGTCCAAAATGTGTTGGACTTGGTTCACATTACATAATATGCATGTCTTTAAATGTCCCAAAGTACAGACCTAAATCCAATCAAGAATTTATTGCAAGTCTTGATGAAACAGATGTCCCGAGGTGCCTACCATCCAATTTAAGTGAGCACAAGCTGTTCTGTAAAGACGATTGGGCAAAAAATAAAGTTAAGCATTCCAAGAGAAATGAAAACCTTAGGAAAGCACTGTAAAACGCCACAATGCGACTGCATTGGTAATGTCATTAATAATGTCGATGCACTTGGAGGCACTGTTGAAGCAAACGTGGTTTTCTCGTTGGTGGTCCGCCCCACACTCTGTGTCGAGCCGTTTTTGTGTCCCTGTATGTGTTCTGCAAATTAACAAATGTAAATGAGAATTTGCTTTAGCTTGACTCGCCTGGGTAAGTAAATACTTGTTGTTCCCCCTTGCAGGCCCTGCTGAGGTTCCCATGATGTCCCCGAATGGGTCAATCCCCCCAATACACGTACCACCTGGTTACATCTCACAGGTAGGCAGGTTTGCATGTTTTTTTCCCTCACTGGAAAAAAAAAACGTTACTAGAGAGATACTTTTTTTTTTTTTTTGTAAAATAAATCAAACTCGCATTAAATATATATTACCACTTATAGAACAGGTTGAATCTCTTGTAACTCAAACGCAACTTTAATTATGTGTCAAAATGGGTAACAAGATGTTTGTCCACAAATGTCAGATTGACTTTTATGCCTCTTGAGATGTCATCAACCAGCATATGTGTAAAGCAGTCTCAGCTGTTTTTCCTTTGTCAGTAGGTTTTTAAAATCTTTGCACTGTGTGACGCTCAGAGTCTCATCTGCATCTCTCATTTTTCAGTGGAAATGTAAAATACACACACGCCACATATCATCTTTAGAAGCATCGCTGGCGTGCAGCATAGACTGCTCTTTTTCTCTCCATTTGCAACTTTACGGGTATTCATTTCTCCCCAGAACAGAGTTTCCTAACCTTTGTCCTTGGGGTACACTATGCTGCATGTTTTAGATGTTTTTTTTCCCCTTCTTGACATGTGTTTTGAATTAATGCGTCATTAACGGGCTTCTGCAGAACTCGAGCTAATTTGTTCCTTTAACTTGGACGTTATGGAGCACATGTACACATTTGTGTTAAACCTATTTCCCATCCTTCCCTTCTGGTTTTCCAGTGTCCCTATAAAAGTTCAGTGGAATATCTTTTAGATGGATATTTTATCCCACCACAAAATAGGGACCTTCTTTGAGGAGTTTAAAGATGGACTGTTTCAGATTTTTATTTTTTCTATCCGTGAGCAGACATAATGGATTTTAGCTGATGCACCAACTTCTCACGTAATCTAGGTCACTTTTCATGCTAGTGGCACAATTTTATTACACTTGCTTTACCATGGACCACAATGCCTGGATATTTATTGTAGGCTCAAAATCTATAAAATTGACTTAAGAGGGAAATAAATGTGTGCTTTAGGCTTGCTTCTTTTGATGTCCTCTTGTACCTCTTATTTTGAAGTAAGAAGGGAAGCAGTTCTGATGTTGATGCTCTGCAGCATTTGCAGTGAAGAAGTAAATGGAAACATTTTAAGAAACATTGGAAGAGTGACGGACAAGATGCAAACGATTCGTAAACAACTAAGGACATAACGTTGGCTGCTAACCACGTCATTTTCTCTTGACACTAAACTAACAGTGACTATTTTCTGCATCTAATCATTTCTACTTTGACATCTGAAATAATTCCCTGCATCAAACCTGAGCTGAGGTTTTATAAAACATGGTGTTATCTTTTTGAAAAATTAGATGTGCACATACATATTAATGTAAATGATCAATTCTGGATTATAATATATTACACTGATTATAGTGTCTTCAAAACCCCACTCTATGGAACAGAAAAGGAGTCTAAAATCTTGTCTCATTCTCAAAACTGCAGTCGGGAATTATCTTGTCTCGTGAGCTAGGTGTACACTTAAGTCCGAAAGATTTTTACCTTCGTCAGATTTTGGTTGAAAATAATCTTTCACTCTACCAAACATGCTTCTTCTGAACGGAAATGATTTAAAAAAAAAAAAAAAAAATGTCAGCGACCCAGCTGCAGTCCCATCTTGAATCTAATAATCTGTGCAGGGATTATAAGATCAAGGCGATCGTAATAAAGCATTCCAAACTCAAAGACTTGGAGCTCATCTTTACCAAAGATTATACTTCAAAAATACCAGTGGAGACATGCAGGAACCTGGCCAGCAATTATGAGAAGGGTTTGATTGCTGTCGCAGCATTAAAGCTCGTCTATATAACAAAGGGTACGGTTTACACAAAGTAAATAACAAGTTGCTTCAAAACTCATATTTTTTTTATTTTTCTTCTAGAAATAAAGTGCTAAGTTAAATGAAAATAAATTAAAATCTAAATTCGCGCTCCGTTTTAATATTTTAGGCATGATTGTAATTCAATACTTCTACTAGATACAAGAAGCTCAGAAATACTTGATTCTTCCTTCATAGCTTTTCTTTGAATAAGACACCACAAAGTGCGGCAGCTCACCAATTTTTCTTTGGCTTTATGGAAGTTAGGGTAATATCCCCACTTTACTAGTAGACTGAAAGACCACTACTTCCTGTTTCTCTTTATTCAATGAAACAAATTTGGTTGCTGAAAAGTCTCAAAACATGGATGGTCACTGGGCAAAACTAAAACAGCTGTCAACGTGTATATCCTCGTCTGTATCAAATTTTTTGTAAACTTTAGTGATCAAGATGTTGGATCAATTCATCAGTGGCAAGAATAAATTTTGCTTTCCTTTTTTATAATCACAGATAATCAGTCTTTGATTAAAGTGCACTCGTTCTTTGTTTACATCAAACCGAGCAAGCCACTCAGGGACTATTATCCACATGTGTTTCATAGTCGATGTTGTTGTTGTACAAAGAAGAAAGCTGCAAAATACAATTTGTGCATTGTGCAGGAAGCTCATAAGCTCTCCTCTGGTTCAGGAAAATTCTTCCCCTCAGGGTGTTTACTTACAGATTTCTCACTTTTCATGCCATTTTTGAGCCACAAAAACCAAAACGGTCCAAAGCTAAAAAACAAAGCGCGCAAAGGAACCTCACAGGGGCAGATTGTTTCTTGGGAAATTTCTGCAGAACTCAAGAGGATCTGGGAGCCATCATTCAAGAATGAAAAGCATTAGTTGGAGAAAAGTTTCCACAACTCGTGCTCAAACCACACACACACACACTAATCAAATACCAGGCATTGCACCTATCTGCTTAGTCGAAGTGTAAAAAGCACACAAGCAACCAGGGCGCCCTCCTCCCCTCAACACTACAGGAATGTGCTGAATTCGGGACGTGAGGGTTGTTTTGCTTTTTGAGTCACTTGTATGCAGTTGTCTCTGCATTTTCCATTAAATTATATAAAAAAAAGGAGGAGGAAGGAGAGGGGTATGCAAAAAAAGTCAGATGGTTCTCTCAAGTAGAGTGTTGTGAATGCATTGGTGCTGTGTTTGTATTGAGATTGCGCTTCTACGCCAATGGAAGTCAGGTCATTGGCACACCGTGGGTGTGTGTTTGTTTGCGTGCGTGTGGGTGTGTGTTCGTAGGGAGCCAGCCAAGTGCGAGCGGGAAACGCTGTCACTATTAAATAAACAAGTCTGATAGACCAGACAGGCCGTCGGTGAACAGTTTTTTTTTCTTTTTCTTTTTTTTTGAGTGGAAAAGGGGTTAACTGAAAAATAATAAAATTCCTTATGTTGGTTAGAAGTAGTGAGTAGATGAGATGCATCAAGATTTTTGCTGTGCACAAGTCATTGTCAACATGTGCCAATTATTGCTTGCAGTGGTCGTGTGCGGATGAGCCTATTTGCAGGTGTATTTGAATTGACGAGTTCACGCCAATAAAAAGCACATGTGTGCCTGTTATGTAGGCCACCTCCACATGTACTCACACAGAGACTTTGCCCTGGCTTTCTTATAAACACTCTTGTTTTTCTGCTCCTCAGTAGAGCAGAGGATGAGAGGTAGATGGGGCCCTACTCTCCTTTTCTTTCTGGACGCCCTTTTATTCCCCCTCTTGGTTGGATTTTGACGACATGTTGCTCTGTTTGTGTGAAAGCTTTTTTTGGGCTAGTATTTGGTGTGTGTGTTGTTAGGGACTTGAGATTGCTTCCCTTCTCTGCAGGGAGTGTGTGTGTGTTTGCTCCTTCCTTGGAATGCAAGCCTGTGGAAGACTGAATGGTTGGAATGTGTGTGCCTGTTTTTGTGTGGGTGTCCATTCGTTCCAATTCATGAATGTAAAAGTGAATACATGTATGGAATCTGCACTAATTTAAGGAAGATGCTGAACCTTATAGGGAATGAACAGTATGCATTCTAGTTGGTTATTTATATTTTATTTGACTTCCGCATCTAATAAATATTGACCCATTTCATTAAAAATTAAACAAATTCATGAATTCTGTCATTATTATTAATAATGATAATAAAAAATCTTTGAGGTGAATACATTTCTCCATTAAAAAAAAATACTTAAAAAATATTTTTAAACAGGAATCCTCTTTTATCAATCAGTTTTACTTATTTATTTAATTATCTCAAGAGCTATTTATGCATCTAATTATTTATCAATTTGATGATGATTCTGTGTATTTCATGGGCTTATTTATTTTCATCTCTATTTTTATTTTAGGTCTGTGCACAACTTTGCATCCACCTGTTGCATAAAATCCCAGGAAAATGCATTGAAATCTGTTTAAAGGGGTTATGATTATTTTTTGCCAAGCCCAGTAAATACATCTCTCATTTTGGTCTGTCAGAATGCATATAAAATACTCAGTCTTATTATAATGTGTGAAATTGGGAAAACAGATCAATATTTACTGTATATTTTCTGTTCATTTCCACAGGTGCTGGAGGATACCACAGGGGTTCGCCGAGTGGTGGTGACCCCCCAGTCCCCGGAGTGCTATCCTCCCTCTTACTCTCCAGCTCTGTCCCCCACGCACCACCTCCCCCCATACCTGGCTCACCCCCACTTCATTCCCAACTCTCACTCTTTCTATCCCCCTGTCAGCCCGGGCGAGCTGCCGCCTCACCAGTACTACCAGCACCACCTTCCCCCGATGTACGGCGATCCAGGTACTTGCTCTCAGTCTGGACCCTCCTGAATACCGGGGATTTTGGATTCATACGATGAATTATGCAATCAGTCGTCATAAGATGTAAATGATCAATTTCACCAAATTTGTAGTGTCTTCTCTCCTTTCAGAAATCATCCCGGTTTATGGGATGTCCAACTACATCAGCAGAGAAGAGACGTACACTAAGCCACAGCCTAAAAAGATAAAGGAACAGAGACTAGAGCGACAGAACCGACTCAATTCTCCTCCTTCTACTCTCTATAAGGGCAGCCTTGGGCCAGCACACAACGGATACAGGTTATCATTCTTCTTCTGTGGGTTTAAAACTGGGATATTTAACACATAATAAGATGGGGCCGTTTAGTTTTATTTTCTTAGTTTTGCTATCGAAAGAGTTGGATCATTTTCATAGAAAAAGGTATAAATTACTAGAAGTTGTATTCCAAAGTTATCTTTTATTTTATTGGCAAAATAACAAGAATGTCCAAAAGCTGAATGGGGAAATTGAAGCTCGGCAGGCAACTTTGAGTTTTGTGTCCAATATGGCTTCCCTACATCCATAGAATAAAACCTTTTCATTTTTTTTGCTGTTCTGATCGTTTGCATCTCATTTAAACCAGTGTCCCATATATTCCAGTAAAATATTGTAATTGTGATCATGTTTCTTTGGTGTTTCAGTCTGTAAAATGAAGAGAAATATTGTATGATTGACTTGTACGGTTAATAGTACTTTGCACCAAAACATAGAGCACAAGTAGTAAAATATTCCCCATCAACAAAACCGTTGTGGGGCAAGCCAAATTTAAAATGTGAGTGCTCATTGAATTTTACTGACAGAAATTGGAGCAGATCAGGGTCACAACTCAACAGTTATAGACATTTAAAGTTCACTTGGTTTTGCTTGCAAGTTTTAAGAAAATTTAATTTAGTCATTTTGGAATGTGGACCTTATCCAGAAATCACTTTCGGATCTCTGATTATAAAGTTTCTGTAGCGTGAACTGAAGACAATTGAATAAAATGTCAATTTTTTTCCCACTGAAAGAATAAATCAATAAAAAAGCTTTTTATTGACCTACAGGAATTTTGCTGCTTCAAATGTTTAATAATGAATTGATCATTTGAGAATTTTGTCCAAAATAACCTTCTTTTTTTGTAATATATCTCAGTGAAAATTAAATTGAGTTATTTCATTTTGTTTGTGATGCAGTAACAAATCACACGCTCCATCGCTTGGGTCAGCGGGGTCAGGGGGTGGAGCCAGCAGTCCAGGGGGCAAGAAGCCAGAAAGACGACACCGCTGCAGTCCTCGAAACAGTGAGCCAGACACCCACACACAAGGTAGGAGACAAGGCCGAGAGTCAAAGCAGTGAAACAGTGATATACTGATGAAACGAGATCAAGCATGCCAAATCCTAAAATGACACATCTGCCTACAGAGACGCTAAAGAACGTCACAATAGAGCCTCTTTATTTTCTAAGCTGAAATATAACCGTACTACCAAATTGCCACATACATCTTTATGGATTTTCTTTTTACATTTTCCTTTTTTATTTGACTGACTTGGTTTTCTTACAATCTTGCTGCCCCTTTCGCATTCAAGCAAACGAGATGGACTTCTTCTGTCCTTTTTTTTCTGTCATAAACTCAATGAGATGGAAAAATAAAAGCCAGGATCAACATGCTGAAAAGATTTGGGGGTTAGGATGGTGATGGAGACTGAGGTGAGAAGGTGGGGAAGAAGGGTTGTCTGGGCAACCGCATAGCTGAACCCGTCCCTCAGCGCTATCGTTTTACCTCCGCCACAATACCGGCCTTGTTGGTGGGTGAGAGAGGGGGTAGGAGAAATGGAGGGGGGAAGGGGGGTGTCGCATACCTGTAGAGTCCTGCATGGGATGAAGGGAACCTTTGAGCTCTGTGATTCAGACGCCGCAGTTCAGCCTCATCACCCACATGTACGCATGTGCAAAGACACCGAGGGACATGCCCACCCTCGCACACCTTTTTTTAAAATATTTTTTTCTTTAAGCTCTTGTTAATAAATAAAAGAACGGTGTGTACCACATTACGTGCCCCTTACAGCACACGGGGACATCTGAGGGGGTGGTGATGGAACCGCTTGAAGAGACAAAAATGAATTGACTTTTCGTTTCTACTTGTCAAACAGTTTTTTTTGTTTGTTGTTTTGTTTTTTATGTTATACCCATAAAATGTATGGAATAGGTCTCCACAGTGTGGGGCCAGCTCCAGAGGAAATGTCTCGCAGGGTCAAATGTGGATGTGAGCTCCTTTGAATACATAGAAAGTTTCTTTGCGTGTTAATACTTTTAACATGCCTGCTGCAATTCTCTTAAAAAAATATGGCAGAAAGATGTGCATTCCCTCAAATTGTGTGCAGAAAAATGTTATGCTCAACATTAAATACGAACAGTAGTATTTATCTGTGTGGATTTTAGTCAGTCATGAGAGAGCTGGGGTTAGGGTTGGATTGGGCAACCAGGGGGGCAGTGTGACAGAGCATAGCTAATGTGTGTGATGAGCAAAAGCACAAAAAAGAAGCAGATTTGGTGACACTTCTCTTTGCCACAATCTGTTTATTGTAATTAACTTTATTTCAATTTATTCACTGTTTCCTCCACTGTCTCCACATATTTCCATTGTCTGAAACTTAACTTTGAATTCAGAGGCTAACTCGGATCTGCCCTCTAGTGGACGTAGTACCAAACAGCCATGCCAGTCCACTCGAAGCAGGAGCTCAGTGATGCCTGACAGCTGTTGAATTGGATATTAGAAAACAATAAATTCATGTCGGTAAATTACCAGGATGCTTTCATGTGAATGATTGTAAAAGTCACTGCAATTTCTGGGGATAACAAAGGTTACCTGTAATATTTCTTTGTTCAGGCTTTTTGTTCTCCTGCGAGACACTTTGACACATAATTAAAGCTTCTCACGCAGTGTTCCGCATTGTTTAAATATACATACTTGTATTTAAAAGATTGCTTGTGCAGAAGTTTGGAGATGTACTGATTCAAAACACCAACAATACCTTAGAAATATTTTTGACTTGACAGAATTGGAGGGATACTAAGTAGCTTCTTACACACACAAGCTGTTGTATAAGGAAGCTAAATTAAATTCCCAGTCTGAAAGTGTCAAAGTTTCATGATGCCCACACTCTGGTGCTTCAACAACAGCAGCATATATGATGGACAGGAGCATGTCACCATGTCATCAGCTGTCTGTTCTGGTCTACCGGGTTCTCGGTACAGCTCCGGAGATCAGGCTGACTCAGCTAGATGTACGACACAAGCCCGCACGTTAACACACACACACATGCACACGCAGACAAACACCTCGTGACTGGGTTTCCTGTAAAACAATCAGAGCATGAGGGTCCAAAGGATAGGAAGCAAACACAGAGAGGGAGAGGGGAGGAATGTAAGATTGCAGAGGCGGGTGAGGTGAGACGGAGGGCAGTGGAAGCACTGGAAATAGAAACAAGACACGGATCCGAAACTCCTTCAGCAGTGAGAAAAGAGAGAGGGAGACAGAGAGTTAAAGACTACAAATATTCCGACAAAGTTGCAGCTTGGCCCGGTATATCCAAGCACAGTCCAACCCGAAATACCACACGCACATGCACACATGCATACACACACACACAGCCGCCTACACTTTGGCCTTGATGCCCTCTCTTTCTTTCTCCTTGTGTGTGGCTATCGCCCTGGTGCCAGTAAGGCAGCAGCCTGCTTGGCTTCACAGCGTCCATTCCCCGAAGGCCAGCTCCACAGGCCTGTTTCCTCAGAACCGTGCGCTCACTGACAAAACAGATGTTTGCTCCGTCCCCTCTGTTCCTCCATCTTGGCTCTGCATCATCACCACCGCAGATCCTGTCTCACACTCAGGAAAAACTGGAATTTCAGCAGAAACAGATGGAGCGGCTCCTTCAGCCCCTCTTTTTTTTTGTGCTACGTCATCGCCGAGGGCTGAGAAGTCTGCAGAAACCAGATGTGTACTGTATAAATGCTGCGTGCACCGTGTCGGTTCCGTTAATGCGACGTGAGAAAAATTGGGGTGATCGTGAATAATGGGGCGATCTGGAATCCTACGGTGTTATATCTGTGGAGCCACACGAGTTTAACAAATAAAGGAAATTTTTTTCCCAAATTAAAGAATAACTGGCTTTTTTTTCCTCCTCCGAAATTTCATGTACGTTTTTAATAAAATTCACCACAAAACGAAAGTCTAAGTCGAGTTTATTTATACGGCGCATTTAAAACGGCTGCTGACCAAAGTGTCGTGTGTTTTAAAATGATGAACGAAGCCAACTTCAAATGAAAAACATGATTATGCAAGATTGAATATTATGTTTGCATTTCCTGTTCTGCTTGCATTCCAAGTTTGAAATAAATTGGAATAACCATCATAAATCACAAGTAGTCGCAAAACCAAGAGTCATGGTTCTGGTAATCTGAGCAACAGATATAACGCCAAAGAACTCTCTCGTTGCCTAATGGATTGTTAAAAGTAACATGTTGTGTAAATTTTTTTTTCATCGTCTTAAAATATTTCCTACCCCGCTTAGCTTAAAGCATGTCTAAGTTTAGCTGAACTGTGGCCAAATGGCAATTACAGGGTGACTGTAAATGCAAAAGCATATGGTGTAACAGTAGTGCGTGTAGCGGAGGGGAGTTGGTATCGGTTACATGTCAAAATGAATGTATTGCCTCCTGCTAATGAACTAATATAATAGAGTGATTTTAGACCAAGTTAAACTATAGAAACAAGTAGTCTATGTTCATAAATGACGGGGGGGGGAGGGGGGGTTTGTTTCTCATAAGCTGAGCAGAAGTTTTACAGCTGAGATGAACCTTTTTCTTTTTTACATATTATAGTGCGATTCCTTAATGTGCAAATTTAAATTGCATTTTAGAATCCCCCATACAATTTTGACCAATTTGTTTATACGTGGAATTGTTTAAAGGAACGCTGCCACTCCAGATATATTAAAAGGTGACTTTTTTTATTTCCTCCAAACAAATCTGCATCTACCTGGCTTTGGGATTCCAGTCAAAGTTGCTACTGTGCAGGATTATCCCCTCTCCCCCCCAAAAATAAAATGTTTTTTGTTTAAGCAGATAACTTTATGTAGATCTTGCTAATTCCAGTTTCTCACAGTCACATGTTCCTGGGGAAGACATTGAACCCTAAAGAACTTTAGAAGCATTTTTAAGCAAAAACACATAGTTTGCCAAATTGGAGACATGACTCTGCAGTTATTTTACATCTTTACAAGCCTTTAAAAACAAGTGAGGGCGCCCTCTATTGCTGGACTGTTTCAGTTAGTTGCTATGGTGATAATCTCAGTGGCTCTCACCCACCTACCCTCCCCAAACAAAACTCCTTCTTCTTGTCAACCCAAATACGGCCATGTTTGGAGGGTGAAATGGCGAGATGGAGAGCAATGAAGTGGAAGGGAAGAATCTTTAGAGCCTGGAAAGTCAACAGCTGGGAGAAGTGACAGATGAGATAAAAAAAAATAAAATGGAAAAGGGGGTGGGGGGATAAAAGACGGGAATTTAGGGATGTGAGCCTAAATGGGGCATTTAGAGAAAACTGAAAACAGGAGGTGGATTTACCAGCAGAGGAATGCCTCTCCCGCTGATATCGTCTAACGGGGATTAGAAGGGGAGGTTGTTCTTGCCAATCACAATAAGTACAACAGACATTTCCTCACCTAGTTGACTGAACCATGACTTACCAGCAGTAAGGCCACAGCAATTTCAATCTGCAGATATTATCTTTTGATGTTTCTTTTTCTATTTAGACAGATTAAACTTTGTTTGACTCAGAAATATAACCAGTGTTGACGCTTCTAATCTTGCGATAAAGCAGCTTAATTGATCAGTTTTCCTCAAGGTGAGTTTATATACCCTCATGCTAGGAAAACACGGTGAAGGCGTCATGCTGTGGGACGGATTGTTTGACTTTATCTGCCATTTATGTATAAAAGAAAATCAAATTTTCCAGTTCTAACTCTGCGTTTTTAGGGGATCTACAACAGATTAATGTGAATAAAAACAGATGATAGTTAGTAGATCAAACATTTAGCTTGCAAAGAAAGAACTTTTAAAGTACAAGTTTAAACAGGGTTTGCTTTAGTAATGTCACTGAATAAAACATGCACCCAATTCTTGGAATAAATCTTAATGATTTATTTTAAAAAACACACGCACACAACTGTTATGTGGGGTGGGGGGGGGGGGGGGGGGGGGTTGAAGCAAAATATGCCAGTTTTTCCACATTGCGTTTTTCCTCATTAACTTTGACAGAACAGTAAATCCAAAGGATAAGCATCTAAATCCAGGTTTCTGTTCTTTTTTTTTTTCTTCTTCTAAAGGTTTGGTCAAGGTTGGAATGAAAGTTGCTCAATGGATAAATATAAAGAAAATAAATACTTTTTTTGCTGCAATGTCGAAGTGGCCTTGGACAATCTGTACCTCTACAGTCAAGTTTTTTTTTATCACTTTGTTCACCTCTTATGCTGTGTGTTCAAACAGCAGCTACTGTCTGGACTTTTCTTAGTTTCCAGTATTTTTTTAGGGTTGAAAAAGGTTGAGGTTGTTACAAATAAAAAAAATACATGCAGCTTACATTTACAGAAATAAGTAGTTTACAAATATAAAGGGTTTTTTTCATCTTTTCAGCCTGACTTTTGCCAAGCAAAATGATTTTATTCCAAAGTGAAAGAGTTGCTGTAGCTTTGTCATCCCATGTACATGTTTATATACACATGAAACCTAATTATTGAGGGGATGTATCAGTTTAAGACAGGGAATAGGAGGATGCAATTATGAGCAAAGAATTGTTTATGTAATTATCTGCAAGTTAGGCCTTGGACTCCTTGTGCCAATTCTGTCCATACAGTCCTTAGATTTTTCTGCTCTGATGTGCTTGACATATGAATATTCTTGTTTCCTGATTGTCTGCAGAGCTCTAAACGTCCAGCAAATATTCATTTGGTTTTGGACAAAATCCTCTAATTACCCAGCCAGAAGAAAATTTTAAATTGAACTGAAGATTTAAGTTTTTTTTTTTTTAAATCATCTTTTGAGTAAAAATGTACCCTCCTCTCATTTCCCCATTTAACAGCCATTTTCTCCAGTCTCTTATTTGATGAGTGTCTCGCTTTTTAATCCCTTTCATGAAAACTCTGGGCCTCAGCCATGAGAACCGAACCTTCACCATGGCAACCACAGTTTTCGGCATGTCCCGACAACTTCTCCGCCCTGCGCGTTTGTGTATTGGAGTGTGTCTGGCCCAGCTGGTGAACACATGGAATGCTCACTATGCAGCAGATGATAATAAAGTGGAACCCATCGTCTGCACTCCTTTCCACCCACCTACGTTTATCCCCTCACCTCCGATCTGTTTCTCTATTTTGCCACTTTTTTCCCTTCTTTCAATTAAACCCCACTCTCTGTTTATCTTCTCCACTCTTTAAATCAGATGGACTTCTATCACTTTGCTTTGTTCTCCCTGATTAGAGGCTTTTAAAAGATGGGAATCTGACTTTGTTTCCTTAGTGCGACACACCACACGCACCCTGTGGCCCAGTATTTGTGTGAAGTGGGGGCTGAGTGAGCGGCCGTTGCCACATTTTTCAAATTTTTTCTCCAGGCCCTAAAGGTCTTTTTCTGTCCCAGTGCAGACAGACTGCGTCTAAGAAGAACCGGCTGTCATGCAGGAGGAATGCAACCTCCTCAATGTCAGAGTAGCTCACTTTATCAAGGCCCTACTTGCAAGCCACTTGGTTAATGTAGACTTAATTTTTTTTTTTTTTTGTACTATTTTTAAGATAAATTGTAGGGTGATATCAGACTGAGGTCGACATCAACCTGACTTTAATGTTGTGGACCTTGAAAGTTGTGTGCATGAGTGCCTTAAACCTAGAATGAAGTGCAGGATTATTGTCTGAGAACGAGAGCTGCTGATTCATGAGGTCACTTTTTTTTTTAATTGTAATTTCCGTTTTGGCATAATCTTTGTTTAAAAGATAATGACTCTATAAATATTATTTTATCATCTGTGTGCTTAAGATTAGGTTTATTAAATTTTAGCCTGGTAAACACCAGATGGTGGCCATTATGTTTTGATGTCCAGAAGTCTAAAAGTGAAACCCTGACGCCCTTCTTTCACCTGGAGACACGATGATCGTGAAAAGCAAACGATTGTGCTTATATTTAATATTTGTCTCATGATGATCAGATCCTCTGATAATGCTGTGAGGTTTAATGATGAAACCTTGATCCCTGTCGATGATTTGTAGTAGCTTGGAGTTGGTAGTTTCTTTCTGCTTTGTGTTTTCCTGAAATAAACCAAAAGGGAAATGAATATCTCTTGGATGCTGTGGACCTACAAGTGGCCTATTCATGAGTTTTGGGCTTTTTAGCATGACAAAACCTAGAAAAGTTCTCTCAAACATTTTTTTTAAACTCTCACTTTGTCAGAAATTAAAGGCATTACAAGACTCCAGATGGACAAGACTCTCATATTACGAGTGTATTTTGGTGACTTGAATTATAGCCGCGCTTTATTTTTAGGCAGTGATTCATACTTTTACTAATAAACTGAGATCAGTGGTGTTCATCTGCTCTGGAATATGTGATGATGTCATGAAAGTTAACGTAATCCCTGCCTAAACGCTCTCTGAGCCCAGTCCTTCTTTTCTTCTTTCATCCTCCTCCTCTCTGCTGATCCATGCTGTGCTCCTCGTCCCTCAATTTCCGAGTCTCTTCCTGTCTAATCTCTTACCCAGACTCCTCCAGACTGTCCACTCGCTTGATATTCTGTCCTTCAGCGCTCTGGTTTTGGCCGTCTTTGTGTCCTCTTCCTCTCTCTTTCTGCCCCTGTCTTTCCATCCGTCTGTCCCCGTTAATCGAAAACAGACGGTCGGACGCTGACGGGATGTGAGGTCAGACGGGGATAGGAAGTAAGGGTGCGTAGGCAGGGCGGAAAAAACAGAAGGGAGACGGACACGAGGGACAGCGAGCACGGAGGGGCATGTGGAGTAAGGAGGAGGTCAGGTTTCTCTTTGCGGTTGATGTCAAACGCTTTAGCAGCTGGAATCAACAACCGCAGCGAGTTCAAACAGTGAGCTGTGAGAGAACGCAACAGAATCACGGTTTATTATTAGTCTCCAGAAATATTCGCGTCTCCTTCCTCTGTCACCAGCAGCGCCTGTGGGTTGGCCAACTTACACTCATCTTTTGTCTCCAGTTGTTATGATCACAGCTGTTCACACAAGAAAATCGGTCACTTTAGGCTTATTGGCGTCGGGACAGCTTCAACCTTAAAACTGAAAGTAGCCCTCACTAAAAGCAAGATGGGGATCTGGGAAACGAAAGCAAACTGCTGCGACAAAGGTTTAGTCATTATGAAGAATGTCTTTCATGCGTTTGACAGCAATTGATACAAATAGAAATGTTAAACAGTAATTTAATCCTGGGATAAATCCAGCTCTTCTGTGAGACTCATGATAGAACATTTATTAATCGGTGGACAAACGGCATCCTGAAAACCTAAGGAACACAAATTGATAGATTCAAAGGGAAAACAGAAGTGTACATGCGGGTTTAGGTTTTCATGTAATGCAGATCTCAAGCTCTGAACGTCTCCCTTCAGCACTGTTTAATCCACTGGTCCAAAATGGTTAAGAATTTGCCATAACCACAAGGCTAAGTACTTGGCCATCAATTTAAACTGACAGCTCAGGCAAGCAGAGCAGCTAAGGTTCCCTTTGTGACTTTCACATGAGCGAATCTGTTGACAGGACAACTATATTTGCAATGGGATCCCCATATCCAGCCTTTCTGAAAAGTAGGAAGGCAGCCATTGTTAAGAGGACTCATGTCACTGTGCTGCAAAGCATTTTGGGAACACATGGAACATGTGCAAGAAGGTGCTCTAATATAAACCTCCTTTATAACATGTTAGGAAAACTAAGGGCCAAATACGGGGCAAGTTTTGGAAGAAAACCCTGTCGAAGGCTGCATAAGACATTAAAGCTAAACGATGAATCTCAGCATACATCCTTAGTGGCCTAGTCAAAGTCTAAATTGAAAGCAAAAGAAAAAGGTCTGACAAGACTTGGAAAATGTATATTTACATATGTTCTTTATGCAGTCTAACTTAGCTTAAGTTATCTTGCAAAGAAAAATGGGGACAGTGGGGGGAGGGGGAGAGTTTGTACATTGAAGGTTCCACAGATGACTGAGTCAGGGGAACACAAATACACTCCACACATGTTTCTGTATGTTTGCTACTGAAAGTGCTGAAACCAAAATTGTCCTTTTGATTTCACTTCACAATTATAACCAGCTTTGAAAAGCTCTGCATAAAACCAGAGAAACGTTGCCATTCTTTGATAAAAGGGTGGACCAGACCAGGCCACTGGGGGTTAAGAGTTCGTCGTTTTTATTTCACAAAAGACAAAAATTAATTAAAGCAGAGGAATAAGGACTGAAGTCCTGATTTAAAAACGGATCACTAACGAGCCAGTTTGTCATGCACTGATGCAGATCATGCACTTCACCTGCTGAACTCGTCTTGCGCTGCCAGATTAAACACACACACATCCACACATGGCGGCTTAATTACTCTCCTCCCGTTTGCCCATCACGTTTGTCTGTAACCTGATGCCCCCCCCACACACACACACACGCAGTCTCTCTTATGCTCTTGTTTTTAATTCCAACACACATGGAGGTCAAGTTGAGGTTGTAATTCCATGACATCATTGTTGCCATGAGTCATAAGTGAGCCCCCAGGCAAAGTGAGGCTCTCGCCCCCCCTGTCAGAGTGGCCTGAGCACAGGCACTCATACAGTCCCTCTGTCATCACTTGCACTGAGAATGCAGTAATCATAAATGCATCAGAACATCATAAAAATGCTCACGTGGAGTACCGTACCACTAATGTTTTCTTTCTTATTTAAAGAAGGAAGTTGCACTGAGTAAAACTTTAAGAGCACACCAAGCTCAGTTATTGGGAACCACCTGTCATCAGGTTTTTGACCTTATCAATCTTTTATGTTGTATTGAGACAAATTGTTCAGGATTAGGTTCTTATTGCTAAAAGTCTTAACAGAAGCATTTTGTTTCATTGGTGACTGCAGAGATTAAGCAGGGCTATATTTTTGAATTTTTTGATTCAGTTTTTTTTTTTTTTTTTTTTAGATTTGAAATTATTGTCCTGTTTTAGCCAGACTTCAATTGTTACATTTCTCAGTCAAGTCCTTGGACAGTGAGGAACTCAGGAAGTTTTGTTGCAGCTAAGAAGGAAAAACAAATGTTCACCCTGCCACCTTCATGCTTCATATTACTCAGTAGTTTCTAACGGTAACTCTGTTATCATCGTCTCTTTGACCGATTCTTTTTAGATGTTAAACATCAGGGCAATTTTTGGTAATACTCCCATCTGGACTTTTAAGAGGTAATCGCAAGCTTTCGTCTCTTTGATGCGGTCTGCAAGATTTGCTGGTGTGCTTTAGATCATTGTCCTGTCCAAGGTTCAGCTGTCTGACAAATGGCATCAGATTTGACTGTAAAACTCTTTGGCATACATGAGGCCCCCCACATACTCACTCCATGCTTGCTCCGCAGAGGTCTGTGCCTACCCCAAAAAAGCCGACGTCAGACAGCATTTTAAATTGTATACGGTGTATTGATGAACTCCTAATTGCTAGGACGGAACCTTGCTACACATCTAAGATTTACGAGAGGTATAAATTGGTGGTGGTGAACCCTACCACTACTACCGCTAGATTCATCTTAGATTGTGCTCCAGTCACTTCTGGAGTGAATGTACATATGATTTGCACATAGAAAACCATACTAACTTGAAATATTTTTCTTTTTCCAAAAGCTTTAGTTCTATCGAGTCGCTCATAAACGTCCTGTGTGTTTTTGAATGATCAGATGGAGAAAGCAGGTCTCCTCTGGTTGGAAAACCTCCTTTAGGGATCACACAGGGGAAAGACTTCCATGTGTGAATACACACACACACACACACACACACAACACACACACACACACACACACACACACATGCTTGTAATGATCCTCAAAACAAAATTGAGGGTCTTTCTGTAAATCACTTCTACACATGTCTCTTTGGACTCGCACATTGAAGTACTTGCCCCTGACTCACTCTGGGGCCATCTAGCACCCAAGTACACGTAAACTAAAATTATAAAATTAGAGCGACCGTCCAAAACCGCCCACTTTTATAGCAGTTCGTAATGCAGAAATTTTTTTTTTTAAAAGCTGACCTTAATAAAGAAATCAAAAGGGGGAGAACTGATGGCTGTGTTCACACCTGATGTTAACATGGACAGTGACTGATCAGGGTGTGGGTGGACAAGCCTTAAAACCACATTCAGCCATACCAGCTACATACAGATAAATATGTGACCATTCTACAGAGTGGGCTGTTGGAAGCGATAAGTCTTAACTCAACAGTTCTGCTGATTCTACTTTAACATCACAAATACTTTCAATCACTTGTACTGTTATTATCCAGGCATCAACACGGTTAAGAAAAATCCTCAACTGAGTTGGATGTTTTTTGGTCCGATTTGTTACTCGGGTAGCTTAACGGGTATGAGAGCGAGGAAAGACATTAAAGAAAGACTATACAAAGCATAAAATGTCTGCACTTGTGAAAAATATGCAATTAAAAATCCTGTCTTTAGAGTCTTCCTGATAATTTAGTCATTTTCAAATTGTAGACAGCTAGAAATTGTATTTACAGGAGTTTTTTTTTTTTTTTACCAAGTTGTGTCAGTGTGCGGTCCTTCACAGCAACCCAGAATTAATTGGAGTCAGCAAGTCGAACTAACGTGAGGTGAAGAGTCACAGTCGAATAACTCTGAAGTTGATTTGAGGAAAATGCATCTTGAGCTCATTCTTCCCTGTAAATAGTGCCGTCACATATCGAAGGAGTGACAATTATCAGCTTTTATTGGTAGGCAAAAAATGATGGCGATAAGAATTGTAAATTCAGATTGAGATTATTCTCAAACCCAAAACAATCTGACAATTTAATGGGAAACGGCTTACACGTTTTTTTTTTTTTAAGGTATAGGTATAAAACACACAACATAATAAAATGTATAACTGAATTCAGTTATTGTGTGCTGATAAAGCATTTCTCTATCTCAGTGACTTAGTAGAGTTGCTTGTTTTAAAGGGTTTCATTTTTCAAGCAGTATCTGTGTTTATTGGACTCTATCTCTATGCAGATACATTGCAAGGAAGCCTGGATACATTAAAAAAAAAGTTGTCACTTTTATTTTTATTTCTATTGAATAACACAAACTATCATGACATCCATGTCCATGTTGCAGATTCTCATAAACGGATGTCTGTGCCAGGTGTGTAAGGGATCAGTGAGGCTCTGCATTTGATGAACTGGAAATTGTTTTGGGGAAAGCTGTACATTTTCTCAGGGAATAACTCCTCTGATTGCACTGCTTTTCGGTTTTCATAGCTTTTACGTCTAAATACATAATACAGTAACGGAATAATCACACATGACATTGTATTTACAATCCTATAAACCTGAAGCTGAAAGAATTGCGCTGACGTCACGTGTTGTGTAATTATTCTCATGTTCGGGAAGAACTGATTAAAAAATGGTGGGAGTAGAGCTTTGAGAATAAATTACTTTTAAATGATGTTTCCATGTACAGAAAAGATTAGACTCTTTAGAATATCAGTCATGAGGATTTTTTAATATATTTTTTCTTGCTGATCCCCATTTTGTTTGTGCTGGGTCGGTAACTGGTGACTAATGCTTTTCAACGGAAACTTGGACAATTTAGCGTGGTTTTTTTTTTGCTAAATACAACTTGTGGAAATGAAATATGAGCACGCTGAGGAAAACGTGTTGCATCACACACCATATGTCAACAGACGTTCCAAAGAATTTGGGTCTGTTTTTACTCTGTTTTAGGCACCTCCTTTGGGTTGCGCTGATTGTGTTCATAGTTTTAGTTTTGGTCCAGTAGTGTTTAGATGTACAGCGCTTTTCAAAATGTTTTACCCTACAACTACCATTGTAAAGGGATTTTACGTTGCTGAACAACAAAGTGGAAAAAGGAACAATATGCAATTCTTGGCATTCTTGCAACCAACCCTCTAATCTCAGACCCCTAAATAAATTCCAGTGCAAGAAACTGCAACATTAAAAATCTGCCAAAGGCATGGTTGTCCAAGTGAATCTGACAGAACAGGTAAGCGGCGCTTTAATCCAAGAAGAAAGCCATTTCTAAAAGTGGGATGTAAGGCAGTTTGCAAAGCTTGTACATCTACCTAAACACACATCCTCACTATGAAATATGGTGGTGTCAGCATCACACTGTGGATTGTTTTCTTCAATATTTAGCAGGAAGTCTTCAGTTTTGAGCCATATTACAAAAAATAATAAATTCTATGTTTGGTCGAGCAAAGCTGGTGGAGAAATACCTTAGCAATTGCAGCAAAAGGTGATTCTACCAATTGTGTTTGTGAAAAGTTTTGAAAACTACTCCAAACCCTCCCTTTATGAATTTGATTTGTATGTTAAATTTGTAATTTGAGGAAAGAGTTTAAGCGATGTGAATACCTTTTGAGAGACTCTTAACATCAACAGCTTGCCAATGTTAATACTTAGTTGTGGTGAATGCAAAGTCATTTATGCGTCAGATAACAAGCCCTGTTTGATTTGGCTTTAAAACATGCTCTTTGTTTCTGAGATTGTATTTTATTTATATAAATAAGTTAAAAAATATAGAAGCTTTCTTTGCCAGATGTAGGTCCTAATAAATCTTTGGCAATATCTTTGCAATTTAGTTGCATTGACTCCACTTCATAAAGTGCTTAGCGCAGCATGTTTGTGGTAATTACTCAGTTTTTCTTCTTTCTGTCTCCTCAGATCATGATTCAGAGGGGAAACGTGTTCAAGACATGCTGTCTGCAATCGACAAACCACAGGTTGGCATTGAATACAGCTTCAAAATCCTGCACACGGAAGCAGACATGTAACCACTTTCATCAATCACCTCCTTGTCTGATGCAGCCATCTCTAGCACGAGCACTAATGTCTTTTCAGTGTGTGCATCTCTTCACTGAGATGCATATGAAAACTAAACGCCAAACTGACGATATTAGCAGAGGTGACTTGTAGCAATTTCTGCCACAGCAAGTGGCAGAGCTGTTCTAACAGTGGCCACACGAGGGCAGCATCTTCCCATCCATGCCACTGAGTTTTTATTGCAGCTTTATTGGCTCAAGAGACACAGAAGACTGAAGTGTCTGGGTTTTTTTTTTTTTTTTTTTTTTGGTGCCTCAGGGGAGTTTCAGATGAGTGAGTCTATGTTGTGCAGGCACAGTTTGGGATAGAAAGAAAACCCCTGCGTACTCATTTGAGAGTTTGAGCAGCAGGCTGTGCAACTGGGTCATTTAACATCGTCAGTTTATGACAGGAGTGTTGTAAACCAGTGGGATATATTTATGACATACTGTGAAACGTAGTAAAAATGATAATGGAGTTAAATGAGAAAGATTTGGGATCGAGATGCTGTTGGCTCCACTGTTTATCTTCAGATGCCACCTGCAGCACATCATTCTCAGACTGTGAGTTTACAAGAGAAGTAAACAGGATTTTCTATTAAACTCCAGCAGTTTAGTTTATTTCCCCCTCGCATTCACTTCTAGTTCTTAATTTAATGGTCATATTTACTAGTGTACAATATAACCATTGACACATGGATGGATGGATGGATGGACATACACACTGGAACATGTTGCTGACTTGAATTGGACAATCGTTCTCTTTTGTGGACTCCAAAAACTATGGAAGCTCAGTTGGGTTTTGCTGACAAGTCAATCGACAGTAGGAACCATTACAGAGTGAAAAAGACTCAAAAGCGAGCTACTTTCAGTTTAGCTGATTCTCAAAAAGGCAGAGAGAAAGGAAATCTACATTAAAAAATATAAATATCACAAAGTTTTTTTTTTCTTTTTTTGTGCTATGAATTTTTAACAAACGTGATATTGTTTGGTGAAGGTGTCTAACATCCAGGCGCGGGCTGCTCGGCTGTCCTGGGGCCTTCCAGGTGGGCTGGTGAACAGGCACAGTAACGGGATGCCCGTCTCCTGCTCCTACGAGGTTTCTCTCTCAGACAAGGGAAAGGACGGAAAATATCGCCTTATATACAGGTAGTGCACCAACCTCGTGCTAAAGCGACCCGGGACATGTGCTTCTTGCGTCTATGGTATCGATGTGACTTTTCTCATTTGTAAAAATTTCAGTGGTGAAGAGTTGGAATATCATCTGAAAGACCTAAGGCCAGCGACAGACTACCACGTTCGGTAAGGACCTCAGTTTTGGGTCAACATAGTCGGCTGCATGTCACAGTTGGCTCTCGCTCTAAGCTTTGGTGCGTCTTGTCGTTTTTAGGGTTTCAGCGTTGTACAACTCGGTTCGAGGCTCGTGTTCAGAGGCCGGCTCGTTTACCACACACTGCAGCGTCCCTGATGTCCCGCTACCCCCGAAGCTCTCTCACCGCACAAAGACCAGCCTCAGTCTACAGTGGAAGGTACGGCAGAATATTGCATATGCCAACTCAAGAGCTTGTGTACTCTTTCATTTTTACAGAAACGCAATTACAAATGTGTCCTCCTCAGATTTTAGTTGTTGCACCAACACAAAGGAGTCCCACACGTATGAGATGGAATGGAAATGAAATATGGTTCCAAGAAATCCATCCATGTTTGCAGTTTTCCCTGCATTGATTGTGACCAGCAGCTGTTGTCATGTCACCTGCTTTCCTGATTAGCATTTTTCTTGACCATCTCATCAGTTTAGGTGGACAACTGCGCAGCGGAAGGGTTTTGTTGATTGCATTAGATTTTATTTAGTGGCACCAGAATCAACTGAGAGGAATGGACAATATAGGCTAAATGTGTGTTGGTCTGTCATTAAGCCCAGGTAAAATATGTCACAGTGGCACAAATACATTTTACAAGACACCAAATTTTACTGGTTTGCATGACTTTAGAAAACCTAGAAAAAAAATGGAGAAGAAAATGTGTAATTCCGGACTTTATTCTTTTTCCTGATATCTTAAAGTTGTCTTCCTTCCGTCTCCTTATTTCCTTCCCTCCTTTTACCTTTCCTCCCTTTTGTCTCTCAGGCCTTGAGTCCTTTTCTCCCACCTTTCTGTTTTCTGGCAGGTTCTTCTGCCAGTTCTTCCCTTCTTACTGTTCTCTTCTTTTAGCTTCTTGTCGCTCTCAAATTGTGGTACAATTTGCTGTTGCGTATTTGGGGCAACTCTTCTTTTAAAAGTTGTTCACTTTTTATACTCAAACATATTTTTATTTCTTGGCCTTGAACACGCTTTGAGACTTTTGCTCTTATTTCAGTTTTATTGATTTTATTGTTTTTTTTTTTCCTTTTGTCCTTTTCATATTTTGAATGTTCACTGATTTTTACCTGTACAGTAGTTTGATTTGATGGTTCCATGTAAATCTTTCATTTTTAGATTAAAAATGTGTAGGAACCCTGAGTAACCCAGTCTTTTCTCCTCCAGACCGACAACACGGTAAAAAAGAAACGTTTTTCAGTAACAACGCATTTTCTTTTACTTCTAATTGTTTATGTTCCAGCTAGATTTTATTAGCCCCCATAGCCATTAATATCCACCTTCACTGACCCCCGCCCCTCCTGCCACGGTAGTTTTTACGCCCCTCTCCCTGTCACTGATAACTGTGACATCAATCACTCAGACAGGATGTAAGGTCAATCACAAAACCACGGCAGGTATCCTATGAGCCTCATTGTCAGGGTCTCTCATCCTGGGATAAGCTCTCAATCTCTCTTTTCTCTTGTCTCTGTCTCTTTGTCATCCACAGCCTCCAGGCGACAACGGATCCAAGATCACAAACTACCTGCTCGAGTGGGATGAGGTTGGTCTGTCCTTACTTTTACCATTAAAAACAAAATAATTAAACGTGTGTATATATATGAACACATTTCTTGCAAGGGTATTGAAGGGTTCGGAGTTGCAGCATCAGAACTGTAGAGTCATTACTCCATGAGTCGTCTTGTGTTTTGTCTTTGTCTTTACAGTTATTTTTTTATTATTTTGTATGTGACCGTTTTTGTCCTCTGCAGGGAAAGAAGAACAGTGTTTTCAGAGACTGTTACTTTGGGAACCAGAGACACTGTAAGCTGACACGGCTGCAGCCCGCCTGTGGCTACACGTTCAGACTGGCTGCAAATAACGACATCGGCACAAGGTACTGCATCCTGCCGTCAAATATACAGATAATCCTTATTCCTTAAATGTGCTGGCAAGCAAGTTAATGTTTATGCACATATACAATCAATGCATTATTGAAGACACCAGGTTTCTTTACCTGCATCCTGCATTTTTTTTTTACTTCAGGGTTTAGAAAAAATAAAAATCCCCTTTCCTGCATCTCTTTCTGTTGCATCGGCTTTTAAGTAACAAAAACAACAAAAAAAACAGCTGTTTCTTGTTTCGTGTGTGCAGTGGCTTTAGTACAGAGGTGGTGTTCTACACCACGGGCACGCAGCCCCCTCTGCCCCTCGCGCCACGGCTGGTCAGGGCAGGGGTGTCCTGGGTGAACCTGGAGTGGGTGCGTCCCGAGGGCAGCCCCACCGAGGAGCAGCTCAAATACACACTCGAGATCCAGGAGGACAACAGCGTGAGTGGCAAAAACGAAAACATGGGGGCGGGGGGAACACAATGAAAACCTCAATCTTGATGCTAACAGAAAAGCTGTTTAAGTTTTCATCTTTTTCTATTGAATTGTTCCAAGTCTTATCATGAATGCATGTTATATTCTATTATGCGCTTCAAATTTCTGGGGTGGGGAAAAGGGAAGGTGTGTGTGTGTGTATATGTGTATTATATATATATATATATATATATATATATATATATATATTTTTTTTTTTTTTTTTTTTTTGAAAACTATGCATTTTAAAAAGCTTCAACAAAAATATTAAAAACACACAAAGGTTTCTTTATTTTCTCTTCTTTTATGACTTGCACACATAAAATCAAAGTCAAACTTTATATTTGTTGCATTTATCGTACGGTCATTCTAATATTACTAAAATATAAAACACGGACAGAAAATATTCTGCGTTTTTCCCCCACAGGGAACAGATTTTTATCCAAAGTACACTGGAGAAAACTTGACCTGCACTGTACAAGGCCTGAAGAGAAGTACACAGTATAAATTCAGGGTAAGTGAAAACGCAACAAAAATGTGTGCATCTGCATAAGTTCAGGTATTACTCGTAGACTGTTGATTTTTATGTTTTTTTTTTTGTTTCATTTCACCATCCAATTCTGGTATTGTTCAGTTTTTGGTGAGTAAAGAAGAGACTGTTTATTGGATGTGTTCACATAAATAGTGCATTTGTACAAGCAGGCAATTTCCTCCACAAATGGCTAAAGTGCTAAAATAGCTTTAAAATGCTTTACTCATTTGCTAAAGTATTAAATTTGAAAAGATGCTGACCTTTTTTTTTTAAACTGATTTTAGATTAACTGCTTTGAACTGTGATTCTGAATATGAGGTACAAGTAAGAGGGTTAGTTTTATAGCTACTTATTAGAAATCTTGTAATAAATTTTTGTAAAGCAAGTGGGAGGAAATATGTAATTTGCAAATTTCATATGCAAAGGTTTTCAGTTTCAAGCAGGTGCTTCTTTGTTTGCAAGTGCCCTTTAAAATCACTAAAGTTCGCCAAAAGCAGAGCAAAAACGTATCATTGAAAGTCTTACATTAACATGACATTGATGTCAATTGCAATTGTATTTAAGCTTCTCTCTGCATTGCAACAATTCTGTCTCCTTTTCCAATTGGAGTAAAAAGATGATCCAAACAAAAACTAGCCCACCCAATTGTCTCTCAAGCTATCAATCCAAAACGACGTGTGGCGTTTCGCTGCTACAAATCGCCTGCCGTTTACAAAGGGGAAATGACAGTCCAGCAGCTATCCATTTATCTATCAAGTTCCCTAAAAGCCCCGATGAAAACTGTCAATAATGTGGGGACACTGTGAAACATAATGTACCAGCAGTTCGTCCTTGTAAGTGCGCTTGCATGTCCTTTATGGTGCAATCATCTCCAATAACACTCCCAAATGTGCTTTCATGCAGACGGGTAGATAAGGCTTCTGATGTCTGAGGACATGGTGACACGTGGTCACGTGCAAAGAGGCGATTCGGGGTTCTTTTGCACGCATCCCCCCCTCTCCACAGTAGTTCTCATCTAGTGTGAATGTGTGGGGAATAAAAGAAATTGATTGTCAAATTGGAAGGGCTGGTTCAAGGGAGTACAGTAAGGAGATAAAAGCAAGAGAAGAGCAGGAAAAAAGGAGCAGATTGTAATGGCAGCTATTTTTCCGGAAGAATCACTTTCCCTTTTGATAAGACTCCTTCGTTTACCCCCTCGACTTGCTTTCTTTGTTCGCCATCCTTATTTTCATTGCCTAATCGCTCGTTGCCAGGCTTCTCCCCGTCTTGTTTTTTAACTCCGTTCTCTCCGTTGTGCAGCTGATTGCATCAAACGTGGAAGGAAAAAGCAGCCCCAGTGAAGTGTTGGTTTGCACCACCAATCCAGACAAGCCCGGCCCTCCGTCGACACCCAGGGTCACCGGAGTGACGCCTTACGGCTTCACCGTCACATGGGGTAATTGTTGGGCCTGCTTAAATATTCAAACACGTACTTGTACCGTTAGATGGGCATATTGAGATGTAAATGAACTGCAAGGGTCCAGTAGAAATTGCATTTATGAGCCATTCTCATCTCTAACGTGTTTTGTGGTTCACAAAACAAAGCGGATAAATGATATTTCTCATGACACATCTTTACTTTTGTCTTGTATTGAATGCAATATGTACTATGATCCAGTGGATTCCATGATAACTAATGATAACTTATTAATAATTGCTCCTACAGATCCACCCCTGGACAACGGGGGCTCAGAGGCCCTCACTTACCTCCTCGAAATTTCTGAAGGATGCTCCGAAGGTACGTGCAACACATAAGACAAACCGCAGTTTATTTTTTGATCTTTTTCTATGTCTATGTATTTTGATGTATTATTCACTTTGTAGAATTAGTTTTTTTTGTTCCACCCACAAATATCATTGGTTTAACGCAGTGTTGACTGTACAGCAGCAGTTCAGCAATCCTGTAGGTTAAGTCGGTCTGAACTTGAAGGAATTAAATAGATTATTATATACGTCAAGTTTTTATTTCCATATAAGTGGAGCATTGGATGAAAACCGTAAACTCTTAAAGTTGCAAAGAATTAAATGAGTTTTAAATGGAGGCAGATGCTGAGAATCCATTACTTGAATAATTTAAGAGAAAAGTGACCAGTAAACATGCGACTGCTACTTCCAGTTAATATGTGAAAAAGAATTTAATTAGCTCGGTGTACATAAAAGATGTTGTGTTTCAATACTTTATTTATTTTTTTTAAAGCGCTGCCTTTCACAGCACGCACTTCCCATTAACTATTTAAAAATCGACACGCAAAAAAATAAAATATCGTGTAGGCATAAACGGGATAATGTGACATTGGGACAATATCTGCAGTCTGACTACGAAGACTGGTACAAAACAGCGGGGGATTAATTGTGCGCAATCTTCCGCATGAATGTGACAAGTGTTGTAATTGTGTGTGTGTGTGTGTGTTCGATGCTGAGCAGCGAGCCAGTGGGAGGTGGCGTACAGCGGCCCTGCGACAGAATGCGTGTGTGAGCGGCTGACACCGGGAACCGTTTACCGCCTACGTGTATGTAGCATCACCACGGGAGGACACAGCCCGGTAAGACACACACACACTTCACTGCAGTGACAGATCAACTTTGGATAGTCCTGGTCACTACTGGGCTAAAAACATAATTGATGCCTAAGTCTATAAAATCTTGGTCCACATTGGCTAAAAATGAGCTTTTTGTTGTTTTTTTGGAAATGTACTGACACACTTGCAAGCAATCCTTTCACATCACTGTCTTAGCAGTAAAATCGGATATTCCTCATATGATATTAATTTCTTCTCTTTTTTTTTTTCTTTTGACAGTGTACTGTTTGTGTTCCGGTCTGTACATCAAGTGTCCCACCAGGACCCTGTCAGCCACCGCGGATTGTTGGGAAAGCCAAACACAAGGAGGTCCAGTTGGAATGGGGTGAGTCCAGACGGACACGTATACGCGGCGTTTAGCTTTATTTACGCTTCTCGCAAAAAGCAATGAAATTGCCTCCTGGCTGCCAAATGCGTTCTGCTGGCCCAGCTCTAATATGAACTAAGTCAACCCGTTTTTAGCCTAATCGAGCTCCTATTTTGCCCATTAAATGCCTAACCCTCCCCTCATGTCCAGGCCAACTCTCGTAATTCCGGCCAATTATTGCAGATTAGCGCCGTTATCTGTTGGCAGCCAAAGAGGCTGTGCAGCGTTCAGTGCTGAGGAAGTTCTTTCTTTAACCAGTCTGATACAGCTCGTCACATCTCTAATCAGTTCAGATGCAGGCAGTGCTGCCGCAATTACTGGTTGGGCTGAAGGTCAGAAATAATGTGCCGAAGGGTATCCCCCTGGTGCCTGGTCGTTGGCCGCTTTCATCCCTCTGCAAGCAAACTGAAGCAGATGGCACTTGGGGAAAAAAGAAACTGCCGATCACTCAGCTACAGCGATACAATCATAATCTTAAATGACCCAGTGAGTGTTCAATTAAAACCCTGAACATGCTACAGTACGGCGCTTTGCAGAAGTATTCCTATGCCCTGAACTTAACAAATTTTCAGATTGCTACCACAAACATGCATGAAGTTAAGGAACGAGGATACATAGTTTGCAAGTGTTTTTTAGACACTCAGATTGCTTCTTTTACTTAAAAGATAATGGACTATAAATCTCCCTGGAAGAACTTGTTCGCACCAAAAATTCTTGAACCTGTAACCGCAGCTAAGTGACTGAACATAAATACTAAGTATTGGAGGCTAAATGCAAATCTGTGTCATACATTTCAGATTTTCATTTGCATATCAAGTTTTTAAGCCATTTTATTTTAAGTTTGTGATTTTAACTTGACAAGAGGGGAAGCATGTAAATTGGATTACAAATACTCTTGCAAGGCACAATATTTGTACTTTATTCAAGGATTACTTAAAATGTATTCAATTTGATCGTACATATTTAAAATGCTTCTTTTGTCTCTGATTCGTCCGGTGATATCTAGATTCCCCTGCCTGTGAAGAGTGTGTGTACAGCCTGGAGATGAGTGAGGGAGAAGCAAAGCCAGCAGAAGTGTACCACGGCCCGGAGCTGCATGCACGGTTGCTAGTTTGCTACCTGGTGCGACGTACAGCTTCCGGCTAAGGGCAACCAACGAGGCCGGGGTGAGAAACTCACTTGCTTATTGCTTATGTTGGCAGCAGCATAAGCAATAACATAGTACACATTACATTTCAGTGAAACGGGGACCTGAAAGGCAGTTTTTTTTTAATGTATTTTATGGCTATTTTTCTTATCTCCACTCATTCTATTCAGCACATTGGATCAATTATAGCTTATAAAATAATAAGGAAACATGCCAGAGAAGCAGGGTTTTATGTAATTCGGTCCTACTTTCCTAGACGGATTACCCAGTGTTGCTCTTAGAAGCTTATCGGTTCCACAGGGCGACTGTAAGGCCTGATTGATCATCTATTGACTCAAAGGTTGAATTAGTTATGTTATCTGAAGCCTTTACAATCTCACAAGCCATTTTTGTCTTCAGTCCAGCTAAACAACACTTGTTTAGAGTTGCATATGTTACATGACCTTTGATCCTTTATAAGTTTTTGCCAAAATTATTAAGAGCTGTTGCAGAAAGTTCAAGTTGCAGGCCCTTGGACAAATGCATCAAAACACATTAACAGATAAAAAGACCAGCATGCACATGCTGCTCGCACTTGAAGTGAACTGTGAGTCTTTTGTCAAACTTACATCAGTTTCGAAATTTTTCACTGTAGCAGTGTGTAAATGGCAAACATGTTAAGATATTTTAAATAGTGAACATTTTACTCTTGTGATCTAAAATGGAAAAAATGTAGAAAAACAATACTTGATTGTACATTTAAAAAATATAAAAACAATTTTGTTGTGTGTTTTTTAGTTTGGGCCATATTCTGAGCCGACAGAGGTGACGACTGCAGCTGGACCTCCTGGCCAGTGTGGGGCGCCGCTCATCACGCTCACAAGTAACACCTGCGTGACGCTCAACTGGGAGGTGAGGAAAATGCAATCAGAGCTTAACATGCTAAGAAGAACCAACCAGAACATTGGTTTCCTTAAGATTTCTAAAGATAATTCAAGTCTCTTTTATACATTTATATGTGCATACATCAGCTAAAGTGATGTATGCAGAATTTTACTCCTTTTACTTTGACTTTCAGCCATTTTTATTGATTCTCAGGAATGTAGCAAATTTATCAGAAGCAGCCAAGTATGAAATTGCAACAAGGATTACCCAGCAGTGCTTCCATCATAATCAGATTTTTTTTCTCACCTCAAAGACACAAAATAGATGGAGAGAGTGGATTAGTAGGTCAGCAGCATTAGCTGAGCACAGAGTAGGAGGGATGAAATGCAAATCCAACAGGATCTGCTGACATGTTTATGGTAATATAAATCACAATTCTAATGACCTTTTTAATGATGTTTATTATGTATTCAGATATCAAATATATATTTAGTGTTAAGTTTAATATTAATGTATTGATATTATCTCACCGTGTCCATAACCTGATCCATTATATTTTACCAAAGCCAAATATATTGGGAATATCAACAGACAAAACTAATTTTGACAACTTTGATACACTGATGCATACAAAACTAAATAAAAGTAACTTTGGCTCCAGCACACAACCTTGTGGAATACCACTCAGGGATCTTTAATTGTTCAAATTTGCCATTTATTAGTTTCACATCCTGGAGCCTTTTACAGACTGTGTATAAAATTCGGCAGGGTTTATTTTAAATAGTCTTGTTTGACTCAGAAATGTTGCATTTAACATAATACAAATTTACAATATGATGTTATTATGCTGTTTTGTTCCAGACAAAATTGATAATCGCAAACTCTCTTCTGAGTACCAGGAGAAGAAAAAACAAAAAGCTGTTAAATAAATGCCACAAAAGGTCACTGCTTACTAAACTAAACCGGTCTGTTTCTGAGTGCTGTCTGAGAGCATTTTCATACAACATTTTATATTCCTGTAATGTAATATTCAAATAATTAAAAAAAAGTTTTTGGTGTTCATAAGTTGTAAGTCATAATTGTTGAAATTGACAGAAATAATGGAAAATGTGTCATTGAACTTAAATACAATGAAGTTGTAAAATATACAATTTTAAATTACTGGGGGAAAAAAAATAAAACTTTTCAGTTTTATTTATTTATTCAGCAAATGCAAATGTACTGCCTGGACTCAGAAAACACACTCCATTTTTATTGGAAATGACTAACCTTGTCCCTCACATCCAGCGATTCTTATAAACAAAAGGTTAATTTGACTTGAAAAACAACACCACTCATACCAGGCGTCAGATCCGAATAGGTTAATGTCAGGTTTCCAGAGGTTCCATGAGCTGAACGCGTGTTTCTGTGTGCTGCAGAGCCCCGAGGGCTCGGGGACGGACATCTCGGAGTATCGACTGGAGTGGGCAAAGGAGGACGAACCCTGGGAGCTCATTTACTGCGGCTCCGCCTCACAGTGCGAACTGTCAGACCTGACGCCTGCTACGGATTACTGCTGCAGGCTACAGGTAACGGAAAACGAAAGCTGCGCTTGCATAGTAGATCTGTGGACAAGACAGAAACCCACAGTATAAGGCTGAGATCAAAGAGGGGAGCTGCGCGGAAGCTTCGTCTGGACGTAATTGCAGAAACCTGCACAGCATGAAAAACCCTGAAGGAGCTTCAAAAGCGTAAACACAAAATGGAGACAAGAGACCAGGGATGATGGCCGATTCAATTTGTGCTGCAATTCTTAATCTGGCACATAAATAACCACAGTGTGAATATTTGTTCTCATATTCTGAGCGTGTATTTATCTGACAAACTCACAAACAACACATGCACCTACACAGGCCTCTGTAGCTTTAAATCCAATAACAGCATGTTTTATGGCTCCCTTCTTTATTGGCTCATTTATAACACTGGGACATCACAAGGTCAGCTGGCAGTCAGCATCACTGCCTGTGTGCTCATGTGATGTCTTAGTGAGTTTCTGTGCATTACAGTGTGTGCTTTGTGCCAACTTGTTCCACTTTTTGGTTTCTCAAGAGAACGTGCAAGAAAGAATCATGACTGACTCTAAACTCTGTTGATCTTACACGGAACATGGCGTTCTGTCTTTATGTGAGCAATAACTTCAGGCCTTTTCGACAGCAACTGTAAAGGAACAGTCGGCTCTTACTCCTTTAAAGTCTCCTTTTCCTATTTGACGCTTAAATTGACTTACTGGTTTTCAGCCAAGTTATTGTGGGGAAACTCAGTTTGTCAAGTTAACATGAACTTTTAACACGTCATTATGTAGCATAAAACGCTTCACACTTTTTTTTTTTTGGCCCCCCCCATTTTGTTTTGAAACAAATCTGAACAAAATGTGACGTGCACTTCCATCAGTTCCCAAAAAGACCAAAACGCTCAGCTTTGGTCTTATTTGACCCTTATGTGGATTGTTGCAAACTTTACAATACTTAACTTTCTCCAGAAAACTGGTCTATTTTCTAGTTGTTTGCAGATTTATTTATTTTTGTTTCTGTTGTTAAAAAATAATAAAACATTTATGCATTTCCTTCCACTTCACAAATGCACATCTTTCTAGTGCTCTACCACATACTATCTCAATAGAGCACATTGACATGATAAAAGCACGAGAGCTATGTATGCAAACATTACCTCTGCTGGTCTTTGTTTGTTTGTTTTTTGGTTTAGCTTTAAGGACTTTTAAGATTCAACCAGAAAATTTTTTTATATCAACTTGTTTGAGACCATTAGCTGGACTACAACGAGCTACTGCAGGTAAATACTGTAATTACAAATAAACTCTTTATTTTAATTCATCCAGCTGCTCACTTTAAAGCTGTGCATTTCTTCAAAACATTTTCCACATTCTTTTGGTCTTTGGTCACCTTTAACAACTTTCCTCATCAATAACAGAGTCCCACTATCCCATCTCTCACTCCCAGATATTCTCCTTTTATGCTGTTCATCTCTCTCATCTTCCTGTGCGTCTGTGTTTTGCTCAGGCGGTAAACCAGGCTGGCGCTGGTCCATACAGCGAGAGGGCGAGTTTCCGGACCCCGGCGACGCATCCCGACCAGGTCTCCACCCTCACTCTCCTGGACCTCCTGACGTCCTCCGAGGCAGGTTACTCCTCGTCCACTTGCCTCCTCCTGAAGTGGGAGACACCAAGCAGCAATGGTTCGGAGATCTCCTCCTACATCATCTCTGTAGACGACCAAACAGTCACCGTGGAATCAGGGACAAGTCACCTCATCACGGGCCTGCAGCCAGACACCGAGTACAGGTAACGGTTTGCTCCAGACGTTATGCTGCAGAGCCCTGATCCTCTAGTCGAAATGGCACATTCAGGAGTTGCTTGAAAGTTTGTCATGAAATTTAAACTAAAAAAAAATTTATATTGTTTGTAGTCTTATTTTATTTTGTTTTGGTGTGTACAGATCTGATTACCCCCAACATAATCCTGGCTACTACAGATTTTATTTTTATTTTTTTGGAAATATTGGAAAAACTCAATGCCACTTAAATCACACAAATGCACTACTGCTTCTGCCAAATTTCCACTTCACTTCTCAGATATTGCAGCAATGATGCAGTAGTGGCTTTATGTAATCTCATGGTGTACTATGTGGACACTCTGTCTGTGCCAATGAATATCCAGTGTCTTTCACCAGTGATGACGCTCCAGAAAGGAGAATCCAATCCGTCTCCTAATTAAATTAAGCTAATAATTATTTGGAGGCACTTGTAGCAAAGAGCACTTCCCTTTCATTTCCAGATTGCCAGGCAACCAATGTGTTTATTACACGTTCATTATTGTTTATTTCATGCTCTGAACAAAAGGCACAAGAAGTGACTTGCATACCTTGGATATGTGACGAGGATTTGACGTTTCACAAAAATAGATGTACCTAAAATGCATTATTAGATGCGCTGAAATTAATTTAGAGATCAGAAACGGTGTGAAGGGAGCTCTTAGAAATCAAACTGAGCATATCTCTCTCTTGCGCAATCGAATGGCGATCTTTGCTTGTGTGAACAGTTATGGCAATCGAGAGACTTGAAGAACAAACTTTCCTTTTTCATGCAAACACGAGTAACAGGATCTGGTGTGTGGCGATTGAGCAACGCTGCCAGATTGGTGCATGAACATGTCATGAAGCTTGTAGCGGTCTCTTTAAAGCCCGGTACTTTGCATTTGGGTTAACGATTTGTAAACCATCTGCTGTTGGGTTTAATTGGATACTATAGATGGTATTTATAGACAGAATCTGAAAGTTGCCTGTTTGGTATTTTCATGAACTGTGATGTGACACCTCTTGTATCCAAGCAGCAGTAAACAGGTACTTAGTCATTCTTATTGCCAGCCAAATGTTGTGATCCTTCTGTGCACCCTCCTGATGTACACATGCATCAGCCATAACATTATGACCACTGACGAGTAAGACTACTCATCTCTTCACAGAAAGTCTGCAACATGCCAGCATTTGTTCCTTACAAAAATAATTTGTTCCTTTTAAAAGGAGTTTTGTAAAGGAAAATAAAAGAATGGGTAAAAACTTCAAAACTCTCTACCCACACAGCTGTTAAAGAATCAGAAAACTCCACAACATTCCTACACCTTAACCTGTCAAAGCAACTTGTTGCAAAGCGTTTGGTAAGATCTAATGACCTGCTCATCATGTGAAAGCTGTCGTGTTTTTGTGCGCACACACACACATAAATGTGGTGGCAGTTCTTAGAATTGTGATTTTGAAAACACCCCCAACAAAACAAAAAACTGAGAAATAATGCTACAATGAGGTGGGGAGCAGTGAAGAAGCAGGATAATCACACACCCCACTGTTTTCACTCGCCGGTTGTTTTTGTCCCCATGTACCACCGATCTCTTGCATAAGGGCTGCCGCTGAGCCAGAACACAGCGCGTGTTTATTTGAGGGTGAGTGTACCTGAGAGTTGTTTTCTGGAGGCCTACGGTTCGTAACTCTTGTTGTTGCAGACACAGAGTGTGTGTAGGTGCTTCATATTTTATTTGCACGGCCTTGCGAAAGCGCCACAATAAATGCTTTCTCTGACAACACTGGGGGTTTTCTATGACCGTGTTATGGGTTTCTCTCTACTACCTTTGCCAAAAAACGGTGCAGATTTCCAGGACGAAGCTCTTCTATTGTTGTTTAAAGTTTTGCTGCTTTAGCACAAGGCACTTTTATGATTAATCAGGTTTTAAGCGGAAAGCAGGCAGAACTTCCACTGCTTTGATTGCGTAATTTGCATCGAGAAGGTAATGTGACTTTATCATAGAAAAAAAAATCTTTTTCAGTCTTTGACATTTTAATTTCACGCTACATGACACCTTAACACATCAATTTTTAAAATCCCCACAGCAATTTGTACCAGACAGCAAGTCGAGGCATTTCTCTGTTTGTTTTCCATTGTCTTATTGCACTCCCAAGGTCGTTTTCCCAAGGTCATTGTCGGTAAAGAAAGTAACTTATTTGAGGCATGTAATTGTTGGTGCAAAGAGCTTTTTTTTGTGAGCAAATTTATTGCAAAAGACTGGTCATTCCTGGTTTTTCTCTACCTTTGACTTAAAGATGCAAACCTCTGAACATCAGGTATGAAAGCCCTGGGTCTTAGGTGTTTTCTCGTTGTTTCTCCTTCTTCCTCACAACCTCTCATCACAGTTTATCCTTGTGCTTAACGGCCCAGTGAATGAATAAATGTTGCCCTTTTTCCTTCTACTTGACTTGGCTGCAAGAAAAGGTTACTGTTATGAAAAATCAACAGTTAAATGTCAGAACCAATATGCCCTCTAGCAGAGGTGCTAATCGGCTGATCAGACATCGCAGGACGAAGAGCGAGGAAACGAGGGAGGATTCTGAGAAGTGAGCCGCAGAGGACTTTGAAGAGGGGAAATCTATTTCTTGGTTCCTTTTAATTAGCTGTGGTTACGTGTGTCTCTGTGCTTAGATGTTAGCAGATTTTTTATTTTATTTTTTCCAAGAAAGGCACGTCACTGTCTAAACAATCTTGATGATTACATTACACAAATTTCCTGTAACATCTAAAATTAAAATAAAAAATTGTCCTATTCCTCATGTAATGTATTGCCCATCAGTAGTTTAGTTTTTTTTTTCTTTGGAGGACATTTATAGAAGGAAAGTGGCCAGAAATGGTTGGCACATTTGGGTTTCATGTTGGAGAGTGCATTAAGTTGTAAAAGGGGGCTGATAATGGGTGAAAACCTCTTCACAGAAAATTTACCTGGCCATTAGACAAATGGGCCTGCAGCAGCTTACAGGGTTTGGTTCGATGGTTCATATATTTCCCAACGTTTTCATGTGCAACTGCTGTAAACCTATAGAGACTCAAGAGATCTATGTTTCTACTAACATTTTAATGTTTTTTTATTGGGGAAGTCCCTATTACCCTATGCCCATTATAAAATCGCATAATTTCCAGACATTAATTCTAGGCCAATACAATAAAAATCAGTTTATCAAAAACAGTTTACATGGTTACTTGGAAGCTTTACAGTGCAATTAAGCTTCTAAGTAACCATGATTGTACAAATTTAACCAACAACTTGGGTTGTTGTCCTGCTGCGGTTTTCATGCAGAGCAGGTTCACTGAAATGCTAGGCTAATGTTAGCATCTTTGCTCTCTGTTCTGATACAACTCGATGACTTGATTCGCAACATATTTCCATGAATTTCTAAGCAATTGACAGAAATTTCAACAACCAGTACAGTAAATGTACCATTCATTGATCAACAACATAATGTGAACATGAAAATAGCACATGATGAATAGCCAGTAGTTGGCTGTTGATCATTGATTTAATATTTCACCTCAGATCTGGATAACGCTGTATTTATCTTATTGAGTCTCCTGTATGTTGCCCAACAGTAAATTTCCGTTGAAAGTTTTTACAGTGCATGATATCTCTCACCAACTCATAATTATTACCTTTCAGTCTGCAGATTCAAGCAGTGAACGCCATCGGCTTTGGTCCTCTGAGTCCGTTGCTGGTAGCGAGGACCCGCCCTCTTCCTCGGCCCCACCCCCACTCGAATGCTCCGCTGCAGGCCCTCAGAGCCTGAAGCTCAAGTGGGGCGAGAACGCCGGACACACACGCGCCCTGCTCTCTGAAGACGTGGTCTACACACTACAAATGGAAGACAAGAACCACAGGTGGAGTACACACACACACACACGTGTAGATTTACATCTGTGTTCAAAGTGGTAACTTTTTGCGGTCATCTAAATCCACAAATACATTTGGGAAACTCATCTGGTTAAGTTCTGTTCGCTTTTCTTTATGTTTTATGAATTTCTTGCATTTTTTTTCTTTTTACTGAATTTATATATCATTTATGACGAGCGATTTCAGAGAAATTTATGTTTTCCTTGTTTTTCGGCCACACTGCACACTCATTTTCTCCTCACCCCTGAGTTATCCAACACAGTAAATCAAGACCTCAGTCAATACAGCAGACAGAATCACAGCTTGAGGAAGCTGAGGGAACGCGAGTGTAACACGTGTAGTCTGAGGTACTCATGCCGGTGTGCGAGTGTGTATATGGCCACTAACTACATGTACTGAGGAGTAATCATGTTGAGGGCATTTGTGACCAGCTGGAAAACAGCCTCCAATAATCAACCCTCCATTTAACCAACTGGCTAGACACTGGTGAGACAGAAAAAAACAAAGAATGATTATTAGCTGACTGAACAGGAGGGGAGAGTGTTAGAAGCCTCTTACCTCTCAGGATTACCGTGGCTGGAACTGAGTTGGCATCCAGGTGTCTTGGCAACCCTGGAATGGGACAGAAGCGCAAACGGCAACAGATGGGGACATATAGAACCGGCTGTGATCTGGTCACCTCTGCACGACACACATTTTTGCATATAAATGACAGAACCAGCAATACAAACATGCACAGTCACATTTGCCGTCTAAATGGAAGCTGTTTTTGCTGCCCATATTGTTCTGTTTACTCTTTTCTGACTGTGTTGGTGACTGTGCGTCTAAAAGGGGCGTCAAACCCTGTGTTGAACTCTGCCTGTGTGCATAATTATTTGTGCCGATTAAATGTGCTCAAACAGGTTATTAGCACACAACATTTGCCAACATAAGGGATTTGCGATTACAAGCAAAACACAAGGGTTATCAGAAAAATTGCACTTTTATCGCATACTAAATTATGCTTATCTCTAGCATTTAGGTCACTGCCCCAACATTTTCTAAGACATCTAAGATAAGTTAAGTGAGCACATATCACTGTTAAAATTACTTTGGAATACATAGTAATGTATTCTGAACCTTTTCTGGCATAAGTTTTACAGCATATGTTTTTTTCCTTTCGCACAACTTTCCACTAAAAGTTGTATGTGAACAGCCAACTCCTTCAACAGAAGTTTTGTGGTTTTCTATGCTATAAGTGATGACACCCTTTAATCATGTCATGTGCTCTATTGCTTTTTATGTTGTTTTTTCCCTCCATTTCTACATATTAGGATTTTCAGAGAAAAAATTATGGGTTTTCTTTAACTGTAGGCCATGTTTACAACAATTAACACAAATTAGCCCTTTAAACCCTTTGCTTTTGGATCAGAATGATTGAATTAAATTAACTTTTTTGATTGGTGATCAATTGATGATTCAAAATTCCTCTGTACTTTGGTATCTAAGAAAGGAAAGACCGTAACGATGCAAAATGTTGAAATTCCAAAGAATATTTGATTAAACCTAATGATGAATGTTTTGATAAATTCACATACATGTGTTCAGGGTCCAAAGCATGTTTGTTTTTATTATCAAGACATAAAATAAATTTGAAAAAAGACACAATAGGCATCTTAAGCTGCTTCCTCCATGTATTTCAGAAGTATTGTCATGAATGGAATCTGAGTGCTTGACTGAATTAGGAAGGAATTCAAACTTTCTTTCTTTTCAGTCTATTCAGAAAAAATATTTTTCCCCCTCAGCAAAAACTAATAGTACAAATAGTACTATTGGACAATTTAAATGATTGTTCTTCCTAGTAGACATTAATAATCCAGAAGACCAGATCGTATAAATAAGTGCCATCTATATGAGGGAAATCTGTGTTCATTTCTTTTGCATTTTTGATGCATCTAAATGTATAAACGCTGTAGATTCCTTTTGAAGCAGTGCATCGAAAATGGTTTTTACTCAAACAAGTGCCAGATGCACCATGTGATAAAATGTTATTGTAGTCAACAAAATCTCCCTCCTTCTGCCTTTTGGTCAGCATATCCAGAATCTGTTTAATATTGGCAAGTAATTTGTTGTTTTTTTGAAACTCGCATTGTTCGTCAAAAACATAAAGCGAGAGAAAATTGTGTTTCTGTTGCCCGGCGAATATAGATGAAATATCAACCTGCCTAGAAAACAAGTGCAATTATTTTTTTCAATGGTATTTGAAGTTTTATAATTATTCATCAGCCTATATAAAACCTATAATTTTGCGTGAATGACAGGAGATGTTTTGTGCGAAATTTTGAATTTGGAGTCTTCAGATTGAGTTTGCTGTTTCACATCCTCCTTTGTTCCCTAATCACATTGCGTCAAAGTGAACTGTCATGATTGTTTTATTCTTTTAATATTAAGGCAACCAGACACGAGATTCTCAAAACAACCAAGAAGGTTGTGAAAGCTCAAAATGCCAAGCTTTGCAAACAAATATCTTGAATATCCAGCTGCAGTTTCTCCAAATATAATTTGGGATTTTCCATTAATCGTTCTTGACTTTGGCTGTCCTCTGTAATGTCTTTAGTTGTTTCTCTGATTGTCCTCTGATCTAATTCCTGCTTATGAATCTCATTTCATCTGTTAGTATGCTTACAATATCAGAACCTCGGTAGACATTAGAATCTGTTTTCTTATCTGTCTCTCAGCATATTTTTCCCTTGTGCATCCAGGCATATCTATTTTTCTTTGACTGTATTAGACGAGACAAACTAGTTTCGTCATCTTCACAATATTTACTACTTTTTACTTTTCTCTTCCTTCCTATTGCCTTTCCAATTCTTTTTGTTTTTTGTGTACTTTTATATTTCCTTCCAACGTACAGTTAATTCCTTCCATTACTGCATGTTCCCTCATTTTCGCAATTCTGTTTTCTCTCTATAAGAGGTTTTTTCTCGGTTCCTATTTTCCATATCTGCGTTACCCCAAAGGCCTTCTGTCAGGGACATTACGAGTTGAAAGGATGAAACGGTAATGGGTTGTTGTACAGTTCAGAGGAGGATTAAACCATCCAACACAAAGGATTCTTAAGAAGAATGCAGGTGGACAAAACACTGAGTCAGCTGTGTTTGCGTTTGACCCGTCCATGTTTTCATCAATCACCAGGATTTATCTAAAGGTTTCATTGCCTCCGTCCTTCTTCCCATCATCCTTTTTGAAGTTTAACCGTTTGTTGCCAATCATCACACTTTCCTGTGCCTGCTGAAAATATCCCAGTGTAATCTCTGTTGCAAATCTTAATTGTAGCTGATAATTTTTTTTGTTTTTTTTTCACGTAATTAGTGTTTGGCAAGCGATTTGTTTTAGCTGGATTTAATCGTAACTTAATCACAAAATATACCTAAAGTATTGATGATGCTTGCAGTGGACCGTTTTGCTTTATAAAAAGCTACTGACTGATGGAGATGGAGGTCTGGCAGCGCATATTGGATCTGAATTGCAACCCCTTTCTAATGTTCAACTACTGGCTGACAGGTGGATTATTTAAAGTAATTTTAAAAAGCGCCATGCACACCCACAAGTGAGAGACTTGTGTTTTTGTTTGTGATCAACTTCACTGCAATGCCTCCAAGAGGATTTTTTTTTCCCACCAAAGCAGTTTTACTGCTTAACCACTGGTTATTCTAAAGCCAGTTTTATTTAATTTTGTACCTGAAACCTTTGTTTTTTCCCGTCAGTCAAGTCATTATGCGACAATAGCTGTGGGATTTGTATCCCTGCAAAAAGTAATTAGAACATCACCGTCTAAATTCATGAACTGAAAAATGAGAGTTTTACATTTTGAAGATGATATCTAAACACCACCTGGCATTGACTGTTGTTTAAGATCAGAGTCCAAAGCATAATTTATGGATTCAGAAGAACATACAGTCCTCAAGCACTGCTGAGGCACATCGGCTCATTTAAGCTCTGTTATATACTGTGTGTGTGTGTGTGTGTGTGTGTGTGTGTGTGTGTGTGTGTGTGTGTGTGTGTGTGTGTGTGTGTGTGTGTGTGTGTGTGTGTGTGTGTGTGTGTGTGTGGTGTGTGTGTGTGTGTGTGTGTGTGTGTGTGTGTGTGTGTGTGTGTGTGTGTGTGTGTGTGTGTGTGTGTGTGTGTGTGTGTGTGTGTGTGTGTGTGTGTGTGTGTGTATATATATACTATATATATAAAAAACGATGGCAGGACAATTTCATTTTATTGTATATTTTTGCACTGACAATAACATACTTGTGAATTAGATTCATTTTGAAAAAACAAAATGCGAAAGCCAAACTCATTACAGCCAGAAACGTTGCAGAACAAAACAGATGTTGCTACGACCACACTTTGGCTCTGAACCAAGGTTGCCGTTAGCTACATTAACTGTGTGCTGGCAAATTGACCGAGTTGGGCTGTGACATTAGTAGCTCTATGTATTAATTGTTTTGACACGCTGCCTTTTAGCCTAATGCAATCGACACAAACAGGTCACGGCTCCTGACAGACCAGATGATGCATCTATTTTCTTTATGCGTCTATTTCCAACTCAAACTCTAATCTTTTTGTGTTGGGTAAGTTTTTGGTTTAGGGATTCAATTCATCTTTGTGTGCAATAATAAATGACACTACATATCAGCCTGAGAAAGTAGTACTCTAGCTTTCTGTAGTACAGCTAATAAAAAGCCCATCTCATTTTGTTGTCTCTTTCTTTCTTGCTGCTTTTTCTTCTTTCATTCAGCTTCTCGTTGCATCTTGAATATCCTTCATTATTCCTCTCACCCTGCCACATCCTTGTATTGGCACTCCCTCATGTGACCCATCTTCTTTGTGCGGACATCACTCGTCTTTCTCTTCCACTGCTTTATTTCTCGCCTCTTTCCTAGAAAAACTGATTGCACCGATAAATATCCCCTTTCCAGCTCATATCCACATTTTTTCTTGACGTACAGATTCTCTCCTATATTCCTTCTAGCCATTCAGCTTGGCAGCCTGGAATATTTCTCTCCTTCTGTTCTTGGTTTTAAAGGCCTATACGTAAAGCAAAACATTTTTCCTAATACGGAAAAATGGTGGCTTAAAATGAGTAACAATCACTTACGATGGAGATTTGTAGAGATGTGCATTTCTCAGAGCTTGAAAGAAATGGGCAATGGCTATTGAGACCTTTAGAAACTAAAACTAGCTCTGTGGGACAATTTTCTTCTCATTGGTCAGAAATCTAAATAACACTGGTTTAGAGAACATATTTGTGTAGCTAGAATATGGCACACCTGTGCTCGTCTAAAGTATCTGAGAAGTTTCATGTAAAGCTGATTGTCTTCTATGTTCTGTGTCGGCCACAGTTAGCTTAAGAATTGTTTCGGAAAATGTGTTTCATTTGCTTAGTCTAGCAACTCATTGTCATTACTTCTCTGCATGGTTTCCCAGGTTTGTGACGATCTACCACGGTCCCAGCCACACCTACAAAGTCCAACGGCTGATTGAGTCCAGCAGCTACAGCTTCAGAATACAGGCCCTTAGTAACGCCGGGGAGGGTCCTTTCTCCGACACATATACTTTCTGCACCACCAAGTCTCTACCCCCCGCCATCAAGGGTAAGCTTCTCTCAATATTCCAATCAAAAGATTGATAAACACCACAATTCATCTATCTGCCACACTGCCACTGATTTGTTTTGGAGATTTCAAAAGCAAACACAAAATTCACGTCATGATATTATCTCCTGCCCTGATGAACAGTCACTCCCCTCAGCATGTTGAATGCTTGAAGTGGATAAAAGTACTCAACGCATTCAGAATAAAACGGAGACAGTAACTTTAAAATTATGATCAGCCTGCACTCATGTACATTACTGTTTATTTAAAGCTTTTTTTAAGAGTTTATTGGTTGGTTTTGTTAAAAAGAAAAACATAGTAACAGTGTGGATGATTGGAATAATTTGATTTAGTTCTTGTGTTTTCAAAATAACAGTCAGAGTGTGTATGGTCAGACATGTCAGCCATGGACTTGACCTGCATGTAAATTTATATCCACCAAGCAATTAATCATTGGAGGTGGCATGAGTAATATAATGATACTCTTGTTATCACGAAAGTGTACAAAACATTGTGGTGGTGTTCACAAAACACTAGACATTATCAGAGTTTTCACTGCAGTGTGTTAAATGATGGTTTTCCCAGAGGAAAACTGTACTTTTTGTGCTTTGAGGTTTGCATTAAGACAACTCGAGGCAGCTTTATTTATTGTAATTTTGTTCTGTGTTTTTTTTGCAGAGTGAGGACTTTAACTGGTATGTTTCCAATTTTCTAAAAACTCTTCACTTTTCTGTTCCGACAGCCCCCAGAATTCACCAGCTGGAGGGGAACGTGTGCGAGGTGACATGGGAGACTGTCCCACCAATGAGAGGAGACTCTGTGAACTACGTCCTCCAGATGCTGGCGGGGCGCGAGTCTGAATACAAACAGGTTCGTCTCTTTCCCCCACACAAAGACGTGTGCAACAGAGTGCAGCTTAAAGGTGGAGCTGGGAGCCGCCGTCTCTCTCTGGTCCATAGCTTCTCTTTGATTGCTTGATTCTTTCTTACTGCTCTGGAATTGCATAGGGAAAATATTTCTAATCTTCAGTGGTGATTTTTGTTTTTTTAATTTGGTCTTCCTCGGATGGGAAGGGACACGTTCAGCTGCAAAATTGCACGTGGATAAATAAAACGCACACACGCCTCAATAGAAATTTACATATGGGAAGAGAAAGGGAAAAAATATGAATGCTGACAGTTTTTATGTTCACTCACTTCCACTGAGTGATGGCATTTGCTAAGAGATACTGCAGGAATTTCAATGACTTGTGGCAGCTGAAAAAGATTTCGAGTTTCCGTTGAAATGTGACGGCTGTAAAGATGAGCAGAGAAACGGACATTAATATTCCCCTTGTGTCATCTTCTGTAATTGGATTAGCAAATGGTTGGAGGGAGACGGCAGAGTCTTTCAGACCATGTGAATACGAGCACAACTCGTCTCTGTTTATGTTTATTTAATTGTGCAAAGAGATCGGATGCATACTGATGGATTTTTCTTATTTTTTTCTCACCTGAACATTTATCCTCCTTGCTGAAGCGTTCATCTCGGTCGAGCGTTTTACCATTTAGCGTTTCAACCACAAACTTTCATGCATTTTATATAGCAAAGTAGTGCGTTAATTGTGAGATCGAGGTAGTAGGATGCAATGTTTTCAACATGTTTTACGAACCTCCTTGCCTTTTTGTATAGCACGTGTCTGTATTCAGTCAACTTGTGCAATTGTCTTTTGCTGCGGTTCCAACCTGCGTACTCTTTTGGGTCAACTTTGTGCATCGAGAGAGTTTTTAGCTCAAGTCTTGAAAAAAATGAAGTCTTTGTCATTCTAACACTCATCGCAAACTGTTCCATTGTAGCTCTATTTGTATGTTTGAAACATATTCGTTCCCCTGAGTTGAAATATTTCATTTCATTTGGCAAATAATTACACTTTTAATGCACTAGAAGTTGCATTGAATGTTCATTTAAAGTTTCGACTCTGCATTATTCATGAAATAATGAACCTTTTAATGCAAAATTTTATTGAAACTTGCATGAAAAGTAAAAAAAAAAAACTGTCAGCTTTGCGTTAAGTGTCATCGTTCACCGAATAACACTTCATGACGGTCATAAGCGTTCACAAAGTCTCCATCTTTCTGACAGGTGTTGTCATGCTTTATGCACACCCCTTCAAATAAATGTCGCCAAAGATTTTTAATTGAAGCATATTCGGAAGTTTACTCTTGCTTCGCTTTCTTTCTCTCCACTTCACTAGAACTGATGTCAATTTATATCCTCTTGTTTTCCCTACAGATTTTTAAGGGAGACGAAGCTTCGTTCCAAGTTTCCAGTCTTCAGGCAAACACAGACTATCGTTTCCGCGTCGGCGCCTGCCGCCAGTGCCGGGACTCGCACCAGGAGCTGTGCGGGCCGCTGAGCCCCTCCTCCCTGTTCACGCTGCGCCGCCAGGAGTCGCCGTCGTCGGGAGACCACGGCGTTTTGGAAACGGGCAAGGGGGCGGGCCTGATCTCGAGCGACGAGCGCTTCGCGGCGCTGATCGTGTGCGTGTTTGCCGGCCTGTCCATCCTCATCGCCTGCCTGCTACAGTACTTCTTCATGAAGTGAGGGAATTTTTTTTAAACTATAGGATAGAAAGCGAAATCAAGAGAGTAAATCACAGAAATGAACTTTTTACAAATGTCTACGAAAGAACAGAATGAAATCAAAAACACTTGAGATGTACTTTTAAGGCTATGTATGTCGATTTTTTTTTTTTTTTTTTTTTTTTTTTTTTTTTTTTTTTTTAAACCATTTTTTTTTCTTTGTAGTCAAAGTATTGATTCAGGCTTCTCTATTTTTCCTCTCCCTTTACTCGGTTCGGTGTCATTTTTTTTCCTACACCGCTGTCACAATTGTCTCTTTTGTTAAGGATTACTGTTGAGGGAAGCGTCATCTTGGCTGTACCTCAGTTGGGAAAGAAAACTGATAATCAAGCCTTAAAATAAGTGCGAGCGAAACACTTGCTCCTCATACTGACTTGCATGTTTTGTTTTGTTTTTTTTTTTTTTTCATTTTATATGTCTACATATTCAGTAGAAAACATATATATTTCTCTGCCATCATTGCCTTACTTTTTGTTCACTGCGGTCTGTATTCATTCAGCCATATTCAAATGTAGGCCTTTAAAGCTTTAGCTTTTCCTACTTATTCAGTTTGTTCCTTCTCTGCAGGCTTGTCGGCCAGGACAAAACAATCGCCTGACCAAAACACAAACACTTGCACATGCGAACCTCTGTACATAACCATGCACGCATACGAAACTGCAGATTTGCAAGGACAATGAGGAAAAAAAAAATTGTTTCAGTTTTGAAGATGACAGTCGTATCTGCTCAGCTTTTGCCACTCAGCTACCAAAGTAATGCAATCCTTTTGTGGTGTAAGATGCTGCTATCCTGTGATTTCTTAGTATCCGAAAGAAAGAATGGAAAAACGTGTATTTTAGTGTGAAAAATGATGGCAAAGTAAGGTTGAAACGTAAAAGGGGGGGAAGGAGTGAAATAGGTGCTCAAACGTAGAAGCTCTGAGGTCAGTTTTAGCAATTTGAGCTAAAAGGGATAGTTCAGAATGTTTAAAGTTGGGTTCTGTTAAAATTTTTAGGCAGTTCATGTTTTCCTTACAGCAGACAAGTGTCTTGGCGTTTTCCATGTAGCATGAATCCAGATTAGTTGGTATCCGAGGCAGAAGCTAAGGAGGGGCCGAGACTGAAGCGGACCTCTGCTGTTTTCAAAACAACTCCAGTCTGGAAAACCTAAAAGCGATTCATTCAAATGCTTTTCAAATGGCTCAAATGAAACAAGATGAGATTTTAGAAATATAATAATTTGAAAAGCTAAGAATCTAGTTTATGACAAACTGAAGTCCTGACACAGTCTAGGCTGTGTTTTAAGAAATCTTTGACCAGAGTAAAATGGTTTGTTCAGGAAGATAATCAATGGCGCACTGCCTCCAAACTTCTTTTCCTCTGGAAAATTCATTGCATCTGTGTAACGTTTATCTCAAGTTTAAAGGTTAATAGCTCGTGTTCCCATCAAACACATGAGTTTTTACTTTTAGACCGGAGTTGTTTTAAGACATAGAAATTCATTCCAGTCTATCCTTTGCTGGGCTAGCTGTTAGCACCCGCTTCCGGGACCACCTAACGCCGAGTTCATGCTAAATCTACGTGCCGAGAGACTTCAAGTAAGGTATTAACTGCTTCTAATCTTTGAACAGGACCTCAGCAATCCTTTAAATACCACTCTTAGGTCAAAATCTGGACCTTACGTCGGGCATTTGTCGACTCTAAGAAAACGGGCTGGGATCGTTATCGCCTGTTTCTTTTCTTAGGAAGGAGTTGGCCCAGCACATGTTTGATCCTTTGTAAGACCGTGGGGGGGGGGGGGGGGTTCTGCCTTCTCAGATGTTATAACTTCAACCTCGGCGCCCTTCTCTACAATCTGCGTTTGCAAACTGGGAAAAGCCATTAGAAGTTAGCTTGCGCTTTGTTCTCCAGATATTTAGCACAAACTCTGAAGCTGTTCCTCCTCGTAGCGTGTTCTGTGAATCAACACATTTAAAGACTCTTCCCCTCTTTTTGCATCTCCTGAATTTTTGTACTTAATCTCCCTTTTTCGTTATTTGTTTTTCTTTGGCTCTGCCTAGTTCTCGCCTGCTTTCGATCCATCCCGTCTCTCTGCTTCCTCCACATCTCTTACTCTTTCTCTATTAAAAGGTGCTTTATTGACATGTAATCAGAGTGGTAGCAAGTCTGTGATCTCTTCTCAGACGGACATGATCTCTGAGGACTTGAACTAATCTTCACTAACCAAACAAAGCCTTGGACAGGACACAGCTCAACAGAACAGGGCATTGTGACATACGAAACAACCCCCCCCGATTAACCCCCTGACCTCCGTGTCTCCTCCTCATGTCTGCTCCACCCAGCAAATCTTTTACATCAAAGCCAAGGTACAAACCGTGTTTTATCTTCTGTAGTCCAAAGAAGTCACCCGATCTGCATTACTAATGTGAGACATGCCTACTTCAGCTGGGTTGGGGCTTGGTGGCGAGACCGGACGGGAGGCAGAGGTCTTGATTTAGCTCTGAGTGGCAGCCTGTGACGTACCTCAGGGATAAGGCCTTACAGAGGGGGAGATCTAATCCTGTCGTCACCATCATCATATTTGACCATCCTTTTTCCGCGCCTTCCTCCTCCTTCTTCTTCCCTCTTGACGCTGCATCTCGCCCTCTGTCCTCGCTGTGCCTTGCTTTGTATGTGTCGGTAAGCAAAGCGTTTTACTAGCTCAGAAAAATAAAACAAAAAGAAAAAAAAAACAAAAAAATCTTTGCCAAAGTTGATGGGGAAAGTCAAGGTAGAGTCCTTTTCTAGGTTTTATTTATACTATATATTTGCATACAGTACTTTACATGCCAATTACAGTGCAATCTTCATTTATTTATTGTTTAAAGATTAAGAGACAAGTGTAGTTATATACTAATTTTTTTCTTGTAGCATGTTTTTTTTTTTTTCAAATGGATGTATGTTAGATTGTATGATTAAGGCCAGCATTCCTTATCTCAATAACCCTTTAAGTATTTCTCTTGCTCATCAGTTCATGCATTACCGTTTCAGACATGTAACCAAATGCCGATGGGTTTTTGTAACGCTTAGAGACACATGTAGCAAGCCAGACCTTGGTGTTACTTCAAGTTCCTTCATATGGAGATGAATATTTCTCCCTTTGGTTTTTTTTCTTTTTTTTTCCCTGTTCTGAATAGTGTTATATTGAAGCTTCTGATATCTTATTTTACAGTTTTTAGTGCCAAAGTGCAGTCTTTTTTAAACGATCTCTAGATATTGCAGCCGTCTTGAGGGTTCTGTGATGTTCTTCTGTAACAGCACATCATTGCAACTATTATTATTGTTAGTATTGCTCTCAAATGGAACAAAACATTAACTTGATCTGTGATTACGCTTTTTTTATTTTATATAATTGTTTTTTATTGTCTTGTAAAGCAAAATTGTGCCATTTTTAAAAAATGTCAAGACCCCGTACTTTGTAGAATTTTTTAAAACTAATTTCACATTTAAATTTAAAGAAAACAAACAAAAAAAAAAACCAATCATGACGATTTCAGGCAGATGACGATGGGTGCTGGTTATTTCGCCCGTTCGCCGTTTTGTACCTTTGCATGTTTGGTTGTTTTCGACTCCACGCTTTCTGTGTGAATCGGTGCCATTGAACGTATCACTTGTCAACCTACAATTTAAAGGAACTTCCTAGCGTCTACTGATGGTCTTGTGGAAGGAAATGTAGGTTTATAACTTCAATAAACATCTTTACATAAGGAAGACCTTTAACTATTTTCATTTGATGCTGTCTTTGATTTCTAGCAGTCAGTTGGCCAAAACCTGAGTCGCGTTAAAGTTTTAATAAATGGGAAGAGAGTTGACACTAAAATCGTAGATACTTACAGTGGCTCTCAAAAGTGTACAGACCCCTGTTAGGATTCCTGGGGTTTGTACTTTATGAGTTGTTTTTTATGTATAATGTGAAATGTATCCCATGTGATTCATCTGAAGAATGTAAGGGGCAAAAACTACATATAAAGGTTGAATAACGAATGAAATAATACAATTCTGAGTCTGTCAGCAAAGCTAATCTGGACTTAGTTTGGTCATTTCAGAGCTTTAATTTTCTTGCCTTAGATGTGTGCTTGGACTTGCTGCGATGAGGATACTCAGATTCCCCTTAGTCGTCAGACGCCTGAAATTAGAGCCAAGTTGTGTTAAAAGCTGTTCACAATTTCACCTACCTTGATGAAACTCTCAGCTGAAAGAAAGTAACTGCCACCACCGTATTTCACTGTAGTTAAGTACACGTTCTTCCCCAGGTTTATGGGGAGAGTTTAGGTGGAACTGGAACTTTTCATTGGAAGAAAATCATTTTGTCTTGTGACTCTACTCGGTAGCCAAGAGACTGTCAGAGATTGATCTCAGTTGGTCCTCCAGCTTTCTCCACTCGGGGTGCTGGTTTCCTGGGATCTGCACTGGCCAACTGAGTATTTTATTTCTTGTCTTTTCAATCGTTTTGGAGAAAGAACAGGTTTTTATAAAGTCGCTACCGTCTTACGCTTTCTGCTGAAACTTTCTTAATGGTGCTATATAAATCTTTGTCCCCTTCTCCTAATCTATACCTATGTACAATCAGGTCATTTTGATCTTTTACAAACCCTCTTCAAACCATAGCCTTTACAAAAAAGATGCTAATGAGCAAATAATGCACTATAATTGAAAGCAGGTGTGATTTACGTAACCAGTTTACGGCACCGTTTATGCCCAGTCGAATAGTACAAGATGTAGATTACAAACCTGTGGTGTGTACACATTTAAGAGCCACTGTAATAAAAACGTTTAATTGTTTGTCAGACTGAAGCATTTTTTATAATCCCTTATCTCTGTAATTTACAACAACGACAACAAAACACAGGCAGATTTGCAGCGGTTTAATTGGACGGGTGCAAATAAAATGGTAAAAATGGTTTCAGAACAGAGGCATGAATTCGCCAAAGGGGTGAACTGACTCGTGGCCTGATGTCAACAAAAATAGTTTGATAATTCCTTATCAGGTTAGTTGTTGCTGGTGTATCAGTAGTTTTTTTTCTTTTGTTTCCTTTTTCTTTTCTTTCTTTTTTAATCCAGTGTTTTGCTAAGAGATAATATACAGAGATATCTATAGAGTTATAGAGTAAAATGGTAAACGCATTATGACTAACAAGAGTTGAAGCACTTTTTTTATGACAAGCATTCGACGTGACGAGGTTACGAGTGGGAGGCAACGGATCCTTTGCTCTATTTCAAGAAAAAAAGAAAAAAAACACTACTGCCAACGCTTACTGTTGCGTCCATTTGGCATTATCCTCCCGTTGGCATCACTGTGACATTACTGGAGCATGGCACTGCGCTCCCATCAGAATGCAATCTACAGCACCGAGGAAAGTACACTTCATACGGGGTACCGTGCCTTTGCCAGATATGCTCATTGTGTGTCTGCCTAGACTGTTGCATATTAATTGACTGGTTGACGTGAGTTTTCTTGTCTTTATTAACCCCCCTTTAGTTTCCCTCTATGAGCCTTAAAACCCCGGTGCAAGAGCAGAGGAGTCCTTCTGTCGCTAGCAGGCCAGTTATCTTAGTATTGAACAACCTGATAGGTTTTGTACATCCCTTTATGGGCTTTATTATTCTGTTTTTTTTTTGGGGGGGGGTTGGTTTTCCAAATGCTGTTTAGCTTTTAAGAGACCCTCTCACCCCATGACTCCCCTCCCCACCCCACTGCCAGTCCTGCACATTTTGTGGCAAAATCCAAAATAAGAGACAACATTTTAGCCCAGCAACCCCACGTCTGTGCCTTCTGATCAGTTTTTTTTAATTTCTTTTTACTTTTATTTTATTTTTTTAAATGTACATTTTACAGTAAGTGGAGGTTTTTGTTTTTTTTTGACTGAGAGATTTGGCAATTTGACAGAGACTCACAGGTATTTAACTATTTTCTGAAGAGAATACAAATAAAAGACAAAAGATATTTTTACCTCACAATTTTAGAGCAAACATTCCAATGTTGTCATGGTCTACGATTTGACGCAGAAAAAAAGCATAAAAAAAGTTCATGCATTTGTTTCTTGTATTGTAAATGTTAGACAATTTCATATGCATTATATTAAAAAAGAAACTGCCATATCAATTTTAATGTATAGATTTTTGCAAATACTACCCTATGTATGTAAGACTTAACTGTATCGGTAGCGTATATATAATATATTTATGCCCAATAAATGTTTTAATTTTTTCTGACTTGCATTGCATTTGTTTTTGTTTCCTGGTGATTCTTATTCCAACTCTTACACATGATGTTCCAAGTAATTAAATGTAGCTTCTGGTGCCTTGCAAAAATTATCCATACTCTCGTTTCTTGTGATTTGCCACATTGAGAACATAAATGGCAATTGCAGCATAAAAGTGTATTTTATTATGATTGCATTCAAGCCAATCACATAATCAATGAGTAGTGTCTGAAGTTTACAACAAGCCACGTCAGCGTACAGAAGCACACCACGGTTCTTATTTTATTTTTCAAAAAGTAACTTGATGTGCCTCCTGAGGCATTCGGTCCTGACGTGGTCCATCCTGCGTTTCCGCACAAACACTGACAGAGATGCTTCTGCTCAGCCTGAGCCAAAGTGATGGTGGAGGAGTTTCAACACCTGGGCTGGAGGAAATGCATTTTAGCGCCTCTAAGCAAGCGTCTTTGAGTGTGATTGCACTCTGTGTATTATTCCACAGCTGCAGCTGATCTTCGTTTGCACGCTGGCGCTCATCAGTCTCTAAAATGCAGCATTCCGGAAGGCGGCGACGACAGAAATCCTGACTCGATTCACCCCATCTGATGTCAAGTCATTACCCTTGCTTCAGAGCTTCAGAAATCCACAACTCGGGTCGACGGGACATCATGGATCTCGCCGTAATGAAAGAGTTTTAGGAGGAAAGCTATTGTTGAAATACAATCTAGGGTGCACAGCAACCATGTGGAAAGTTCTGCTTAGATGAAACGAAAGTAGATTTTTTTTTTTTTTTACTTTATTGCTATGAAACACCCTGGACACTTTCCACACCAGTAATGGACTGAGTCATACAGAAGGGTTCTGGACGGATTCTCCCTTTTGTTTTTGTGCACCTGGTTGACCTCATTGCTGAATGAGGGACGCTTTAATCCGTTGTTGATGTCCGCCACTCTGGGGTCTTTAAGGGTATGTGAAGTAACAGACTGGTGTTAGTCCCTTTGGTCACTAAGGCATATTGCCTGCTAAGACAACAGACCTCACGCTGTTGTGTCGCTGGTTAGCATCATATGATGAGGCAAAACGGGGGCAAATAGAGGAATCATTAAAAAAATCCCTATATATCACACCCCTATGAACAAAAATGCTGCCAAGTTTCTCCATTTGTTATCTGTAAGTACAGATATGGAACATAAAAGAAATCAGTCTCATCTTCCTTATTTTTAATTGACCACATTTTCTTTTAATACACAGATACATTAACCAGCAGATAACGGCCACAATTTTTTTTTTCAAAAACCAAAACGAAACGTTTTGTTTTCTTTTAATCATTATACGTTTAGTACATTAATAAATATATCGGTCCTGCTGACAGTATCTACAGTTGGAAAAAATTAATTTAGCAGAAATACATTCTTTACTGCCAAGAGGCCACGTATTAAATCCAGGTGATTTTTAGCTGCTGCACAGAACCAAGAAGTCCAAAGCATCTAATTACGAGCCAAAGCAGGGACAGCATCATGGCGTACAGGTTGTTCATTGATCCAAAGATGACACAACACATGGCACACAGCTCTTAATTAATCCACACTTCTTACTTTTAATATCCACTTTCAAAAGCAGCAAGGATAAAAAACCATGGCTGCTAAACACAGTTGTGATAAATGACAAGAGTACAGCACATTTAGAAAGCGATTCTTTTCTCTTTTTTTCAGTTCAAATGCTTTAAAATGCCATTTATTAACAAATGTACAACTGATACACTGATGTAAAATATGAAACAAGATGATTTGTGATGCAACAAGCGTATTTTGGAGGGAAAATGGGCAAAACGTGGTTTGCGGTCACTTTTTGAAGTAGAAAATTTTATTCAAAAACTAACCCTGAAGAAGTGGCGAGAAGGCAAAACCTTAACGTGTCATGGGGATAAAAAACTGAAACAAACCTTAAAAGTTAAAAAAGAAAGAAAAGGTTGTTAAAAATATATATACAGTGTGTTTTCTTTTTATTAGTGCATCGCTCATAAACCAAAATGGACTGCAAGAAGAATGTAGATCACACATCTGCATTCAGCTGGCAGCGCATGCAACACGCTGTAAAAGTGGCCAAAATACAGAGCGAGCTTAGCTGTTAGAAATGGGAACGTTGATTTATACAGCAAAATCAGCTATTTGTGTTTTTTGCAGTGCAGCGAAACATTTGACTAATACCTCCAGAACACTACGTCCAGAATGATTATTTTCATAATAATCGAGTGAAAACAAGAAACATGTGCCTCATCAGATTCTCTCCCTTTTTTTTAACCTAAGATGACCAATCTAAGGTCGAAGGACGCCTGGCGATGGACAGAGTCTGATATTTACGTCTAATCTAGGCGAGGGGCCGGTTTGTACACATAGATTAAAAAGAGAAAGTTATTCCCTGATCTTCCTGTTTTTGCTGATAACCTATTCGAAACAATTATTCCCAAACACTGCAATCCTACTACAGAATATGGACAATTAAAAGTATCATAGCCTGTTTGTTTTTATTTGCTTATAACAGCTGGTTACTTAGTCGGGGTGTTGGCTCAACTGGAAATATTTTCAAACGGTCAAATTGGGTTTTCTTGTGAGCACCAAAAAAAAACCTGTTTTAGTCTATTTCAGCCAGCTGAACAGCAGAAGGAAGGGCAGCAATGTGTTACCATACATAAAGAGAATATTACACACACCAGAAAAAGTGCTGGTGAGATTAAAAGTCTGAGCCGTTTAAAAACTAGATTTGAGTGTGGACAGACTCGGGAGGTCTCAAAAGAATTTGAAATCAGCCATCACACTGTGTGGAAATCAGTCCACAGGGTGAGTCCAAGTAACAGTGAAGCCCTAAAACATGATAATGACCCAAAACACACGAGTAAATCCACCAAGAACCGTCAAGAACCCCAGGAACAGTGGAAGCCCAGATCTTGATGTTATTAAGATTTTCAATCCTCAAAAAAACATTTCAGAGCTAAAAGTGAGAAATGGGACAAACTTTCCTCAGGCTGATGTCAGAGGCTGTCAGATGGATAAAAGAAGTTCTTGTTCTTATATATTTTTGCTTAGTTTGCAAAATAAGAAAAATTGTGTTACTGGGTGCAAATAAATCACTTTTTTTTCAACAGAAAAATTAAAGAACAATTCCTAATAAATGACTGGATTTTCAATGGGGTCTCCTAATTTGTTTGTCATTACACATTCAAGATTATTTGTATTGTTTCTGATTTGTAATTTGAATATACACTGATAAAACTTTATAGGATTTGATTTATAATATGCCTATCATTTCCAACTTATATTTTACCGCCAAGAACAATCCACCGTGTGTGAAACGATTAGTGCATGGCTACAAAATGGAGGAAGGGGTGAAATGACAATGAGTGGGTAGAAAATGAGGAAACTAATTGGCACACTGACCCCCGGAGCCCTAATCAGCCCATCCCTATAAAAAAACAAAGCTTTCAATCCAAAAAATGTAAAGTACAATTAAAACACTGCTGTTCAGGCACTAAAACACCAGAATACCCTTTTTATGCCAGGGAGCGCGACCCCTGTTTGCAGCATCGGCGCAAGCATGGAGTGGAAATTCAACATGCAGGTCTTTGGAAAAACGGAGAACATCGAGTCTGCCTCACTAACAGCCTGCTACACAGCTACACACATGATCTGCACCTCTGCCCCACTCTGAAGGAGTACAGAGAAATGCGACGAGTTTTAAAATTCTACAGTGCTTCCTTTTGTCATCCAGAATACGGTATAAGGCATTTGTAGATGTGTGTGTGTGTGACATTTAGGTTTATATGTACAAAATGCTCCTTTTTTTTTTATCCCATTTATCAGGCCAAGAAGCATTTCCAGACGGTGTGAAGATCGTCTACGCTCCACTTTCAAATGTTACGGCACTTGCTGAAAGAATCTGACATGTTGCGGAACATGTAAGAGCAAAACCAGCTTTCGCGAGAATTCCGTTTTAATCATCTTTGTCTTTTGTGGTTCATGCTCTTGTTCATCAAAAGGCAAGTCTTTGGAGATTGTCCCCTCTCTGACAAGAAGTGATGGCTTCCTGGTTGACTCCCTGACACGGTTGGGTTCAAAAGCTCACGGTGGATTCTGTCCAGCCGTTTGAGCCATCGCCCTTCAAGGTGCTGGCTGTGCGGCACCGGGACGGCTGGCCGTCGGTCAGGCCAAACAGGCGCGCCGCCGCACCCCGGTACTTCCACGACATGGTGTTGTAGAGGATCGGATTTATCGCCGCGCTCAGATAGAAGAGCACGACCGACAGCAGGCTGCAGTACTCGGACAGCACGGACAGCAGCGGAGAGGGAGCGTCCAGGGAGCGGAACTGCAGGTAGCGGCCCACGTGGAAGGGCAGCCAGCACAGAACGAAGGCCAACACGACCACCACTTGGAGAGAGGGAGAGAGAGAGAAAAGATCAAATGCTGTCCAGATTTTAAAAAGCAGAACCGAATTAAAGGCTTCAAATAAAAAGACAAAAAGAAATTCGGGATCCATGACCAGACGCATGACCATGTTTTCATCTGTCTATACATCTCATCTGTGGGAGGGGGTGGAGGGACGCTTGGTCCTCATTAACCGGAAAGGCGAACAAGCATTAGAAAATTGTTCAGGGAAAAATGTTTGTATCTATTTTCAGACCTGTGCTGCCCCACAGAACAAGCTGTCCTGAGCTGTGAGTCATTTCAGCCACATCTAGACCCACTGCTCCAATCAAGTTTCTTTTTAATTTAGTTCAAAATGCACTTTTTCCCCCTAACAGCCATGTATCTAATACGTTTTTAAGTTTTGATAGAGGTAGTCAAAAGAGGGTTTTTGACTAAAAATGAAGAAACTTGTTTATATATAAGTTTCTTCATTATATTTGAGAGCAAAAGCAACAGATCTCTTAATTAACTAATTGAAATTGCATTTATTTCAGCCATTTAACTGAAAAATAAACTTTAAAGACTTATTCCACATAAAGCAAAATATGCTGATTTTGTATTTCTATATTAATTTTGGCACATAGACAATAACCCCCCCAAAACTCGATTTTGTATGAACATTAGGATCAGCTTGTGGCTCCGTTAAGGAAGACCAGGCTTCTGTTCATTTGCATAGTTTGGTTTTCTCATTTTCCTCCCAACATCCTCCAAGGTTTCTCTGCAGGATTTACATCAGAGAGTTTCTTTGCACAGTGATGCTGTGGTCACCAAGAAGGTATTGGCACCTTTTACCAGTGTGGGAAGGTATCGAATCATTTTCTCAAATTTGGTTTCTTAAGAGAATTAGAATTTTACATAACACTGATAAAAATAATTAAAAAAAAAAGGTTTTATAACAGAAGTGTCTCCTTACTAAAATGTATCATACAGTTTATGCATCACTGGCTGCAGGGCAACTCTGCTGGTGTTTTTTAACTGTGATTTATCAAATCCACAAACAGAAGACACGACTCTACAAATCATTACTGATGACCCTTTTTTCCAGTAGCGTTGCTACACGGCGGCTCATCTCGACTCCACTCTGCTCAGTTTGGGTGGTTTTCCACCACAGTTTTAGTAGGAGGGGTCGTCATATACGACTGCAGCTATAGTGCCGAATAAAAAAGCGTGAAAAAAAGCATGAGCATGTCTCTTCTGTGCTTGTTTTCCTTCACCACCTCCCTTTAAGTTTTAGAAATGATTTAAAGTTGTATTGTTGAATGAACAGGATCTGTCTATTTCCTGGAGCCTTATGCCCTATAGATCACTTAGATATAATTTTCCATTAAGTTTAGTTGTCCCAAAGTCGTGGCTGGTACTTTTAAGTTGTACCTCATAAGCTGTAGAACCAGTTACCCAATCATATTAGACAGTTTTTAAGAAATTTCTTAAAACATATTTGTACTCGCCCAAATTTATTGGGCTTCCTTTTATGTTTTTTTTTTAAATCATATTGTTTTTGTATTTTTTTTATGTTTGAATTGTTATTTGTTGTTTCTGGCCATCACTTTGACCAAATGCAGCTGTTGACTCCAGAGACCCATAAGTAGACCAACCTGGTGTGGGTTGGGTCCTGAAGCTTTGACCCAAACAGCAGTTCATTCTTTCTGAATACCAAACTCATAAATGAGCTTTGATTCACAACATTCTCCATCACTGCTGCTTGATCTCCTTTATCCACCACTCAACTTTTCAGTAGCTGCTAGAAAACAAAGCTGGTGTTTCCACACATGACTTTGTCAACCATAAAACTGTCGCGTTGCGTTTTTCCTGGAGAAGCCAAATGTGGGGAGGTGGCAGGCAAAGCGAAGAGGAAAATCTGTATTTATTTAACTCTCGAGCTCAACATCGAGCAAAGTGTATAAACACTACAAAGGAAAAGAGTCACAATAGCTGTACACGAATAAACAGAAGAATCAACTAATGTCAAACTAAAACTGTGATTTCTATTCATCCTACTTCATCAGAATAATCAGAAATAAACTCTTGAAACATAATATGAGCTTCACATACTTTCCATTGAATTAGTGGAATTAATAAACTTTCAGAGTTTCCAATAAGTGGTTTTTTTTTTTGAAGTGGGATCTTGTTTGCCCCCAGCTCATGCTTGTCCTGGGTGGTGAGCCATATTGCCAATATAGACAGCAGGCCACATTTTTTTGTTTTTTTGATTTAGTTTAATTTCTCTTTACACCTGCAGGTCAGAAAAGCAAATGTAAATACATTTGGAAACGTACCCAGCATCTTGATGGTCTGCCTGTTGCTCTTGTCTCTGTGAGCCACACGGGAGCTCATGTTCGTCTCCCTGTGCCTCTGCCACAGGCGACGGCCGATGAGGCTGTACAGCACCGTCAGACAGAACACCGGCATGAAGAAAAACACCGAGCTCAGCCACACCATGGCCCCATCAGGCCCGACTCAACGGCGTAGTGCGTCATCCTGCACTCCCGAGTGTCCCCGACGTCCAGAAGCAAGCCCGTCGCGTTAATCCGGGACGTGAGGTTTGGTGGCTCCACGCTGTCCCTCTCCACTCCAACCATGACGAACACGGGCCCTGCGCTGGACAGGGACACCGTCCACAGGACGCAGATCAGTGCGCGCACTCGCCTTTTGGTGACCAGAGCCTTGGCGCGCAGCGGGAAGCAGATGGCCAGGTAGCGCTCCACCGACAGCGCCGTGATGTTCAGGATGGTGGAGTACGTGCACGACTCGGACACGAACTGGAAGAGTTTGCAGAGCGCGGCTCCGAGGCGCCAGGGCCGGTACCGCCACATGCGGTAGAGGTCCAGGGGCATGCACAGGAAAATGAGCAGGTCAGACACAGCCATGCTGCACAGGTAGAGGTTGGTGGTGGTGCGCATATCCCTGTACTTGCTCACCACCAGGATGGTCATGACGTTCCCGGCCACTCCGACCAGGAACAGCAGCGAGCAGGCGACGGTGATGAACGTGAGGAGAGGGATCGAGTAGTAGTTGAGCGGAGGCGCGGGCTGGTCGGCGCCGCTCGTGGTGTTGTGCGTCTCCTCCCAGCTGCAGTTACGCGGGAGGCACTCGGAGCCGTTGTGCCAGGAGGGCATGCTGCTGCAGCGCGGGTATTCACCAGGACCAGGCCTCCCTGCGCTCTCCAAAGTCTCCCTGGGAGTTGGAGTCCTCATGCCCCGGAGAGCCGCTGTCCCCGGCGTTCATCACGGAGGACGGCAGACGCGCGTAAAACCAGAAACCTTGACGCTGCGTAAAAGTCTGTCGGATGGTTAAAGAAATGGCATTTACAGGGTGAAACATTTATTTGAAGTCGTTTTTTTTTCCTTTTCAAATATATGGATGGGATTCGATTCGTGGAACGCGTCTGATTCTGAAGACAAATTATTAAGTGGCCTGTTACTGATGTCCAACAGGAGTCGTTAAAAACACACCAGCTCCTTGTTTTTTGTTTGTTTTTTGTTTGTTTTTTTTTAGATCACAGTTGAAATTAAAACAGAAGCCGCATTCTTCTCAGCAAGAAGTAAAATCAAACACTGCATTGATTTTTGCTCCTTCAGTCGCACTTACAGCTACAACTTCTTCTGTTCTGCTGCGAGGACACCGACATCAACCCGGAGTCTTTCGTGCGTAAAAGGTGGCATGGATAGTTCACGTCATCGGGGACTATCCAAAACAGGGCATCGTTTTGGGACTTGCATCGGGAGCAGGTGACGGTGAGTCAGACTCCACGATGCGGCGGCGGCAGCAGCAGCAGCAGCAGCGGGAGGAGTGACTATCCTGGGAGGACACAGATTCAGAGTCACCCAAACACGGACGGACAAAAAACGACCACCGTGAAAACAAATTCCACCCGACGAAGAAAGCAGAGTTTTATAAAGCTGACAAAAATCACAATGGGGCGACGCGTTTTCATCATCTTCGAGGGGGGAAAAAAAAAATGAATTTAGGGATATAGGACCGATGAGATTAAAGAAAAAAAAAAAAAAAGATCCAGCTCCTCTCCTAGTTGTGATGCTTTGGATGTTGATGTGATGAATGAATGCCTTGTGTGTGGATCCAGATTCCCTGCCATCAGGTGAAGAGGTGCTGGTGCTGGGGGGGGGGGGGGGGGGGGGGGGGGGGGGACCGGGGGCCGCACTGTGGCTGCAGCGGCTCCACCTACTGGACTGGTCTGGTCAGGGCAGTGATGCCTGGAGGTGCGTCCGATTCAGTGAAACTTTGCTCACAGTGTTGCGTTTCAAAGTCCACAGCAGAGGAAAAAGAAGCAAAAGAAAAAAAAAAGTACCTTGCAAAATGATTTCATTTCTTCACATTTTAGACTTTTTGCACAGTCAGTTAGCAGTTAGACTGGATGAAGATGATGCATATTATCTTATTAGCATAAATAATTCTTCTTATTTTCTCTAAGACATCCTTGTTTTTTGTGGGTTTTTTTTGTTTGTTTTTTCCAAAGTTACACATTAGTAGTTTAAGTAGGTGACGATATTGAACCTGCTTTAAACTCATCCACAACTTCCTCTCTGATTTGTCAGCTGGATCTTTTGGTCTTCATGATGCCGTTTCAATAAAGGTTTCTATAGGAAACCTCTGCTGCCTTCACAGAACAGCCGCATTTCTACTTAGATTGACAGGTTGCTATTTTTATTATTATCATTGCTGTGACTTCATTAGATTTTATCAGACAGAAAATGGCTGCAATCAGATTATGCGTGTCATAATTGTCTGTGCCACAATTATCCAGTGTGGTGATGGTTTATCACTTAAAAGTTTTACAAGAAAACGGATATATAATTGTAGTTCAAAACTGATCATCTACAGCCAATTCTAAAATGTATTTTCCACATGCAGATGAAATGTATTCATCAATGGCATACTTTGTTTTTTTTATTATCCCGCTTCCAATGAAAAAAAGTATTACATTAAAGTAATTTAGTTATTTGGAATGATAAATACATGACAGAATTACTATTTGATGAGACATCCAGGACTCAGATTCAGTTTAAATTCAGCGTTATAATTGCAATCACAAGTATGTTAACTGAATCATATTATAACGAAGCTGTAGCTCAGATTTAATTGAAGGCTTGAATTAGCTTCCAGCAGAATGAAAACAAACATGATTATTATATGTACATCAGCTCTATTGGAGCTGATTATCAACATTATTCAGCACATTATATATATATATTATATATATATATATATATATATATATATATATATATATATATATATATATATATATATAAGTACACTGCCCTTCAGGTTTCACCCAACCCTTCCATTTGTAAAGATGTGAGAAGTTCCAGTTCCATCAATCAATGAAAAAAAATCAGATCTTTTACAGTGAACTTTGATTAGTGTTTTATGCTCCTTATCATTTTTATTTTATGTGCTTTACAAAAAGGAGTTTTGAAGAGTAACAACTATTAAGCACCACATGACTTAAAGCGCACTAGATCATAACATTTGAATTCTAACAATAGCTAATGTGTTCGTTTAGAGTGTAGCCAAAGAACCGTTATTCTCATTGATACGTTGACATGGATTTAATAAAAAGGAAAAGATCAAATCGGTAAAAGTCAGCAGCTCTCATGAAAACCTGAGAAGCTTTCTGTGCCGAAGCGAAAAATGTACTTTCTATCCAGCTGAAGCCAGGTCAGTGGCAGCTCTGATGCTGAAGACAATTTAGTTAGCTTGCGCAGAATGTTGTGACATTAAGGATTTTTTAAAAAAAAACATTATCTTGGCATTTTTCAATTTGAAATTGATTTCAGAAAAGAAGTAATGTATTTGTGTTTTCTCTATAATAAATAAAACAAGTAACCATTTTCTGTTTACTTTAATACTATAAACTACCATTTTTTTCCAGTTTTTTGTTGCTTAAAAGAACTGGCATTTGAAATATAACCATGCATGTAATAAATATTAGGCTACAAAATATTTCTGTTTCCACTGATCAAATTTTATCCACGCTGTGCCAAGCGCTGTTATCTCGCTGGCCTTTGGGCTGTGTGTCCTACCATTATGTTTATGGCCGATGAATCATGGTGCGCGTGTTCATGGGGAAGGAGAGAAAACTGGGCGGTGATGAATAAATGCAAAGAGTGAGAGAGATCTGGCTAATGGACAGAGCAGCAGTCAGGCCCTCATCAGGACAGCTGTGCTTTTCACAAGATTTTCTCTTCACATCTGGTATGTACAGTTTTGTGTGTGTGTGTGTGTGTGTGTGTGTGTCAACATTAGGATATGTTTGAGTTTGCTCTTTATATATTCTCATTATTCTCATTGATACGTTGACATGGATTTAATAAAAAGGAAAAGATCAAATCGGTAAAAGTCAGCAGCTCTCATGAAAACCTGAGAAGCTTTCTGTGCCGAAGCGAAAGATTTACTTTCTATCCAGCTGAAGCCAGGTCAGTGGCAGGTCAGTGTATATAAAGGTAGAGCTGACTTTGAAATTTTGCACAGAACACATTTCAGGGGATTCTGCTCATAAAGCAGCTACATTTGAGCTGATATCAACATAAGCACAGTTGAAAGAACAGTTGTTCTGGGCTCAGCACGGGGTGGGGGGGGTGGGGGGGGGGCGGTGTCAACTTTAGAAATATTCCTTGTGACACCAACCAAACTTTTAGTGCTCTGACTTGTCTTAGTATTTTAACAGGCCTAGACTGTGACTCCCTTCTTCTGATGTCATTATCCTTTAAATATGTTTTTTTTTAAAAAGAAGACATTTTTCTCTGGGACTTCTGTGCAGCATTAGTGCTAAAGAACATCTTAGCTAGCCAGTTTATCTGAAAGGTGCCTTCAGGGTGTGGTAGATTGCAGGTTAAAGTCCTTGGAGGTACAAACAGGCGAGTGCCAGCTGATCTCAAGAGGAGCGCAGTTCTCCATCTCGTCCTCTAGATGGTGAAAGAGATCGATTTTGCTTTCAGGTTCACTGAGCAGCTGACAATAGATGCATGTCAACACATTTGAATATCACAGAATATTTAATATACTTTTACAATTCAGAAAATTGGAAAATCCTATAAAAGCAATGAACTATTAGTAAAAACTTCAGAACTATCATTTGTGCAGCTTATGAAAGCATAAGCCATAAAAGGACAGTACTATAGCTGGCTTTTAATGAAGAATTCAAGTATATTGAAAAAAGTGTGGTGGACAAACGTGCATGAGCAACAATAGCAACTGCAGCCTCAGAGAAATGTTAAGTCTGCCTGAGAGTTTGGAGGAGATTCACATGACACAGACCCTGCAGTCTGTGTCTGAGGTGACGGGGTACAGCTGAGGTGTTTCTTTTGTCTGAACCAGAAACAACATAAACAGCGTCATTGAATTAAGCCGGTGAAGCCATTGCCTAGTGTAGTTTTCACAATCAGTAATTTGGAGAGTGATTCTGCTAGTGTTGGCTCACCGAGTTTTAGTCCAAAGTCAGCACAGGCGTCTACAACGAAAGTTTTCAGGATTTGCAGACAAACTTAAAATTTATGCTAACTTTGCCTTCCAGTAGGGTTTGGCCACCTGCTCATGCTGCCAAAATTCCTATACATGTTTTAATTGCCATGGTACCCATGTGCTAGACTGTAAAATAGTCTGATCCAAATCCCAAAGAGAATCTATGAAGCACAGGACGATCAAAGACACCAGAGCCAGAAATGCAGATAAAGGCAGTCACTTAAGTTGTGTACTGAATCAATGTAATGAGTTTCCCTTTGTAGTTTGATTAGGTACACAGTAAAAAGTGCTGGGTTAAAAATAACCCAATTCGTAACCCATCGCTGGGTCATATATGGACCGACCCAACGCTGGGTTGTTTTAACCCAACAGGGTTGGGTTGATGGTTTGACCCAGCCCATTGGGCCATGGCAACTAACCAAATGTTGGGTTAAATTGACCCAAAATTGGGTTGAAACTCATAAATGGTAAAGGGATTGAACTTTTATCCAATCATTTTGACCACTCCAAGTGCTTTACACTGGAGTAACATTCACCCATTCGCACTCACAAACGCTCACACATTTGTACACTCATACGCAGCTCAGTAGGCAATTTGGGGTTGAGGGCGTTGCCCAGGGGCACATCGACATGTGGCAGGAGGAAGCTGGAACTGACCTTCCGATCGCAAGACCACTACTCTACCCGTAGAGCCACAGTCGCCACATATCCCAATACAAGGATTATTATACCACCGTAGTTGGGTAAAAATATGTATTTACCTACCGTCATAAATATTTTAAATAACCATAAAAATAAATATCAAATGTGTTGGAAATAAATTCTATTAATTTTCCTATTCACGTTGAAATTTTATCTTCTTTTTACTTATCATGTCTTATTTCAAAGTAGAGGAGAAGCCCAATATGCAGTCATGTTGAAAATGGAGGCTTGTGAAGAGGGGCGTGGCTTCTTCCAAGTTTCGTCTTTAACCCAACCCACGACATGTCCTGCATGTTTTAGATGTCTCCCTGTGTTAACACACCACTGGGAAATGCCAAAAACATGGAGGACCAGGGTGGAAAAACACTGCTCTATTCTGTGTTGTTCTTTCTGCTTTTCCTCTTCTTGAGCCATCCCAAATTGATGCTGCTCTGAGCAGTGAGCCATATCCCCCTTTATCAAGAATCGCTGAGCTAGAGTTTTTTTAATTTTACATTTTTATTTTTAAATGTAGTTCCAGTCTATTGAGAAGAACCTGTACGTGTATTTTTGCGAGGCTGCAGGTATTTAAATCAAGCAGATTGTACATTCATTATTTCAGCTATTCTGTTCATGCATGGGAATGTTATAGGACAGAATGCAGGTAAATCCTCTCGCACAAACTCCAAAACACCCAACCAATGATGAGAAAATAGGCAGGACCGGTGTCAGTGTTTGCTCCCCTACGGCTCCTCCTCCTACCTCCTACCACAGGGCCACTGAAATCTTTTGCCCAATCAGAGACGTCCACAGGAAGAATCGCTCCCTGTGATTGGTTCACAGTTTCAGAGAGCCCTCCCTTCCTGAGGAGTTGCAGAGAGTTCACTGTTAGTTTTTTTTTTCTTCTTCTTCTCAGCCACACTTACTGAGTTGCAGCAAAGAGGGAACACAGAGTTTGGCTGCTGCTGCTGCTGCGCGGCTCTCGGTCGTCTCAGTGTGTGTGAGTGCGTGTGTGAACGTGAGTCTTTGTTTTGGCGTCCATTCAGAGGATCTAGCTGGCCCGATCAGACAGACCAACATGTGGACAACACGTCCACAGAAGAAGCAGGTTGGTAAATGCCTCCCTCAGCCCTATTGTCTGTCTCTCTGTGTCCTGTTTGCACCCAGGGGGCTTTAAAGATATGCAGATTGTATCTGTGATGCTCCTTAGATTTCAGTTTCTGAGCAGGATTTGTACAAACCTTGAATGTACTTGTTGATTTCATGAGCTGGACCCAGTTGTCCTGTTGCATAGGAGACACGTCGATGTTATGATGAAGTGCCACAGTTGGGTGTGTGGAGAAGAGTTGGTGACCTCTTTCACCAGGCAGCAGAGCAGCAGGTGGTGTGTAAACCTGCTGAAAACAGACCAGACGGATCTGCAGGCGGGTTTCCTTATTCATTTGCAGTTGGGAAAAGTTTGTTTTCCAGAGCTGGAATGTTGCGGAAGGACAGGAGATATCTGTCCCTGCCATGCACGGCTACACAGACAACCCTCCTCCACTCTGGCCTCTTCTTGATGTCATTGCCACATACGGCGCATGGTACTGACCTCTGGGAGGGAAAGACGTGACCCCTGCACTTTTCTGTTGTTGGACCAGCACATCAAAACAATAGACTTCACAGCAGCGGCTCCTTCCTGAGGTTCTAGGTGTGTGTGTGTGTAAACTGTAACTCATTCCCATGCTGCAAACCAGAACAGTTTTTGAACAAAAGTGTCCCTGTCCTGCTTTTGTAATATAAACACCAGACATTCTTTGCGTTCAGCATCTTTGAGGTGGTTGGAATGGATTGAAGTCAAATATTTGAGAGGCAGTCCAGGTTTTAGTGCTGCATATTTATTCCAGATGTGATGTGTTGGCTGTGTGCAGTACAACAACACACTTTCTAACGCTCACAGATATTTATGTGCCTTGCAGGAGTTCATTCATAGCGTTCCTTAAGCTTTATTTACGCAGACGTTTGTGTGAATATTTGTATTTCAGTTGGGTTTCTAAGCGAAGCACCGAACACAAAATGAATCGTTTTGAAGTTGGGAATGAAAGATGCGTCGCTGTCAGTAGTTTCTGAAAGAGTAAAACTCAGTTTTGTCTGTTTAAAAAGCGCTGCACTGATAACAAAGCAAATAAAATGCTGGTCTCTTCGAAGAGTTTGCTGTATATGCTGATGGGACGGCTCTCCTGCAGTGGTCAGTGTTACAGCGGCTTGGAAGAAACCTCTGAATAAAGACACTCTGGTGTTGTGTGACAGTTAGTGTTGTCACTAATCATCTTCATTCTATGAACAATACTTATTTGCACAATGATCTCCAGATGTTTCATTTCAGTTCAGTTGCCACTTCTCTTATTTTTGCGAATGAAATCAAGGATAAGCCGAATGCGCAGTCCAATGTCTGCTGTTGTTTACTTCATTCTGAGAAAACTCCAGCAGTTCTGTGACTCCCTCAAAGATTTCTTAGAGAGGATCGGGAAGACCAAGGAGCACAAGCCGACGGTTTCAAGAGCGTAGTTTTGAATCGGCGTCGTATTCAGTCCAATGTTTTTTTAAACATTTGACTCAACTGTAGCATGTAGAAACATCCTCATGGTTGAAACATGGTTGTGGCAACATTGTACTGTGGTGGTGATGTGATGTTATGTTGATGAGGCAAAATACAGAGTGATCCTGGAGGTAATCCTCTTGGCGACCTCCAGCAGCAGAACAATAAAAATATAGAAAACCTACAATAGAATGGTTGAGGCGAAATCATGTCCATGCGTTCGATGGCCCAGGTGAAGACCGTATCCAAGTCCAGTTTGGAATGTTGTTACAATCTGAATGAGCTGGAGCTATTTAATAAAGAAGAATGGAAAAACAGGCAGAAACGTGTATCCTTAAAGATTCGGCGGTGGCGATTCAGCTGGAACATAAATATATCCCACACTTTTCAGATTTGGGGATTTTAAATTGCCTTGCATCTGTTTTTTTTTAATACTTCATAATTATTTGCTACTTTAAGTCTGTCTGCCACAGTGAGGAAATTGAACTGCTGCAAATACTTTTGCAACAAATCATTGCATTATACAGTAGTTTGTATAAGAGAAACCTTACTGCAGAAATATCATTATAACCATATTATACTTCCAAATTGATTCAGGAAATGTATGATGTTGGGGTTTTTTTACTTTAAAATTTAAGCACACCAGTCCTTTTAGTTCAAAGCACAGCTGTCCTTTGGATTTTCTCTCCCACTGTAATCATGAGTCAGTTCAGGGCGGTCTGGACCCCGAGCTGCACTCTGAAATTTTCCAGCCTCAAACTTGGCCGTCCTGCTATGGCCGAGTCAGGTTTGGCAGAAACGGACCAGAGGCAGCAGCTCCCTCGCTCTGTAACAGTACAATGATGTCTTGTGTTGCCACCAGCAGAATGCCGCTCCGCCGATGGTGACGGGTGCTTTCACTCTCTCTCTCTCTCTCTCTCTCTCTCCATTTTTCTGGCAACTACTGTATGTCTTGCTTTCTCTGACCATCCCTATCCCCCAATCCATGGTGCGAAGGATTAGATAATAGGCAGCTTTAGTGTGGGCAGAGAAAAAGAGGTGTCACAGACCTCTCTTATTTCTTCTTTCTCTCTCTCTCGCTCTCCCTTCCTCCATCCATCTTCTCTCTCTTGGTGCCATCTGCGCCACGAGCAGCTTGGCACCACACCATCTATAAATGCCAGGCCACATTTATCTTTATTGTATTTATGTGCGTGCACGTGTGCGAAAGAATGCCCATGGCCGTCACTCGCGTGAAACACAATGCGCGGCCGTACAGAGCCTTACAATTGATGTAGCTCACTCGGTATACGATGCTTTGCCACTTTCTAAATGTCAATTCCACAACCAAACGTCAGAGAATAGATTACACGTTTCACAAGCCACCTATTTCTCTTGGCTCTCTCAATCTGTGACAGCACCTCTCCTGCTGATGTTGGTGCTTTTGTCTCGTCATCTACCTCTGGTGTTCTTGTCCGTATTTTTGCACGGTTAAGGGCGTATCGCAAGTAGGTCTCGTGTGAAGAGGCAAAGGTGTTTAAAACAATGAATAAAACGCCGATAATACACGGACACCTACGAGGAAGTTAGAAAAAAAAAGTTATTTTATGCATGAAGAAGTGGGATGAGTAACAATGACAGGATACCTTAAAATAACAAAAAAAAAGTGATCTGTCAAGTTTATTTTCTCAGACTATGGTGATGTCACAGCTATACAAATAATAATACATAAACATGCCAGTCTGGGGAAGACAAAAAAATGCCTAAGATTGTGGTGAAGCATTGTACCAGTTTGTTGCTCATCCTCCCATAGCATGCAATGTCTCGTTTCAGCTGCCCCTGTAATTTAGTTGTACTCCGGCCCTCCCTTTCCAGTTGCTGTCATGTGTTTAGCGAGCACTGACTAAAAATACATTACTTATCTGTTTTGCCTTTAAGTTAAAGTATGTGCCGTTAATGGGAAGTTATTACCCACCACTTTCACAAGAACTTAGGAAGAGTGTTTTATGAGCTCTTGTGAGATCGCGCTACTGCCCTCAGTCAATACTATCCTTTCCAAGTACTTCTATACTATTGGCCATTTTAAACAGCAGTTCAAAGGGATTTTGATTCGTAAATGTGTTGTGATGGAAGTTGAAATATTCTGCTCGTCAATCAACTTTTTATTCAGCTGACTTCCAGTGTGCAGTAAATTGAAGGGGAGCTCCGACTTTGCGGTGCTTGAACAGAAAGCTGTAGGTGTTTGGAAAGTGAAGCGTTCAGCAGTTGGCCCATATCTTATATGAAGTCAGGTCATTCCTGATCTGGAGAGAAAATTTGTTAATGTGATTTAATCGACCACAAACTTCCTCTGGTTTTAATGCCAGAGGAAAAAGGTGTCAATGCATAGAGACTCATGATCATTCCAGATTGGTATAAGCACGAAAAAGAAATAGTGAATGGCGTCTCGTGTTTCAAATAATGAACGGTGATCACTGGTATCCAACATGAAACTTGTTTTACTGTAGAAAATGTAGACCAAACATAACCTAAATAAGTCTAAAGCATCCAAATTATTGCCAATGTCAGATTCTTGATTGAATCCAAAATTCCCAGAAGACTTGCCACGTGGCTTAGGCCATACAGTGGAGAAAGGAAGGAAGCCTCTCAGTACCTCTTAGATAAGAAAAAAATGTTTCTGTATGTCTGAAAAATAATTATTTCGCCAGTTATCAGTAAAGACCTGAAAAATTTCAGTCTCTTTAAAATATTCTTTAAAAATGTGTTAAGTTATATTTTTACCACTGGAAAAGAAAAGAGCCTCAGAAAACACAGGCATGAACAATTTACATCTGGGCCAAAGTCTTCCCACACTGATAAGGCAAATTTAGCAGCGGGCCAAACGTTTTGGCTGCCAAACACACAACTCCCTGACAAAACTTAATATTTGACAGGAATGTAACTAAGAAGAAATTCAGATGTTTTTTTTTTTTTTTTAACTAAATTCATCTTCACATGACCAGAGTGACCTTTTCTTCCTTTCCTTCTGTCTCTTATAGACCATGTCTCTGCAACTGAAACAGAGCTACTGGAAGTTCTGCTTTAAAAAAACATGCTCACAAATGACCCTTCTCATGTCCTTATGTCGTAAAACCACAAAGGGGAAGTGTGTGTAATGTTACAATAAACCAATGGAAGCAAATTAGGTATCATAAATACACAAAAACTGAACAGTATCCACGTATTACCGCCTGCTGTTGACATGAATGATTGTAAAACATTAATGCCAGATGATATTGATTGCAAGTGAATCTCATGCTAGTCAGAAAGAAATATTTAACTTTCAGCTCTGTTATGTGTTCAGTCTAATCAATACTTTAAAATAAATATCATTGATAATAGATGGTTTGTTATGCAGGATAAGCTGCATGACCAACTCTTAAAGAGGAAACCATCTTACCAACCTGACTGAGAAAAGACTATCAAGTCAGACGCTGCTGTTCTTTTGTCTTTGACGAATTACGTCGTAGCGTCTCGGACTCCAACTGGAAGCGGTGGGATAATAGCTTGTTGTGGAGGAAAAGCTGCTCAGCTGAAGGTTCCCAAGCAGCACAAACGCTCTCAAACATGTATTTGACAAGTCCCATTGTAATGTTATTGACTCCTTTGATGTAGAAGACACAGTGGAGGGTTGGTAGTAAAACCCACACTAAGCAGTCACCTTAGATTTGCACAACTGCTTGGTGAACACAAACAAATCAAACCAATCACATGGCAGCAGCTGAATGCATTTGGGTATTCAACAGTGATGAAATATACTGACGCTCAACCAAAGTTTCAGAATGGGGAAGAAAGGGTTTGAACAAGACTCTTTTATTTTTTTTTTACACTAGACAGGCTGGTCTGAATATATTTATATACAAAAAAATCCCTGCTCACCTTTTTTTGAGAATGGCTGAAAAAAGCTGGACTCAAGGACAGCACAGAGGCTCTCATCCTGGCTGCACAGGAACAGGCCCTAAACACCAGAGCAATAGAGGCTCAGATCTACCACACCAGACAAGACCCAAGGTGTAGGTTGTGCAAGGAGGCCCCTGAGACAGTCCAGCACATAACAGCAGGGTGCAAGATGCTGGCAGGGAAAGCGTACATGGAACGACATAACCAGGTGGCGGGCATAGTGTACAGGAACATCTGTGCAGAATATGGACTGGAAGCCCCGAGATCGAAGTGGGAAACACCCCCAAAGGTGGTGGAGAATGACCGAGCTAAGATCCTGTGGGACTTCCAGATCCAGACAGACAAGATGGTAATGGAGAACCAACCGGACATTGTGGAGGAAAGAACAGAGGAAAGCCGTTGTGGTGGATGTAGCAATACCAAGTGACTACAACATCAGGAAAAAGGAGCATGGAGAAACTGGAGAAATACCAGGGCCTCAGGGAGGAACTGGAAAAGACTGGAAGGTGAAGACCACAGTGGTGCCTGTGGTCATCGGGGCCCTCGGGGCAGAAACCCCCAAACTGGAGCAGTGGCTAAAACAGATCCCAGGAACAACATCAGACATCTCAGTCCAGAAATGTGCAGTTCTAGGCACAGCCAAGATACTGCGCAGAACCCTCAAGCTCCCAGGCCTCTGGTAGAGGACCCGAGTCAGAGGATGAAAGAGACCACCGAGGAGGGTGAGAAGGGAATTTTTTTTATATATATAAAAAGGCTACTCTATCGGGATTCTAGTGGATGATTTGAAATGGTTTTAAAAATGAGCAGACTGATTTGAGATGCCAGAGTTGCAGCAGTGACTCAACTAACCACTTGTTAAAACCAAGATATGTGGAACACTGTCTCTGAACATACTACATCTAGATAGGCTACAGCAGCAACAAACCGCACGGGTGGAACTCCCATCAACTACGCAGGAACCTGAGGTCACGATTAGTTGATTAACCAAAGCAGGATTTCACAGATAAGGAAAGCGTTTCCCCGTTAGATGAGTCTACGTTTGAAGTGCATGAACACATCTTGGGTCAATGTTTCATTCTGGTGGTGATGGTACTACGATGTAGTTATTATGTGCCCACAGGTACAGTCTTTAAACATGGCAGCTCACAGAGTAATACTGGTGCCCATTTATGAGCACAGTGTACCCATCTTCAGTAGCATCATTCACCATGTCACAAAGCTCAAATCATTCCAAGTTAGTTTCTTGAGTATGATGATGAGTTGACTATACTCCACTGGTCTACAGAGCACCTTTAGGATGTGGTGAAAAGAAAAATTAGCATCATGAATCTGCAAACCTGCATGACAATGTCAGTTTGGAGAAATATCTCTGAGAAATATATCCTGCACCATGTTGAATTCATGTCTTACTGCAGCACCAAATTACCAGTACACTATAGCTATAGCTACATGTGCAATGAACACGAGAGCTTATGTCAATAAAATTACAATTTTTACTTTTCTTTGTAGCTGGATAGCAAATTAAATATCCGATTTCTGAGCTAATTTCTTCAGGCATATTGCAAAAGTGACCACACAGCTTATGATCAAAGGCTGAATTTCTCTGTTAGTCATGGCAAGCAGATTAACAAGTGGCCAGTTTCCTTTTCTGTTACACGTCTTCCTCTTTTGCGCTCTTTTTATGCCTCGTCGTCGCTCTCTCACTAATTGACGTTATGAAAAGGCAAATGCACAAAAAGAGAGGCGGACGTTCTGAACTGCTTGTGTTGATATTTATACATAAGCAGTCTGCTCTGTAGCTGCTTGAATTATCGCCATGACAACAGGACAGGAAGCAGGAAGTAGGAGTTCCATCAGAATGGAAGAGGGAGATAATTTTCCTCTCAGGTTGCGTGTTGAAGCCACATATGGTCTCAGTCATTGTTTATGTAAATATGTCCAATGTGTTTGTTTTGTATTACTACACTGAAACAATATTTAGCATTCCAGGTCTTAAATTTTTTTAATTAAAACCTCTGAGTTTTAAGTCACAAAACTCAGAGGTTTTGTGACTCTGAGTTCACAAAACGTCAGAGTCACAGGGTTAGGCTAACCCTAACCCACTCAGTTAATGCATGCATTAACCCACGCACCAACTGAGTGGGTTAATGCTTGAAGTCTTGGTGGAGATAATAAAAACTGCTGCTCAAGCCCTCTGGAATATGTGATTACATATGCAAAGTTTTCTCAGTGAAACAGACTTTACCGCAATGACATAGCATTTGAATTTAATTAATTCTTCTGTGCTGTGGCCATTAGAAACGTTGAGCTGCAGAGTCAACAGCATGTTTTTGATTACTGCTGTGCAGCATAAGGCAGCCAAATAAAAGAAAATTGCAGAAGGCCTAACAGCATAACACATTGGCCGCACAAGACAGAACTAGTGGTAGCAAAGTCTGCAGATCAAGTTAGAGTTCATACAGTGAGGTTTTAAAAAGGCATTTTTACACTGAGTAACAGGAAGCCAGGAGAAATGTTATTTTAGAGGCCACAGCTTTTAGACCTATCAAACTAGTATCCTACACAAGGATTTAAAAGTGCTCTGTGGTTAGTTACCCCAATCCATTTGTGATGTTATGATAATCTGTGACTAAAGCTGTGCATTAAAAACCCGTGGTTAGAACTAAGCTGTTTTCTCTTCTATCGTGTGTTTCTTCCTCCAAATGTAAGATTTCAATTATCAAAATATCCTAGAGAAAAAAAAGTGTTTCAGACTAAGAAACTATTATTGATGATTGACCGTCTGACCTGGTTACTGTCACAGAGCTCTTATCTTTTCTGCATAGTAAAGATGCTCACTTGCTGTCTCCATTCTAGATATTTTTTTCTAAGAAATGCATAGATTTTCTGCCATTAAAATTTGATATTTAGTCTCTAATATTGCTGAAATTGTGAACACTGATGCTACAATCTAGCCTTTCTTAAACACATTGTCACAAAACGTGTTGATACTCAAATACTTCTAGTCAAATGGATCAATTCAAAAAGATACCATATTTTATTGGAACTGCTAAGACAACATCCCACTTTTAAAAGCTATCACAAAAAACTGGAATTGCAGCAATATGCCTTAAATGCAACTGGTTTTACTGTACAAACATGCTGGATCTTGCGGTTGGTGGATATTGCTGAACCTTTACCTACTGGTCTAGTGTGTGTATCTCTGGTATTCATCACAAGCAGTCTGGAAAAATTGTGTTGGAAGAAGGAAATCCCTCACTTTCACTTAAGAGGCACATATTGTTAAGACTTAAACAGCTTTTCCAGAGAATTAAGCTGTTGTTAACGTACATAGAAAAAAACTATTCTTACTTTTTATCTACAATAGTATTCCTCTCATGGTTTTATTTTAAAGAAAGCAGCCCAGTCGCAACTACTTCAACAGTTGCAGGTATCTCACTTTTTTTCCCTTTAGCTGAATAAAATGAAAGCATTCTGAAGTTCAGCATCCAGGGAAAATACAAAATGAAAACACAAGCCTGGACATGACAAGAAAAAAAACAACTAATTTGCTACATGTGAAGAGAAACGAGACAATGGTGAAGTGGGGAAAAAATGGAAAGAAAGAATAGAGGTGATATTGGGGTTATATACACACACACCCACACACACACACACACACAGAGGTAATGTGTAACTAAGAGTCACTGCGGTATTCACAGTATGAAACAAAAGCACTGGGCATGAAAAAAGGATAGAAAACATAGTCAGAGTAAAGAACTACATAGCTAAGGTAAAGCTAGCAGCTAACGCTGACCAGCCAGACTGTTTAGAAAGTGAATGTAACTTTCCATTTTTTTGTAAATTCTATACTGTACTGGTTAGAAACAGAACACTTTCAAAATTGAAGAACCGACTCTCCTAGACATCAATGAAATGACTCAACTGTGGAAATGTAATCACACCTTGGTAGCCTTTAAAAAATGTTTTCATCTTTCTGCTGAATCAGGTCTCCACTTTCTTTCCTTTTTCTCTTGTTCTCTTGTTCCATTTCTACGCTTTCAAAAAGCTCTTTGTGAGGTTTAGTAATGGGCTGCAGGAGCACGGGTAGACTTGGGTGACTAATCATTGAGCTCAGGCGGTGTTGCACATGAATGGGTGTTCCCTTTGTGTCAGCTTTTTTTCTTTTCTTTTTTTTTCCTGGAGGCAAAAACGTGGATTACAGTGTGCTAGGATTTTACACACCCTGGCATTTAATGCTCATAGGACTGGATTGTTTGTGAATGAAACCCCATTTAACGACAGTACATTGTAACAGAAATCAGCAAACTTCTTCTATTAGGGCAGATAAACTTGAAATATCTTTTGTGTTTTAGCTAGAATTACTTTATGTTTTGGTGATTATGTCTAAATGAATACATCTGTATTTCAATGATCCCAGATACAACCATATTAAAAAGGTAAACTTGTTCAATTGCTTGTTAATGTACAAAAACTAAGGCAAAAAAGCATAAAAAACTCAAATAAAGTAAATAAAGTTCAACCCTATTTTTAGGCCTTCTTTTTGTCATTCGCTCTTTTATATCCACTAAACAAGATCACAGTTTGCACAAAGGTAACATAAGATCAGAGTGATCTTAGAACACAAAGGTATCAGTCAGGGGGGAAAAGTTCTTAAAAAATATAGAATGACAATGATGTTAAAAAACTGGGCTCTTCTCCATAACTGACTAAAAGATAGAAGCTTTTCAAAGAGGCTGCCTCGAAACACTATAGGACTGAAAAAGTACCAGGGATTTCTGCTTAGTACTATTTTTGTTCAACAAGGCAACATTATTCTGTATTCTTTCTATGTCTGGACAAAGGAGATGGGTTTCTTCCAAATAAAACATCCAGACATAATTAAGACCTCCAAAAGTTTTCACTGACCTCCTAAAATGGAGGCCGTAGTCATGAGTCACCTGCTAAAATTAAGAGCAAATTTTTTACTAAGTAGCACATCATTAAAACACATGGTGAAATATGGTGGTGGCAGCATCATGCTCTGGAATTACTTTGGTTCAAATGTTGATTTTTACTTATTTATTCTTTTGTCAATACAGATCAGCTATATATATATGTATATATATATATATATATATATATATATATATATATGTATACATACAGTATATATATATGTGTGTGTGTTCTAAGAGCAGAGTGATCTTGGAACACATTATGTCATTATATATATATATATATATATATATATATATATATATATATATATTTTTATACTGTATATATATATGTACGTTTATGTTTGGGCTAGAAATCTGAGGGAATTTCTTTTTCCAGCATTGAGTCATAGTCTGTAAATTTTTTTTGAAAGTTTTTCTGCAGGTTTTCGTGAAAATGGCTGTGGACAACAAATGTCTTCATAGTTTGAGAGGTCACTTACAGACATCGCCTGCAGACAGATTCCATGAATTACAGATAAATCTGAAACTTTTTAATTTTATTTTCCTTTGACAGATTTGTTTGTGTTCCAACTGAGGTGTGCAGACATCCTTTTGAAAAATATTTATAATGATCTAACAACACTCAAACTCACATTATAGGGTTGTGTGCAGTGGCGGCTTCTGATATGGGCAACATGGGAAACCGCCCAGGGCGGCATTTTGTGGGGCCGTGGCAATTTCTTCTATATTCAATGTTTGATATTAAAGAGAGAATGTGGTACAAGATCATACAGATTTTGATGTCATGAATAAGTTTGAAGTCACTGGACATTTTAGAGCACTCATGTTTCAGCTATTATAGCCTGAAGTATAGGAATTGGAGCTCAGGAAAATATTTATATAAAGTAATTTTTTGCTAAATACTGAATGACACAGACACAGATCACCATCACACCAACACCCACATCCACTCCCACAACACCTCCTACCCCCGTCACCTGAGGGGGCGGGTCGCCCAGGGCGCCCAACAGGCTGACTTTTCTTAGCAGCTGCAATTATGGCACCAGTGTGTGGCTGCTGATTCTTTGTAGCAAAAAAGCCACTAACATTTTATGATAAGCATAGGAGGGACAGCTTGTTGTGCAAATAACAGGTTTCAGAACCAACAGGAAGAATGCATTTTAGAAAAGACGTCCATTTGGAAGGAAGTTTTTCAAACGGAAGCTCTTGGACAAGCACCAGCAAACGCCGGATCGATTATTTTATTCATAAGCTCAATTCTGTTTTGTTAAAATGATGTACCTGATAAGTACATATTGAGCGTTTTGACGAGAGAATCGCCAGATGTGTGACGCACTTAATTTGATTTAATGTAATCCATCTTCATCTTATCAGCCTTAGCCTTTATGATTTATCCTCACCAGAGGTTATGATGATAAAACTGATCACACCTTATTTTTTTCCGCCCACCTATCTAGGAATCATTTATTTAATACATTAGCCATTTCAGCAGAACAAACATGCTTAACTAACCAGTTTATGCTAGATGGATTATACTAAATGATGATCTTATCGTAGTGGTGCATGAATCCTTCTTTACGCATTTCTGATAGTTTTCCGACTCAAAATAGAACGGCTGGATTTAGAATGAGGTCACAAAAGTCAAATGACTCTCCCTCCCATGTGGGAGTGTGGACTCCAGGAAGTGGATCTACCGATCTCAAATTCATGAATCAACAAATGACTCAAATGTCATAATCGTCTCCTCTCTCCCACAGGTGCGCCCTGCTCTGGGGTCCGACTGCTAAGCTATGCTTGACAAGGCTCAGCCTACTACCAGTAAGCTCAACCTGGTGAACTCTGAAGTTTCTGAGACTCCAGCAGCTTCGGACACACTTGACGGTATCGACATGGCCGACCTTGTGGAAAGCCTGGATGCCAGAGAGCTGGACCTCGAGGAGGGAGAGGAGCTCGACTACGATGGGAACTACTTGGGTGTGTCTCGCCTCGTTTCTCACAAGGGAAAGAGTCAAATGCAACACGCTGACTCTTCTAAACATCTTTAAAATACCAAAGCGAAATGAATCTGGAAAATGAACAGCAATAGGCCACATTCAATCTAGTTGAGGAGCAGGTTTGAAGGTGCAGACTGCTCCTTTATAAACTTTTTATTCACTTGAAAAAACTCTTGTACCTCTCTTAGAGTTTGTTACGTTACTACCGCAGGCTCCAGAATGACAGAAAATCTCCAGCATTTGTTTCTTCTTCTTCTTCATTTTCTGACTAAAACAGATGTGATTACTCCCTCCAGTTCCAGAAATTCACAAGCGTTGTGTTTTTGCTCGATGTACATTTTATTGTTACTAGCAATTTAAGAGTAATTATTAGAATTAATGACCTAATATTTATCCCGTCACCACTCCTTCATGACTTGGTTTGGTCCACCTCACCTCAGGCTGATGTGTTTTTTACGTTGCTTCATCTCAACGTAATCTATCTAGTCAGACAGTTTAGTCAGACAGGAAGAGAAAGGCGGGATGAAAACCATCTGAATCAGCTTTTTAGGTTTCGTAATATAACCTCTCTCACACCGTAAATCAGGTGAGGCGCAGTAGAAAACTTTGCACTGAAAGGTGCTAATCAGGTGGAGGCTGTGGCTTGACTACACCAGCGCCATGGGAACAGGTGCAGGTGATAAATGTCTTCACCCCTCACAGACTCCCACTGATTATTTCTAAACCAAATGTAGCTGCATGTTCTTATTTAACGTGCACAGAATCAGCAGGTCAGTGCGAAGAAGTAATACGCTCACTTAGAAGGAAAAAAAAAGTAAAATTGATTGAATTTGAAATATCGACGAGGATAAAATCAAAATGGTGAGGAAAGACACGCCACAACGTTATGACAATATAAATATTATCATAAAGAAAAGGCGCAATGTCGAAAATAAGTTCTTTTTTTATTAAATGATAAAATTACAAGCTGATTTATGGCTACTGGGTGTCGCTGCGGCAACATAATTTTGACTCTATTATTGAATTGCTCTTTTCTTTTTGCTCCTTTTAATTAATAGGACAAAAAGCATTATGGTGTTTATAGACACTCTCCATTCAGTCTGACTGAGCTTCAGCTGTTTTTCTTTTGAAATGTCAGCTTCTTCATGTGCAAAGCTGCTTCGCTTAAAACACAAAACCCAAAAGACAACCAGCTGCTGCAGATTTATTTCTAGAATAACATTCACTTCCAGAAATGTGTTTTGATCTATTGAATAAAATCGACTGAGATGCGTGGTTGTAATGTGACAAAATATCAAAACCCTCAGGTAGATACCACAGTCTTTCCCATATGTTAAACGCAGTAAAATCGTGGACAAGAAGAGACTTTCTTGTCCATGATCCACTCCCACACACACACACACACACACACACACAAAAAACACCCATATCTTCATTAATATTTACCATCTGTTTTGGTTTTCACTCTTAGGAGACTGCCGCATACCGTTTTCAGCCGTGTACGCCACAGTGGGCTTTAAGGAGGCCAGTGCGAAGGTCTACCTCCCCACTGTGCCAATTACCGCCAAGATCCTAGAGGTGGAGCGGTTCACCACGGCACAGGACCGCTTCAACTTGTCGCAGCAGAGGAGCGTCAACAAGGTACTCTGCTGCACCAGTCAGCTCTTTATGATCTGAAACGTTGAGTTCTTCCGTTTGCGCCTAACTGACTGCGTGTGTCCGCAGTCCCTGCCAGCCGTGTTTAAGATCGAGATGAAGCATGGAGAGTTCACCTGGGTGGTCAAGAGGAAGGAGAAACATTTCCTGGAGCTGCACAGAGAGCTGAGGACGTACAAAACCCTCATTAGGATACCGCTGCCGTCACGCAGGTTCGTTCCCAAAACGACGTAGCAGACGCCTGCCCCGCGCTAAGACACTTACTGTTTCATATGCAAAACCCAAACAAATGGCACATCTAGCGCATTTGCTTACAACCAGCAGTGATCTGATGCTTCATTCAAATAATAATAATAATAATAAAACAAACATGTGTATGCTTATAAAATCTTTCATTTCAGATAGATTACATGGCGACACTTTTCAACTCATTTTCAGTTTTTCTAGGCAGGAACAGGTATTTTGCCCCCACAAGAATCACTGCAGGACAGCCTTGTTTTTTTTTGTTCTTGTTTTTCAAAGTAAATATATCTAAATTGACACATACTGCAATATCCTTTCCTCCTTACCCCAGCTAGAGGAAGGAAGTGTCAGGCCAATGCTGGTGTATTTTCTTTTTGCTTTGATGCAACTCACTGATAATTTAGCTTGCAAAGCAGTTCCGGCGAAGCTATTGTGGGAATAAAAACATAGCACTTTGTTGTCATTGTTTCAAGCACAAGATTGATATTCTGTAATAGTGTTTGCTGACTAAACAAAAATACACCAGATTTTTCAATGACTAGCTGTGCAGAATATCCTTACGGGGGAAACTAACATAAAATACAGGTTCTATTGGTAACCCTGATCTGATGCTTTAGTGTGAATGGGGAGATTCATAAAAACTAAATTAGTATTTGCATAGTCATACTTCTATTTATATTGTTTACGCTACGTGGGAGCTGGAAATTGATGTTGACGTTGCTTGATTCGTGTCAGAACAACGCTGCTATTGTGAGGGAGCCACAAACACAAAGATAAGACTGGAAAAACAGGAACGGGCATTTTGCACAAGTGACACACAATTGTAAAATTGTATTTTCACATAGTTTGTAACTACAAAGTTTATCTGGAAAAAAAAGACTACATTTAGCTTACAATCCACATAATTTGGTTATGTAAATCTCTCTTGCAATGTGTATTTCTTAAAAAGTCACCATCTGTGACATTATTGTTTTAGTTCTGTACTTGCATCCCGTATGATGTGATGAGCTTTCAAACTCCTGTCAGCATTTTCTGAAAGTGCTTTTTGTCATCATTTTGACCTTGCGCAAACAAGGCGGTCACGTAATACGATTTAACACGACATTAGCGACTGCTACGTTTTTATTAGCGCAAAGAAATTCTTGCCGACTCACAGCTGCAGCTTATCCTTTCCATCGCTTTGATCATTTGCCTTTCTAAAACTACCCGTGACGGAGCTTGTTTCCGTGACTGGGCCACCACAGAAAACCTTCCCGCCCCGTCACTTTCTATTTCTGCGAAAACCCATTTGACTGTGTGATTTTTATGATTACTCTCTCTCGGTACAAGTGCATTTAAATTTTGGGATTTAATCTTCTCCCTGCCAGCCACACCGTGAGGAGGAAGACGGTGAGGAAGAGCGAGGTGAGGGAGATGCCCTCCTTGCCCCGGGGGGGAGGAGATGAGCTGGCCAGAGACGAGCAAGTCTCCAGCAGGAGAGTGAGTTGGCATTCTTATGACTGGGGCCTCTTCCTTGGTCGTGGAAAGTAGTTTTAATATTTGAGTTATTGCACAATGCTCTCTGTGTGCTCTTTTTGTTGCCATGGCACTAAACTCCATGCCTACTTATGTTTTTTTTTTTTTTTCCCCCAAGCTCTTTCTGACAATGTGTTTGCGCGTGTTGGTGGTTATATACATAGATTTTGTCATTAGAGCAATCACTGTGATTCAATGTAGCGCATGTGTTTCTACAGAGGCAGTTGGAGGACTACATAAACACGCTTCTGAAGATGGCCATGTATCGGAAATATCACAACACTGTGAGTAACTAATGAATATTTTTTTTACCATTTTTTTATTCTGTCATGTTTATATGATTTTAATATTCATCTCACATTAAATATTTTCATGTCAGTATTGACTACCATCTCCCAGCATTAAACCTTCTGCTTTGTCTTCCTTTGTGCTCTCAGATGGAGTTCATTGATGTTAGCCAGTTGTCTTTTATACATGACCTGGGTCCCAAAGGACTGTAAGTTTTCTTCGTTTATTTTTTTCCCCATTTTGATGGTTTCTCCTAATAAATAAAGACTCTTGTAACCAGTCCTGAGCTTGTTTTTACATTTGTTTTCTTATTTTCTTGTTATTTTACGTCAAACAGGGAAGGCATGATCTACAAGCGTTCCGGCGGACATCGCATCCCAGGATTGAACTGCTGCGGTCAGGGTCAGGCCTGCTATCGCTGGTCAAAACGGTGCGTCGCCACTGCTCTGTCCACTGCTCTGTCCACTTCATCCATACTTGTTTTCTAGTTTATACCACATCGTTTGCCACCTTTTTTTTTTCCACACAAAGAAATTTAAAAATCCGCAATGTCTGAGGCTTTATCATCATGATTTGTCGAGGTTACGGTGGACCCAAATGCTGACAGGCTGAGGCGTCGAGTAGATGGTGATAAATTTGATAAAAATAAAAATTTGAATTTACAAGAACTTGCATACAGCCAGGATGACAAAAAAAAGCAGGAACAAAAGGAATCGGGAACCAGGAGGAGCATGGCGGGATCTAACAGGAGGAACAAGAGAGGTGGACGAGTACTAGGTGGGTGAATGATGGAACAAAAGACTGGAGCTGATTAGCTAACAGGTTGCAGGTGTAGAGAGAAAGAGAGAGAGAAAAAGAGAGAGAGAGAGAGAGAGCTGCACAAGCAGGGGAACTAGGAAAATGAATGTAACTGTAATAATGAATTACTGAGCAGAAAGAATAAATGAACAAGCCAGAAAAGGATTGAGCTATATTGAAACAGAAACAAGGCTGATCTAATAAAGCAGATAACAAATCAGAGCTACAAACACAGAGAACCAAAAAAAACCCAATTCAAAACATCGCAGGACCCTGACATGTACATGACACATTATGAGATTTTTATCAGCTGTTTGAAGAAAAGACATAGTAGTTATCATCCTCCAGAAATTCAATAATACAGCATTCCTTTGACATCCTCCTGGCAAAGGATTTGGACATTTTTGCAAGAGACGTTTTATTTGTGGTTTTTTTTTTTGTAGGATTTCCACACATTTATCAATTATCATAAATATTTGTTATGTTAAGCTAGTCTGAGGGGCTGCAGGTTAGGGGAGTTCTGTTAGGCTCATTTTAAAAATGTCTTGTAATGCAAAACAAATTACTGCTCTTTAATCTGCTGAAAAAATACATTTTGAGCATATTTACAGACATAAAAAGGTGACAATAAAAAATCATGAACTCCACAGACTCAATAGAGCTGTTTTGTTTTTCCCCACAAGCTTTAATGTTTATTCCTTCATCCCATCAAGCCATTTTCAAATGTTGTTTTTCTAAAGACAACAAATCCACTCAAAAATCCCACTCACTGGACACGCTCGGCCAAACCACCTACATCCTGATGCACACTGATGGTTTTTCTTCCCACACCCTTGTCTTAATAAGACGAGGAGCCAAAGAAGCGCCTCTTCTCCGAGAGTCGGCAGAGAGCGGCAGCAGTAAATGCGGACGCGGGAGGTTGTTGATGACGATGCTGACAACAACTAAACGTGTGTTCTGCAGCTGGCTGGTGGTCAAAGACTCGTTCTTGCTGTACATGAAGCCAGACTCCGGGGCGATCTCCTTCGTCTTGCTGGTGGACAAAGAGTTCAGCATCAAGATGGACTCCAAAGAGACAGAGACCCAACATGGAGTCCGCATTGACAGCCTTTCCAGGTTGGGTTTTCTGCACTTTTTTTGCGCGCACATGTGGCCGACTGAACATTTGAGCTTCATTGCATTTCCCCATGTTGTGGAAATAATAGCAATATGCCATATCTGTGGCCACAAAATAAATAGTGGTTAAAGTGATTCCTTCTATAATGTACTCCCCCCTCCCCAAAGAAATGGCTAAAACAAAAGCAAGCACAGTTTTAATATCCTGATGTTTAATGTCTTCAGTATCCTAAAGATGATTTTGTTTTTGTAAACAGATGAAACTTTTGCCTCCAAATTGTGACCTTCAACGTACTAAACAACATTCGTGTGTCTTCTGCCGGCAGGACGCTTGTGTTTAAGTGCACCAGCTACAGACACGCGCGCTGGTGGGGTCAGAGCATCGAGAGCTTTGTGCGGAGTCACGGGAAGGCCTTCCTCCGAGACCACCGCTTCGGGTCGTTTGCACAGGAACAGGAAAACGTCCCTGCCAAATGGTAACCGCACCGGGAGGACAGAAAAATCGATGGGGTCATCGCTGATGTGTGGGTTGCAAATACAAACAATGAAAGGTTTAACTCGGTTTAATGCCAATCGCTTTGAAACCTCAAAATTGGTGTTTGAAAAAAATATTTTGGTTCATTTCTTTGACGCTTCCTGTTTTTATACGGCATCCTACAGTACATATTGGCACCCCTGGAATTTAATGCACCTTTAATTGCAGATTTATTTTATGTCCTTTGCCATCCTCCCAGTTTAGAAAATCTGGAGTTCTTGCCCTGCCTACTTTAAAACTGCCGTAAACTTTTAGACTGTTTCTCAGGGGGCAGATGTTGGGTTTAAAAAAGTGGCTTGTTTTTTCTGACTTCCTGATTTCTGAAAATAGACGACTCTGACCCTCCTCCACTGCAACACAGCATGAAAAGCAGTTTAATTTGGGAGCTTCTTCAGATCTGCTGGAAATCCTTCCTTCAAACAGCCATATCCATCTGTAATGAAGAATTTTGAAGGGTGGTAGGAGAAATGGGCCTTTGTGTCTTATGTTCGACATCAACAGGAAGTCATGAGTTATGTGTCAACTCATTGCCCCACAGCTTTACAACACGTGAATGAATGTAGCTGTGCTATGTGCAAGAATGCAAGTGGCAGAATAAATAAGATGCTTTCTCCACCTTCTTCTGCAAGCGTTTCTCTGGTTACTATGGAAATGCTTGCAAGGACTGAATAGTCAAATCTCTGTTCTGGCCACATGGCAATTTCTTCCTTCTTTATTTGCATTCCCCCCCATCAGCTGGTAGATTATACACTGCATCATGTACAGTATGTCGTCCAGCTAACAAATTATATTTAGGCTCATGCAAAAGTGGTAGATAAAGAACAGTTCGGTCATGACACAGGTTTGTGGTTTTTAATGAGAAATATCATGGAGCAAAGAGAACTGAAAAATCGTTTGTCGCGTCTAAAATTCAGCTGCAGACTGAAGTTGTGATCACACGGTAAGCTCAAAGAAAACAGGAGCAGCTTCTCCTTTATCTGCTGCATTCTTCAGTGCGTGCGTCGAAACGCTGAGAGTCTGATTTTAGGAGATGCAAAGTGTAACAGCAAAACCGTGTCTCTGCAGGTACGTGAACGGGAAGACGTACATGGAGGACGTGGCCGATGCTTTGGAGGAGGCTAAGGAAGAAATCTTTATCACAGACTGGTGGTGAGTTTCTCTGTCCTCGCTGCGTAAACGGGGTGTTGCGTCAAGGTCAAGGTTCAAAGTGACAGATTACCTCTGCAAAAATCTCAGTATAACGCCAGATTTTTATTTTATTTTTTTTTCAGAACTGATGTAATTGACAATATGCAAGAGTTGGAAAAAAAAATATATATATATATATACGTTCTGTTATTATTCTTGTTTTCCTCCAACCTTTGACTTATCGCAGATTGTATTTTTTTATAGCTTACATTTGATTTCATTTTGCGACTTATGTTTTAAAACTTGCCTGTTGGTAAAGTGTATCAGCTCAATTCAGTTGGCTACATCCACCATGACATAACTCAACTTTGACTTTAAAACCATTTTAGATGAGTTCTGATGTTATCACCATATAAAAAATGGTTGAAATAGTAAATGTAAAACTGAACTGGAGTGAAAGTTCATCCAAAGTTTTCTACAAAAAATCCCAAATCCTTTGGATGCAGCTTCTCCTCTACAGAACAACAAGCAAATTTTTCTTGTTTCTTTTGCTGTTTTGTCTGGATTAAAACGCTCCCTGCAGAAACAGATTTTTACATTCACATGCTTCTGGTGACATCACATAGGAAACAAAGAAGGTTGAACACCTTGTAATTCAGGTAATCAAGATTCTGTGCCAAAATCTACATAAAAGTTGCTCCTTCAACACTACACGCATAATATGCTGAGTTGTGCCCATTGTGATGTCAAATTACCTTCATAATATTTGGAGGGGTTGTTTTTTTGCATTGGCTTTATAAAGATTGTTTTGTATTTTTTGTGAAATCCTGCTGTTTAAAACTACACTTCATTATCCAGCTCCGTTTTTATTATCAGTTCACTTTTGTTAGGAAGGGAACATACTACTGGATGGATCCAGCATCTTTGAAACACGCACATTTTTAAACCCTGACATTTCGGATATGATTAAAGAGACACACGATCTACGTCAACTTTATACAAAGCATCCATGTGTCTCACAGCCCAGCTTCTGTGTTTGTGCTGCCCGCTTCCATTCAGAGGATCAGTCTCAAAACCGACTCCTGACGGCATGCTGGAACGGTTTTATTGCGTTGTTTTCACTCACCTGCCACAGAACGAGAGGACAGCCTGGCACTGCGTTCTGGCCAGCGAAGCACTTTCCCTTTCACATTATTTTACGTCTCAGCCATTGAATCCCGAGGCTTTGCCAAAGAGCCGCGACGTTGTTCTGGCTCTGATTACAGCCTGAAACCAAGAATAGAAAATCCGCTGACTGTCTCCGTATCTGTTTGCCCAACTGCTGGACCCCTTTATCTCTCTGTCATTTCATAATTTGCTGTCTCACTCTTTTTTTTTTTTTGCATTTGTTCAGCACGTCAGAAATATGAATATTGTAAATACTTGGTTTTGCTGGTACAAGAACTTATTTGGTCTTTTGCTTTACGCGCATATTCTCAGGGAGAGATGAGGAGAAATGTTTTGCGCCGCTGAAATCCCAGCGTTCCAAAGCTGTAATCACCGGGCTTAGGCTCTTTACCAGTGATGTGTTAGCCAGTGTAACATGAGCCGGATGCCAGTGTGATTGGCTCATACGACTGCCTCGTGTCATGTCTGTTATGCTGTAGACAGCAAAATAAATATAAGTCAATCAGAGCGAGGTTTTTTTTTCTACTATGGTTGCATACCAGTAATGATATTTACTCACCTGTTTGTCCTTCTTTGTGTTTTTCTGTTTTTTTTCTTCTTTTTTTCCGTCAGGTTGAGTCCGGAGATCTTCCTGAAGAGACCTGTTGTAGAAGGAAACAGATGGAGGCTGGACTGCATCCTCAGACGCAAAGCAGTAAGCAGGCACTACGTGAACAATGACCATAGTGGAATGACTCACCTTACAGTACAAGGAGCTGGTTGACTTTTTAGGCCAAATGCTGATTTCTGTGGAATCTGTGTTCATAAATAAAACATATCACGCAAAAGATGTTTCCTTGAGCTAAAAGACTCATTATGCATTTGTGTGGTTGGTAGTATTGAAAGAAATTGAAATAATAGATGCATTTTATTATGATTTTATTTTCCACTTCACAATTCACAGAATTGTGAAGTGGAAAGAAAATCATGTTAAAATTGTTGAATTTTAATTCAGCCACGGTGGATCAATATTTTGTAGAGTCACTTTTTATTGCAGATCCATCCTCACAAAATACTCAAACCCAGCCAGATATCATAGAAGGTGTCCGTTAACATACATTTTCAAGTTTTGCAATTCATTTTCTATTACCGTATATTTGTGTCTGAATTTGACTGAATCGCTCTAACCCACGAATATGCTTTGATCCAAGCTTTACTTCCCAGTTTTAAGCTTTTTGCCCCGTAAGCGCCCTGCTTTTATTTCCATCCATCTTCACATCAGCTCTGATTTTCTGTCAGAGAAAATCCCCAAAGAAGAAAACTATCTCCACATCATGACACTGCCACCACCATGTTCAGTCACAGGGATTGCGTATTTGGGCCTGTTCAATTTCTGACACACAAAGCAATTTGTCAGTTGGCAATAAAAAGGTCACCTGTTTTAAGTTTATTGTACCATCTACATGGCTTTTGGCAAATTGCTAAAAACCCGTGTCCTTATTGGGCGCTTCCCAGTTTAGTGGGCGGTGTTTCCACTTTTAGAGATCAGGTTATTATTTTCTAACTTAATCCAGCATTAAGCTTCTCCACAGCCTTATTGCTGACCTCTCTGCTCTGTTCCTCAATCTTCATGATGCTCTTTAACTATCGTTGTCAAACGAAACCTCTCAGGGCTTAAAGAGAACAGCTAACCTTATCCTGATATTATAATATTCACAGGTTGACACTTTAATGAAAAAAAAAGATCTTTTTGTTCTTCCACCTCACCTTTGTATTGATATAACAACACAAATGTCCATAAAATCCCATTTACATATATTGGAGTTTGTGGTTGTAGCGGGACAAAATGTGGAAAAGTATCAGGAAACATAAATACTTATGCAAGATCCATCCATCCATCCATTTTCTTGACACCCTTGTCCCTTGGTGGGGTCGGGAGGGTTGCTGGTGCCTATCTCCAGCTGGCGTTCCGGGCGAGAGGCGGGGTTCACCCTGGACAGGTCGCCAGTCTGTCGCAGGGCAACACAGAGACACACAGGACAAACAACCATGGACACCTAGGGACAATTTTGGAGAGACCAATTAACCTAACGGTCATGTTTTTGGGCTTGGGGGGGGGGGGTACCCGTGGGGGCCCGCGCGTGCGTGGGGGGGGCGTGCGGGCTCCATGCGGGGGGGCCGGGGCCGGGGGTCGAGCCCAGAGCCTTCTTGCTGCAGGGCAACAGCTCTACCAACTGCGCCACTGTGCAGCCCCCTTATGCAAGATATTCTATCTAACAGAGTATTCTTGACATTTGAATGAATACACATGCAAGATCCCCATCTTTTATTTATTTATTTTTTTTTTTTTGCATTCACAGCAACAGGGAGTACGAATCTTTGTGATGCTGTACAAGGAGGTGGAGCTCGCCCTGGGCATCAACTCGGGCTACAGCAAAAGGACACTCATGCACCTGCACCCCAACATCAAGGTCAGTGGCCAGCGGTCGTCCGTTTTGTCGAACAGCGAAAAAAATGAATATTTTCAAGCTGGATCACGTGAAGAAATCTAATGCGGCGTAAACTAAAATCATACACATGGCTCTTGACGCCCAGTTGTCTCGATCTAGAAGAGTGACAAGTGTCTGTTTGTGTCCCAGGTTATGCGGCATCCGGACCACGTCTCTTCGTCTGTGTACCTGTGGGCCCATCATGAGAAGATTGTGGTTATTGACCAATCGGTGGCTTTTGTGGGTGGCATCGACTTGGCTTATGGACGGTGGGACGACAAAGAGCATCGGCTGACAGATGTGGGCAGCGTGACTCGCTCTGTGGCTCTCGAGCAGGTCTGCCTATTAAATATCCGACGATTTACACGCTGCCAATATTCTTCTGTTTGTTTCGGATAGAGGTTGAAAATGTTAAGACAGGTAATGGTAGCTGTATTTGAACAGACAGACATTATGAAGTGCAGACTAATACTTCAAAAAAAATAAAGCATGGTGAAATAAAAATACTCCTAAATGTCCCTTGTTTCCAAGATGTCACACAAGTAAAATACAAAATGTAACTAGTCACTTACCCATGTCTGTCCATGCGACAAACGTTAGCTGGAAAAAGGTTTGCTAAGGTTAACCATTAGCCGAACGGGCTTCCCCATTCTTCTCAGCAGTTGGTCACATAGTCTCTCTTCTGCAGAAAAAGAGCAATTTACATAGCAGAACATTTTTACTATATATATATTTTTTTATGAAAAGCTTCCAGGTTTTTCCAAGATAAAGTGAGGCGATCAAGAATACTAAATCTTTATTGTTGCAGACTTTGTCAAAACACACGAGGGTTTTAGCCTCATCCAGTGTTTAGATTTCCGACCGCGTGGCGCTGTGGCGCCTAGCACGGCTGTATTTATCAGTACGACAACGAGAGCCGTAATGCTCACTGAAGAACTTAATCTCTAAACACTTTCATCTGTTCAATGTCAAACAGTCGGACATTCATTTTTTATTTATTTATTTTTTTAATCTTTATTTTCTACTTGTTTGCAGGCCAGCTCTGCCGGCGCCAGCGCCAGCCCTCCCTCCTCTGATAAGGGTGTGTCTGGCGTCCACGACGTCCCGCAGAGCAATGGGCGCGGGACGCCGCCTCCCGACGCCGCCGATTTGCCCAAGCTGAAGGGCGTTGGCCGCAGCAGGATGGTGCGGTTCAGCCTGTACAGACACCTGCAAAAGCACACACTGCAGCACGTGGACAGCGTCAGCAGCGTGGACAGCTCAGGTGTGAAAACCAACACTCTTGTTTTGCTTTCGCTTTGACACAATGATGTACTAAATCCACATCTCGCATTGCTGTGTGAGAGAACGAAAGCTGCATGCGGTTTCTGTTTGTTTTCGATGAAGGTGTTGTTAGGAATGTGTGAATCAGCACTTTTTACTGATATAATATATGTCTGTTTTTGTTCCCCCCGCCCCACATGTGCATATTTGTAGAAAGTGGTTCTGTCAAAAGCTTGAAAACGGGTGTTGGCGAGTTGCAGGGAAACACCCGCTTCTGGCACGGAAAAGACTACTGCAACTTTGTTTACAAGGACTGGATCCAGCTGGAGAAACCTTTTGATGGTCTGGTACACAAATACACACATTTCTATTCCTCAACTGTTTTTGTTATCATTACTTTAGATCGAAGTCCCAATATTTGTACCAGTACATTGCGATTATGTAACATAAAGTGCACTTATCTTAAAGAGATTTGACATTGTGTTTGTTGTATTTATTTCCTCCCCCCACCCCCATGTTTTTCCACTCTGTACAGACTTTATTGACAGGTACACCACTCCCAGAATGCCTTGGCATGACATCGCCTCGGTGGTCCATGGGAGAGGCGCCCGGGATGTGGCCAGGCACTTTATCCAGCGGTGGAACTTTACCAAAGTATAATGATTTCCATATGCTATGCCTTAAAATAAACGAAGACTGAGGGAAATACTATTAATAAAGATCAATCTGTAGATAAAATAGGTTTCAACTTTGTGGGTTTTTTTTTAAAAACCTTTAAGAGAGGGTGTTTATGGGTTAGGAAAAGAAAAATGCAGGAAAAAATGTGCTAATTTGGAAACGTTTTACTGGAACAGTGTGGAAAAAATGCCCTAATCTCAGTCAGTGCTTGTAATTTCTATGGCTTCTGACTTTTTCTCTCCTTCTATTTTCTGGCCTTAAATCGTTTCCAGCTTCAATTCCTTATGTTAAATTTACTCTATTTTTTTGTTTTTTTGCTTAATTTCTCCTGCTTTTTCCTCCTGCAGATCATGAAGCCAAAGTACCGCTCTCTCTCTTACCCGTTCCTCCTGCCAAAGTCTCACTCCTCTGCCGACGAGCTCAAGTACCAAGTTCCTGGGTGTGTTAACGCTAAAGTACAGGTGAGGGAACGCCACCTGGCGCTAATATTTAAAAGAAACTGAATGTACTTTTGGAACGGATTGAGAAATGTTTCCACCAGTACGGTGGAGGATTCAAAGAGAAAACATGCAAGATAAACTCCTACTATCAAACATGTTCCCACCTCTTCAATGGTTGCTGGAAGCAGATAGCAGAGAGACGTATCCCTGTGCTCCAAGAAAGTTATGTAATGCAACAAGTGCTATACTTCTGTTCACAAAGTTCAAGCTGAAAAAAACCCCTAAAATTAATAGGATATGTATAAAGATCACATCATAAATCTGTTAACTCTTGCTAAAACTGTGTTTTTAAAGTCCAATCTGTTTATGTAGAAGAGCTGAAAAACGCTTGTTGCGTTCATCCTTTTCACTTGAGAAATTTTTTTATTTTATGTTTTTTTTAACCATATAATTCATCTATGCCTAGGCTTCACGGTTTAGTCACTTTGCAGGATTTTATTGCTACTGGTTTCTATTAAAGGTAAGAACATCTAATTTCCAGTCAGGCTCTGACAAACGTAGCAGCTCTAACAGACACAACTGTCAGCACTCCCTGTCAGCAAACGCTTGTATCGCAACAAATGCGATTTTATCAGTGCAGTGATTGTGCAAAGCATAAAAGCAGTGAATGGAATAATCTCCACCTAATCAGTCTGTGGTCAACTAAGTCAAACTTATGAGGGTTTGACTGCAGTACAATAAAAACGTTGCTTCAAGCTAACTTTACCCCTTTACCTTTTGGAATTAAAAATATAGAGAAATTATTTGTTCTTAATTTGGCTCAGACACTGAGTTAAAAAAAAGCAGGTGCTGTAGCTAGTTATTGTAGGCAACCTTAAGTGACATTCCCTAACGTAAGCCGATCCATTATACTGGGAAACTTTAGGCTCACAAACAACACCCGCAGTCTCCTCGATGGCTTATGAGAATTATTTTCTGTCTGGCATATTATAACCGGTCTAATTAGTTTACTCTGCAGTACAAGAAGCTCTGCACACAACCATTCACTTTGAAATTGCTCTGGGTTGTATCTTCTTTTAAAAAAGTACTTTTTAAATAACTTTCTCCATTTTTTTATTTTTTTTAATGCAAGGTGTTGCGATCATCAGCAGATTGGTCAGCAGGCATTAAATATTATGAGGAATCCATTCATAATGCCTACATCCAGGTCATCGCCAAGAGCAAGCACTACATCTACATAGAGGTAAAGCATCACCGAGGCTGTTAAAGGAGATTTGTGCTTATCTTGATCTGATTAAAAGGATTAACAAAATTAGGGAATGAAAAAGAAGGAATTTTTGTGAGTCACTTCTGTTGCATCACAGATCAAATCCCGCTTGCGAACGCCTTTTTGTGTGGGTCTTGCATGTTCTCTCTTTGCTTGTGTGGGTTTTGGTCTGACTGTTCTTGCTTCCTACCACAAAAAAAACTTGCATTCTAGCAGGCAGACCCTGCACACTGTTTAATCGACATGTCAAAATCTAAAGCAGTTTTTAAAACTGTATTTGTAACATTACAAACCCATCCATGCATCTGTTTTTTTTTATGTACAATTTTTTTTATAAATTCCAACATCTGGATCATGTAGGACCTGGTATTAACTTTCGCTAGTCAGTGGACAAGAAGAGGAGTGCAACTACGTCATTTCCACTTTACAAAAACAACACATAAAGAATGCTAAGTCCTGTACTGCTGCATCATGGTGGCAGTCCCTGTGGCTCAGAATATACATATGTTATTTATTGTGACTATAAGATTAAGAAATGTTATCCACTGACAAACAAACCATTATGTTTTAAGCTGCTTGACGCAGTTTTACATGTCACCTTTCCCCAATCAGAATTTCTTGCCTCTAGTTTGATATCTCATTGATGCCATGTATATTTGTTTTCAGAATTATAGCACTGTGTTTAAAAAAAAAGAAGAAAAAAAGCAACCAAAGCTCAAAAATCTTAATTTGTACACAAAACATTTCACATCATCCATCCCTCCATCTTCTATCCTCGCAGTGTTGTGGGATGTGGTGATGAAAGGCTCTATACAGGCCACCAGTCCATCGCTGGGCAACACAGGGCAAACGATTCATGAAGACACTCTTAGCTAAGAATGAGAGAGATCAATTAACCTGACAGCAATGTTTTGGGTGTGTGGGAGGAAGCCAGAAAGTACCCATGAATGCTTGGAAAAAAAGGTGTTCCAGATTTTTAGATTACCCAGATTATTTGAGAAGATGGGCAGCTTGTTTTATTGACTTGAACAAAAAAAAGTCAAGGCAACAGATGATGATCATTTTTAGATCACTTGAATCTGCTTGTTAGGATTAGACATGACCAAACTTGTTCTCAAACTTTCCGACAGTTTTATGTGATTGTAACAGAAAAAGACAATGCACTATTAAAGAGTTTGCCTAATTTGTACTTTTAGTAAAATTAGAGAAGCTAAAGCTCGTCAGAGTTTAGCTCTGTCAGTAATCTGATGACTTCGGTTAGAAATAACTGGGAGTGTTTCGTATCTTTGCGCAGTGAAATAATTTAATAATTTCTCATGGTTTTGTTTTTAATTCTCCAACCACAGAATCAGTTTTTCATCAGCTGTGCAGACAACAGAACTGTCTACAACAAGATCGGAGATGCCATCATTGAAAGGATCATCAGGGCACACAAGTACTTCCCTTTTCTGCTGTGCAGCAAATTGAAGCAATGCTAAAAAAAGAGGGATTTTTATCTTGCAAACATCTCTTTTTTACATTCCGTTTCCTTAGTTTTTGTAACTACAAACAGACGCAGGCTTCTTAGCATGCATCCAACAAATGGTCACAAATGATTGCTTGCTTTTCAGGGAGGGTAAGAAGTACCGTGTGTACGTGGTCACTCCTCTGCTTCCGGGCTTCGAGGGCGACATTACTACAGGTGGAGGGAATGCCATCCAGGCTGTGATGCACTTTAACTACAGGTATATAGCCAAACATCCATTAATAGAATTAATGGAGGTACTTAAAATAAAAAGAGGAAGGAAAGTGAAAAAGCAGACAGCGAAGTAGCATCACACTCTTGGCCTTATTTCAGCAACGTTGTTTGTTTTGTCTTTACTTAGAACAATGATAAGAGGAGAATACTCCATCATCTCCCAGTTGAAGAAGGAGAGTAAGTGAAGTACCACTGCGATATCGTGATATGTTAAGTTGAAAAGTGAGAAGTGGCTGTTTTCTAACCTCGTCTTGTCCTTTTCTGGCCTCCAGTGGACGACCAGTGGATGAACTACATCTCCTTCGCCGGTCTGCGGACTCACGCCGAGCTGGAGGGGCGCCTCATCACGGAGCTCATCTACGTCCACAGCAAGATGCTCATCGCTGACGACAACACGGTCATCATTGGTTAGTCTGTCTCCACTTTCGCCTTCTGTCGCTCTTCCTTCCGGTGCTGTTCTCATCAGCTGCTATTTGAAGACATCAACTTTTTTTTTTTTTTCCCACTAAGGAAGTGTGAGAAAGCTCAATCTCTGGCTCCATTTGCCCATTTTCACCACGTGCAGACCATTAGTAAACTCATGCACAAAGCAACACTGCCGGAAGATGTGATCAAAGTTGCACAGCTCTAGTGCACCATCTGCTGGTGAAAAAAGCACATGACACCAGGTCTACATGCTGAGGCAACTTCACAACTTCTAAAATCTTTTTTTTTATTTACCTTGAGGTCAACTGTTCAGTATTTGTCAAGTTTATTGTAGTTGCTTTTCGTAACTTTGCGTTAATTCCTTTCACACTTGATCAAGGTCACCCTCAACGCTACCTGAGATCTCAGTAAGTTTAGAGTTTCATTTTTTCAGTTTCAAGTCAAGCACCCTGATACTATTTTGGACATGTTTTCACAATATTACTGCATTGGATTTCACTTAATTTAGGTTTTCTAAATTAAGTAAAGGGCATAAATAACTTTTTTTTTTTTTACAATCAAAGCAGAATTTAAGAAACTATCAAGATAAAACTTCTCCTAACATGGATTTTTTTTACACAAAACTGCAACAATTACCCTGGTTTGGTTTCAGCTGGAAGAAACGATGTTAACCGACTAAATAAAATGTAAAAAAATAAATTAAAATGACAAGACTTTATGCACAAATCCAAGTTTTTAAGTCTTTCCTTCCTTGAATTTCCTCTTAGATGTTTGAATAGAATTTTAAAAGACAGCAGTTCTGACTTCATTTAACGATGATAAAGCACAGCAAGTTATGGCTGTGACTTTCTTTAACTCATATGGGGTCACCTCTTGTACAGTTTTTCCTTTTTTAGTTGTGTTTGTGCTTGACTGAAAATATGCCTAGTCATTTTAAAATTTTAAAGTTCAGAAAATTGCGAAAAATAAATGAATAAAAAGTGAACACAAGGCAGGTGAGGACACGGCGTAAAGTTGCCAATGAAGGATGAGACGATGCACACAACACAAAGGACGCCCTGTAAAGTCTGCATATGAGCAAATGTAACTGTCAAAATATTGTTTATAGGGAACAGTCTGTCACACCGCTCAAGCTCTACAAGTCATTCTGCAGATAGTTTTCCCAAAAGACATCTTAGACATGAATCATGCTTTCAGCTAACGCTGCACATGTCGGACGGAAGGACTGCAACGTACCTGAGACCCCGTTTCTATCACTCTCTGAGTCCAACAACGACGTCCGGCTGCAGCAGATAATTGATTTGGTGCAATTTTCATTTCAGAAAAACAACAGAATTTACTTAAACAAGAAACTTTGGGTTCAAGAAAGGCATCAGCGGCAACTTCTTCTTGGCGGTCTGGTGCGGCTTTACTGTTAAAGTAATTCGTTGTAGGCATGGCACGAATCAGGTTGTCATTTCGCTCAGGTTCGGCTGTTTTTTTTTTTTTTTTTTTTTTTTTTTTTGGAGGGTAAAGCTTTTTCACCAGCTTCTTCAGCTGTTTTTATTCCGCGGAGTTTAAACATGTTTCATGCTCATCAGAAGGCATGTGAAGAGAAACCTGCATATATCTTGACAGATACCTGTCAGACATGTGTTTATTTTTTGTCTGGATTGACAGAGGGCGTTATGACTCGTTACATAGCGTAAGGAATTTCATGTTCCATTTTGAGTTGTCTCAAAAGTCTTTCTTTCAGAGAAGTGTTTTCTTTTCTGCTTTAAAAAAGTGCAGTATGACCTACTTGAAATTGAGTTACTTTAAGCTTTTTTTTTTTGTTTGTTCTTTCCATAGGGTCTGCAAACATCAATGACCGGAGCATGCTGGGAAAGCGTGACAGTGAGGTGGCAGTGATTGTTGAGGACTCTGAAAAAGTGACCTCGGTGATGGACGGGCAGGAGTATCAAGCTGGACCCTACGCACTCGAGCTGCGCCTCGAATGTTTCAGGTGTGTTAGAAAGGGAAAAAAAAAAAAAACGCCATTAGGTTATTTACATTTCATGTTCATACATTCAGAGAGATATTTATAGAATTTCCTTTTGGAAGTTGAGATGCAGCCTCTGCTCAAAAGAGGGGAAGGGTTTACGAAACTTTAACTAATAATAATAATAAATTTAAAAAAAAGCTAAATTAACAATTTCTGAAATGTTCTTTGCCTGTTCTTGTGACTTACACACATATGAAGAAAAATATAATTTAGTGGGAAAACCTTAGGTGGTAAAATATTTAGATGAACCACACTGACTAATTTATCAACCTCAAAATATCCTTTCTGTTGCATCATTCCTTCCTACGAAAAAAAAAAGAGGCGTGTCCTAACTTGCCTGCTATTTCGAACATTTCGAAGAATCTCTGTAAAAATTATTCACCTGTAAAGAGGGAGGGAGGGAATGGAGGAGGAGTTTTAGCATGTATGTAAATACCATATAAGACAACAATTTACAGATCATGTTATTATTATCTGTATCATAATCTGTGCTGTCGACAGCTGCCAATGTGAACCTGGAGTCTGTAGTTTATGTTTTTTGATTATCATTAGGGTTGTTATTGCAATCATCGAGTAGCTAGTAAATTACATATATTTACTAGTTTTTCTTTATGTGTGTTTACTGTTATCTCCCCCTGAGCAGGACAATCCTGGGAGGCCACACGGACACGAGCATCGACCTCTCCGACCCCGTCAGCGATCGTTTCTACAAGGAGGTGTGGATGACCACGGCTGGCCGGAACGCCACCATCTATGAGAAGGTAGAGCAAAGATAGGATATCCTGCTTCTTGACACCTGCATCAGTTCGAGAAAAAAAAAACAAAAAAAAACTCCGCAAACTTTAAAGTTTTGGTTTTTACCTTGGGTAACACATCTCTATCATTTTTCACATTCGGACAAAGTTCTAGACTTGGTGAAAAAAGAGCCCCAAGAACCAGAGGGAGGTGAGGCTGTGAAACTAATTTGTCGCCTCATTTCGTTGCAGGTTTTCCGCTGCCTACCCTCGTCCCTGGTGAGGAACATGTCGGAGCTGGAGCAGTTCCAGTCCAAGCCGGGTTTGGCTCAGACTGAGAATGCTCGCGCTCAGGAGGAGCTGCGCAAAATCCGGGGCTTTTTGGTCCAGTTTCCCCTGGATTTCTTGTCCGAGCATAACCTGATGCCGTCGGTCGGAACGAAAGAAGCCATGGTCCCGACCGAGATCTGGACATAAGGGGACGATGACCAGTACTGGACCTGTGCCACAGGATCTGTACTTATCCCTCATCCCGACACGAGAGTCAGATTTCCAGGCGTCTTTTTAGCTTCATTTGACCCCCAGGAACCTGGAACCTCTCAAACCTGTGGATTCCTGAAAACACTAAACTATGTAAACGGACTGCAGGTCAGCTGAACCTTGTGGATGTGCAGTATGAAGAACAAATGGAACTATAATCATAACAGGATTTTTTCAAAGTGAGGGAAATGGTTGGCAGTTTGAGATGCAGGGACATTGAACTGCTCACAGCACAGGGTCCATCGTGAAAACAGTTTGGCGACGCCATCAAGACGCTCACCTCTCTGTTGACAACAATGCACGTAATTCACTGAGTTTGTGAGACGTTAGTGCTATAATTGCTGTGTTTGATCTCTGCACACCTTTTTAACCTGACTTCCTGAACTATTGAGGCATGGGGTTTTAAATTGGAAATTCAGAATATGCTTCCTGTTCTCTCTCGACGTCGATGAAGGATTTGCTTTCCAACAGATTGTGACGGGGGCGCGCGTCTGCCGTCGCTGCGTCTACGGATCACAAAGCCGTTCTAAACTTCTCAGAGATGTTTGTCGGGACAGATTTGTATCCGGGGCTGCGTATCTTTGATTTGTTTTCTTTTTTTTCAATTAAAAAATTCGGAATGATGAAATCAAAGATGGGATGTATCAGACAATTATCCTGCATGTTTGAGCAAATCATGTTTTCCTTTTGCCCAGCTGGTGGTGCTAGTTTCTTAAAATACAGACTACAAACCTGACAGCTGGGATATTTTATTAGGTTGTTTCGCTTAGTTTGTCTGAGTCTAGATTAAAGTCCAAATCTGTTTTTAATCCAACTTTTAAGGCAGTTTTAGCTGAAACCAAGCTGTCGTGTAAAAATTTCACAATTCCTGATCCCAAATAGCATGCACACAGAAACCGGCTTCTCCAGATTGTGCAGCTCGATTTATGACTCGCTCGTTTCGTCGACGTGTCCGCCGTCGAAATATATCCGTCACAGTCCGCCTTGATTGATCGCTATCATTCCCCCCGAATGTGAAAACTGGAGCACAGCTTCCTGAGGTGCAGAGCTGCAGCTTATTCTAAATGTAGGAAATGTTTGACTGAAGATTCTCGGAGGAGCGGGAGAAATGAGAGACTGACAGAGTTGTCAGTTGAAACAAACGGGGGAAAAAAAAGAAAAACGCTGATGACCCATTTTATTTGGGACTCCGTATCTTAATGTTGTTTTTGTCACACCCAGCTTTTGAATCATCCAGCTCGGCCTGAAAGCAGCAGGGTGAGAAAATATCTTATGGACTCTTGTGAATTAGCATCAACTGGGACCAAGAGGTGTTATTTTAGGAGAATCTGCTCAGAAATGTATGTTTTTGAGTTTCTGTATATGTCGGTGCATTATTTATGAATTGTGAAGCATTTAACACTTTATTTTTAGTGAATATCGTGGTTATCTTATAACGGTTGTTTATTTGTAACTTAACTGTACTGTCGTGCAGCTGTCTAACTCCTTGTTCTCTGTCTGTACAATCTGAAGTCGTTCTAATTTTTGCTTTTTAATTTAACGCATTGTCACACATTAAAGTCTTGCTTCTTTCAACCCGCAAAAAGTAAACGTAGCGTCTCGATCTGTGTGCCCGGCACAAACGTTTTTATTGTGATTGTGTTCATAATAAAAATGTAATTTGTACCCCTGACTGGAGCATTTTAATGTTTGATCTGGTTTATGGTTTTTCTCAGATGTTTGAAGAGTTTATGTGGAAACTCTCCACAGAACAATTTTAGGGTTGTCATTAAAAAGTTAGAAAGAGATGATGAATTGGCAGACTAGCAGTACCCCAAAGGAAAAACACTTTTCCTTTTTTCTTTCTACTTGTGCAAAGTTGTTATGCTTACGGTGGTAAGCAGGAATCCAAAAGCCAACACGTCATTAATGAATCAGTAAGTGATTTGTAGGGTGGAGGGGAGTTCTGTGGAATTCCAGGTGAAATCCTGACACATGCCTACCAACCGCTCGGCTTTGAGCTCAGCTTTCTTCACTGGAACGATCACGGTTTCTGAATTCTTTAACCAATTCCAAATCTTTAAAGACTTTCTTTTCTTAGTGAGTCACTGTTTGTTTTTTGTTATGAGATGGATGAGAGAAAAAGAAAAGGGTTGCTTCTGTTGGTCTGGAAAACTAACAAAAAAAAAATCTGTTAGTTTCCATTCCTCTAATAAGGTATTCTGCTGCCGATGTGTCATGCAGTCATTTCAGCTGAACTCCTGGTGACTCAAGTCAGGACAGGAATCAGAACAAAGCCTGCATGCACTCAGGTGAGGTTAGATCTTCACCTATTGTTCATGATAAACTTGTCATCCTGGTTAATAGCTTTGTCACCATGGCAGCAACATACTGTAACCTATACGGTTCCACTCGCTACATTTTCCTCGACCTCCATTTATTTTTTCAAGTTCTACTGAGTTCCTCATATGAACTGCAATGCTCCTGAGGATGATTACAAACAGCATTGGATGACATTAAGAAGGACTGTTGGGACGATGTGCTGAAGTCGGCGAGTCTGAAATGAGTAGCAGCTTCTTAAAGAGACAGAGGCCCAATTTCAAGGTGTCTGATTTGGCTGTGATGCGACGTCAGATTTCTCCTAAGTTGTTTTTGACACAGCATTTTCATAACAACTGAAGGTGACCTGATTATCATGCTATCAAATGACACTGTGTGTCTGAAAAGTACATTATAGCCCGCCCTTTAAAAGGTCATGCTTACCTCTCAATTAAAATGTGCTTAAAGCTTTTGGCGTATAGAAAAATCAAGATGATAATGTGTCACAGCAGCCACCCATCAAGTGAAAATCTCTTCTGAATTATTGGAAGGGGGGTTAAATGCCTGTTTTGCATTTTCAAGATTTTATTTATTTGTTTAATGGCAGAATATGTTCAAGGAGAAGCACATATTTACCTTGTCTTTACAATTTCTCATTGAACAATATTAAAACAGGTAAGTAATGTATGACTGTCCTGTGTTTTTTTATGAGCACTGCATTCACTGTATCAAGTTGTGCTGAATTGCTTTTTAAGGGTGTGGGAGAAAAAAGAAGTGAGTAAGTACGCTGCACCTTTCAGATTTGTAATAGAAACAGTTTTGAGAACCTGAATTTCTTTCTTTCTGCTGCACAGTAATGACATACTCTGTGTTGGGCTATCATGTACAATCCAATTAATAAAAGTTTATGGTTGCAGAGTGACACAATGTGAAAACCATTAAGGAGTGTAAGTACTCATGGAAACCACTGAATTTTTTATTTACAAATAAAGTAAAGAAAATCCAGTTGCATATTTTTACTGTAATTAAAGTATTTAAGTACAAATAAAATAAAAAAAAGTTAAACAATAATTAAACAAAACCATTTAAACTTTTTTTCTGAGTCCAGGAAAGCAGCAGAAATTGGAAGTAAAAATCCTGAACTGAACTGATTTCAGGGTACTGAACGTTTCATCGCATTATGAAACTGGCACAATAGGCCTTTTTTTCCTTTCCAAGAAATAAGAAACATAATTTCTACAAAACTTATTTCCATCTCATGAAACAAAAATAAAAATTCTAGAAATTTTCGGTTTTACCGTCTTAACTTTCTACCTTTGGAGAACAAAGTGAGACATCAGTCAAAACCTGATAAAGGAAATGTGAAGCAGGAATGGAAACATGTTGGAAGGTTGTTTCCACCCTAGAAAATTAAACTAAGCTTCCTTCTAACGGAGGACAGTTAAGAATTCTTAAAATTGTTAATTTAACTGTTGACCTGTTTCCTTTCTGTGGTGTTGTCAGTCGCTTGTTTTGATGTGATGAAGTGCTGAGTGATGTAGGACTGATAAGTGTTGATTATTTTTATTAGCCACAACCAGCAGCCAAATTTAAATAAAGTACTGGTAGATTGTGGCTCGTGATCTTCCTGCTGTTGATTTCTTTCTTAAAATACACAGTCCAGTCACATTAATGTGACCATCTGTCAAAAGCCAGAATAACCACCTTTCGCAGAGCGAACTGCTACGAGACGTGCAGGAAGAGAGTCACTTAGGTCCCTGAAGGTCTTCTCTGGGATGTTGAGCCATGCCGACTCTAATGCCGTGGCCAGCTGCGCTAGATTACGCGGTTGAGGATCCATGGCGCGAACAACTCGATCGAGATGGTCCCACAGATGCTCGATTGGGTTTAAGTCAGGTGAGTTTGCTGGCCAGGGGAGGACGGTAAACTCATCCTGGTGCTCTTCGAACCACGCACGTACACTGGCAGCTGTATGGCACCTCGCATTGTCCTGCTGGAAGATGGCATCATCCTGAGGAAAAACAATGCGCATGTAGGGGTGGACATGGTCCGCAAGGACAGATGCGTACTTGTATTGATCCATCGTGCCTTCCACAATAATCAGTGAACCCAGAGAATGCCAGGAAAACATTCCCCAGACCATAATGCTCCCGCCTCCAGCTTGGACCGTTCCTGCAATGGTTGCAGGGTGGTTCCTTTCAGAGGTTTCACGCCTTATACGCCAACGTCCATCTGTCCGATGGAGCATAAAACGCGATTCATCTGAAAACGCTACCTGTCGCCACTCAGTGGACGTCCAGCTGCTGTACTGGCGTGCAAATTCTAGCCTTCGTCGTCGATGAACACCAGTCAGCATAGGTGCACGAACCAGGCGTCTGCTTCGGAGGCCCAGACGCAGCAATGTTCGCTGAATGGTGGTTTGGGAGACACTTGTGGTAGCCCCTTGGTTCATTTTAGTGGTCAGTTGCTCAACGGTAGCCCGTCTATCTGCCCGAACGCATCTCCGCAACCGTCGTTCGCCTCTGTCATCTATGGCCCGTGGTGCTCCACATTTGCCACGTCGTTGATTTTGGACAGTCCCATTTTGCCATGCACGGTACACTTTTACCACGGCGGCACGCGAACAGTTCACAAACTCAGCCGTTTCGGAAATGCTTCCACCCTTGGCCCGAAAGCCAATGATCATGCCCTTTTGGACGTCGGATAAATCGCTTCGTTTCTGCATTACGCCAACGATTGAAATGTTTTCCGAAGCCCACACACACCCTTTATATACGCTCAACTGCACTGTGCTGCCACCTGCCTTCTGTGATTGGTTATTTAACTCTGAAGTGGAAAGTACGTGGTGGTCACATTAATGTGACTGGACTGTGTATCTTTCAGAGATGAATTAAAGCTCTAGAAGAATTATTATCAAGTGACTCTTTATTTTGAACTAGTCTAACTTATTAGTCAGTTTCACTGGTTTAATGCCATGTACAAATAAATGACAGGCTAAGTAGGCAAAGCTCCCTAAATGAATACAGTTCTGGGATAAAATATTTGACTCCCTACACATTTCTGCAGTTTTCTTCTCTTAAGCCATGCATAAATATTTCTCTTCATCAAGCAAACTATGAAAAAGTAATCGTCTCCTTGTTAAATCATGAATTAACTGTAATTACCCACACTGGCCACCGGAGGCCAAGAGGTGTGTAATCAAGGAATCACTGAAATAGAAACTGTTTCACAACATTAAGTAGGCCAGAGGATTTTAAAAAAGCAACATGTAGATCCCTGTTCTAAAGAAATTCAAGAAAGGTGATAAATTCATCTACATTAATAACAATGGAAAGGATTACAACGTCATTTCTAAGGCTTTGGGACTCCAGTGAACTACAGGGAGTGTCACTTATACCTAAACAAAGAACGCTAGAGTGGCCAGAGTCCAATATAATTTATCTAAGAACACAGTGAAGACTTATCAAAGAAGTCGTAAAAGTACCAAAAAGAACCCATCAAAACATAAACCTTTTCAATTGTATTTGCTCTCAGAGGCGATTCCAAGTATTAAAAGAGCACGAGTGAATGGAAAAGTGAGTTTTAAGAAAACACGTTTTAACCAGGTGTTCCAGTTAGGATTATCACAGAGGACATGTGTTCCACATCCATTCACCAGGTGAACTTTGGAAATGTTGCACTAAGAATACTTCAGATTCTTTCCGGTGGAAAACATCTCACAGAAGTTGCCATTTGATTCAAATCTGAAACACTTTAACCAGTCGCTGATTTAGAGGGATCAAATCACATGCCAACTTTAGCTCTTCAGGACAACTGATCTGATTTCTAACTAAATTTAGCAACGTTGTAACTTAAAGAAAATGTAAGGTTGGACACTTGTAGAATGTATTTTAAACACTGCAGAAAAATAAGCTAAAAAACATCTAAATATTTCTTATCTTGGACCAGTTGGTTATAGGGAGTTTCATTGACAGCAAACAAAGATAAAGTAATGGTAACAGGATCCACAAAATCTAAATTCCCAGGTTATTTGCTGTGATACTTAGAAAAAAAAAGATCAACACTTGTTTACTTTCTTGAGGGGAACATTTTTATTGACAAATTAACAAATTATAAAGATGAAAAAAAATCTTTAAAATGAAAAGTACAGCACAAAGGATTCCTCTTTTATCTTATTTAAATTTCACAGAAACTAGGACAATTCAGTGACTTTTACACAAAACTGATTTCTACCCATTTCTGATTTCTATGTTCATTATACTTGGCTAAATAGCCACAGTTTTCAAAAAGCAACCTTGTTTTGTTTTTCTCTTGTTGCTGACTATAGACATTTTTCCCCCTGATCAACAACATAGAAAACAATCAACCTAAAGAATTGGGAAATATGTCCTTTTGTTAAAAAAGTGAATAGTGTGATAATTTGGAGTGATAGTTCATATGTGTCTCATTATATAGCAGTGCAGAAAGACATGACAATAATGTTGCTTTTGCTTTTTAATACAAACATTAAATCAGTACAGATTGGTGTATTTTAGATTGTTTAATCTGAAGGTTGGAAATCTTGTCCTTTTTTGAGGAATTCAAGCCTTACGGAGTTTCATTCATTTCTATTTTACAAAATTAATACATATTTTTTTGCATAAAATCCTAGTAGTAACTTCCCCCTAGGGAGAATATTTATGACCCTTATGGCTTTCCATATTTCCCGGACACTATTCATGTCAGAGCCAACACTGGAGACGACATTGACCAAGAATTAAAAAAAAAGAAAAAAAAAAAGAAAAAGAAGGACATGTTATTAGACAGAAAGCTTGGAGGAAAAGACAGGGAAAAAAAAAAAAACAAAAGTTTGAGAGCGCTTACAGCCTGAGCAAAAACCAAACCCCGCCCGGTGACAGGCGTGGTTTCCCGAGGAGGCAGTGCAGCTCTCCTCCCGTCTTACCCTCGCATACCGCCTGGCTGTCAAAGCAGCAGCAGCAGCAGCAGCAGCGCCAACAGAGGCCATCCATCCTCCGCAGCGCTTCACCTCACTCAGTTCCTTACATCCCCGCAGACATGGAGCTGTTCTCGCCCTCCGCATTCCGCGCCTTGGCGCTTTAGCCGTGCGCTCCCGAACCAAAGCCCGGCTGGGCAGAGCGAGAGGCACCAGCGTTATTCTCTTGGTCCAGCAAGAGAGAGAGAGAGAGAGAGAGAGAGAGAGATCACGGTAGAGAGGAGGACCACACGCTCGGTCGTGACAGCAGAGGCCGTTCTCCGGATATTTGGCAAACTAAGAGCGGCTTCTTTTTGTTGTTCTCCATCATGGCGTGTGACTCTCCAGCTCAGAGCCAGTTTGAAATCGACCTGTCGGCTTTGAAGGTGAGACGATATCCGCCAAATTCTCTGGTGTGGAGACATCTGAGAAATGGCTCTTTCATTTCTTGCACCTGACCGTGCAGCCTCAATGACAACAGCCGGCAGCAGAGCAGAGCAAAGGGCTGCGTGAGGCGGATATATATGTGTGTGTGTGTGTGTGTGTGTGTATTAGGGGGGAGGTTGCCACAAACCTCGCATATTAAAGATGATTTTTTATAAATAGAATTAACACACTTGACACCTGGTTTAACATCTCGTCGTTACAGAACAAACATGATGCATGATGTGGGATTGAGGATGTGGCTGTGATTTTTGCTGACCTGGATTTTGTGCGTTATAGGTCCACCAGCCTAAATGTTTTCGATAAATATGAACCATTTCTACCTCTCCCTGCTGATTCTCATGAAGTTTTTATTTTTATTTTATAAAAATGCATCTAGTTTTGCTCCAGTTGCATTTTGTTAAATGTAGATTTTTAGTGTATTTTGTGAGGTTGCTCCTCCAGCCTACCTGTGGTTACTATAACCTAGTGAAAGCTGTACATTTGTGTGATGTAAAAGGATTCTGTTTTTGGAAGGGTTTTGCACTTATCTAATGTGTTGGTGTTGGTAGCAAAAGAAAAAGGAGGCTGCAAACAGGAGCTCTGAGAAACAAAACCACATCTCTCTACCGCCTTCTCTCACAGAGCAGTTGCAGAGTCTGCATGCAGTAACCTGGTTTCGCTCGATTGCGCCTGTATGGCCATTTTTATGCCATTATTGGAAATGCTGTAAGTACCTGCCTCCTCCTGTGTCTTTATTATTTCAGAAGAGCGGATGAGTTCTTGCACCTGCACTCTGTTGTTCCCCTTTTGCTAGTAGCTTTGCTCCTATTTTTATTTCAGTCAGCCTCAGCTGGGCTTGACATTAGTAGCTTTTGCAATAATCTGTCCATCAGCCGCATCACCTCTCTACCCGAGCCAGTCAACAGAAGTAAAAATGTTGGTGAAGTCTCCACGCACCGGGTCTCACTGCATGCATGTCTTGTTCTTTTAAAGCAAGGGTGTCAAACTCCAGTCATCAAGGGCTGCTGTCCTGCAGTTTTTAGATGTGCTACAGGTACAAAATACTGGAATGAAACGGCTTAATTACCTCCTTCTTGTGTAGATCAGTTCTCCAGAGTCCTGCTAATGACCTAATTATTCTATTCAGGTGTGTTGCAGCAGAGGCACATCTAGAAGTTGCAGGGCAGTGGCCCTTGAGGACTGGAGTTTGACACCTATGTTTTAAAGGCATAATGCTAGACTGGCTCATTTGGTAGGCCTGGGGCCATCGCCAAGGACACACATGCACAAACTGCAACATGGAGACAATCATTTTACAAGATTATGCAAAACTGCAAATTGGCCACGTGAGTTCATTGGGGAATGCATTGTCTTCTTCTAGACATGCTTTGCAATGCTTCTGCATGACAAGTGCAGGAGATACGGAGTGTGTCTTAAGTGTTCCCTCTGTGACAGTGTTTATTTATGTGGTTGTTAAAACAATCAAATATACCAAGACCTGAGTTATAACGGCAACCAATTTGGATTATTTTGCTAATCAAGTCCTGGATAAAAAAAATAGTACAGTATATTCATTTTAAGTTGAGTTCTCAGAACTTGAAAGCTCTCCAGAGTCATTGACTCCCTCCACAAGTGAGGTATCCAACGAAAGGCCAGTGCCTAAATAAGCTTGCATTTTGCAATTTATGAAAAGTTGAGTGGAAGGAAAAAGTGTGGAAGACATGCAGCACAAGCAGCAGGGATATTCTACCAAAGAGTGAGTTGAAACAAATGATCCAAGGTCTTGCTTTCTAAACAAAGAATATTTGAGCTGATTTTTTTTTTTTTAGTTTTAGGTTAGTTTTGCATTATAGATGATCAGATTTAAAAAAAAAAATCTGTAATGGCTCAAGATTAAAAAACTTTTATTTAAAAACTATTTTAACTTAAATAACTAACTGTATAATGTGTAAAATAAATAGCTGCGCTCTCTTGAGTGTGCCTTTGGTCAATATTTCAAAGCTAAATCAATCTATCTAAAATAACACTGCTGAAAAGTAATTTCAGGAAATCGTAACGTAGAACTTAAACTATCTTGTTATCGTATCTGTGTCGACTTGATGCATTCTTTGGTCAAAGTGTGAAACTTGAACTTAACCACCACTAGCTTGCAGTAGCTAATTAGCGGGTGAAAACAGTACATTTATTTTAAGGAACTATCTTGTTCTCTTGTAAGGCTAAAGTCTATACTGCTACCCATTGACCTTATAGGTAATATGCAACGTAATTCCCTCATCTTAGTGTTTTTTCTCTCAGACTTTGGAAGAAATTTGGTCAAATCTGATCAGTCCACTGTTTCTTTTTGTCAAAATGGCTACCTGGAAAAAAATAAAGAAGCCCCCTTCTTTACTTAATACAGTTTTAGGTAGTAATTTTACACGCATTGCTACATAACTTTGCATCCCATCATTTGGATTAAAAGAACAACTCCTAATTTTTTTTCTCTCTTTTAATGTTGTACTTGTTTTAGGACTGGCAGGCCAATTTGTCCCAAACACCTGTTCTGCTAGTTGTGTGGAAATGTTTCTCATGTGAACAAGTCTTAGGTCAACAAGAAAAGGATTTCGGATGACAATTCAACATGCCAAAACATGCCCAGGATCTCCTCAGTAGCAGATGACAATACAGATAGAGACCAAGACGAGTGCAGAGTCAACCGCTGCGCCGACTAGACGGGAAGTAGGTCAGCTGTGTCTGACGCAGAGGGGGGTGGGGGTGCTCCGGATTTGTGATTGTTACTCTGGTCGTGGTGCTGATGGTGGAGCGTTGCGCTGTGAGCGGGTCGGCTCGACCAAACACACACGAAGACTCAAAGAGACAGAACTTGGTAGAGAGAAGTGGTTTTTCATGTTTTGCATCCTCTGCATTTTTTTTCTTTGGTCCATGAGCTTCGTCAGCACTCTCTCTCTCTCTCTCTCTCTCTCTTCCCCTCTTTCTCTCTCTGTCTCTCTCTCTTTCTTTCTCTCTCTCTCTCTTTCTCTCTCTCTCTCTCTTCCCCTCTTTCTCTCTCTGTCTCTTTGACATTTGCTGCTGTCTCACATAAAGACCCAGCAGCACCTGTTATAGATTCAGGTGGCATGACTCACAATGACAGCCAAAAGCCACAAGGTCGAGACACGTTTCTGTTTTTTTTTTCTTAAATCATTACTATTATTATTTATTTATGTTTTTTACAGACAGTAGTTTTCATTTATTAGGACACAAGCGTGGTTAGGTCAGAGGTGTCCAAAGCAGTGGCTCAAACAGTCAGCTGACGGGAGCAACAGATGGTACACCAGCAGGAAGTTCACAACACACACACAGAAACTAGCGGTGGAGTAATCTGCTGTGCAGGGATTCAGGTGAGGGATCTGAGATGAAAGCAAAAGCAGGTTAGGATGAGGGGAAAGTGAGACACCAGACTCTATACTTTTTTCACAAAATCAGTTGACTTTAAGTTACTGGTTAGGTGACTTAAAAGCAATTCGTTACAAATATATATATATATATATATATATATATATATATCTTATGAGGCTTTCAATTTCAAAAAAAAAAATATATATATATATATATATATATATATATATATATATATATATAGATATTTTTTTTTTCAATTTCAAAAAAAAAAATATATCTATATATATATATATATATATATATATATATATATATATATAGATATTTTTTTTTTTGAAATTGAAAGCCTCATAAGATATGAATTGGTCTAGCAGATTATATCCCACTGATGCACACTGAGGTTTGTAGGTGTAGTATGAGAAAACTGTTAAGGGTGAGTTTAGAGACACTCTAGCGTTTCATCTGTTTTGCTGTCTTCTGGAAGTTTGTCCCAGATTTGTGGTGCACAGAAGCTGAATGTAGCTTCTCCGTGTTTGGTTCCGGTTCTAGACCCGAGTGATCTGGAAGGTTTATACAGCAATGATAACAGATCTTTAATGTATTTTGGAAAATGACATCGAGAGAAGGATGGACGCATAAAGAAATGATTCATCCGTTTCTTTAAGAGCAGAGAAAGAGAATGGTAGAGTCTGGTCTCAGACCAAAGGTGTTGATGTGACCAGTGACTAAAGCAGTCCCTCTTCAGAGCCTCTCTCTTCCCTTTCTTTGTTGCCCAGTAAGGCCACATTCCTCGGCCCCTAGCCACAGATGCCATAGTAACGGGGCCACAGCAGAGCCCAAGGCTTACACAGATCTTATTCATGAATAGTCTATATACTGTATGGCAGTTTGTCGCTGAGAAATACCCCTCTCCCTTCCCACCCTCCCTCCCATGGTGCCTGCCTGCTTCTAGCTGACCTATTTTTTTTCTCTTCCTCTCACAAGTCTGTGATGGAGTTGCATTGTGTCCTCTGCGAGTATAAAATGCTTTTAAATGTGTCGTTGGACATGTTTTGCTTGTGCATGGAAAGTATAATTTCTGCTTTAACAAAATGTCAACAAACGGCCCCGCGTTGTGGTTTTAAAACGAATTCAAGGCGAAATTAACCAACAACATGCTTCAAAGGCCCGACTGTAAAGAGCGCCGTTAAATAATGCGGCACAGCGGTGAGTTGCGCAAAAACGATGCATGGAAACGGCAGAAGGAGAGAGTCAAAGGTTAGGATGAAAGGATGAAGGATGAGAGGGACGGACAAATGGATGGCAGAGGGAAAAAGGTGTGAGATGACAAGTTGGCTGCGATGGATGGCAAGACGTGAACAGCCTATGGGCTGTGTAGAAAGAAAACAAACCCAACAATTCTGGGTCATGAGTTGTCCTCGGCCTGCTGTAAATCCGTGCTCACGAGCCGACTCCTGGTAATGTAAAGTACATGTCTGGGTAGGGAGTAAAGGGAATTAGGCTACAAGTACTTCTTCTTGTCAAGTGGAAGTGGTTTCAAATGAGGCATACCCACCCCCAGCACAACTCCTATCATCCTCTTAGGGTCTCTAATTCAATCCACCCCAATTTCTGAAATGTGTTTTTTTCTATAGACATGAACTGCACTTCCCATGCAACTCTAAAGCAGAAACGCATACAGTGCTATAGGTAGGCTGGTATGGAAAAAAATATATATTTTTGTGCTAATAATAGCACAGTAAGATATATGTGTTCATATAGCCAAATGTAATACTATTAATATACATTAATAGCCCAATTAATGAGCATAAGTTATTTTTAATGAACATTATTTGGGCTATCTATTCTGGTAGCCTACATTCTGCTTCTTAGCGGACATTTTGTTTACAGCTTGCCAGCTCAGCTGTAGTTTTAAAACTGCGATGGGCCAGGATTTAATGGACCCAAACGCAGCCAGGATGGAGACGCAATGATATATCTAATTATCTAAAGTTATCTAATGGCAAAACTTACAAAAACAGGCAAGAAGGGCAGACAGGGAAGACTTCAACAGGAAGCAACAATGGGGCTAAGATTGCAGGAAAACAGGAGTGTCTAACTATTATCGGGTGATTATTGGGGTGAGGGTCAGCTGAGTCCAATTAGCTGATGCTAAGGGGAAAAACTGAATAAAATGAATAATATCTACGCAACAGTTACAGACAGTAGTTTTGTAGTACGCAAGTGTGATTTATGTCATGGCTGAGAACCATCATCCCCCGAAATATGCCAGGTAGATGTAAAGTATCACAAGGATCGCTGTGGACATTTGGAAATACGGCCAAATACGGCACACCATTTTTATGCGTACCACTTCGCATAAAAGACAGCCCCACTTTTAATGAAAGCTCTGTGTCATTATGTTTATTAGTCCTCAGGAAATCTTTACTACTACATGCCTTAGTGATGAGGGTTGTAGTTTATTGCCAGCTGACATTTTTCTGGATGTTAGATAACCAGGCGGCATAAAGAGTTCAGCCTTCAAATTCAACTCGAGTACAAAACATACTGGGGAAAAAAAATACAGTTTTCCAAAGCCTCCATTTCACTGCTTACAAGACTCAAAGTTTACGTTGTCAATATTTATGTCTGTAACTACGTGACGGTACAGTAGTGTTATCCTCATACGGAAGAGCATGAAGGGGAACTTTCTCAGTGTAAGCAGGTGGTTTGAGTGTTGTGTCTGTTGGTGTCCATCCCTGCAGTTTTGCACCGTTGCTTTTTCTTTTTTTTTTTTTTACCTTGAGTAATGTAGCGCCCCCCTTCAAAGCCTTACCTGTACCTTTTAAAATCAGAGTTACTGTATTAGGCTTTTAAAAAATGCATGCATATTAAAAGTGTATGTTTTGTTTTTTGTAGCATTTTAAAATAATTATTAGGACTAGAGGTTGCATCCATGTGCCTGAGAGTTAGCAGTCTGTATTCCACAGCTCTGCAGCTAACCCAGATTTTTACTAATAGCTCTTATAGAAATAACCATAACCTTGCAGCAATAGAGTCTTGTATTAGCGATTAGCTTGATTAGTGCAGTTAGCGTGAATAACAGTATTCCCTTCATGTGCTTTTAACTATTTCACATGATTCTAACTGTGAGAGTTTCAAAACTAATGCCAGCATTTCCATACACAACAGGACCAGGTGAAACAGAGCTACACCTTCAGCTTCCTGTTTTCTGTTTTGCTGCAGTTGATCCCAATGTGCCACTTCGCATAAAAACAGCCTCACTTTCTGTTACCGAACCGTCTTCATATCCGGGTCTTCTCTCATGTCATTTAAACACATCCCTGATATTAATGTTGAGTTTTCTTCTTGTTGTCTGTTCAATTGGATTTTTGTTTCTGATCAGCTGATCACCAACTAGCATACTCTAGAAATCCTTACATTTGCAATAAATTGCCTTTCTTAAGAACCCTTCTGTTGAATGTAGCTAAAAATAAGCACTATTTGTGGCTTTCTTTTAATAAGTTAGTCAAGAACCTGTGATATCTGTGTAATAAAACGCGTGTTTATTACAGGAATTTTGGTCACGAATGATTAACTGGGCTAAAGTATTGAATGTTGCAACTAAGGGTTATTATCAAAATAGGGGAAGTTTCAGTCCACTGTGGGTTTGGTGAGTTTTAGCTCGCCACTGGAACAAAACTGATTCATTATTCCCACATCAGGTGTCAGCTGGATGACTGCGATGTCCCCCTCTTTCCTCCCTGATTTACAAGCAACTGTAGATGTAACGTCTTTCAGCAGCTTGTTTTGACACTCACTATGATTCATCAGCCGCGGCTCGGTTCATGTGGCAGTCATGTGACCCTCACAGACAATCGGCAGCAAATACAAAACATGAGGAAAAAAAGAAAGAGGAAGGGGGTATAATTGTCGCAGCCATAGGCAACTTTAAATAAGAGTTGCGCGCACACACACACATACACACACTAACTAAGGCTGGCACGTGCTGAGAGCTCATTTTGCAAGTGGCCTATAAATTATGAATGGTGCTGTGCTATATTTTCTCCAGCCAGCCTGAGGACATGTATGAAGTGGAGCAGCAATAGTACATTGTTTCTCATTCTGTGCATTCAGGAGAGAACCTGCAGGTATGCATCATGTGTCAATGTCAGTACACACACACATATATTTACAGCATACACTAGACAGTATTCTTTCCTTTTGTATGTTTTACTCTGACCCGGTCCAACTGTTTTTGTGTGTGTGTGTGTATCACCGGCAAAGAAAGCAAAGTGCACCTGAAGTCTGCAGGAAATTCCTGTCAAAAAGTGTGCATGCCACTCTGAGACTTGATACAAACACACACGTACACTTGCAGAGAGGAGAAGGAAGTGAGGGGAGTGAAACGTAGTCAACCTGTGTCAGATGAAGCCCTCATGGCAAGACGACAGATTGCAGAAGCTTGATTTCTGCCAGCGCTCCTTGACTGGCTTTTTACGTTTTGTGCCCACTCTTTCTCGTCAGGACGCTCGCACGATATACCCCCCATCTGCTTTATGTAGGAGTGTTTTTTTTTTTTTTTGTGGCAAACTGCGTGAATGTGTGCGCAGGTTCCTGCTTCTGAAAGTGTGAACGAGCGAGATGGCGAGAGGATGTGCTTGAGACAGAGAGTGAGAGAATGAGTTTGTCAATGTGTGCATGTGAGGAAAAGTGCATAAGGGGTTGGTGTTTACAGCGCACTACAACAAGGCAGAGGTGTGGGGGTTGGGCAAAAGAACAGGAAAAGGAAGAAGAGAGGGGAAAAATGCACAAGGCTCCTCGTTCAGAAACAGCTGACAGGTTTGACAGGCCTGCTGAGAGGCACAGAAACAAACATGCACAGACGGGGCAAGAGGGAGGAAGATGTGGGGAGACGGAGGGGGATAAGAGTAAAAGCCCAGAGATGATCTGCTTAAGAAGGATAAAACAGGCAAACATCTTCAACCTGCCGTGTAGATAAGTTTTCCTTTAGAATTCAAAACGTTTGAAAATACAATTTCCATCCTCCCTCTGGCCATAATTCTACAGTTTCCTCTTTGTGGAAGCAAACAGAGAGCGGCTTGTGATGCCAGCAGACAAGCCATGAATGTGAAGTATATAAAAAAAGAAAAAGAGCTGGATGATGAAAAAACTTGCTGAATAAGAAAGAGTCATGTGATAACACTAAAAAAAATAAATAAATAAAAATAGCTTTTAACCGGGCAAGAGTTGCTCTGGAGAGTGTTATGCAATATTCTCTATTCAGTTTTGCATTTATTCAAAATGTAGTTGTAAACAATCATGTGATTTGTATGGGTGACTGAAGCCTCTCGCTTTTGCCTCCAGTGAAACATCCTCAGTTCTGTCACTGTTAATGCTTTCAAATGGAGTTTGTCCTGGAGTAAAAAAAAAAGCATCAACAAAGCCTGCATACACAACCTCCTCTGGACAAGATTCACAAAACGAGACAGGACTACACAGCTGAGTGCCTGGAGACGGATCTTGGCAATTTGAGATGGATCAGAGTTACTTTAGATGGAGCAGAGAGAGGAGGTTGTTTCTTTCTACTGGTTCACCACTTCACTAAAAACATGTGTGCTAGAGGGTGGGTGTGCTAGCTTTCATTAAGGTTTAGCCAGCTGTAGCTTTTGTTAGCTTACAGTGAGGGAAGTCCTGATAGTAATCCAAATATTAGCTGTAGGTGAGTAATTAGTTATCAAATGAGCGACACTGGGGCAGCTGATCACACCTGTTGTTGCCAAACGGTGTTGCTAAGCTGTTTCTGCGACACTTTAGCCCAAAACATTTCTGAATCCAGCTAGTTTCAATATAGACAGAAGTATTGAAGCTTAAAAGGGGGTTTCCAAAGTGGTTTTCTTTGTCTGCTCCAGGTTTGGTTCACGTCGTTACCAATTTGACAAAATGTTCTCCAGCTGTTACAAGTGCCTGATTGAACAGAAAAAAAATTCAACTTCCTGTAAAGTGGCTGCTTATACATATCAGATTTAATTAAGTTAACACCTCTCTGATGCAAAGCGATTTCCAGTATTTCTTCACTCTGAAACCACTTCAACACCGAAGAACATTCAGGTTAGCATGTTGTTTGTTCTTATGATGCATTCAGTGATCTGAAAAAGATGGTATCTTTCAGTTCCTGAATGGGTATTCAAGCAGAAAACTTGCCTGTTTCAGTGCCCATCCAATCTGTTTGTATATCTATGCTTTCTGAACATAGTTTGCACTTTACAAGTTGTTTCTGTTAGATTTGATATCTACAAATACCTTTGCGTAAATTACTAATATTGAGAACAATAATATCCCCACACTTTCTTGAAATAAAAACAATGTCTACAGTGCTCCGTTCATGATTTTACCAAAGACTTAGGGGTCTGGAAGTCCTAAGCCTAAGCCAGTGGACGGTCACTGTTACTTGTGCCTGTCGATTCAGTCACTATTACTTGATTTAAATCAAGTGCAAATTGGATCTTCCATAACTTAGGAATCCTAAGTTAGGATTTAAAACTAGTTAAGCCAACAAACCGTTGAGCAGCATGTGAGATGTTATAGCTGATGTTACAAAAACAGCAACTATAAACCGATCTAGAAACTGAGAATATGACATTTGTCACTGAAAGTTTTATTTTTACTTATTTGTAATGGGCATATTTAAAATGTTGAGTCATTTACTTACCTTTAAATCCCTCGGACAGTGAATTCTTTCACAGCTTTATTCAGTTTGACAGCACTGGGCATGAACTATATGGCATTGCAATGTGTTAAACCAAATGTGCCAAGAACACTTAAGAAATTGGACTATAAACAATGAAGTTTGCTGTTTACCTCTTAAGTCCATGGCAACATGACTACTTTAAGACTTTGGCGATGCCCGGGATGCAAGCGTCTAAAGGGTTTAAAGGGTCCAGAGACTTTCTGGGCCCCTCAAACATATTCACTGTTGGAATGAAAAGAGTGTTGGCAGGAGGAACTTGTCCTGGAGTCTGTCAGGAGTGAGAGACGGCTATGTAGATAAAGCAGGAAGCAATAGAGAGACATAGATGGACATCAGCTGGTTGGAAAACCACAGCCAGAGAAGTGGAACGAGAGGAAAGAAAGGGAGAGGGGAAGAGAGGGTAAATGCCAACTATTGTTGGAATGCCGTAGCAACATGCACTGGAGAAGCAGGGGGGAGGTGTGTGTGTGTGTGTGTGTGTGCGTGCGTGAGTTTGTGTGTGTAAATTTGCAGGGGTCAGTGGGTTTCACACTCTATCCAAAGTTCTTCCAATTCTGTGTTGGCAACTTGGCGTCTACGGACTTGAGTTAGTGTGGACGCTAGCCTGAGACAACTCGGCACTGCATTCCTACACAGCAAACACTTAGAGTGGGAAGTGCAGGAACCTGCTGCTGGGTGAAAGAAAAACTGTTAAAGGAGGCCACCCTGTGGGCTGCCGTCTTAGAAAGGCCCAGGATGTTATTACAGGTTGGTAGGAAAAGGTGTCCCTGTAATTTTAGCTCTTCCTTAAACAAACGGAATGGACAAACTCAGATTTGGGTTTTTGTCAGAGTCACAATAAAACCAGGTCAGGTAAGCTGATAAAAAAATTAGATAACTGAATTATGATGAGAAGAGGTGGAACTGAGCTATGCAGAGGCTGAATCTGACACCTTGGTGTTTTCCCATTGATTTCCAGACTATTTGGGTTCCTGGAAGATACTTTTGTTCCCTCGTTTCTTTAATGGTGGGTTTATCAGAGCATATGAGGTAAAAACTTTGAGCCTGGACTTGGAATTCTAATGTTGATTAAAGTATATTGATAACTTGAAATTATCTGCCGGTGTAGCGTAGATTCTTTTTCCTGTGATTATCGTTGAGTTTGTTAGCTTAGTAAAAAATTTTCAACTGGTCCTGAAAACGTGAGCAGAAAGAATGATTGTCATTTTTCTCAAAATTTCACAGTAAAATATGTGAAAGGTATTCTCTTTAGATTAACAGGACTACAAAACTAATAAAAGGCCATCTTTGCAATAGTATTCTTCAAACTATATTCTCTCCTTATGGTATATCACGTTCTGAAGAAAACGATGAGCTACACCGGAGAACACAATTCAAAAGAGAGAAAAGGCAACTTTTGCTGAATATGTGCCGATCAGGCCGTTCCTGGCTGACACAGATTTCTGATCATCTTTCAGGTTTAGATTTTGATTAATTTCATAAAAAAAGACTAAAAAACCAAAGCATGAGTAGGTGTTTCTTTATTAAACCTTGGAGTTTATAATCTGACTAAAAATGAATGGAGTATTTTTATTTGGATTCTACTACAAAAGTATTCATACCTTTGGCAGATTTATGTCTTTGGGGTCTCTACCAGATTCATCATGTTCACGGTTTTCCATTATGCCCAGGCACTGTACTTTTCATTTTTTTGTATAAAAACTAAATTTAATATTACAACAGGCCTGTTCATTTTTTGGGCATTTTGTTTGAGTGTAAACACACAACGTTTAGCCATCTTATCTTAAGTTGTTTGCAAACCCTTTTCATTATCGTAATTCTTCCTGCTGTATTCCCTGAAATTGTCAGGAATCCTTCAGGGCACTTGACCTGTAGAAGCTTGAGGAAATGGAAGGCATGTGTACAATAAGATGAGAACCATCTGTTTTTTTTTTTTTTTTTTTTTTTGAAATTTTCCTTTTTTTTTAACATGCTTTTGACTTCGTGGCAAGTAAAACGTTCTAACATTCACGAGGTCTAATGAGGCGTCTGGAAAAAAAAAAGACTAAGCAATGTTATGTAGAAATTGACTTGTGATAAATAGTAGAGAATTTTGTTTATTATTTTTTTTTTAATTTTTTTTTTTTGGGAAGTTCCCTTCTGCTTTTGTCGATTTTCACTCCTGTCATTTTCTACATCGTAGCAGTATGTGTCTATTCAACCGTTTAATAATGGTCTTTGAAAAGGGGGGTAATAAGAAGATGTGTTGTTGCCTTTGCATTGTGACATCAGTGTGATTTGCAGAACGTGTTGCTCAGATGGATCAAGTTCCGCTGTTGCAGAAGACTTACTGTCCGTGTTACTGTCTGAAGTTCCTCTTCCTGCCCGCACCCCCACCGCAGACCGTCAGTCTCGCTGTCATTGTTCTGCTTTACCGCAGGAGGTGGCATCAACCCGCTTCGTAATAAACATGCTCTTCTAACCGGGGGGGCTGCCACTGATACAGGTGTGCCCTGTGAGTGCATGCAGTGTGCATATGCATGAAGCTGTTGCTAACAGACCAGAGAGTCAAGGTCAGGCGGTGATGGAAAGGAGCTGTTGTTACAGATGACTGGGCTGAATGTAAGGTCAGACAGGGGTCAGACATTCATCTTCACACTTCTGGAAATAATCCGACGCCCTCTCATGTGCGTGTAGGTCTGCGACGTACAGGATGTAGAGCAAAACACAGAGAGAGCATGGGGGGGGGGAGGGGTGAAGAGAAAAGAGAAAAAGACATAACCACTTATGTCTGATATGCTTTCAGGCTGAAAGCTTATTTATCAGTCCCTCACACTGAACCACAGACTCTTCTAGTTGCCTGTTGAGTTTCAGGGTCATAGTCTGATCCACACCACTGGGTGACTAAATGGTACACAATGTACAAGGCTGTGGAGTAAGCTGAGGTCTTACAGTTACTAAGCTAAAAATAAAAATCACCCTCATTTGGTGTTATAAAAATAGCTAACATTTCTTAATAGCAAGAAATGTTTTACATCTCAGCTGAATTAATAAGACAGAATCGAAGGAAACTTTTTTAATGTAAGAAAATCTCGGTTTGGAAAGCTCAGGAGTTGAAGTATTGCCACGTGTTGATCAGGGGTGCAAATTGTTGGCCAAATTGATATGAAGGCTGGAGTTAATTGAGCAGTGTGCCCATGCATGTACAGCTCTTTGCCAACGCATTCATCATTCTTGATCAGTTCACCGTTTCGTGGCAGTGCAACCACAAATGTACTTTATTGGAGTTTTATGTGATGAAGCAACAGAGTAGAGTATAATCGAGAACTTGAAGGGAAACCATACAGCCAGTCAGCGGTAAGGAAAATGAATGCCAGCTATTGACAACTGCCAGCCAATTGCAAAGTCTAGTAGCATTACGTTCAGGTGCCTGAGCTTTCTGAGCTGCTTTTTCTTTAAAAATATAAAATCACAATTAGACAGATTTTCCGTAAACAATGAGCTAAGTTCGATGGAAAAATGTACAAATAGGTGAATTTGTGAAGAGTGAACCTTGAATAGTTGACCCCAGTGAAACATATTTAAGTTTACAGAAACTGAGCAACAGATATGGCTGGTTTTGCAAGTCCCTATGTATCACTTCATGGCAAAATATGACATCTGGAGCATTTTGATATTTTCTACTATATTTTCAACTATATGCATGATTTATTTCCTATCACACTACACATTGTCACATTGTTGCAATATTCATGAAAAGCCTAATGAAACATTTTTTGAGCATTAGCTGCAGTTGTATTTAAATAAGTATGCTGACATTTTAATCAGCCGATTTTTTTGCTACCTTCCACCATATTGACATTTAAATTAGCCTGCAGAATATGATTAAAAGGTAAGACATGGCCCCCAAGAGGCTGGCATTTTTGACATTTAATTTAAACTCACAGAAAATTAAATCAAGGTGAATTTATTTTTATCTTTTATTTTTTAGAAGAATGTAATACTTCTAATCCCTCTGCAGAATTAGGTTTGTGTCAGATACGCAGGGTCACCCAGCCACGCTTTCTTTTTGTCCTTACACATTTCTCTAATGGTCAGCAATGCGTTTCATCTTTCTGGTGATATTCCGTCTGCAGTGTGCAGCCTCGCTGCACCTCTGTGTGCCTGGGAGAGAGAGATAACAGTTTTATCAACCTTTCCATTACTCTGCCTCGTTAAATGATACACATCGGCTCCTCTGAGCCTTTTATTTGCTATGTTATGTTTGCACGTAGAATTTTGTCTGAATAATAATAATAATAAAAAAATGTATATATATCCCTCTCTCTTTCCCTCCATGTTAGTCATGTTTCCTTCCTCTCCCTCCTGCTCATCCATATTAGTTTTCATTATTCTTATTATTGTAGAGGCTCATTGTTCTGTCTCATTTCCTTCCTTTGCAAGTGATCTGGGCTTAAGGTGAGCAGCATGAACCTTATATATATATATATATGTGTTTATATATATCTTCCGCTGGCTGCTTTAAAAGGACCATAAATAGAGAACATGGGTATTGCTGAATAATTAAACATTTTATCTCTCCACTTCACTTCCTCCCCATCTACTACTATCAGTTCCTTCCTTTAGCCGTTTCCCTGTTGTCACTCTTGTCACTTGCCTTTCCATGGCTCCCTTATCAGTATTTCCTCTTTTCATTTTGCAACATCCATCCTTTTCCTGCTCTGGCTTTAGTTAGATTCTCTTACTTGTGCTTTTGTTCTATTTTTCTGAAGGCTCTGAATATTTAATGGGGCTTGAGGGTAATGGGCATCTCCGAAGTGAGAAACCTGCTCAGAAGACTTCATAATGAATGAATGAGGGGAAAGAGGCATCATTCCTGGCCTGGATTTTGGAGCACACACTGACTGGATATTTAAATGTCCGGTTAAAGAGACTGGTTTATTTCACAACTGAATGACTACAAAAATGCCATAAGTCATTTTAGAAGGTTTTGTTTTATTCAGATTCAGTGACCATTTCAGAGGACCTTGTTGGGAATATCCTTTTTGTTTTTGACACTCATCCAAGTCATTTAAATAGTAGGGATTTACCACTTCCAATTCCCAGTCCGATATTTTACCAAAATCAATGCCAAATATACACATATATGCTGAAAGTGTCCCGTTTGTCTCTGTATGCTGCCTTGTGATGGACTGGTGGTCTGTTCAGGGTGAGAGCTGGTCATCGTTCGTGTTTGCGTTGTCTTCAAATGTTAGCGCACCGTGAATGACTTTTGCAGTCTCTGTACTGGAAAGATGCAGCACAACACAATGACGAGAGTTTATCTCCATGATGACAGAACACACTGACAGAGCTCCTCCTCAGACAGAGTGCAGCACACACACTTTAAATATTCACCATTCAGACCAAAAGACAGATGCACACACACGCACACATCTGTGCTTTAGCTAAAGTGATGTTGGAGGACCTGTGTTGTCTGTACCTGCTATTATGGTTTCCATTTATGTCACTAATGTTGCCTCCATACATATTGTAGATGAGTTACTAGAAAATAGTAATAGTTAGATTTTTCTTTCCTTTTGCCATCTCGGTGGCCATTTTTACTTTTTTTTAAATGGACTGTGGTAGTCCCGCTGTGTTTGTCCTATTTCCTTAGTCCCTATTTTGCACTCAAAAAACCACTTCAAAGCTGTTTTTTTTATCTTCATCTGCTGGAAATCATTCTACAAAGTACCATGGGCTATTTTTCTCTTTGTGTGCCTGCCAAATCTGTCTCCTTCACACAGTAACACACACAATACATGAACGGTGTAGGGGATCATGGAGAGACTGGTTGGTCCTAAAGTAGGAATAGAGCGATCATTTCGTTACTTTTACTTTCATTTAGTCACGGTTCTGCTTCAGACTTATGTAAGGCCCTACGGTGTCTTGCAACAGGATCGAATGTTTAGAAACTTTTACATTTTGGTCACATTACAGTCTGAAAAGCACGGCATGCCTTGCAGTCAGTCCTGCTGAGTCAATGCATCTCAAACCACATTTGGCTACAGTTCCATCTCTGAATCTCAGCAGCTCAAGCTCAGACAGATTAGCTGTCTGTGAGTATGTGTGACATTCATTTTCAAGTTCTTGCAAATTATGAATTTAATTTCGACTGAAGCATATGAATGCACTTCAATCTAAAACCATTCCGTAAGCGTTGTGGCTGCAGGTGCCCTGCTGGAGGAAGAACTCCAGACTCAAGAGTTCCTGTTCCTTTCAGAACGGGACTGCTTTGGGACACCAGCTTCCTGTCTTGCTTAATGTTGATGTGCAAGACAGTTAACCGCTGGCTGTATACCGAAGTGCAGCATCTGAGGAGTTTTTTATTATTAGTTCAATTGTCTTGCTGGAAGAGGTCAGGACTACAGTCTCTGTGCCAACAAAAGTGACAGAACTTGGTGTTCCCCTTTCTTTCCTCAAACTTAAACTCGTGTCGTACACATTTTTCGATATGACACGCAGCAGCGCCTGTGAAACCAAGGTATACTTTGATACCAGTAGCAGCCACAAGGTAGGCTAATGTTTCCCATTTGCCCTTCAGACTGACTGTCTTCATGTTGGAGACATTTTCTTGCTCCAACGAACATGATTCAAAGAACTAAATAATTTTTTTAGTATAATATGAAGTTCTTCAGGAAACTCCTCAGTTCTAAAACATGCAAAGTATGCAAATCAGAGGCCAATAAAATAATACACATCACAATTATTAAGTTTTGCTAGTTAATAAAATGCAGTATTTTCATTGGAACTGTAATACTGACATTTTAAGTGGCAAATTCGGTCATGAATGTGCATAATTTATGGTAATTACATTGCTCCTGAAATCCTTTCTTAACCTAAGTGGTGCTCTACTTGAAATAAGAGCCAGCTAATATTATACAAACCTGAGGTAGTGTCATAAAAGGTCAACATGCAAATAAATGATGGATGCATTGCTCTTAAAGGTAGTAAAATTACTCTTGGAGAGTCTCGGCTGTGCAGCCTGCAGGCTACAGGGTTATGATATGTTCTCATGTAAATACACAGTAATTCTTTATGTTTCCTTTTTGCAATGCAGTTGCTCGCTCGCAGAGGGCTACGTTGTGAATCCGTCATTGCTTTGCTATCATCGTTTGCCTTCAGACACGCAGAGTTCAGTCTCTGGAGTCCTTATGGATAAAATGTGAACCCCGACCGAGGTGGATGCTTCTCATTACGGTGGAAACAGCAGATGGGCCTGTTCTGTTCATGGATGTATAGACACACTCACACCTGGCTGTGCGTTCATTAACCCACATCCGTGCTGCCTGTTCCCCAAGGCCACGCGCCCCACTTACCCAGATGCCTCCCACCCAGACCGGAGTCAATTAGCCATGCCTTGAACCAATAACAATCTTTTTTTCTTTGTTTTTTTTTTTTTCTTCCAATTTTCTAGTGACGCATTGTGAATTGAACTCCATCATAACATCACCGGCTGCAATATTGCGATTACAAAGTGCAGCCTGAATGCAGGATTTTGTGGAATATTATATTTCAAATGACTTGCATGCAGATATTTAATACTGTTAATTTAATGGACAGACTTTGACTCCCCTTGATGCCCACACTTGGCGCATGTTTTTGTTGATAGGATGCTAAAGTTCACAAAAAGTGGTGGTGGGAACATTATGACAAAGAAAAAGAAGGCAAGGCATAACAAAAAACATGTTGGTTGTGAATATCATCATTACAATACTTGGCACCAGTGCCACAATTACATGCATGTCTTTCACCATTCAGTCCCGTCATGTTGTCTTCTTACAGCGTCTCCCCCAGATGAACCTGGAGCTCTCCAACTAATGCACATCATTAGGAACTGCTCTGCTGAGGCTTTCTTCTTTCTAACTGAACAGATTATTGCCATTTGATATTCTATTCAATAACACACATCAGTGCTGAATCTCTCTATTATCCCCCATTGCCTCTGTAATCTCATTTTTTAGCCTCTTTTGTCTTGTTTTTGCTCCTCATCCCCCCCACCCTTCCCTCCCTCTCTCTGTATTACCTGAAGTGCTTCTTCTACTCATGACTCCCATCCTTCTCCACAACCTTGTTCATCTTCCTCCTTTTATCACTTTCTTACCTTCAGCATGCACAGTAAATCAGTTTGGATGTTCGTTTGACCTCTGGAGGTGCTGGAGCGTGATACCACTGTGCTGAACCTGCCTGTTTGCAGCAACCCCCCCACCCCCCGCCTTCCTTTTCCTGCTTTCTCCTCCTCCGACTCATGTAGCACTCCCTCATGTCAGGAAGCCCTGATTCTCTTTTTCTGCCTCAGACCGGTCCCACTGCATGTTTCAGTGTTGCAGAAAGGGTATCATTTACAGCACTGACGCACTGAGTCGGAAATCCAGTGCAAGAGTAAGCGATCGTTGATTTATTTGTTTTTTAAACGGCCGTTAATCATACACCCCTCTGGCAGCAACACAGGATTTTAAATTTTTTTTCTGCTTTCCAAACATTTTAATTCTAAAGAAAAGTGTAGAAGTGTGAGCATTTTGTCAATGGCTGCATAAGTTTAACTATAAAACGCCAAAACCGGACGAGGAACAAGGTCAGTTTTAGAAAACTGCAAGCACATATGACAGTTTAAGGCGTTGCTGGGATCATATGATGTATGATCCAAAAAGTCTGATCCGCTCAGCTGGTCAACATGAGGATGCGCCACCTTGCCTGAGCTGAGATACAGCAACACTGATACTAGCTAACAACAGCTAGCAGTCATGTAGCTTCACCATTAAGAACGTGTTAGCTCATCCCGGTTCAAACTAAAATATTTAATATTGGTCATTTTAGTGCCTTTAAGAATAGATGTCCCTGTCTGAAATCAAAACGAGCCTAAAATGTGCCCAGTAAGAGTAACTTCTTTGTGGATGCCCCTTTAAAAGTGTTCCTCTTTGATAAAATGAAAGACTTTGTTCCAGTTTTTCATCTCCACTGACATGTAAGATTGTCACAGAGAAAACTGAAGAATGTATTAACCTGTGACCTCATTCTTCTTCTGTTTAACTCCACTGCATTCACTCCACATCTGCAGCAGGCTTGTGTACAGTAAGAACTGAAGTTGGGTGTTAAAAAATGATAGCAAAAGAGTCTTTATCTGTGTACGTTCTTCAATTTTTAGGAAAAAACAACATCTTGATTAAATATGAGTTTTATTTTGGACTCCACATTCTGCAGCTTTTTTAATGGATTTAACAACACAGAAGTAAAATGCAGGTAACAGTGGGTCTGCTCATGCATGTGTGATTCACTTAATATAATCTGGATCACACTCAATAATAATCCCCATCACAAATCAGCTTTCCACACACTCACCCAGCAAGATTGGATCCAGTTAGTGCCAGTCCGTTTCCATCACATCAGGGAAACATTATCATTTAGCTATTTTCGGATCTTACACTCACAGTGTGTGTATCCACACTTGCCACTTAGCAATCTTATGGTCTAGTCAAACTTTTTTTTCGGTCCCAGAAATCTTTACTTACAATCACAGTGTTGTGCTTGTGTGTTGGTTACTTCTTTGTCTCAGATTAAGCTATTTAGAGTGTTTATTTGTGTGGCTATTTAGCACCCAAAACCCTCTCCCTGAGCCCAGATTAGTCTGTTTCCTTGTACATTTTTTATTTTATGTGCTTGTTTGTTACCATCGTTTTCTTTCAGCAGGGGTTAATGAGTGGCCAGGTTCCCCAATGCAACATCCTTAGTTTGATAAATATACATTTTTTATCTTTTATCATCTTTTTCCATAATTTTCTATTGTTTCTCCCTCCCTGCCTGCATATTGCCCCACTTGTTAAAGCGTGCCTCCTACACTCTCTTTAGTCTCAGTCCCTCCTGTCGCCTTCCTCCTCATCTTTCAGCATGAGAGCAGCCGTGGGGTGCTTCTATATTTCCCAGACACTGCTGAAGTAGATTGGAATCGAGGCCTTTGCCATTCTTTATTTACTGCTTCGCTGACTCCATTTGTGCACGTGCCGCCGGTGTCGGTGTGTTTTGGCGCGCACGGATGCTGAATCACTGCAGGTGTTTGAACTCCAGCGAGGTGTGTCGAGGAGTATTGCCTCTGTATTTCTTCGGAGTCCCGCGTCGTCTGTTGGTTAGCCATAAAAAGTGGCTTTTGTTGCGCATCAAATGCTCCAACACCTTCAGCCACACTGTCTGCGATCGTAAACCAGGAAGCGGTGGTTGTTGTTATGAGCCTTGGAGACTAAAAGACTAGTTCTCTGCAGCGCTTTGACAGTAAAATGGCTGGAAATAAGTTTATTTGGGAGTAAATGTGTGCTACAGCCGTATGTATATCTGGGATTTGTCTGTAGAAGAGAACTCGAAAGTGGAGGTCGGAGACGGTTCCCTTAACCCACTTCTCCCCCCTGTAATGCATGGCAACGGGTCCTGTGGCAGGGCGGAGATTCCCAGACGTTCAGTCGATTCCTGTTGTTTGTGACTGGCAGTGTGGATTACCAGAAGGGCACAGATTGGGATTACTGGGTGACCCATTTCCTTTTTTTATTTTTATTTTTTACAAAACAAGAGGAACAAAATTGGACACCCTGCCCCATTTTTAGAGGGCTTGCATTTACATACTTTTTTGTTCTCTTCTCTAGTGGTTCACAGATATTTATAGCTAGACAGTTAATAATGTTATACATTTAGGTTTTTCCTCTTTTGTTATGGTGAGAATAACCTCAGCATTTTATATTTGGTTTGATTTCTGGAGATGATCTCAAGTATCTAAATTTTCATTCTGGAATCTGTTGACTGCACTGCTTGCAAAGCGAGCGACATTAAATGCAAGTTTTGAGCAGCGACAAGTTCCTCATACAATGTTTTTGGAAAAAAGGTTAACCGTCCTTTACAAGGAAACTAACAACCAAAACTCCCCGTTTATGCCGTTCTAAAATTACAAAGAAATGCCTGCAACATGTGAAGTGGAAAACAAAACTTATCTGTTGGAGCTGTGGAAACACTCGTAGGAATGTATTTGTTCCTAGAAGGAAAAGTTTCCAATTAGGCAGCCAAACTGTCAAATGCTGCATGTGACTGTGTTCAACACGTAAACAGGTTAGAGCAGCCTTTCACCACAGGAAGATGTTGAGCAGAAGTGCGAAGCCTCACAGATTACCGCTGCTTCTCTTGTAACAAGCAGAGCGAGCAGCAAAGAAAGGTTTTCACAGTTTAAAGCACAGACTTTGCTTAGTGGTTTAAGTAGGTGTGATATTTTGTCGACAAAAACATAATTTGAATTAATTTCCGTTCTGGCCTTTCACTTTGTCAGCACTTAAAACCCGATTTTAGATTCCTCCAGTTTAGTACGCTCACATCTAAAAGACAAAATATGTGGATAAGAGATGTACCATGATTTGCAATCTTTAAAATCATGGTGGTAATCTTTTAATTTACCACCATCTTCTTTTGACATGAAGTAATGTTGATGTTAATGTCTTGTAGTGGCCTCAGATTTATTATAAAACTCGTTCTGTTTCTCGGGGAGATTGCAAGGGGGACTGCTAACCTCAGAGACTTGAAGCTCATCACCAACAATAAATGATCAAATACCAATGGAAACGATTATAAGTATGGAACCATAAGTCGCCACGGTTGCTGGTCAACAAGTATAAGTGTCTGTTCCAACGACGATGAAGAATTTGCCACTGATTATTGAGAAGGGTAGAAATACTTCTTCACATGCCTTGTTCAATTAAAACTGGTTTCCTTCGTCGTCTTGTCTTTTGAGAGCTTTGCCGAGGTTACTCTTAAAGTTGAGCATTAGCTTTATTATGAATCTTGCCCTGTTTGCATGTCAGTGGTCCTTATTAACCTTGCATATCTACATTTGCTGTTTGCAGTGGGAAGTGAAGTCAACTCCTCCACTCTTCACCCGGCACCCCCTTCTTAACATTGACTCTCACAAATCAAGACAATAGTCACTTATCCCCCCTGTCCTTTTCTCTTTTGTGTATGTGTGCTTAAGGGTGCATATTAGCGAGTGCGTGAACGTATATTTAAGTGTCCTGCCCATTGTGATCCGGGAAGCAGGGACTGTTGCTAGGCTACAAGAGGAAGTGTCCGGCATAGTCAATGTGGCGGGGGGGGGGATGTAATTGACTTGGCAAGGGCAGTGATGCAAACACAGAGAAACACAAAAAAATCTAAGCATTCTTTAAATGCCTTGTATTCCCAGTGTCAGAGACTCATCGATACCTTCGGGATCATGATGTACACCGGCGGATTAAATTACACGAGCGTTCACTGGGCCCGTCTCTTAGAAATGAGACCGACAGCCTCCCTTTGCTGTGCAAAAGTAGATTTGTGCTTTGAACTTTCAGCAAATCGGCCTCACCAGACGCTTCAAAAAGAGTCGCCACACGCAGCGACTTCTTTCTCCGGCCAGAAATACACGGGCTAGGTGCTCTCACGGCATGGCTCTTCAAATGGGCCACAAATACTTTTCGTGGGTTTTTAGTTCTGCTTTGCAGAGACGTTTAATTAAACTCATATGCAGATGGTAATTGCTGTGAGAATATGCACTTGTGATGTTCTTGCACCTCCTCCAGTAAAAGACAACTCAAGAGACGGGGATGAGAGGATGCATGATCCACAGTCGTAATGTCCAAACTACAATTAGTTTTCTGTCTATTACAGCAAATATGAGAATCTCATTAAGTGCAAGTTGCACTACTGAAGTAAAAGTTAAATTTATTTCCATTTCAACTCTTGAGAACTACAGTATTACATTTTTGTATTTGTCTACACACCCACACACACACACGTAGAGTTGACTGATTTGGTTTTTGTAAAACTACGACCTGCCTATATTTTCAGACACATATTCTTATTTGTTGGTTATTTCATGGCTCCAGTGGTAAAAACGATGGTACAAACAGCAAAAGTAACAAATTCAAATCTACTGAGATTTTTTAATCACTGGTTATTATTGTTGCAAACATCACATTTCTTGTCATCTGTTTTACTGATAATGAATTTACATTATTACGCATCGCTTCAAGGCAGTGTGCCTCGAGTAAAGAATCCTTTTTTTTTTACAAGCAAAATGTTTAAAACTCTATCACAGAAGATGTTTATTCTTTTTTTTTCTTTTTTTTTAGAATTTAGTTTAAGTCAAATTGATCTGAAGCAATTTTATCATCAAAAGGTCATCTGGTAGCCTAAACATGGCTGGTCTCAGAGCTCCTTGTGGATGTGTCTAACTGCTGCTGTCACATTTGGCCAAAATATCAAGGAGAAAAGTGACTGTGTGAACATTTAAAGAATGATGCATCTTAATTTTAAAGGGCATCATTACCGGAATAGTGACCTTTGAGGTATATTACGTGGGGTTTCTTGTTTTGCTCTGAGTACATGCTAAGATCAACATGCGAGCATTGTGGTTTACAGAGTGCTTTGGATACATTAGAGGAAGCAAAGTGAAGGGGATGCATCGAGCCTTCAGTTCATGTCGGATTCGCCTGCCGAGCTCAAAGCAGAATGCTGTTCCTCTGGCATTAACTTTCAGCTCAATCATGTTCTTGTAAGACCTGCTTTTCACAGGCCACTGGGCCAAGCTGGGAGCCATAAAAGTGACGAAAGATGGAAAATACGAGGAGCGAAGAGAGGGAAGGAAAAAACAGGCAAGACGTTGTGAGATCTAATGAAAAGGCATAAAGAGGAGATTGTGGGGAGCTAAGAGGGTTTAGATAATGAGAGTGCAAATCAGAGGGACAAGAGAGGGAAGGAGAGAGAGGCTGAGGGGGGAAAACGCAGATCTAGGTCAGAGAGAAGCAACACTGTCAACGAACTAGTGGAGGGAAAGGATGGGCTGGCCTGTGAGATTTAATGCCGACTGGTCTGAATGGGATAGATCAGAGCAAGCGGGCCATTCCTATGAGAAAACGCAAAAAGGATGACGGCGTTAAGTGTGAAATGCATTTCATAATTCATTATTAGAGCTGCATCCATCTTCATTTCTTATTTAAGGAATTGCATAAATAAATGTATGACAATATATCCACAAGGAGCTTTTAGCATCTCAGGTTTTTGGCGTAAGTGATTTGAAGACGTCCTCATTTTAGGGGATGGTAATTAGCAAATTGAGGTTTAGTTTTTAAAATGATCACTAGGTAGTAGGATTTTTCAATTTTGCAGTTTTCTGTTGGCACTTGTTCAGTCGCGGTGTCGCACCAACAGAAACACCTTGTGTGAGGTTGAGGTTGTGTAAGTTAAATCTGCCAAATCATTTAGTTTATCAGTTAACTGCTACTCTATTGTTATAATGTTATTCCATTTTTTTATAGTTGGTATGTTGAGTTTACTGGTATCAAAAAGTCAGTAAATATACTAAAGGAGTGTTTTTCTTGTATGTGTGACCGAGTCTGTAATTTTTTCCACTGCTCCAGCTGTTGCCAGTACCAACGATCCTTTCTGAGCGTCAACGGCGAGACAATATTTCTCTGTTAATTTGTCTGGTCATTTTTTCTTCGACCCCACTCTGAAAAAGTTGTCAAATTTAGGCCATTTTTAAATGAATCTGTTTGGAAAGACAAGTTACTGATATTGAATTTAACTTTTTCAATTGCATCAATAACCCTTATGCTGGTGCCCTGTCCAAGCGATTACGTCAGAGGAAGTTGTAGTTTGCTTAACGTTTTTTTTTTCTGCAATTGGTTACAGAGAAAGTCACACCCCTCATTTACACTCAGACTTCTGAACACAACATGTTGCTGTTGAGAAAATGTTAAATGAATTGAAGCAAAAGGTCCAAACCTGAATGTAAATAAATATGTATCTTCATATTGGAATCCATTTGGGTGGATGGTAGCTAAAGCAATATGGTTGCTATTAATGCCATGTTATTGCTAACTCTACAAGAAAGCAATTTTCCATAAGGATCTAATAAACTCTTTAATCAAGTTTAAACAGCAAACTTGATTAAAGTGGAGTGTTTTCTACTGCTGAAATATGTGCCGAGTCCGTTTTAGTTGGTTGAGGTCTGTCAATAAAATCTCTGGCAGTTGTGAGCGGTTGACGTCTGCTGAAGGGCGGATTCCACCACCTAGACAAGCTGGAGGGTAGAGAGGCATGGAAACACAGAAAACTTGTTCGATGAACTTCCTGACAGGTTGCCAAACGTTTAATTGGCTCTGCCACTGACGATATACTGACAGATTGATTGAACACCTTTAAAAGTATGGTGAAGGTATAATAGCTGCACAGAGGCAGCCACACCAAGAAAACAACAAATGCAATAAACGGGAACACGGAGGACAAAGTCGGGTCACAACAACCCCAGTGGTTAATATTGTTAAATAATACTGTCATAGAAAGGAGTGGCTACGTGTGTATTACGAAGTCTGTATGGGATCATTCGAAGGAAGGTGTATACTTATTTTTTGAAGAACTGTTTCTGTAGATGCCAAGCTAGTTTGTGCATATGGAATGGGACCTGTTCATTTGATCTGAAAACTGTGATGTGTATTTGTATTTGTATTTTACCCTCCTTATTTTTTCTTATTTAGAACCACCTTTGGCTGCAAATGCAGGTCCACAAGGATGCAAATATTTGCTGATTTTGCTTTACGGAATAATTCGACACAAAAACACTCGTAAGAGAACAAATCGTTTGTATCTGTGAATTTCAGGTTTGGAGTCTTGCCTCATGTACTTAACTGAATTTACATCAGGGCATTGATTTGACCCATTCTTGCACTTGATCTGAACCAGCACATTGCAGCTCTGGCATTTTTTTACTGTCGTTGTACAGCTGGAAAGTGAACATCCACACCAGTTTCCAGTATAAAAGGGTTGCCTTGAGTTCCATCAGTCTTTCTGATGACTGATCAATTTTTCCTGTTTTTGCTGGGAAAAACTCCCCAAGACATTCAAACAGCCTGTTGATGTCACCACCACCAAGCTTAAAGGTTTGCAGGGGGCATTCAGGATGATGTATAATGCATTTTGTGCCACTGACAGCCAAATATTTAAACCTTTATCTCATCTTATTAGAACAGTGTCCTCCATGTTTGCTGTTTGATTTACATGATAAACTGCTAGTGGGACTTTTCATGGCTTTCCTTCAGAAATAAGTTTATTCTTACTACTCTTGCATAAGGACCTTTTTTCTTAACAGATTATGGACTAAACGGTGCTCTGTAAAATGCACAAAGTGGCTATTATTTCTGTAACTGCTGTGTGTGTTTTAAACTCTGTGAGAACTGTGCAATAGTTCCACTTCGCTTCACAGCTATATACAGCCTTGTGTGTCACATAAAATCTTTATAAAACATTGAGATTTCTTAATGAGGCGGGATTTTTGCAGAGCACCATATTGCAGCGACATTATCCTCTTAAATTAACTGGCTTGGAAATGCTATTTTAATGCACCCCAGTCTCATTTTCAAATTTGCAAATAAATCAGGAGGAAGAGGGCAAAGACCGCAGTGAAGATAACGATGAGCAGACTGTGCTAATTTCTTTCTGATCCTCCTTTCCAAAATGGTCATTTAATAAGCCTGGATGATATTACTGCTCCTGGAGGAGAGATAGGGAGGGAGGACGGCCGTCAGCTGGTTCAGACAAATGCATTTTTAGCTTGGTCCGATAATATCCGTGTCTCATATCTGTTTGACACATTCACTATTTCCCGCTCCCTCAGTCTTACTTTGACCTAATCAGTCATCCTCTCACCTACCTCTCACCTTATCATGTGTGGGAGTTGTAAAGAGTTCTTCTTTCTGTGAGAACGATGGAAAGATGGGAAATCTTTTTTTTTTCTGCTTTCTGTGTGTCTGCAAGTGTTTGAGTTTCTGATTTGTAATTGACTCTAATTCTTTTGTTGGTTTTTGAACAAAGCTGGTCCTTGTGCTTGTGGAATTGGGGCAGTCTGATCCTAATGAGAAATCCCTGCTCAATCTTCCCAGCTCTTTCACTCGCACAAAATCCAAACTCTGTTTTTTTTTTTCTTTCTTTTTGATACGTGTGTGTGTGTGTGTGTGTGTGTGTGTGTGCTTTGTGTCAGAGCAGCTGATCGCAGTGTTCAGCCACCCAGTGGTGCTCAGTTTGCACGTTTAGCAGCAAAATTACCAATGTAAAAAAAAAAATCCAAGCTTACTTTTAGCATTAAATCAGCAAATTTAACAGTGTAGTCATTTAGTGGGGACTTTTCTCTTTTTAAATAAAAGTCGATCAATTAACAAATTTCTCTCAAAGACTGGGAAAACATGAAATCAGGTTTAACCAATACGAGGTTCTTTCTGCAGCCAGTGTCTGCTGTAACTTTTCACTGTAATTTGCCGTCATTGTAGCTATTACCAATCGATCGAAGTCTTTTTGATGTACCATATAGGCAGCTAACTCATAATGCTAACTTATAATGCTAACTTGTTTATCATGAATTGAAATGCATGTGTTCTTGCTCCCAGTCTGTTGCTATGGATTTGTTTCTTTGTTGTCCGGTTGCTAAGTCACACTGACCAGCCTTTTAGGATGCTACGTACTTCAGGTGGAGGGAATGACAAACAGTGGTTTTAGTATCTGTACTTTCTCCATTAGTTAATCACAGCCACACATGCTCCATGTGCAAATGATCTTCTTTTGTCATTTCCACTTTTGCTCCTTGTTCCCTTATTTCTTCAAGATCTCCAGGCTTATCCTTACATTGCCATTTGTTGGTATTGTAAGGGTATTTTACACCTCAGTCACACAGCTGGAAGCCTCAAGAGCTTCTTCTATAAGATAAGACTTATACAAGTCTATAAAGCTCAAAGCATCCACTTTATGGGGAATAGTTTGAAATTGCAAATGGCAGCACTTTGTGAGATAGATATCAATTTTATGGAAAATAGTGTTTTAATATCGTTGCACCCCATCCTGAAGTGAAGCACGCTGTTTTTGTCCTCAGAAAACATCCAAATCGACTCATGTTTCTTCTCTTTTCTGCCTCATCTCCCCCTCCGTTCTCTTTTTCACTCCATCTTCTCCTGCATCTTTTCCTCCCTGCTTCCCAGGGTCGCCATATTAGGACAGGGCAGTTGGCAGCCATCAAGGTCATGGATGTCGCTACGGTAAGACACACGAATGCACGCTCCCACATATTCACACGCAGGAAATCCATCTTGAGCTTTTAGACCAAAGTCAACCATGCCGTCTAATTAAGAGCAATGAGTCACGGCTTGTGCATGTGCGATACGTGGGGGAGATGAAACGAGGACGGGCCCATCGCCATGGCAATATCAGCTGGAATGATTAGGAGACGAGTGTGGTCTCAGGCATGTCTGTATAGCAGGAGGGAACCTCGGCTATTTTTAGAAATCCTCACACCCCACGCATCCCTGTTAGCACTCAGCTGCCGGCAAAACAATGAAAAAAAAAAGTGACATCCTATGAGTGAATAACGCAATAGAGGCTTTGGCAAACCTGCAGGATGTCGACTGCTCCAACAGAAAATGAAAAGGCAGTTTGCATTTAAACTAGCACAAATAAATAAGAGAAATTAAAGCACTTTTTTTTATACAAGAGACTATAAACATTTTATCTAATTAACAGCCACCATAACTACTTGTTTCAAACAACAGCTCCTGGCACTGTGACAGGATCCCCCTGGAAGTGGAAGTAATTAAAGAGTAATGTTGTTAGTGTGGATAATTTAGAGGCCAGCTGCGCACACCTAAGCATTGGTTTGCATTCATGTATTTACTTTAAAGATTTTAATAGGATTCAGAATGATGATTAAGGATCAGCCAGATCAATTTTGCTCCGTCAACAACCAGAGATGCGAGTGCAGCGTCGGGAATGAAAGGCCTTAGGTTTTAAATGTTATATTTCTGCTATTGCAGGACGAGGAGGACGAGATCAAGTCTGAAATCAACATGCTGAAGAAATACAGCAATCACCGAAACATCGCCACTTACTTTGGAGTATTCATCAAGAAGCAGCCTCCTGGCATCGACGACCAGCTTTGGGTAAGACACCTTTTTTTAATGCAATGAATGTCTTCTTTTTGTTTGTTTTAAGCTATTTTTATCACTTGTCGAACACATTTTTTGGCAGCCCTGGTAAAGATGACTTGAAAGGATTAGAATCCTCCCCCCCAGACTGAAAAGAAATGGAAAAAATAATTTTTCCAGTGTCTTTTATTGACTGGTGGAAGAGAAATCCCACATAAAGGAAAAATCTTTTAACAAAACCACAAGTGCCAATATTTTGTGCGTTCCCTATTGGCGACAGGGCAACACTTCATGTATTCCTATTACATTTGGGGAAGTTGGAGTATACAGAAAAAGAAAAGCAAGACGCTGGATGATCTGGAGATCATCCAGCGTCTTGGGTCTTGTGTTATATTTTCTTTTCTTTAGCTCCCCCCAGAGGTTCTCCAGAAGTGGACATGAGGGCCTTTCCACACAATAATCACTTGTGCTATGTCAGATGTACAAGGAGTGTTTGTTTACAAAAAGCTCAGTATTAGTCTCGTCTTAGTAAAAGCACATGGTTCCAGTTTAAACTATCAGACTTTTGCAAACTCTACAAGTTTATGCTTGTCACCGTCCTGCTCCCTCTTTGTTGTGGCAAGGTCAATGTTGGTCCTAATTTGGCCTTTTGCCCAGCAGCCAAAACAAACGGGCCTCTGTGTCAGGAGTGCACTGTGATCGGCAATAACGTTACATTTTAGGTAAAGAAAATGCTTCAGTTGTATTTTTCTTAAATAGTTTGAGATACCTAGTAACGGTAAATATTTTGCCTCCCATAATCAAATTATGCAGATTTTTTCACTTATGCCTTTTAAGTCTTAAAAAAAAAGAGAGGACACATTGGCTTTAGGTGCACACAGCTTATGCATTAGTGGCATAAATATTGAGTCTGGATCTGCATCGAATCATATTGTTCTCTGTTCGGTCCAGTCACTTCTTTCTCGCAGTGCAATGGCGGCACAAACTCATACGTGGACAAATAGATTTGAACAGAAGAGCCAAACCTGCTGTCTGTACATCTCTCCCTGATAACAGTCACAAGTGTGTGTTGTTCTGTTCATGCCTGTGAGTGTGTTGCTGTGCTGTGTCTCGGTAAATGCCCGCATCCTGGGCAAGAGCAGGTCGGCCGCTTCACGCGTACTGCCTCTCCTCCTCTGAACAAGAGGGCCGATAAGAGTGAAGCTTGAAGCAGAGCCAGGATTCACAAACCGAAATTCGGTTCACTGGTCTCCATGGATGCAGCACCGAGATGAAAGAATAGAAAGGGAAGGTGGGGGTGGGGGGATTTGGCTACTTTTTCTCTTGCGTATTTATTCCCTCTTCGTGAAGGTTGTTTTCTTTTATTAATTAGACAAATTTATTTCCTAAATGTGGTAGACAAGTGTTGTTCAAACAAAAAAAAAGTTTTGTGTTCAGTTATATCAAGATATAACTGAATTGAAAAAATATATTCTTATTGCTCATTTCTTTATTATTTTTTTTTTAAATCTTTCAATTATTATTTTAATTTTATATTAAGTTGGATGTTTCTACTGAACAACTTTACTTACTGTGGACTCTGATATTCACAGGGTTTAGGGACCACAACCCCCACTGAATAGTTAAAATACACAAATACATGAGATTTTCTCTAAAACTGCCTATTTTACTAGTTCAAACACCAAATATACCTTAATATGCATTAATGTGCACAGTAGAAACCGTCTTGGCTCTACCACAGAAACTGACATCTACATTTGGGTTACAGCCGATCAGCGTCAAGGATTGTGGACATTCCTATATATATTCCTATACCTTGGTGGTACATGGCATCCTGCAGTCGAATGCTTTTAGCTTGCCGATTGTATTTTTAAAAAAAGCTTAACTCAATAAAAGTGATAGATTATGGTAGACAGCTGACTGTCTGGGAACACCAACAGGTAGGGAGATGGTAGAGACGAATTACTCTGTGCCCAGTATAGCTGGAGAATGTTCCAGTCTCTCAACGCTCTCTGGCGTCCCATTACAATGACTTTACATCAGGTGACAAACATTTTCTAACACTTTTGAAAACCGCAACTGGAACTCTTTATTTAGGATTTTATGTTTTTTCCTGTCGGTTCTTCACACAGTTTAACTTGGCACATAAAGCGATTAAGATCCAAGTGAGGGAGATCTTTTTGCACAGTGAAAAGATCCCATTACAGTCTGAATCAAGACATTATACTGCTTCTGTTGCCGTTTTTCGCTTATGGCTCCAATGAGGCAGCTTATGCTTGCAGTTTATGTTTTCCCTGTTGGAATGTGTGGAGAAACCGGTTGTTCAGAGATGCTTTTCAACCACACATTAAGCAAGTGGCGCCGAGTAAAATTACTAGCAAGGGCACATAATGTACTTAATTATTCTGTTTATCTACCAGCTATGCACATATTATTACATAACACTGTGTTGATATTGGGGGGAGGGAGGCTGTAACTGTGACAGTTGAAAAAGCAAATGTTGTACGCTGTGACCAATGTAGAACCAGCAGTTCTACATCATGTATGTATCTGGGCTACTGAAGGAAACCCACTGAGACGCTGTTTGAACATGCAGTCTGACAGTGCTGGCAGTCGAGTCCTTCATTTTTTTCTCGCCAGTGAGCTAAAAATATTTTTCCAGCTAAAAATATGTACCGCAACTATGAAACGTTTGCTGTAAATTGTTGGGAAAACGTACAGACACTTTTGCAGCAGTTCTATTTTGGCGCCGGCGTTGTAAGTTTCGAGTGGCTCGAGCAAATTGGTAATTAGTGTAATAAGCACGTTTTAATAACTCTGTTTCAACTCAATCTCTTGCACTGCACACCCGTGACTTGTTGTTTCTTGGTCTTGCTACCACCTGAAGTTCTTTTACAGGTATTTCAGGCTCCTCTGGAACAATTCTAGACAAGACTGCCTTCTTCAGCAGAGCAAGCAGTTAAAAAAAACCCCAAAAACAATGTCTTGTGTATTTTAGCTTGTCATGGAGTTCTGTGGAGCTGGCTCGGTGACAGACCTGATCAAAAACACAAAGGGCAACTCGCTAAAGGAGGACTGGAACGCTTACATCTGCAGAGAGATTCTCAGGGTGAGTTCCAAATCATACCTTCTACTGTTTTTTTTAAGTTTAAATAAGCTCCTCCCCCAACACCTGAAAGAATCACGGCATTGTTGCAAAGTCGCTGTTCATGGATATTGATCACGGTTCAGTTGCATTTCTCTGTAAACCACAAATTGGGAGACATCTTTACTATAAAGATATGAGTTCAGGCTGCATCTCGATCTCTTTGTTTGTCAGCAGTGCTCTGACAAATGGCAGCATTGACAATTTCATGGTCCAACACACTTCAATCAAGGCTTTTATAAAACTTAATAGCATACCGAAGTTGTAATTAAATCATTTGATTCAGGTGTGCTGGACCAGGAACGCACCTAAAACCTGCAGGACAGTAGATCTTGAGAACTTAGTTTGGCAGTAGGTGGTGGAAAACTAAGACTGCAGGTCAGCCTGGTTGCACCGTCCCCTCTGTGGAACATGGTCATCGTTGCATTTCATGGGAAGCTAGGTGGAGATAAATACAGAGAAATCCAGGATCAAAATCTGTCGGAGGCAGCAAAAGATGTCAAGGTAGGTCCTTCCAACAGGACTGCAACCCTAAAACTGAATCCAGAAACACAATGAATATCCCAGTCAGAGTCCAGACCTTATTTCAGTTGGGAAGTCGTCATCGAACCTCACTGTGCCTGAGATATTTTTGCAAAGAATGGGCAACCATGTTGACATGTTCATATAGACATGATGTCATATTGCTTTCATTTCACCTTTACAAAAATAGACATCTTTGTTTTGGTTTGACACATGAAGTTCCAATAATACTGTATATTGTAGAGGTTGTGATATGATAAACAGGGAAAAAGTTCAAGGTGTATAAATATTTCTCAAGAAAATAAAAGCATATTAAATAGCTTTTCGTGATACTTTATCAATTTTTCCATCTCTCTACACTTTTATCTTTTTTAATAATACATTTGTGTCGTCTTCTAAATGTGTTGCATAGCTGCGTTTACCCAATAAATCACAGTTTTTTTGTTTGATTCCTCTTGAAATGTAAAAAAAAAAAATTTAATAAATGAGCCTCGGCAGGTCAGAGGCTTTGGGTCAACCGAGGAGCAGCCTCGGCAGGGGGTTGCTGAAGGACACCTCCCTGTTTAGCCCTGAGCTCTTTCTTGAATAATAATCACAACTTGGCTCCGTTTCCTTCACGGCTTATATCTGTCTGCGTCTGCAGGGTCTGGCTCATCTGCATCAGCACAAGGTCATCCACAGAGACATCAAAGGACAGAACGTGCTGCTGACTGAGAATGCCGAGGTCAAGCTAGGTGAGCCGGTCCCCCACCTACTCGACTAAACGGCTTCGCGTTTGCCGGCGCGGCAGGGTGTATAAGATTTCATGCTCGCGTGACTTTTGTGGCTTTTCTTTCCATTTTCAGCTTAGTCATCTGTTTGTGACTGTCACGCTGTTCAAGATGCAAAACGCTGAAGAAGGGAATCTCTCTCCGTCTTTCTCCTCAGATTTTGTTGCTGTGTATTTTTAGATAGGTCGACGTTATTGCAGGTTGTGTTATTCATACTGATTTGGAGTCTTGTGTTGAAGTTTTTGTGTGTGTGCGCGTGTGTTTACAGTGGATTTTGGCGTTTCGGCCCAGATGGACAGAACTGTGGGAAAGAGGAACACATTTATTGGGACACCGTACTGGATGGCGCCAGAGGTTATTGCCTGTGATGAAAACCCTGAAGCCACTTACGACTGCAAGGTAAAGGCTGCCTTCACCTGAGGATGCCTTATACATACATTTATACATACTGAGATTTTGATCGCTCTGAGTGTGCATGCTTCCTTCATTGCAGAGTGATTTATGGTCCCTGGGGATCACAGCGATAGAGATGGCTGAAGGAGCGCCTCGTAAGTGCCCAATCAATACCCTACATCTCCGTCGCTGCTTTTTTTCTTACGGCTTCAGTGGGATATTTTAATCAGGAGGCAGATTGTTTGCTCGAATGCGTAATGCCGTTGATGGGGAGAGGCTTGGATAAAGAATTGGATGTCAGATATTTGGACTGATGTCCATTTTATCTTTTTTTTTTAATTCATGTTTTCATTTCTCAGAGGTGCACAGTTGTTAAAATTGGCGACAGCATTTGCTTTCGCTTTGGTACGGCTGAGGCATTCCGGATGTTTTATTCACATTAAACATCTGAGCCGGTTTAGATTGGATCCATTTTGTCTTGACTGTGACAGCAGCTAAAAACCGTTTCTTCAGAGGAAACTGATGACTTTAAGGTTTGTGGCAGTGGTAGCATAAAACAAGCATGGATAAAATTATTGGGTTTTTTTCTTGCAGCAAAATAGCCAACACCTGCTAAAATATTATTCAGTAAATATTGTGTAATTTTTTATTATACTGCTATACATCTATAATAAACTTGTCATCCTGAAACATTTATTCATTATTTTGACTTTTATTTGTAGACACGCATATGGAGAATAACAGAATACTGGTGTTAGACGTCATTTGTACTTTTTGTACTGATTTACCAGACAGTTTCTATCAAATGAATGTATTGGCGGGGAAAAAAAAAACCATAATAACTTCTCATTTCTACACTTTTCTGAGATAATTCCAAGTCTGTCAGCTTAAACATAAAGTAATTAATGAGATTTAGTATGTCTTTGGTCGTTGTTGTCAGATATATGTTTGATTTAAGACTCGAGGGAAATCCAGAATAGACAGTCAGTGAATTAAGACGTTTTGAAGTAAATGTTTCTCTGGTTATGATGGGGGAAAAATGGTGCAAGGCTAATGATGGCACATCTCCTCTTTGATCTAATGTGTTCCACTGATAATGTTGGAAGCGCGGCTCCTAGTTAACAGTGCAGAGACGCGACCTGTAGAAGAAGTAACTCTCCGGCTCCATTGCTTTCCTTTGTGCACCTTATCCTTTAATAACTGGTGTTTCAGCTGCTCTCTATGGAGCAACACCGAAAGGTTTGTGGGGATATACATCGACAGTGGAGAGCAGATCACGTGAGCGGGAGCTACAGGAGCAGTCTCTCCTTCAACGTGAATATCATTACAATGACATGAAATTTTTTTATTGACGGGCAACACCCAGGTCCCCTGGGGGTTCGGCAGACTTAAAATACAGCAAGCAGCAGCTATCGTGTCGAGCAAAGCCAGTGATGCACCTCCCTGTATTTTTCAACTCGATGAGTCAAACAAATTAAAACTGGTTGAATGTGTAGACATGCTGGGAGACTTAATGCTGCTGTGGATTCTCCATTTTATTTATTAAAAAATGCATGAATGAATTAACTCTTTGTGTCAATAGCTTATGCGTGTCTGTTGGCTTTTCATGTGCATCGTGATAACGTCTGCTATAATTAAGTCACGCTTAATATTCCCCCTCGTTTGCCTCCTTAGCGCTGTGTGATATGCACCCAATGAGAGCCCTTTTCCTCATTCCACGCAACCCAGCCCCCAGACTCAAATCAAAGAAATGGTGAGTGTGCATTATATATATATGTCACCAGAAATTAGTTAGATTTTCAGTTCTGACTTGGATGTATTGGATTTTTAGGTCAAGGAAGTTCCAGTCGTTCATTGAAAACACTCTGGTGAAGAGCCACAGCCACAGGCCCAGCACAGAGCACCTTCTCTTGCATCCGTTCATCACCGAGCTTCCCAACGAGAGACACCTCCGCATCCAGCTGAAGGACCACATCGACCGCACGAAGAAGAAGAGAGGAGAGAGGGGTGAGGATCGACTCCCGCTGTAATGTTTCGATGCGTCACCAAGTAGTTGGGATTCAAATGTTGTAAGAGGCTGGAGGTGGACGACATTTAAAAGAGAATTATAGTGTTGGCTAGGAATTGATTGCAGACATCAAGAGCATGAATGTTTTATTAATACGGGGCCATAAATGATGCATTCGAGTCCTCCTTTTTCATTTTGGTGAGTTTTTGAGCAACCGCCGTCAGCGGCGACATTCTGGCTGGATATTTAATTTTTGTTATCATAATTGTGAGTTATTGGTGAGTTTTAGTTGTTTAGCATCCTCCTAATCTATGAGATTAAACTCTCCTCACTGTAGAGAGAAGGATTTTTTTTTTTTACTTTACCAACATGTTTCTTTTCACTGGTAGTAATATTTACATTTTGCATGAACTCAACCAGAGAGTCCTGACTTGAACCCAGTAGAGAGCGAGCCAAAGATTAGGATGATGGATAGGAGACTCTCTTACCACAAAGATAAATTAAAATACCAGTGGAAATGGGCAGTAAGGCTGGCTGGCATTGAAACAGGTGGTCTGACCGCTGTATCATGTTATATAGTGTAATTTATTTTTTAAATTATGTGCTTTCTTTATTTTTGCTGGCTTTCAAGGCAAATCTGTCTCATTTGCAGTCAGAAACAAACTTAACAAATACATTTTCAATAATGATAAATTTGTCACGCGGTATGAATAACTTATTGCCAGAACTGCATTAGTGGCGGTTCTGGCAATAATAATCATTTATCCACAAATAATTTATTTGTGGATAAATTATATTTATCTACAAATAAATATAATTTATTTGTGGATCACAGAAAATGCACCGAAAATTTCAACTTTTTCCACTCCTTTTCTTTCAAATTACTGGTGTGTGCATCGTGGATTCATTTAGAAACATACAAGCTCCAGACAGATCAGAGGAGACGATCTGTACTAATGAAACAATTATTGAATGAATCGCATTCTGTAGCTCAAATAGTCAAATGTGTTGCTTAACTGTTTTTTTTTTTATAGATACAGATACAGATACAGTTTTAAACGCAGCTCATAAATCTGCTTGGATCACTGCAAGAAGTTGTGTTTATATGTGGCAGGTTCAACACCTGTATTTTTTGTTTGTTTTGACAAGGTGACTGCCAGCATGCCAAACACTTTGCCAGAAGGAAACGCATTCCAAGAGCACAATGAGTTTAGACATTCATCAAAAACAACACAAGTTGTTCTTAAGAAGTACAATTATAGCCTCACACACAGCCCCATTGCAGTTCAGTTGCAGCAAGAGGTGAAAGTCACAGATATGTGTGTGAAGCTAATCTTACATAAGCTCAGCGCAGAGAAAAGCCCCACCTTATCCGCTCTGAGGAACGGCGTTCCACTAGGGGTTTTGTATAAAACCATCCTGCCGCGGTTTTAGTCTGTAAATGTCTCCAGCTAACACGTCATCGCACCCCGAGAACCGGCACATGTGGATCTGCAGCGAGGAAGAGCGCAGCACTTTCAACGACCGTTTATGCCTTAAAGCCCCTTTTGGACTGAAGGAGCTCTCCGGCTAATGTTCTCCACTTCGCTACACCCGTTAAAACTTCAATTTACGCTCTTATTCACAGGAGCTCAGTAAAAAAAAAAAAAAAGAAAAGTGCCTCGGAGACAAATGAGAATGTGGGAAAGCCGATGCCGGTAATGAGTTGGGGTGATTCAAGTGGAACGTCTACTGCACGAAACGAAATGGGTTTCCTCTCTTGCTGTTTGTTACATTTTCTCACCTTCTTATACTTCAAACCCCTTCAGATTTTTGTGTTTTAGCAATATTACAACCACAAACTTTAACTTATTTTATTGGAGCGCTATGTGACAGACCAGCACAAAGTAGAGATTCGTGGTGAAATGTATAAATGGTTCTCGTTTGAGCTGTAAGTCCCTGAAATGTTTGTCTGTTTCTTTTTTGCAAAATATCTCAAGCTCAGTCAGAAGTCCACTTTTCAAGTCCTGCTGAAGTTTCTCGATTGAATTCAGTTGGTTTACTTTGGGTAATTGTAACCCTGTCATGCATCAATTCTGATCCTTTGTGTCAGGAGCTTCCAGAGTGGCCGTTGTCCTTTTTGGCTGCATCTCTGATTAATGTTTTAAGCCTTTCAAGTATTTCTGACTCTTCTGATTCAATCCATTCATGCTTTTGATGTCTGCAATCAATTTCTGCATTAACGTCAGCAATCTTAGTATTTATACTGAGATACAATTGTGCAGTTATGAATTAGACGACTTCTAAAGACAATTGGCAGGCATTGGATATAAATGCCTGCCACACTTTCTAGTTTTTTACATGTAAAAATTCATTTTCGCTCCTTTGTACAATGACAGTTTGCAATAAATGTTGTCTCAACAAAACAAAATCCAATTTAAATACAGGAATACATTGTCCTTTCGATCCATTTATACAGTTTAGTTGCAGAGAAGAAGAGCCTGGAAACTAAGCGATCTGCTTCCTGGTCAACCTTTCAAAAGTCTAGGAAAAAAATCATCTTCTACTTCACAATTATTCCCTTTCGCATGTCAATCCTGTTATCTAAAATCCCCCCCCCCCCCCCCCCTCCAAAAAAAGTCATTGAATGTGAATACCATGTTCGATTTTTCTCACACACCACTTTTTCTCTTCTCTCATAAGACGAGACTGAGTACGAGTACAGCGGCAGCGAAGAGGAAGACGAAGAGAGGGATAAAGGCGAACCAAGGTCAGCCTTTATTTCCTCAAATCCACACACTTTCAAAACCATCTGCGCGGCCTCACCCCTCCGCACACCCGGGATCTCTTTCCACTCACTCTCAAAACGATGCTGCCTCTCCCCCCCAGCTCCCTCATCAACATCCCGGGGGAGTCGACCTTGAGGCGAGACTTCTTGCGCCTCCAGCAGGCCAACAAGGAGCGCTCGGAGGCGCAGCGGCGGCAGCAGCTGGAGCAGAAGCAGAACGACGAGCACAAGCGCTTGCTGCTGGCCGAGCGGCAGAAGCGCATCGAGGAGCAGAAGGAGCAGAGGCGGCGGCTGGAGGAGGTAAGACGGACTGGGACGAGAGGGCGACTCGGTTGAGTTTGTCTGCAGCGAAGACGCATTGCTCCTTTGATCCCTCAAGCTCAAGCGTGCTGGAAATAAACTCCTTTGTTCCTTTCCTGAGAATTGCAAATTAGCCGATTCGGTTGAGAGAAGGGAAAAGAGCAGAAAAATTCACATGCGGGCTTTTTCCCCGCCAGCGTCCCTCCTTTAGTTCCAAAGAGCAGGCTTATGAGAGGATAAGTCCTCAGCCTTTAATCTCTGTGCTCTGTGTGGATTCCTCCCAGGGCACCAGTGTGTGAGAGCCCCTAAAGATCACAACTCCAACTTTAATCTATTGTTGGAGCTTCTGTTGAGGCATAGGGTTTCTTTGGCTTCTGGAAAATGTTAATGATTTGATTTTGGTTTTTTTTGCAGCTGTGGATTAAAACAGAAAAACAAAATGAGTTACTCTCCCGTTGTCAAAATGTTGTGTCCTTCCTTCCCGGTGTACTTCATTCTCTGTCCTATTTCTGTTCTTTCCTTGCATCCTTTCTTCTTTTCTTAGTGTCTTTCTATCCTTTTCTCTTTCTTTCCTTGATTCCTTCCTCCCTTTCTGTTTCCGGCTTTTGGTATAAAGCCTACAAACTAGAACTATTTGCAATAAATCCATTGGCAATTTCACTATTACTTATTTTTAGACGAAATGTAAAATGCGTCAACAGAAGCTGTATAGGAACCTCGAGAGCAGAAGGGTGGGATGTTGTTTTCTACCTTTTCTTGGCTAGGATTTTTGTTTAGAAATTGTTTTTCTAAAACTTTGTGCAGAACCCAAAGTTCTTTATGTGAACCTTCACTAGACTCTGTTCTGTGTCAACAGCAGCAGCAGAGGGAGCGTGAGCTGAGGAAGAGGTTTGAGGAACAGGAGAAGATCCGAAGGGAGGACGAGAGGAGGCAAGCGGCCAGAGAACAGGTTCACATTTTTAATAATTGATTCTTTTCTGACTTCCAGCTTGCTCGATTTTGTGGATTTGAAGGTCTTGTGTTTGCCGTCTTGAGTTTTTGGAAGCAGCAGATACCACGCTTCCACACCAAGAGGGTTCTCTTCTGTTTATGTCAGACGTGCAAAATTTTGGAATTGCACAAATGCACATCAAGTAGCAATGCCAAACTTCTGTGTATTAACTTTTGTAACAGACCAACACAAAGTAGTGTATAATTGTAAAGTCTGGTGCTTATGTTGAGGAATCACATATAGTTACAGCTTTATCTTCTTGGATTGCTTGCGTCCAACTCCTTATCACATGTGGCTCATATTTCTGCATTAAGAAATAAGAAAACATGCTGTCCCACAGCATGACACCACCGTACTTTACAATGGGAATTAGGTGATGCACAAGTTTTGTTTTTTTTCACACACTAGATCATCTGGTGTGTGACAAACAGGACTTATTATAGCTTTCTTTTAGCTCATACATAAAGATAAATGGCTTGGTTTAATTTATGGGTTATACATAATAGGGGGCTAAACACATTTGTATATCAGTTATTTTGGGGGGTGGGTTATAAAAACATAAATAAATTTACAATTCTGCATTACTTTGGTGTTGGTCATGTCGCATGGAATCATAATAAAATACATTGAAGTTTGTAGTTATGTAAAAAGTTCTGAAATTCTTTTTTGCTAGGTACTGCATATACAGCTCTGATCACTTAAAATGATCATGTTCTCTGATTTTACTCTCTACAGGTAAATGTTTGAGTGAAATGAACATTGTTGTTTTATCTTTTATTCTATGAACCACTGACAACGTGTCTCTGAAATTCCAAGAAAAATATTTGTGTTTATTTGCAGAAAATGAGAAATGGCCAAAATAATGAAAAAGATTCAGTGCTTTCAGACCTCAAATAATCCAAAGAATGTTGGAATGTTAATGTTCATTTAGAAACAACAATAATAATGTTTTAACTCGGGAAGAGTTCAGAAATCAATATTTTTGTGGAATAACCAGGAGGTTTTCAATGGGGTTCAGTGCAGAGGACTCTTAATTTTTTCCAGAGCCATATGTCGCTCTTTTTCCTGTCCTCTTTGTGAATTGTAACTTCCTTTTTAAATCATTTTCTGTGTATCTTTCTATTTTGTCTTTATTACTTCGGTGCTCTCTTGCACATCCTTTCTGCTTTGAAACTGTATCTCCCTTTATCTGTTGTCGGCTTTTTTTTTTGAGCATTGTTATTGCAGGTGTTTGAAGACATCGTCGTCTTTACTTGATCCGGACCTGCTCTTATCTCATCTCTCCTCCGAACGCCACCTCAGGAGATGATCTTTTCTTTTTCTCTCCCTCTCTCTTTCTCTGTCCAGTCCTTCCTGCTCCGTCTGTGAGGGGTTTTTTTCTTCCAGATTTTCAATTTCTGTCTTTCTCCCTGTGCCAACATGCTGCTCAGGAGTATATCCGTAGACAGCTGGAGGAGGAACAGAGACAGTTAGAGATTCTCCAGCAGCAGCTCCTACAAGAACAGGCATTATTGCTGGTAAACTATAGTACCTCCATTAAAGCTCCTCATCTGTGCCGTGTGATCTCCATCCCCGCTGCATGCACCCGGGGTGACAGCTGAACGCAGCTAACTGACTGTGAGGGAAACCTCACTCTGAGCCCCTGAGCTTGTTAGCTTCAAATGTGTGTGAACCAATGTGAATTCTTGCTTTTGGAGTTACTGAAATCAACTGTTTCATGTTTATGTGTAATAAGTTGGTTGGATCTCGAAGGATTACCCAAAGGAAGTACACAGAATGGAGTATTCTTGTACAGCACTCAATATCTTTACCTTTAATTGAATTACTTTTGCTGTTCTGTATTTTTGAGGAAAAAAGAGCTTCTGAGATCCTACCAACATGAACTCTACAAGCCAGAACTACGAGCCCAATCGCTAGAATCTCAACTTTTGTTATGTTTACGCTGTCAGTCGTCAGACTGCTTTCTGTTCCACTGCAAAACTCTTTTATTTGCTTTTTTTGGCTTCTTTTATTCATTCTAAATTGTAAAAAAGATGTTTAAGACTGATAGAAATTGTCTTTAATTACCTCAAATTCATTGGAAATTTCAGATAGAAATTACAATGTTGGTCAGAAGTTGGCATATGCTCATTATTGACATGAATGTCAGACATTGGCCTTTCAATGCAACATTTGAACCATGTGTGTAATTTTCTGAAAACTACACAGGTTCAAAATGATTCATCAACACATCCTGCTAGATTAGATGTATATTCTGGAGTCATTTTCTTGATGGAATATCCAGAAGCCATCTGGCTGCTGATTTGAGAGGCAGCCGTTATTTTAGCGTTTCATACAGTTTTGGATACCACTGTCAATAGAACAGATACTTGTCAACCACCTTGCTTGACAACTTGTGCAGTCTTTGATTTCCTCACACCAAGCATGATTCTTTTTTGGGCAAACAGCTCAATGTGTGCCTCATTTCACTATTTAACTTTTTTTTTCAGGAATAAACTTGGCTTGTCCAAATTTCACTGTTGCTTGAAGGTGTTGATTTTCTACCAGTGGTTTATTTCATTCATGCTTGGCATCCTCTCAATTGCTGATGGTGTTACATTTACTTTTAGAGATAAACAGGTTCCTTTCCTCAATGGTCATTGGGCAAAAGGCAGGGTTTACCCTGGAGAGAGACAAACAACCATGCAAGCAGACTCATACTTAGGGGTCGTCTTCAAATAAGCAGTTAGCCGAACAGTCATGTTTTTGGACAACGGGAGGAAGACGGAGTAGCCAGAAAGAACGCATGCATGTGTGGGTTATACATACTCAATGGCAAAAGACCTCAGGCCGAGTTTGGGACCCAAACATTAAATTAACATTCAATTCAGTGAGATTCATACCAGTGATTAGCATATGTGAACTTCTGAGGGCCAGTGTAAATACTGGCATTGCAAGTAGCTCAACCTGCTTCATTCTATATTCCTCATTTCCAGGCATTTTGTTGTGTTGTGACTCTGTCACCAACCCACCACCTTGTCTTTTAGCTCTTCAGCAACATGCCACGTCTTTCATTTGTCCCCGTTTCTTTCTCTCGTTAGGAGTACAAGCGTAAGCAGATCATAGAGCAGCGACAGGCGGAACTCCTGCAGATGAAGCTCCAGCAGGAGAGAGCCTACCTGGTGTCTCTACAACAGCAGCAACAGCAGCAGCAGGAGGGGAGGCAAGCGGAAAAGAAACCGCTTTACCACTTCAAGGATGCCAGTCATTCTAATGACAAGCCTGCCTGGGCTAAGGAGGTAAGCGGAAACCAGGAATGAAGGATTTAGAAAGTGGTTCTTTATGCGTTTATGACATAAAGTATGATGATGATGGTTTATCCCGGAGACTTGTCTAATCATATGTTTCATGTTACAAAATAAATGTTGCCGTGATAAAAAGAAAGTGCTTGTTGTACTCCTACTTACTGTGCTTTGACTTTGACTTTGACTCCTAGGTCCAGAAGCAGCCAAATGCTCCTGGTAAACCATCTGCACAAGCACTTAGAAATCTGCCCTCTAGTGAAAACAAAGCTCCTCAAAAAGCACACAGAAGTCAATCCTTCGGAGAACCCAGGGTCTCTGAAAAACCCATTAGAAGAGCCCATAAGAAGATCCCCGAAATATGTGTTTTCAGCAGATGACTGGATACCCCAAGATAAACGGGTCACAAATCAGAACCAGTGTAAGAACCAAATTAAGAACAATGTTGGCAACGGGGCCTTTGAGAATCCAAGAGGGAAACTCAAGCAGGCACCCAAAGATCTGGCTAGTCCTGCAGACTCAAAGGCTTCAGGACAGGTCCAAACTCCACAGCACCCCAAAATATGTGTGTCAGTAGCACACAGTGCTGGCAAAGGGCCTTTAGAAAATCAGATGGGGCGAGCCAGGCAACTGCCCAAAGAGACACTTGGATCTGCAGACTCAAACATTAGAGCTCTTCAGCCTCATCCTGAGGCTTTGGGACAGACTCAGACTCCACAGTCTGGAGCCTCTTCTAACTCGTGCCTATCGGTTAGTTCCCGCCCCGTTCAGAGATTTCACTCACCTTGCTGTAGACTAGATATAGAAGTAGACCCTAAAAGCAGTTCGCAGCTTTTCCACCTGGCAAATGCATCTGGCATGACCTCAGGCAATTCACAGCAGCACTGGCAGAATGATTTTTCCAACCAACAACACTTGAAACCACATCAAAATGCCAATTCAAACCCCTTAGCAAGAAATCTGAAGAATGCTGTCAGCCATGAGAACTTGAGAGCACGCTTGGTTTCCCAGGACAGTGAAGACGTAGATCCCCTTTCACGTTCTTTCCCCGCACACGGCTTTTTAAATTTTGGCAGACAAAGAAACTCGTACTCCCCCGACTTCATCAGTGGCAATCGCCTCATTGTCCCTGGGCAGTTTCTTAAGTCGGACAATAATCTGCCTCGTTGTCGCTCCACCGAACAGTTGAAAGTCTCTTCTCCGTTGTCGCCATTTTCTTGGCTAGGCCTCTCTCCTCGCACCTCGAAGCAAAACTCCCCTTGTCACTCACCTTTCTCCCCGAAATCACGGTCCAGGAGTCCATCTCCTGGAGACATTAGGCCCCACAAAACAAATCCCTCGTCTCCTAAGGACACAAGCTTCGCTCAAGCCATTACAAACATTCTAGGTATAAATCGCCCTCCTAAAAGCACTTCCCCAAAGTTCTCCTTTGGGAGTCCCAATTAGGTCAGTCAACTTACGAAAACTTAGAGCAGGGTACCTTGGAGTACCTTGCTCCAAGATGCATGTTGATTACCTCACTCCTCACTCACTCACTCACTCACTCACTCACTCACTCACTCACTCACTCACTCACTCACTCACTCACTCACTCTCATAGACTCACACACACATGTTTGTATTTCTATTTAGGTGATTAATTTATGTATTCTTTGACCCTTTAATGTCGTTGTCGTTTCACACCACATGGACATTTTCTCGATTTACCCTTTCTCGTTTTTTAAAATTCAAATTTCCAAATGTGCTCTATGAATTCTCCAAGGCTGACCATTCTTCCCAAAGGCAGAAGTCCACCCAAAGGTAGAAGTCCAAGAGAAATGTGCAGACAACATGTAAAATATAATGTAAATAAGCTGTATATATTTTATATTTTAAGAAAAGTGCTCTAAACTGGACCTGAGCTTTGGAGGCGAGATGCAGAATTTAAAATGTAGGCTGACATCGACCCAATCTCTAACTAGCTTTTACACTCGACCCTACAATCCCCCTTTCACCTTCATCACCCCATCATCAAAGTTCACCACAGTGAGCCTCTTCACACACACATTTGGGCACGATGTCACCAGGAAACCCCACCCATCCCAGTATGTTTATAGGTCAGTAAAGCACTTAAACTGGTTCCACTTTGGTGACTGGTGCAGGCCAATTGGTGGTGGACTTGCTCTGTAGAACAGAATGAAACAGATCCTTCACAAGCGTTCTCCGTCCTTTCTTGGTGGTTTCTTATTCGGTTTTAGCAGTGTCCAGAATTAATACCCTTATTTATTTGTTTCCTTTTGAAGAAGGAAAAAGTTTTTGGGTAAAGAGTTTAGCAGAGTTACCCAAAAGCTTATTTCTTGTTCTACTAACAGCAATTTCTCGGTTTCTTGTAGGACAGTCAACCTTACACTAACCTCCACTGCTCGTCGTTTTCAAAGACAAGCAGGAACACTGACTTCTTCCCAGTGTCCCTTTTTTCATTGTTGAACGTTGTTTCTTTTATTAGTTTCATAACGACTTGTCACACCAACAGCTAACTGCATTTTCGGCAGCTGTTCCGCCTCAAGAGATGACAAAGGGCGTCTACTTCCTTATAGTCTACTCCCATAAGCTGGCTTGAGAAATGACACAGCTTGGCATAGTGGTCTTGAAAACTTATTGCCGTAACTTTTTCAAAATTTGTCAGCTCACAATCACAAACCTCTCGTATTTTTGGGGCGGATTTTATAAAAGCTAAACAAAAACAAAGTCTCTCATAACTGTGAAGGTGAAAATATAAAATGGTTGTATTTTGTTTCGACAAACAAAAATGTGTAAACGGCTGGTATGTGCTTCCATTCAGGTTTTATATTATAAACATACAGAACAGCTGTATTTGTTCTGAGATTACATCACACACACCATTTCTGAATTTCTTGACTTCTCAACTAACTGCAATGAAAATGCACCTGGAAACAATTTAAGTTTAATAACAGTTTTTAATCATTTGTTGTGAATAAAACTGTGTGTGAAGTTTCAAAGAGCCTCAGAAAGGGATCAATTTCTCTCCACGTCTTTTTACCTATAAGGTTTTGAAACTATGCCCTGCTGAGCCATGAGTCAGCCTTTAACCTGCTGTAGAGTAGATTGTTTAGAGTAGCCGGGTGTGATTTTGGCAGCTGGGAGCTTTCCCTGGAGATTCTCTTGCAGCGCATCAGATAATCTGCTAATCTGATTACACTGCTCAGAGGAGCTTTCTGCCTTTTTCACACAGTTATGTAGTGTATCTAAAAATACTTTCGTTTCCTTCTCTTTTTTTTTTTTTTTTTTACATTTTTAGATACTTAGAGTACTGATAAATGGATTTGCATTTGTTCGAATTTGTTCGAAATTCGAATTCTTTATCATGGTTTGAATACGAAGCTCTCTAAAGGAGATTGGGGATCACTGTTGACCTTTTCTGTCAGCCACAAGACTCTTTTACTCCTCGGCTCTTATCTGGGGCGAGACGCATGCGGCCTGTGTTTGCTCAGGATGAGAGGCTGAAGCAAAGCCAAGATTGGAAACAAGCTGAAGAATTTTCTTATACAGTTGATTAATTATGAGGTATAGATTTTTTTTCTTTTTTTTCCATTAAAAATTTTAATTGGATTGTATTTAAATTTTCAATTGAAATATCTAAATATGGTAACAAATTATATGGATTTAATTGGCTTTGGCTCTGGTATTAGCCATCCATTGGCTACCAATCTAGCTAGCTGGTATTAGCCATCCATCGGCTATCAACCTAGCTAGCTGGTATTAGCTAATCATTGGCTGTAGACCAACCTAGCTTTGTGGTTTGTTGCTGGTAGCTTGGATGCTGTATGTAAAAAAAAAAAAGTTTAATCTAATAAAAGTGCTCCATTTGGCTTTTTTGCAAAATATGTGCTATTTGCAGTTTTAAAATGATGTTGGCTTGAAAAGAGTAATGGATGATGTTTTTTTATTTTTATTTTATTTTTTTGCACCGTCCACAACATGACTGTAACATAAAATTTGAACATTTTTCAAACTTTTGATCCTGGAAAGTAGACCCATGCCTATTGGAGAGTATATGAAAAAAAGTTTCATTTAATCCAATTGAATTTGACTGGGAGAAAATTAGGTTTGACAGTTGGCTTGGATTGAGATCCAAACAAGCTGGTGACACATTGGTCACATTCCTGCTGTCAGTTTAGCTCTTACCTAACTTTTAACGACCGTTTCTGTGGAACTCTGGTTGAGATTAAAATCTGCTCCGATGTCATAACGTTAAGGCAGGTCACAACAAGGAAAACGAGACTTGCAAAGAATCTCCTGAAGGCATAGTGTGTGAGATATGTAATTAAAGACTGGGAAAACCAGGCTGAGTTCCCCAACTTCTGGATGCTGTCCCTTTAAATCCGAAGGATTTTAAGAGCGTCTCGTGGCTTACAGAGGTGGTGCATGGGGAATCGGGTGGGTGACAAACAGCGGTGGGTGAAGCATGGTGATTGATTGTGCTGTGAGTGACTGTGGTATGTGGCCTGTCTCAGGTGGAGGAGCGATCTAAGATGAACAGGCAGAGCTCGCCAGCGCTGCAGCACAAAGTGTCCCACCGCATCTCCGACCCCTCCCTTCCTCCCCGCTCCGAGTCATTCAGCAGCGGAGGCATGCAGCCCACCCGCACCCCTCCCATCCACCGCTCCATTGAACCACAGGTGTGTGTGACTGGGTGCATGTGAGCAGAAAGAGTCATATAAATGTTTCATGTGGTCCCATACAAATAATTACACACCTTGCTGCTCCCTGTGTACATTATTTCTTTAAAAGCTTTGTGCAACGTCTAATTTAGTAATTTGTCTAACGTTTCTGTCTTCTTCTTCCCTCCCCGCCCTCATTTTCTCTTTTTTTTTCCATGCCTCCATTCAATATCATTTCAATCCATTTTTGTACACTTACATTTGGCTGCTATTCTTTCCTTCCATCCACCTCCTCTACTGGCATGCTTTCCGTCGATGGCTCCATTCATCGACTTCGCCTCAGGTGGCCCATCTCATTCCCGCGAAGGCTCACTCCGGCTCCATGTCCGGCTCGCCGTCTCTCCAAGACCAGACGGGCTCGGCTCAGAGCGAGGGGGCTGGCGTGGCGTCGCCGAAGCCCGAGACGCCCCGTCAGAACTCGGACCCCAACTCTGACACCCCGGAACCCCAGCAGCACACCAGCAGCAGGGAGGAACGAGATCGAGACAGGACCGCTTGGCTGAGGGAGGATGATATCCCCCCCAGGGTTGGTAATCCATATTTGCTAAAGGCTGAAAATAACTGATTCTTGTTTATAAATTTGTGAAGTACTGATTTATTTATCTAGTTTACCCAAAGCCTTGGTGTAAACTAGACTGCCTAATTCAGCATGAGGTCAGTGTTTCACAAGTGCATAGTAGTGTTTTAAATGCAAAAATGTCCGATCTTTTAAATAGATCAATTCTGAATATGGCATTTTTCCCTCCCTCACCTCTCCAGTCCCACCCTGGGCTACTACCTATTTATAGCCTCTATATTAAAATAAACTCTGGACTGATACAGACCAACACAAAGTAGAAACTTTTTTAGGATAAAGATTTAAAGGGTGCAGGTATTTGTACTCGGCCTCCTTTTTCTTGGAGAAAATGCAGCTGCCTTCATCCACACACACACACACACACACACACACACACACACACACACACACACACACACACACACACACACACACACACACACACACACAGGGTGAAATGGCAGCTTGCTTGCTGTGGAGATGCTTTTCTTCAGGAGGGAGGCGTGGAAAGCAAGCAGACATCTTAAATACTCACAGTTGCAGATATAAAGTGAAAGGTTGTTCTGTAAAGTATTAACTTTTTAAAGGCTTATTACAAAGGCCTTTTTGCCTTGTATTTGTAATACTTTTTTCTTTTACCATGTTTAAAAATTATACCTTACATTGTGTTGATAAAAGTCCCATAAAACACGTGGAGTTGTGTTTAGTTACAATGTGGAAAAAGTGTGAAAACATTCTGCTACAACTTCTATCCGGTAGAAGAAGTGATACTGTTCCATCTCATGATGTTTTCTGTGTGCGGTTTTACTTGTCCAGGTTCCCCAGAGGACAACCTCCATCTCTCCAGCCCTTGTTAGAAAGAATTCCCCAAATGGTGGTGTGGGTCTGGGCCCTCGCTCCGGGTCGCAGCTCATACGGGCCAGGTAAAGACCGAAACAGAAAACTGGCGTCGCTACCCCCCGAAAAATATTTACCGTGTGAAAAGAGCAAATATGTTTCTTCTAATTAGGTAGAAATCAGACAAGGAGACCCATCAAACCTCATTGACTTTATCCATTTATTTGTTGTTTTTTTAACCTTTTCTCTCTGATGTTGTTGAGTTTGAAGCAAAGCAATCGTGCGGCTTCCTCCCCTGTTTTCAGTAATCCGGATCTGCGCCGCTCTGAGCTTTCCCTCGATGCCATGCTGCAACGAACGTCCTCGAACTCGTCATCGTCGTCTTCTCCTTCATCTCAGGGAGGCTCGTCCGAGAGGAGAGGTATTTAAAAGGAGCAGACATACAAGCAGACATACACAGCGAGGGTCGCAGAAAATCTAACGTGAGCATAAGGTTTCTTGTGAAAACGCAGACGGAAAACAAAACATCCACTTAACTCTCAGAGGCTTTCAGCGGCTGTGCTCCGATCAGTTTTGTCTGATGTGCTCTGTGTTACTCACGGCGCATGGAGAGATACAGGGCAGGAAATGAGTGAGGGAGATAAAGGGGGGAGTGTCAAACAGAGGGCCAGAGGGACGGTTTGAACACAGCATGCTCAGATCTCTGTCTGCCACAGAGGCGGTGATAAGATGAAGAACAGACAAGTCGCTGGATTTTGTAACAACATGCAAACTTTAAGAACTGTGGGACAGCTTGTTAAAACAAAAGTAATAATAAATAATAAAAATAAAAAAAAACATTTGCAAGAATGAAATCAATGACGAGGCCCTGTTGTAAAATCAAATAAGTACCAGGATTTTTTTTTTCCCGTCTTCTGCTGATCAAAGAAAAAACAAAAGATATATTTTTTTAAATTAATTTCCTTGTTTAAAGTAGTGTAAGTGCAGTGAACATTTTTCAATTTGTTTTGTTTGTTCAGACTGTTTAAGTCTCAAAAACTGCTGCTTTTGAAATTTAAGAATTGTGTTTTCTTCTCTCTGGTAGAATTTTGAGTTTATTATTTTCAGACACCTAAAATAAAAAATAGATTATTTTTTTTTACTGTTAGTATTTGTAAAATCAAGAAGCTCTCCATTTTCGAAGGGTCATTTTAGCTTTTATGGATTTCAACACATTTTATTTAGCAAGTCCAAGGACAGAAGTGACCTCTGGGCTGTTGCAAACCTCTGATGTAAACATTTCTGAAAAAGAGAAGCAGGCAGGAAGTAGCCAAGGAGTAATTGTCCACAGAACATATTTTAGTTGTGCATTTCCTAAACCTGGCCTTTATGGAAGAACTACGAGAGGAAAGCAATTGTTGAAATAAACCAAACCTAACAAGTCTAATTCTCAGTTTCTCACAAATCCATAGAAGATGTGTTTTTTTCCTCAACAATAGCTAAATCTAAATTCTTTCCAACAAAACCCTTGGTAACACTTTATTTGAAGGGGAGTGCATAAGACTGACATGACACTGTCATGAACATGACATAACACCTGTCATGAACATAAAGTTGGCATTTTTAATCTACTTTTAATTCAACTTTTAGAGCAACTTTGCATTAAAAGTGTCATTATTTACCAAATGACACTTCATGACAACTGTCAAAAACATTCATAAAGACCTTTATGTTCATAACAGGTGTTATGTCATGTTTATGACAGTGTCATATCGGTCTTATGCACACCCCTTCAAATAAAGTGTTACTAAACCCTTTAATGTAAACTGATGTTTAAGGTCGTTTTTTTTGTGGGTTTTATAGGCCAGACCAAGCAGGTCAGAACTCCTCCAGGAGCCAACGAAGAGGTCAAACCCAAACAGGAGGAAGGCCGGGAATCAGCCAGACCCAGCAGACCTGCAGTGAGTCCAGCAGGAAACAGACATACACAGTCATTTTCCATCTCCTCTCTCAGAAGCTTTTACTCGTCTCCTCCTCCATTTTTTTTCTACTGTTCACCTGCTGTTCTCTTTCTGTCTGTGCTCCTCTATCTCTTTGCTATTCTTCAGAGCTATAAGAAAGCCATAGATGAGGTTAGTGACAACCGAGTTCCCCTCTCTTCTTTTATTTTCTTCTTCTTTTAATCCCGGTTATATATAGCCAAAATCGTGAGACTTCCTCATCCTCTCCTAGCATGGTGAAGTTAGTTGGTCTCACAGGAAGTCAAGTGTTTCTCCTTCCAACTCTGAAAATCCAGGGTGCTATGGCAATGCCAGTGCGTGTGTGCGTTGAGGCACACACACACACCTAAGAGAGCATATGTGGGTGGGTTCTGGAGCGAGTTGCATACATGCATGACTTGTGTGGATGCATCCAAGTTGGGGAAACGGGGGGTAAAAGATGAGCTGCCGAGCACCTGAACAACCTCTGAATCTTTCTTTCCTGTTTCTTTGTTGTCGTGGTAACTGGTCAGGAGGAGCTGGTAAGCAGTCCACCTCGCCTCTGTTTGCATGATTGATCCGATCCATCGGCTTGACCCCTTGGGTTGGTTGGCATGTTGGATGACGGCCAGAGAGAGAGAGGCTGAGAGATGCTGCCCTCTTACGGAGCATCAGCCCTGAAGCTGCTGTGTGTCTCTCTCTTCTTCTTGAGCGAATAAAAGTGCTGATTGTGAAAGCTCAAGAAGTTGTGTTAAAATTAGTGAGCCAAAGTGAAATCGGTCAAATCAGCACTCTTGTTCCACACGTTTACAGCCCTGGCTGCGTGTGGGTGACGGCACATTTATTGTCCTCCTGTCATGCTGCTGAACCCTCCTATATGATTTACCCTATGCCTTTCTTCAGGCTTGTTGGTGAACGGTAGAGAAAAACATGTACTAAAGGATTTTGTATGCGTCTTCTCTTCTGTCCCTCTGTTAAAGGACTTAAGCGCACTGGCTAAGGAACTTAGAGAACTGAGGGTAGAGGAAGGAAGTCGGCCTCCGGTCAAGGTACGCTGACATTTTACAGGAACCGATGAGTAAAATATATTTGTAGATTTTTTGTTTGTTTGTTTTAGCTTGTGATATTCTGTTGACTTTCTGCAGTTTAAAAGAGGATTAGACCTAACAGACAGCCCAGAATTTTAAGCTATTCTGTTAATGTTTTAATTACTTAATTGCACTTCCCTAAAATTCTGGTCAAACAAATGTGATTGATTCATCTGGGGTGTGTATGGATTTTGAATTCACTTTTAATTTGCAATCTATGACTTTCAGTTTCTCTCAGGCTTAAATGTGATGACATGACAGGAAAAAGACTTTTCTGTCTCCTCAGGACTAAGATCTTACTTTTCAGCTGCGCAAACACTTTGGGTGGGTTTTCAGCAGTTTAATAGAGCGTTTGTGACGAAAAAATAATTAAAAAGCTTTAATGGTGCTCTAAACACAATCATCATTCTTCTATGCTCATCTCAGGTTTACCTTATCCCACTTTTCATGCATTGAGGGCTAAATCCCATAGAAAGATGAGAGAACTGAAGAGACTAGCTAGTGTTTTCTTAACAGCTGAATGATATTATACAAAGAGCTCACAGCAGAAGTACCAATATTTGTGGCACTTATGGATTTTTAAAGAAATTGATTCTTAAATTTGTTTTTTTTCCTCACTGAATTAATGTCCTAAAATTAAAAGCTGGATTGCCTTAAAATACATCTCTGTGAGATTATACTACTGCAATAAAAGCATAGTTAGCTTTAAGGTCTTTTACAAACCATTACAGGGTGTGCCAAAGAGATATAACAATCATTTGAATATATGACTGAACCTTTACACTCATTTGGAAAGATTGCCAAATGAAATTAGAATTAAGGTTGTTTTCTTATTAACTTGCACAACGACTGGGCTTGTTTGTGACACAAAAGGAGTCTTCAGTAGAGAGGATATAGGTTTTAGGGCACTTTAACATCAGATCTGCTTTATGTCTAGCGTTCCATTCCTATAAAGAAGATCGGAGGGTGCTGCTTGCGTGCCTATTTACATTATCGTTCTTCTACCAGAAGCTATGTTGGTCACAAACCCGGAGGGAAAGCCCAGTTCCTGCTACGAATGATCAGCTTCAGTGGTCTAAGCAAAGGAGAAATCTCTTATAGTTCATATCATCTTTGGGAGGAATTCAAAACAGAACAAAGTGTTTTATCTGAGGCTAAATTCAATCAGTGTAGATGCAATAAGGATACAATAGCCACAGTCCCTGTAATCCAAGTGTTTAGACTTGTATCCTTTTCCTTCCAAATTTTTTGAAAACAGAACTTTAGTACAAATTTCAGGACCAAAATATATCTCCAAATAAAACCTGTTAACTGATGCAGAATTGCTCACCTAAAATATATAATTTTTTATGTGGATTATTTTTTTGTGTTTTGGTCAAATAAAGCTAATCTAATCTAAAGTACGTTGCTAGGCGACAGGGTTTCTCATTGATTTTAATTCTTGCTGTTGTGATAAAGGTCACAGACTACTCATCCTCCAGCGAAGATTCGGAAAGCAGCGACGAGGACGGGGAGGTGCTGGGGCACGACGGGACCGTTGCCGTTAGCGACATCCCCCGCATCATGTAAGCTGTCTTCTCTGGTTTAATTTTTCTCTCTTTGTGTATATATATAGATATAGATATATCCATATACTGTATATCTATATCAGTTTTTGTTACTATTAAAGATTTGCATGCACAGACAAAAGTCTGTGCACAGAGCAAAAGCTCTGTGCCAAGTGGGCACAGGTTCAGCAGATATTGTTTGTAAGCGGTGGAGTCTGTGTGTGCTCTGCAGGCCGGGAGTCCAGAGCAGCTCTGAGTCGTACGGAGGACTGACTGAGGACGCTCTGGGAGACTCCTATGACAGCTCCAGGGACAGTACTCTGATGATGAGAGAGGTGATGAATGTGAAAACACGCAAACACACTAATTCCCAGCACTGCACACACACAAGATACACAAAGCCCTTGCATAGTTTTATAAGCTCTAAATTTTACGTTTTTTTTTTTGTTTTTTTTATGTTGTACAATCTGAAACACGTGCGGCACCATTGTGTCCAAACTCACTGATTCAACACTTTGCAGAACTATATTCAGGTAAAATTTCACACAGTTGCAGAGGCACTTAGTTCTCTGGACTTTTTATTTAGGTGCATTTAAAATACGAGGTAAAGTGAGAACAAATTCACACAATAATTCTCAGGTTTGTAAGACGGCTTATATGCTGCTGCCTGATTCTCTGCCACATATAAATTAAATAAAAAATTTTGTGAAAACATTGAAGGAATTTCATACTTATGAAAAGTAGCAGTATATGTAAAAGTATCTCAGGGTAAAAATGCGTTTGTGTTCATGTCATGCTCTCAGTTACCGATCTTCTACAATCTGCTCACTTAAAATTCAAACAATCTTCTGCTTGTGTCACTCAGGCCGAGGAAAGGAGGAGAGGCGGCCACTCCGAAAGCAATGGTTTTAGCAACCACAGTAACCATGGCAACCTGCCGGACCTAGTGCGACAGAGCAACTCTCCCAACTCCACACCCACCACGGCTCTGCAGGAACTGAGCGACATGGCCGAGGTCAGGCTCGAACACGTCGCCACCACCGTGCTCGTGAACAGTCGGCCGTGCGTATCGCCGGTCAATGTGGGCCACTGTTGACCAGTCAGGTTTGGTGTCTTTGCAGTTTGGTCTGAGTGGGTCCAAAGCGTCGTTTACGCCCTTCGTGGACCCGCGCGTCTATCAAACCTCCCCGAGCGAAAACGACGAGAGCTCGGCAGCAGGTAGACGGAACGCTTCGGACGTTTGCTTTCGCTGCGACGACTCGGCGCCGGTCGAAATATTTGACCCTCACCTCTTGTCCGATCTTCCCCCCGTCCCAGCCATGTTTGCCAACGAGCTGCTGAGGCAGGAGCAGGCGCGACTGAACGAAGCCAGAAAGATCTCCGTCGTCAACGTGAATCCCACGAACATCAGACCTCACAGCGACACGCCAGAGATCCGAAAGTACAAGAAGCGCTTCAACTCGGAGATCCTGTGTGCCGCACTCTGGGGTGGGGAGGAACACGGTTTATTTTCTCCAATGCATCAACAAATCCCTCCTTTTTTATATGTATATAGGTATTTAATCTTTTTTTTATTCAACTCTCTGTGTTTGTGTTGCGCTCAGGTGTGAACCTGTTGGTCGGGACGGAAAATGGTTTAATGCTGCTTGACCGAAGTGGGCAGGGCAAAGTCTACAACCTGATTACGAGACGGCGGTTTTTACAGATGGATGTGCTGGAGGGTCTGAATGTCTTAGTCACCATCTCTGGTAAATATCATGTGTTTTATCATTTCTGTGTTTCTCTGATCGCCTCTTTTCAGAAACTCACACCAGGTGTTTGTTTCTTTGTTTCTCCTCTCCCACAGGGAAAAAGAATAAGCTGCGTGTTTACTATTTGTCCTGGCTGAGGAACAGAATATTACACAACGACCCAGAAGTCGAGAAGAAACAGGGTTGGATCACTGTTGGGGAGCTGGAGGGCTGCGTGCATTATAAAGTTGGTGAGATGCTGTTTGTTTTTTATTAATACAAATGTCTAGATTAATTCATTCAACCTATTAACCAGGTAAGCTATTAAGAATCAGTTAATATTTCCAAGTTGATCAGATTTTTAGTCGCCAGTAATGCGTTATTTCTTTAAATATTACCAAATGTGAAACTGGCACTCTTTTAAAAATGTGTGTGTTCATTTTTTTTCTCATTTCCAGTAAAGTATGAGAGAATCAAGTTCCTGGTGATTGCACTTAAGAACTCAGTGGAAATCTACGCCTGGGCACCTAAACCTTACCACAAGTTCATGGCCTTTAAGGTAGAGCATGAACATGTTCTAATGAATAAATACAAGGGTGACAGAAACACATCAAGCGCACAAGCTTGAGATAGGTCGGGAGTTTTACAGCAACGTTTTGTTAATAAGTTGAAGTTGTAAAGGGAGTAAGTATTTTCCCTGCCGTCAGCCAAATCTCATAGATCCAGATTAACCGATTGCATATACAAACATCTCTGACCGTAGCAACTGACCAGACATTAAGGTAGTGTAAAAATCAATTTATCATTCAGCTGTGCCACTATGATATTTACTTTTTATGCCAGTTTATTTTTATGTCAGATGGCTGATTTTACTGGAAATGCTTTCTATTCTTAGTACGCGTTTCACACAAGAAAGCTGCTGGTGGTCCAACGCCTACCACCTACACAGGTTACGTTTTGACGACTCAAAGTCTATTTAAAGAACGTTCTTCATGTTATGGGTTCTTAGCTCAGACGAATTTCTCCAGCTGAAATAACGTTGACCCAGCAACCAAGTTACAGTACTTTGACGAAAACTGCGCTGTGTTTTTAATGCCGCAAACGTTGCATCATGGAGGCTGACTGTACTCTTGTGCATCGATCAAGGTTTTCATGCTCTTTTCCTCAACTGTTCTCTTCCTCTCTTTCAGTCGTTCACCGAGCTGCAGCACCGTCCTCAGCTGGTTGACCTCACAGTGGAGGAAGGCCAGAGGTTAAAGGTTATCTACGGCTCTTGTGTGGGCTTCCATGTCATTGATGTGGACTCAGGCAATCCCTACGACATCTACATCCCCTCGCATGTAAGCTTAACATGCCGTTTCTGTGCGCTTATCTTTTTCGTCCGAGTAAATCATGTTCTCCGACGGGGAAGCTTTCGATTTCTCGATGCTTCAAGTCATTCAGTATCAGCTTTAACCCCAGCGATGAAGGTCATCGATACGAAGAAATCTTGAAACAACCTTTTTGATTGATTTACTCAGGCACGGTATAGGGATTGATGTCAGCTCTGCATCCGTTTTATTTTTAGTTTGGCTAAATCTGGTGCTTGGACCGACCATGTAAAGAAGACAGAATGCAAGCATTATTGAACCGATCGTATTGCAGGCCGCAAAGACAGAATTGATCCCTTTGGGGGTTTTTATATGAACTACAACACGGCATCAGTTGTCTGAAGCAGTTTTTGAAGCAAGGCTGTTTTGTTTTTCACTATACAGGCAACAAACATTAAGTTCAAAGGGAGTTCAGTCATACGCTCCATTTAGCGATGTGACTGAAATCAAGCAGATCCAACTGAATGCAGATGAGCGCAATCGCGTCAACCGCACTTAACTTGATAATGTTTCAGTAAATGGAAATGTTAGGGCTTTCTTTTTTTAAATTACTTTGAGCAAAAAGCCTTGAAGTTTTCACTTTTTGTGATTTCAAAAATGGAATTAACATTTAATATATGTATTCTATAGTGGAATATTCCACAGACTCCATTATAGAATAATCCAGTTTGGTCTGTCTACATGTTTTAGCCTAAGAAGTGCCGCAGTTGAAGACTCTGAAATAGTCTTTTAGCGTTACAAAATTCCTAACATGTTGTTCGCCAGCCTCTGCATTCTCGCAAATACTTGCAAATAGTTTAAATTTAGTGTTTTACTCGGCTTCCGTGTCTTTCTTTCAACAAATTCCCAAAATGCTTCCGGGCAGAAGATTCAAAGCTGCAGCAACAGGCAGGGCATTAAAATTTGTAAACATAAACAGAATAAATATGGAAGAGGGCAAATATGTTTTCAGTTGTAGCTTAGAAACACATTCGGAGTGAATTGAGAGAGATGCTTGTTGGATGTCCACAACCTGATCTCGGGTAAGTGGGGAAAAAAAATTGATGGATGTTAGAGAGATAGTTTAACTGCATTTATTTCAGTAGAGATCGGACTTAAGCTTTCAAAGACCCAGAACAGCTAGCGTACACTTACCCAAGCCTTTCAAGTCAACATGAATGAATGTTTGTGGTTTTCTCATTGTTTCCAATGTTTTTTTCATTTATTAATGTCCATTTTCTCTCCTTCCTCTCCAGTGTTCCAAACACATGAAGGTGACACGCTGCCCTTTAGTGTAGACCAGTAGATGTGTTTAGTAAAAGTTCCCCCGTTGAACGTAGAGTGACATCACGTGTGTCCTTGCCGTCCTCCATACTGTAGCTATTAACGCAAAAGTTGGTCAGAAATTAACATGTTGGAATAGATTTGTCTCACCCATGAAGCACCACACAAGGCTCTAACCCTCTAACCCTAACCCTAACCCTAACCCTTACTGCCAAGCACAATGATTTAAAGCAAGTTCAAGCACATGATCCTCACATTTCAGAATTAGTCCAATGAAATTGTTTCCAGTTTCTCAGATGATGCTTCCTGTAATGAAAACCTTAATCTTTTTTTTTTTTGATCTACTAATATTATGACACATGTGGGCAAGTTTCTCTTCCCTACTTTTGGTAGAAAAAGCAGAAGTGTGGCAGCGAGTTCAACTAATTGAGCTGTTATGTAAAAGTGGTGCTTTATGGGTTGAGACATGTTTTTGCTGTTCTTGTAGCAATGCAAATCTTGAGTGATCATTTTCTGTAGGCTAAAGTAACACATCTTGCTAACATTCTGTGTCTTTTTCTGTACATCTTTTGAGATATAGAAAGGGTTGAAGTTAAGGGATGAAAGAAGCACCAAGACTTCTACTTTCTTAATTGCAGTCTGAAAACGTGGCAAAGAAGTTTCTTATATTTTCTAAATCTTTAAACCTTCATCTCATTTACATTTAACTTTATTTGCAGAAAAGTCAGGTTGCACAATATTATTTCAGAAAGAACTGTTTACAGAAGGAAAGATATTTAAGAAAATGTGGAGAAAAAGAACAACACTGAACCTTGTGGTACTCCGTATTTAATAGATGCACCAGCGGTGCTTCATTATGAACTCGGCTCCATGAGTTCATTAGAATTTTATGGAATATGGAATATATTGGGTACAGAAATTTCACAGCATGAATTTGTATGCTGATGATACTTAGTTACATGTAATCCTCTAAGTCCAATTCAGTCAGTCAAGTGTAGAACCAGAATAACTTGAAAAATATGAAGCCTAGATTACTTTTTATTTCCTGTTTATAAACTCAGACGTGACAGATTAGTTAGTAATTGCCAAGAATCTCTAAATTATCTGAGGAAACATAATTGAAACGTAACTTTTAGTTGTTCAGACGCTTGTTTTGCACTCGGCTCCTCTTTTCCATATTACAGAATGTAGGCAGAGAAAACTAAAGATGCATTAATGCCTGTTATACTCTAACATCAAGTTTTGTGATCAAGTTCACCACACTCCCTGAAGTCCTACTTGCTTTTGGTTGTGTTTATCTTAGATCCAGAGTCAGGTGACGCCCCATGCTATCGTTGTGCTCCCCAAGACTGATGGGATGGAGATGCTGCTGTGCTATGAGGACGAGGGGGTCTACGTCAACACGTATGGACGCATCACTAAGGACGTGGTGCTACAGTGGGGAGAGATGCCTACCTCTGTTGGTAGGTAGTTCTTAAATTTACACATGTACATGTATTATATGGAATCTAGAAAAGGATGGACTGCTTCGAGTGGAAGACTTCAAGTATCTTGATTGGTCGTACGTTACTTTAGAGTGGAGATGGTGGATTTTTTTTGTTGTGCTCTGCTGCCCTCAAGTGGCAGCCAGGGACATTACACATGTTGACTAGAACCACAGATTTTCACATTGAAGCTTTACAGGACTGAATCCACTGCTTTGTTTGACTTTGCTTAGATCTTTTTTTTTCCTATACAACTTTTTTAAATATATGTATCTTTTCATAAAAGCTTGTTTATGAATTTTGTTTTGGCATTGACCTTTAATTTTGAGGATTGCTCAAAAGTTGCCTCTAACTGTTGGACATAATGTTAATTGGACATAATGTTAGCTTAACTAAAAACACTTTGCATCTTTTTCCAGCCTATATTCATTCGAATCAGATTATGGGCTGGGGCGAGAAAGCCATAGAGATCCGCTCTGTTGAGACGGGTCATCTGGACGGCGTGTTCATGCACAAGAGAGCCCAGAGACTTAAATTCTTGTGTGAGCGGAATGATAAGGTAATTACTACAAGCTCCTCTCAGCTATCTTATTTTTTTTTCTCACTCTACATTTTACACTTAAGACAATTGATTGCAATATGACTTCAGTGAATACACAGCAATTCCGAGATAGAGGATCAAAGGAAACATATATGTGTCCTGTGGTGAAACACATTGTCAGGACAGAGAAGCTTTTAAGGATTTGTATCTGTGAACATTTCATAACTTTGCAAAAAAAAAAAAAAAAAAAGAAACGTGGGTTACATTAATGCCTTTTTAAATGCTTTTTAAACCCAATCTAAGCTTCCTGTTTAAGTTTTTTTTTTTCTCCACCTGTTTTCCAGGTATTCTTTGCGTCTGTGCGTTCGGGAGGTAGTAGCCAGGTGTTCTTCATGACCCTCAACAGAAACTCGATGATGAACTGGTGACCTTCCTCCGTGTCCACACTGCCTCGCCCTTCCACTGGCCAGTACGACGACCCCGTTGTTTCTCCTGCGGGCTAACGCACGACAAATGAAACAAACCCAACCGACCCGGATCGTCGCGAATGGACTTTTCTGGGGGGTTTTTGTGCTCTAAAGACAAATCCTGAATAGGAAAAAAAAAGAGTTCTATAAGAGACTAAATATCCTAGATTGATCTGGGTCACGGAGAAGCCATTGTTACTAAACTGACTGGCACTGACTTTCCACATTTCCTCTTTCTTCGTCTTTTCCTTCCCTGTTGTCTCTCTTCATTTTGGACCAGTGGAATTAAGAGTTTACCTCTTCACACCTGCCTCCTTCCACCAATCCTTTCTCCCCATCGTCCCGATCGCCTTGACTTCTGTTTTCCTCTCATCCATCTAGAGTGAGCTCATCCCCAGAGAGCTCTGAAGGCATTTGATCAAATCCGAAGATGTCACTATTGGAAAGGCAGCGCCAAGACGAAGCTGATGACAGGACTGCAAATTTAGTCTGAATGTCAGTAATCAAAGCTGACAGCCTGTTGGATTTTCCCTCACATCCTCTCTCTCTACCTCTCAGCTCCATCTTTCTGTGCTCTGACCGAACTCCCTTCTGATTTCACAATCAATCACATTTCTCCTGACAGAAGCATTGGTGTGCTCTGCTGTGAAATGGGTCGTAACAATATGCAATATGTTCTCTTTCTCCCTTTAGCATGAAATCACCGGTCCATCCAGGCATCTTCTTCTGTTCCTTCTTCTTCTTCCTCTTCTTCTGTTCCTTCTTCTTCTTCTCCTCCACTCCTCATCCCTCTCTGTACTTTTTAAACTCTTAAGGTGCTGCATCAGATTTACTGTAATCTCAAATGAACAAAAAGGGGCCCGAGTGGGGACCATTCTGTTGTCATTCTGCGGAAGATTTCGGAGTCGGTGATTCCTTAATGTTGGTGGAAACATACAGCACATCTGAGTCTCTGAAATCAGGATTGCGTGCGTGTGTGTGTGTGTGGGCGTGAGCTCGTGCGTGTGTGTGTGTGTCTCTAACTTGATACAAAAGTTGAAATCAAGCCAGAATCAAAGTCAGACGTTGATGTCAATGTCAGGCTGCAGTATTTCAATCTTTCACCCGACGCGATAAAAAAAACAAACAAAAAAAAACATTGAGTTGTGTATATGCACAGATGTTACATTATTTCATAGTGTAAAGTTTATGAGTTTCTGCATCTGAGCAGAGCGCATTTAAAGAATGCAATATGCAGGATGATTTTGTGGGGGCATGAGGGAGTTTGTTTCTTTTCCTTTTTTAATAAGGTGGTTGTTGTTGTTTGGTTTTGCTTATCCTGAACTCAGCCTCAACCTGGTCTGAGCTGCTGTCCCCAACTACTGTGTGCATGTGTAAAGCATTCACTACTGAACACTGTGGGATCCTTTTAAATTGTGCTCCGCCTCCGGTTGGCTCATCTGATTTCGGCCCCTTGATGTTTGTATAGCGCCGAGCATGATGTAAGCGAATCTTAAAAATGGAAGCCAAAAGGGCAGAAAGGATTACTGATCACTTTTTAACTACTGTCTTGTTTTTATTGTTATTGATGCTGTTTGTCTCTTTGTTTGTTTGTTTTTATTTACCTCAAATAGTGATTTTTAAATTTTTTTGAGGGGGGGGCTGTTTTTATTTTAATGTAACACATTGCTGATAACTGTTTTGTCTTCACGGACAGAGATATGCATTAATAAATTTAAGTCTAATTTTCTTTTTTTTGTAAAGCTTTTTTTTCTCCCAAAATATCTAGCACATCATAAGTATGGTACACATGTTGATTTTCTTTTTTTCTTTTTCTTTTTTTTTTTTTTTACCAATTTCACAAGATAATGCAAATAGTTCTGGAGTAACCGGAGGATCTTTTGCCATATGTTTCGGAATAAAGTTACTCCTAAGCAGGATTTTAACTTATTGTCTTGAATTGAAATTACTTTCGAGTTTCACCATTGCATTCAGTGAGCCCCTCGTGTTTATGCTGTGTTTATAAGATTAGCAGATTTACCTCAAAAGTGCGTCGGGTTTGCCCAGATTATTTTTTTTATTATTATTTATCTGAAATTGTCCCGCATCTAACGTAATCTGCTGTCCCAGAATTTTTGAGTGAAACACACTATGCATACTGAATGTGTCCGCCACTTACACGTTTATCTATTTTCACTTTAATAAGGTTAAGAATTATTTAATCACTTGGGGGGCGCACAAAGGGGAGAGTATAAATTATTAAACTTTTAAAAATTAGTATTTTGGATATTAGATTCACTGTAAGGTCTGCAAGAACTTACAACTTTTAATTTAGACCTCTCTTCAAGTCACTTTACTCCTGCAAACAGCCATAAATTGTTTAATAGGGTCAACAAAAGAGATGACAAGATACTAACTCGACCATAATTTTTTAAGTGCATTTCTTTCCCCCTTTTGAAATTTTTTTAGTGCGTTGAAGGACTTTTTTTATTTTTAAGCATTTGCACCGTAGCTGTTTTCTGTGCATTTCGCTGATCTGAGCAGGCTGAGGTTTTAGCAATAAATCGCCGAGCTACAGACAGTCTTCCCTGGGATGCACACGCTTTGGTCGAGCACAAGCAAAGCGCATTCATTGCATTCAAATCTCTTCTTTCAAAAACCAGAACCGCTGTAGTAAACTTTTAACTGTTCACTTTGTGTTTTTTTTTTTTTTTTTTTTAAATAATTTTTCAAAAGAGCATTTACTAATGTCCTGTTTTCGGGGGATTGGTTTGTTTATTTTTTAAAAGCGATGATGGAAAAAGAGAAATAAAAGAGACTACCATAAAAGGAGCCTGTTTGCCTATTTGTGAGCATTTTTTGTCTTAATTTTGTGTAAACATGTGTATCAGTGTCGACCCTCAGACTTTGTCCAAGCCTTAGTAATATATTAACAAAACACACATGTACGAGTTTGAGCATGTTTGCACGTGTATGTGCTCAGAGAAGTTTAATATCCCAAGTATTAATATACATTGGGAAAAAATAAAGTAACTATTACACAACGTAACTATATGCAATCTGAGGTTAATAAGATTATTATTGAAGTTCTATTTAAAATGATAACGTATAGAATGTCCTAAAACCAGTGGCTAGTAAAATAATATTTTACAAACTTAGATATTTCTGCATGAGAGAAAACATAAGACTTCCTTTTAGGGATAAGACCTGTCTAGGCTGTCAATTCTCATGAACCTGAGCCTGTGTGTGTGTGTGTGTTGTGTGCGTGTTAGTTGGTCGATTAGCGAGTGGACACTGTGTGATCAGGCATGTAGATTTCATTGATCATTACCAGCCTCAAGGGAACACTCTTGACGCATCATGGAGACGGGAAAGGTACGAGAATTCATGGGGGAAATTAAAAACAATGCTCTTTATTGCATTTTAGACATTTATCCAAAAGAAAAACTTGCAGGATTCTTCTAAAATTTCTACTAGTGGTTTTGTTAGGAGACATTAACTTGCTTGCTGATGCAGTTGTGAACGTGAAACTGTGCTTGGATCGCAGCAACTGACGGGTACACTGGCTGTAGCAGTGTTCACAGCAGCTCTGGGTTCCCTGCAGTACGGATACAGTCTAGGAGTCATCAATGCGCCCCAGAAGGTAACATGCTCTCGCTTTCACTGAGCCAATGAGCTGCTTGATTTTTCACACCCTGAAGTATTTGCTCTTAAAGAAAAATGTGTGTGTTATTCTCAGTTACGGTGTTGCTTCAAAACGATAGGACAACCCTTTAAAAACAAAGTATTTCAATTTTTTCATTTTTTTTCTACTAAAAGTAAGCATGTTGATATTTTCAGTTTGTAGCAGGACTTTTTTTTTTTTAAAAAAAAAAATCAGACACAACACATGTGAGTGTCAGATGACACGTAATTGTTTTTCACAAGGACAGATTACACAAATGCTGCAAACTCTTATCAGTCTTCTTAAGTATTTCCAATGAAATATTAACTTAATATTTCCATGATTTGTATAAGACCTTGCAAAAACATCTGCACTCATCTAATATTTTGCATTACACCACATTACAATCTTTACTGTATCTTTATTGTATTTTTATGTGATGCGCTGACTCAAAGGAAGGTTTTATAGTAGAGTGGAAGGAAAGCGAAGATTTTATTGCACCTCTGCAAACTTGCAAAGACATGTTCAGTCAAGCAGCGCATAATCTAGAGAAGCTGCAAAAAAGCTTTGGAGGAACTGCAAAGATCCATGGCTCAAAGATCTGTTAAAAGATATACATTCTAAATTATACCACCCAGTACTAAAGAAATACCCCCAACAAGTGACGTTTATAAAATTCAGAAAGGTGTTTAGTTTTATTTGATGAAAGATAGAAAAAGGTCACAGGATTTAAACACTTTGCATTAATCATTTGCTTTATGCACATTTTAGAATCACCTGACCAAATATTGTGCTCCAGTTTTTATTTTCTTTCTGCACTGCCAGGTCATTGAGAAGCACTATGCTCTGTCTTTGGGCGTGTGGTCCGAGAGGTCAGCACTGCCAGAAAACATCACAGAGGGAGAAAGTCTCCTGGAGGAGCAAAAGCATCCTTCAGTGATCATGTACTGGTCACTGTCGGTGGCCATCTTCTCCATTGGTGGCATGTTGTCCTCCTTCCTGGTGGGATTTATCGGAGACTATAAAGGAAGGTCAGAGATTTCCAAGAGTGGACGTCACATTTTCACAAATGCTGAAACAAAGAAGAGGACAAACATTCCTCTTGTTTTTTTTTTCTTTTATGTTCTGCAGGGTGAAGGGCATGCTTATGGTCAATGTTCTGGCCGTAGTGGCTGGACTGCTGATGGGTCTGTCCAGGATGTGGAAGCCCCACATCATGGTCATCACGGGCCGCGCCATCATGGGCTTCTACTGTGGTAAATCCACGTGTCTGGAATCACCTTCGCTTCACACCTAAGGCATTGTGCAGCAAAAAAAAATGCTGTAATCTGTTAAAATGTGTGTTTCAGGTTTAACATCTGGATTGGTACCAATGTATATTGGAGAAATTGCACCTAAAGCTTACAGAGGAGCTCTGGGAACGTTACATCAGTTGGCCATTGTCATTGGCATCCTACTCAGCCAGGTAGGTTAAACTCTCACACAGCTACACCTCCTTGACTAAAACAGAGAGTATTTAACCCATAAATAACATGTATTTGTATGCAGGTAATAGGTTTGGATTTCGTTCTCGGTAACGATGAAATGTGGCACGTGCTGCTTGGTCTGTCCGGAGCTCCTGCGATATTACAGACCGTTTTGTTGCCGCTTTGCCCTGAGAGTCCACGCTACCTTTACATCCTGCTGGGCAAAGAGCAGGAAGCCCGGAAGAGTAAGAGCCAACACAGGCGAACACAAGCACAGTTAACTGTTTTAGTTTGGGTTTTCTCTCATGTAAGTATGACTTGCATAATATAAGGTGGGGAAAATGGCACCACATTCCCCTCTGTCCTCCAAATGGAGGTCAACGGTGAGCTGCCGGTTAGCCTTACTTGCACAGAAGTGTCAAAGCAGCCCGGCAAGTTTTGCAAAAAAAAAATAATAAAAAAATTTACGCAACTTTACACCAGAGTTTGTTAAATACAGCATGAAAAGAATGAAGGTCATTGATGAAAATGAGAACTTGCTCTTGACCGACTCATCTGGTAAAATAAATCAATCAATAAACAAAGCAAACATTTTTGCACAAGCAAAGGTTCTGCTGGGATGTGCTTCAATATTTTTGTTTTCCTGGTGCAACAAAAATAACTGAAACATTTGACTCACAGTGGAGAAATTGTGATTACAGAAGAGCAAATATTATTTAAGCAAAAGATTGTTTCAAAAGGTCAAAAGGTTGATTTCCTTAGAGGTTACTCCTTGAAACTCGTTTCTGCAGGTTTTTGCTCCCAAGTGTTTTCATGCCGCACTTCTTCCTCAGGTCTGCATCGTCTAAAGGGAGCCTACGATCCTGCTCATGATCTGGAAGAAATGAGGAGAGAGAAGGAAGAAGCAAACAAAGAGGCGAGGGTCTCGATCCGTTCTTTGGTAGGTCTCTCTCTCTCTCTACAACCATAAACCTGTTGGATTTAGAGTGCTGCTGAGCCTTCAGGTTGTATGATATTTTGTTTCACTGGGACATAAATATGAAACGGCCTCTTTTCAAAACAGGAAAAATCAAAAGAGTGTGTTCCACAAAGTCCATGAAAACAGGAACTGGTCATAACTTAATGCACTCAGAACAGCAGGTATAAGGCTTAAAACCCCTCAAACTGTGAATGGAACAGGGCGGGGGTTGGGGGGGGACTCCAAAGTTCATTGTTAGAGAATTGTAACATCAGCATTCTTCCAGCTTGAGGTTATGCTACTGTAAAAAAATTCAGTTTTAAACACATAAATATATATATATTATATATATATATATATATATATATATATATATATATATATATATATATATAAAATTCCCTTCTCACCCTCCTCGGTGGTCTCTTTCATCCTCTGAACTCGGGTCCTCTACCAGAGGCCTGGGAGCTTGAGGGTTCTGCGCAGTATCTTGGCTGTGCCTAGTACTGCACATTTCTGGACTGAGATGCCTGATGTTGTTCCTGGGATCTGTTTTAGCCACTGCTCCAGTTTGGGGGTTTCTGCCCCGAGGGCCCCGATGACCACAGGCACCACTGTGGTCTTCACCTTCCAGTTCTTTTCCAGTTCCTCCCTGAGGCCCTGGTATTTCTCCAGTTTCTCATGCTCCTTTTTCCTGATGTTGTAGTCACTTGGTATAGCTACATCCACCACAACGGCTTTCCTCTGTTCTTTATCCACCACCACAATGTCCGGTTGGTTCGCCATTACCATCTTGTCTGTCTGGATCTGGAAGTCCCACAGGATCTTAGCTCGGTCATTCTCCACCACCTTTGGGGGTGTTTCCCACTTCAATCTCGGGGCTTCCAGTCCATATTCTGCACAGATGTTCCTGTACACTATGCCCGCCACCTGGTTATGTCGTTCCATGTACGCTTTCCCTGCCAGCATCTTGCAACCTGCTGTTATGTGCTGGACTGTCTCAGGGGCCTCCTTGCACAACCTACACCTTGGGTCTTGTCTGGTGTGGTAGATCTGAGCCTCTATTGCTCTGGTGTTTAGGGCCTGTTCCTGTGCAGCCAGGATGAGAGCCTCTGTGCTGTCCTTGAGTCCAGCTTTGTCCAGCCATTGGTAGGATTTCCTGATATCAGCCACTTCAGTTATTTGTCGGTGGTACATCCCATGTAGGGGCTTGTTCTCCCATGATGGAACCTCTAGCCCCTCATCCTGTGTTCCCCATTGCCTGAGACATTCCCTGAGCATATCGTCCATTGAGGCTTTGTCCTTGATGTATTTATGAATCTTGGATGTTTCATCCTGGACAGTGGCTCTCACACTCGCTAGTCCTCTGCCTCCTTCCTTACGGCTCGTGTACAGTCTCAGGGTGCTGGATTTGGGGTGGAACCCTCCATGCATGGTTAGTAACTTCCGAGTCTTAACATCCGTGGCCTTTATCTCTTCTATTGGCCAGCTAATTATTCCGGCAGGGTATCTGATTACTGGTAAGGCATAGCTGTTTATTGCACGGATCTTGTTCTTGCCATTGAGCTGGCTTCTCAGGACTTGCCTTATTCGTTGGAGGTATTTGGCTGTGGCTCCTTTCCTTGTGACCTCGTCAAGGTTGCCATTTGTTTGTGGTATTCCCAGGTACTTGTAACTGTGCTCTATGTCTGCTATTGTTCCTTCTGGGAGTGAGACCCCTTCTGTGCGGACGACCTTCCCTCTCTTTGTAACCATCCAACCACACTTTTCTAGTCCGAATGACATCCCAATGTCAGTGCTGTATATCCTGGTGGTGTGGATCAGTGAGTCGATGTCTCGCTCACTCTTAGCGTACAGCTTGATGTCATCCATGTAGAGGAGGTGACTGATTGTGGCCCCATTCTTCAGTCGATATCCGTAGCCAGTCTTGTTGATGATTTGACTGAGGGGGTTCAGGCCTATGCAGAACAGCAGTGGGGACAGAGCATCTCCTTGGTATATGCCACGTTTGATGGACACTTGTGCAAGTGGTTTGTAGTTGGCTTCAAGGGTGGTTTTCCACAGCCCCATCGAGTTTGCAATGAAGGCTCTTAGAGTCCTATTGATGTTGTACATCTCTAAGCATTCATTGATCCAAGTGTGTGGCATTGAGTCATAGGCTTTCTTGTAATCTATCCAAGCGGTGCACAGGTTGGTGTGTCGGGTTTTGCAGTCTCGGGCGACTGTGTGGTCTACAAGGAGTTGGTGTTTGGCTCCTCTGCTATTTTTGCCAATGCCCTTCTGTGCCGTACTTATGTATTTATCCATGTGACCACTTATCTTAGCCGCTACGATGCCTGATATGAGCTTCCATGTTGTAGAGAGACAGGTTATTGGCCGATAGTTGGATGGGATTGAACCCTTTGAGGGATCCTTCTGTATCAGGATTGTGCGACCTTCAGTTAACCATTCAGGGTGAATCCCATTTTGTAGCAGCTGGTTCATTTGAGCTGCCAGTCGCTCATGGAGGGCAGTGAGTTTCTTTAGCCAGTAGGCATGGATCATGTCAGGTCCAGGTGCTGTCCAGTTTTTCATACCCGAGACTCTTTCTTGGACATCTGCCACAGTGATGGTTACTGGGGCTTGTTCAGGGAGGTTGCTGTGTTCCTCTCGTAGAGAGGTCAGCCACTTTGCATTGCTGTTGTGGGTCGCCTCCCTTTCCCATATGCCTTTCCAGTATTGTTCAGTCTCCAGCCTTGGTGGGTCTGCTCTGTTGTTAGTACCCTGCCATTGAGAGTACACTTTAGCTGGTTGGGTGTGGAAGAGCCGGTTAATCCTCCTGGCTTCATTCTCTCTTGTGTATCTCTTCAGGCGGCTGGCCAAGGCTTGGAGCCTTTGTTTGGCAGTTTCGAGTGCTTCAGGTATGGACATCTGGCTGTACTTCTTGTGTACTGATCTATTCATTGCACCCCTTTGGAGCTCTGACAGTTGGCTCACTTCCCTCCTTGTTATCTTGATCTTAGCCTCTAACCGTCTTTTCCATGGTGGGTATTGGGTCTCATGATTGCTCTTATAGCCAAGCATCTCAAGGATCACTGATGCTGAGTTGTATATCAGCTCATTGGTTTCTGTTATGGTGCTGGTAGGGATCGTTCTCAATGCCGCATTCACATCTTCAATTAGACTTTCTGGTGGTGCTTCACTCAGCCGTTGTAATTGGCGTCGGGGTTGTCTGGTGTTCATTACGGCCACGATTCTCTCTCTCAGGTCAGTTGCTGCCTCATTCAGCTCTGATGGTTCGTTCATTACTGGGGCTACATACCCAGTCTCTGGGTGGGTAGTTAACTCCCCTCTGACCTGGAGTTCTGGCTCCTCCCCTTTGCCATAGCATTTGTGTTGTACCTCGTCAATCTCAAGTTGTGAGAGCAGTTGCCGTTTGCGGATGTTGGAACACTGAGCCACTAGTTGCTTAGCAGTTAGTGTTGACTGGGGATGTCGAAGTAACCATTCCTCCCACAGTCTTCGCATGTAGCCCCTCTGACTAGGGTTACTTGAGTAGTAGCATTCCAACAGATCCATGTTTTCACCTCTCGCCCATTTCCGTCTTGTTCCAGTAGCCCATTTTTCATCTAGGTGCTCTGGTTCCCCAGCACCTGACGCAGACCTTGTTTGGCCGGGCGACGTCTGAGCCGGCATGTCGTGCTTATCAGTGTCTCTCATGGTATGAGGTAGGCTATATAGCTCCAAAGGTCTTGCCTAAGGACCCCACACTGACAGCTCAATTGACTGTTGTAACTTCAGCCCATATATATATATATATATATATATATATATATATATATATATATATATATATATATATATATATATTATATATATATATATATATAATTATAACAATAAATATTACCTATACAATAAATATTAATTTAGTGGTAATAATCTGCGTGTTTACCGATAGTTTGTGTTTGAACTTTTGCAGTTTATCAAAGTTGTGCTGTGTTAAATAGCTTTTGTGGACTTTGTGTCTGGGCTGGGTTACCAAGTACTCTTCTGATTTAGCCACTACACTTGCTATTCTCGTCTGGAATTAAACTTTGGATTTTTGGAGTTTGACCTGCATTGTTTTGCTTTTTTTGTTCCACCTTGGCTTGGGGCAATATAATATATGATATTAAGATATAAATAATAAGATTATTTTATTAGGGACATCGCATGAGAAATGTATCAGAGCTCTTTTCGCCTTCAGTACTGCCTGACTTTTGGGATAAATTCGACAAAATGCTAGAAATTTTCCAGCATTTTCTTATATATTGCAATACCGTACTAAACATGACAGCATTGCAAAAAAGTTCCAGATTTTTGGGTAGCAACTCCATGAGGTGGGTTTACCGTTCCGCCATATGCTACTATTGCTATTTTATTATATTATCTCATATGCTATTTTGTCTCTCTTTTCTCTCTTAGATCCTCTCCTCTGTATATAGGCAGCAGCTGTTTGTTGCCCTCATGATGCACCTTTCACAGCAGCTGTCTGGGATTAACGCAGTAAGTGTAAAAGTTTTTTTTTTTTTACCTAATACCAAAATGTAGTGATTTAATCTGTGTAGAGGTATCAACTGAGATATTCAATAAAGTTTAGCAAACCGCTAAAATGTGACTTTGTAATGTTGGGTAATCGATTCTTTCTTTTTGCATTTCAGATCTTTTACTACTCTACAGCCATCTTCACCCAGGCTGGTGTCAGTCAGCCAGTCTATGCCACGATAGGAGTGGGGGTCATCAACACGGTCTTTACTTTGGTGTCCGTAAGTAACGCGCTGACATGTGCAACACCAGCGTCACGTGTTGCGTGATTTCGATCTGTCTGTAAGCGTGCTCTGTGTGTGACCCAGGTAGCACTGGTGGACAGAGCCGGAAGGCGCACGCTGACTCTGGTTGGTCTGGGAGGGATGTGCTGCTGTGCTGTTGCCATGACAGTGGGTCTCAAATTCCAGGTTTGTTCGACCAAGTGGAAGATCTCCAGTCTCAGCTAAAACTGACCGCAGGGGTTTATGAGACACCGAGGCAAACGGATACACAAGCACAGACTCATTACACACAGTCAAAGATTTCACGTCTTTATTTCTTGTCATCTTGATAAAAATGACTCGAAACCTCAAGATTTAGCGTCTCTAAAGAATTGAAAAATTCTCAATCAAAATCCATTCAAGAATTTAATTCGTGCAAGCCTGGGGCGAATGGAAAAAATCTGCTCTTTTCTCTCTAGAATGATTACTCCTGGATGAGCTACGTCAGCTTGGCGGCCATCTTCCTGTTTGTGAGCTTCTTTGAGGTCGGCCCCGGTCCTATTCCTTGGTTCATAGTGGCTGAACTGTTCAGCCAGGGGCCTCGGCCGGCCGCCATCGCCCTTGCAGGCTGCTGCAACTGGACCAGTAACTTTATCATTGGCATGACCTTCCCATACATACAGGTACAGATCCAGATCCACTATGTCCACTGTGCTGTAAACTACCTCACATCATGTCCCACGATCAAACACCGGCTGCGTTTTCAACGTATGTTTTTCTGCTTTCCTCTCCAGGCTTGGATGGACTGCTACGTGTTCATCCTGTTTGCCGTGTTGCTTCTCTGTTTCACCTTATTTATTTATTTCCGGGTTCCTGAGACCAAGGGCAAAACGTTTGAGGAGATTGCCGCCGTCTTCCAAAAGAAAAAGAGGATCCCCAAAGACAATGGCGAGATGGAGCAGCTCAAATCGTCCAGCGACGCTTAAGGCAGCAGCAGCTCCGCTGGCTGCACGGCAGCAGCGCTGCCAGCTGTTCTGCTGCGCAACCCAAAGAGGTCAAAGAGGTCAGAACCTCTTGACCTTAATTCACATGTTATCGAGTTACAACAGCACACTTTAAAGTGTTTTATTGGTAATGTATTGACTCAAATTAGAGCATAATCGTGGAGGGAAAAGACGGATATGATTGGTTTTGCAATTTTGTTTTTCTTATTAAATAATTGTGTGACCTGCGTTTGTATTCAGCCCCCTCGATTAAGTCTTTGCTGAATTGTTTGCAATGCAATATTGCGGCCCTTTTTTGTAAAACTTCTCCAGATCTGTCAGACTGTAATGACAAGGAACTTTAAAAATGAGTTTTTATTAGCTTCGTGCTAATTAACTTCATGCTAGGCCTGTGCAATATGTTCTTTGTGATGTTAGTTCTTCACTATTGATCTCTGGAAAACCTCTGAGGCCTCCTCATAACAATTTCATTTATAGATATTTATTGATTAAGTGACTTTCATTTAGGTGTTTTAAAGTAAACGGGGCTGAATGCAAACGCAAACAAAACTTTTTTACATGTTTATAGTAGCGCTGTGTTCCGTTTTACTTCCACATCACCGTTGAGCACTACTTTTTGTCGCCCAATCTCATAAAATCCCAGTTATGTAAAAGTTTGTGTTTGTAACATGACAAAATATTTTCCAAGAAATACCGCTTGTTAAGGACATAGTACATTTATTTAAATATATCCCTTGCCCGCTCCCCCCACTTTTTTTTTTTTACACAACAGTATCAGTTAAATTTCACAATGTTTACATGTAATGGAATTAAGATTTTTACTACAGTAATGAAAGCAAAAGGTTACTAGTATAAGTGTTTTACAATGACAACAAACCATATACCCACCATAAGTGGGAGAAAAGTTATAAAACTTGCTAAAGTACACGTAAAATGGAAACAACGCATAGCAACAGTAATATATACAATAATCAATGCATCTGAGTCTTAAAGAAAAACTGCAAAACAGTTGCTGAAGGAGTAAGGACACTACGAGCAAAAACTGTGCCAGCTCCAATGATAGTATTGTTAGCTTGTGTTATGTGATAAGCGGTAAACTGGTCTAAATGAGGGATAATATAAAAAGCATAAAAACTGTAAGACAAGAGAAGGCAAAGCCGAGAAGTAAATGAATTACGCCGCTCTGCCTAAAATCTCCTGCAAAATTTAACAAGATTCTTCCCTTTGTTGAAGATTTTGAAAAAATTTTCACTTACTTAGTAAGTTTACTTGAATAACTTCAGTATTTGAAATAAAAAAATATTTTTTTCCACCTAAATTGGTGCTTGAGGCTCTTAGTTTTCCAAGGGCAGATACAGTATAATTTGAATTGAAGTTGAAATGGAAATTTTTTGTGTAACATTCCAGAGGTTCTAATCTCTTGCAACATATGGGAGCAAAGTTCAGGAGGATCTCTCAAATCTTTCTAAGAGTCCTATTGCCTTACTGCTTGCTAGAAAAGGACACACCTCACAGAAGATTGCAACACAATGACTGAGTGGAGCGAAAAACAGGGGACATAATGCACGTTTCTGTTTAACAGAAAATTTTGAAATTGTTCTAAAGCATCTTATTAATTGAAAATTTGTTTTATTTCACAATAATATTTAAATCTTAGGAACAGGGTAAATGCTGATCATTATCAGATGAAAAACAGACTGTTTTATGTTAAGTCAGCTCTAAATGTATGTTTATTATTCAACAAAAACAACTTTCAGGATATCTTTGGACATTTTTCAGGATATTTTCTGACTTCGCACAAGCTTTAAAAATGTATTATGCAGTATCTATGTCAGAAGAAAACACTATTTTGTACTTCAAAGGTGTGACCTTTAAGGCATGTATTTCTATCACTTTATCTTTCTGCAGTATATAAAAAAAAATCTGAAAATGTAAGTTTTCAATATTTCATTTTCTGTATGAAAAAAACAATAAAAGTAAAGCTAATGAAGCTATTGTACTTCATTAGCTTTACTTAGTAGGTTTCCCAGTTTTATAAATGTAACGATACACTTAATATCATTATTATGCTTGACACTTTTACTTTTATACTTTTGCTTTTATTTTTCAAGTATATATTTCTATTGTTTTTATGATTATTGAAAACCCAGAGTTAAGACTGCTGGAAAATGACATAATAATAATAATAATAATAATAATAATAATAATAATAATAATAATAATCAAACCCTCCTGACCCCACTAAGGGACAAGGGTGTTAAGAAAATGGATGGATGGATGGATGAATAATAATAATCAATCCAATTTGTACCGCACTTTTCATTAACAAACATCTCAAAGTGCTACACAGTGCAAATAATATCAGAGATAAAATCAACATCATAAAAATCATGTGGAGGCAGAGTAGGCTTGCTTAAATAAAAAAGTCTTCAAGCCTCTTTTAAAATCAATCAGTGGTTGTGGAGCTCTCAAATAATCTGGGAGAGAGTTCCAGAGACGGGGTGCAGCGACAGCGAAAGCCCGATCTCCCATGGACCTTAATCTGGAGCGAGGAAGGTGAAGGAAGTTGCAGTCTTGTGATCGTAGAGATCTGGTGGATGAATGTGGAGTGAGAAGGTCCTTCAGATAATCCGGTGAGGTTCCGTTTAAACACTGATGGGTGATGAGCGCGATTTTGTACTGAATTCTGCAGGTGATAGGAAGCCAGTGAAGGTCGTGCAGGATAGGCGTTATATGGGCAGATTTGCGGGCCCTCAAGAGAATCCTGTCTGCGCTGTTTTGAATGTATTGGAGCTTCTGAAGATGTTTTTTATGGATTCCAACAAACAGAGAGTTGCAGTAGTCGAGCCTGGAGGAGACAAATGCATGAACGAGAGTCTCAGCATCAGAGAAAGAAAGAAACGGACGAATTTTGGAGATATTACGAAGATGAAAGAAACAGATTTTAAACAGATGCTTAATGTGATTTTCAAATGTAAGTTGAGAATCCATTCTAACTCCAAGATTTGTAACTATGGTGGAAAAGGGGATGTCTTGTCCAGAAAAGAACACAGTCATCATAGTTGAAGATTGAACCTGGTGAGGTGTTCCGATCAACATGGCCTCAGTTTTGGAGCAGTTTAACTGAAGGAAATTCTGAGTCATCCACTTCCTTATCTCCTCCAGGCAAGTAGTGAAGGCATTGAGTGAAAATGGTGATGATGATGCTCCAGTTCTAATGTAAAGTTGTATATCGTCAGCATAGCAGTGAAAGGAGATGTTATGTCGATTAATGATTTGACCCAAAGGCAGCATGTAAAGAGAAAACAGCAGGGGCCCTAATACTGACCCTTGTGGGACACCACAGGAGACAGAGACAGCCTGGGACTTGGCCTTGCCAAGGCTAACACATTCCAGCCGATTGGAGAGAAAAGATTTAAACCAGTCCAGAACAGTGTCACAGAGACTGACCTCCACATGAAGACGGTGTAGTAGGATGTTATGGTCCACAGTGTCAAAGGCTGCAGTTAGGTCAAGGAGAACAAGGAGAGATGTAGACCCAGCATCAGCTGGCATGAGGATGTCATTGGTAACTCTCAGCAAAGCGGTCTCAGTGCTGTGAGCAGAACGAAATCCAGACTGAAATTTCTCGTACAGAGAGTTTTGTTCTAGATGAAGCTGCAGCTGAGCGGCAACAGCTTTTTCCAGCACTTTTGACAGAAAAGGAAGATGTGAAATTGGGCGGTAATTGGAAAGAATATCTGGATCCAGGGTAGATTTCTTTAGAAGAGGTTTAATGACTGCTGTTTTAAGAGGCAATAGAACATGATCAGATTTCAGTGATTTGTTTATTATTTGTGTGATCAATGGACTTATTGCAGCATGATTAGATTTTATGAGTGATGAGGGGAAGGGATCCAGGGCACAAGATGAAGGCTTCATTTTCTTGAGGATGTTCTCCACTTCACTCTTAGCAACTTCATCAAAGCAGCTCATGGACCCATGGTGTACAAGGGTAGATGGCAGCCAAAGATCAGGAAGGCTGTGGAGCTGAGATCTAATAGAGTTAACTTTGTTTTTGAAGAATGAGAGAAACAAGTTGCATTTTTGAGTCGAATCCTGATCCTCAGTTTGTTGATTGGGATGAAGGAGATGGTTTATTGTCGAGAAAAGCTGTTTGGAATTTCCCGGACAGCTGTTGATGATGTTGGAATAATACTTAGATTGTGCTTCCTTAAGAGAAAAGGCATAAGCTTTCTGATGTTCCTTATATGCCTGCTTGTGTACCGAGAGACCTGATTTTTTTACACGTCTCTCGATAGCACGTCCAACAGCTTTCATGTTCCGCAGCTCATCGGTGTACCAAGGAGCTGAGCGGTAGAATGACACCAGCCTCGACTTCAGTGGAGCATGGAGCTCCTGAAGCTCCTGGAGAGATTGATTGTAGTAATCCACAGAGTCAGTTACAGATGAATGATTGACAGCAGTCAAGGAGTGAAAAGCAGAAGACAAAGCCCCAGGGGAGATATTTTTCAAGTCACGGAACTGAATAAGACGTTTAGATTTTGGAGCAGACAAAGTTGAAGGCACTTCTAGAGAAATGATACTGTGGTCCGAGACGCCCAGGTCATATACAGATAAGTTATTGATAGTTACAGTGTCTGTAATCACCAGGTCCAGAGTATGCCCCCTATTGTGTGTAGGGGCGTCAACAAACTGAATTAGATTAAGTGAGTCCAGAAGAGACTTAAAATCTGCTACCAGAGGGGAGGAAAAATTATCAAAATGTATATTGAAATCTCCAAGAATAATATTTTTCACAGAACGGGCACAGAAAGAAGTTAGGAGGTCATGTATCTCTGAATTAAAAGAAACATGTTGTTTTGGAGGTCGATAAAGCAATGCTATATTCATCTGGAGTGGGGCTTTGAGATTGAAGGCCAAGCATTCAAAAGAAGAAAAGTCCTGAAGAGCCAGATGGGACAATTTTAAATCACTGTGGTAAATTACTGCCAGACCACCACCTCGCCCCTTGTGGCGAGCTCTCTGCAGATAGCTATATCCAGGGGGACAAGCTTCATTCAGCGAACTGTACACATCCGGTGGGTGCCATGTTTCAGTAAGGCACATAAGGTCCACATTTTTCTCCAGAATATGGTCATGAATAAGACAGGATTTGTTGGTCAGTGATTGAACATTAAAAAGTTCTATTTTAATACTGGTTGGAGTAGAAGCCTTTTGGAGAGGTTTTAGCAGACTGAAATCCACTCCACGCTTTCCTTGCCCCTTCATGCATTGTGTTCTTCCAGCCATATCAGGGAGCACAGACGCTGCATTCTGATGACGTAATCGCTGCACGGCACGTCTGGTAGACCAGAAGGAAACCATAGGGCATAAGACATCAGCATCTCTGCAGCACTTTATGCTTCCCATCAGCAGAAGGAGACATTGAGTACTTTAAAGTTTGCTGGTAGATATCTAGTCTGACTTTGGACTTGATAAAACAAAGTGAACCACCATTAAAAGACTGAAATTGTGTAGTTTGTGTGATTCTCTGCTCTTCTTCCAGAATCTGGAAAATGCACCTTTATCTAAACAGCAGGATGCTTCTGATGCTGTGAAGGTTGTAGCTTATGAGTTAATTACACCTCTGCGCAGCTCTTGAAAGTCACTCACCTACTAAATATCCCCCAACGTCTTCAGTGGGCTTTACCCCACATTAACTGTTACCTGTGTACTTTTTTTTTAACCACACGTTTTCCTTCCACTTAACTTTCAATTAATTTACTTGTATAGATCTTTAGAAATTACCTAAGGTGCCTTAGCCTCATTATGGAAGCTGTCACAGTACAACCGTTAGACTTCCATTCGACTGTCTGTCTAGTCCAGGGGTGTCCAAACGTTTTACAAAGGGGGCCAGATTTGGTGTGCTAAAAATGTAGGGGGGCCGACCTTGGCGGACGTTATTTACATAGAACAGCAATATATTTGAAACACATTTCAGCAAACCATTCTGTGTTTCACATTTGCTTTATTACTTTAATTTCAGTGATCTCAAGCATGTCTTTTGGTTCATTTGAAACATGAATATCATATGCAATTGAATATTCACGTAACTTCACTTTTTTAACACTAATTTTTCGGTCAAACAGAAGTAATTGTACTCTTGTGTGCAAATTATATTTGAAACATAAAAAAATATCTCACCATGGCCGTTCAATATTTACAGAATTTTTAAATAAAATAACAGAAAAATGAGCAAGTTATAGTCATATCAACAAGTGGAAGGCACATTTGAAATATGACATATTAGGAAATGTTGATCAGATTTTTAAAAGTTTATTATTCTGGATTGAAAACTGAAAACTTGTTTGAATTTATGACTTATTTTGATCTTCAAAAACAAAATGTATTCAGAGACTTATTGTAAATGACAAATGACTTGTCTGCGATACTGAGATCTGGACTGCAGCACATAGGCCAGGTCTGGCTCAAAGGCAGTGGTATTGATGCGCAAAATGTCTCCAAAGTGAGAGTCCGTTATTTAAGTTCACAACCGAGAATGTCTTATTTATGTGACTGTTAAATGTAGCGTCCCGTAATGAAAAGAAACGGCCACGATTTGTTCCTTATTCTACAAATAAGTATGTGTGATAACAAAGAAGTGGTCCCCAAGTACTTTATATAGTAGGCTGCCCCAGTCACGAATGTCGACCCAAACAAGCTGAGCATTTTCTTGCCAAACTGAATCTCTCGAAACCTGCCCTTATCATTCTCTCACCTCACCTCACCACAAACCATGACACTGTCCTACCTGAAAGGGCTTTTTAGCAAGTCCTGTTGGTCTCCAGGCCAGGGTCGGATCTAGCGGGGTGGCCCCAAAAGAGAGCCTTGCCACCCCTGTTGCCACCCCAGCTGGCGACAATGAATTCAATAAATAGTTATGGCAAATCTGACATTAAGGCCATAAAACTCTTTTTTCCCCGACAACATTGAATCCAACGGAATGTAACATAACACCTACTGATAAGCAGCGGGAAGTGCAAGAGAAGGACAGAGCGCGAGGCAGCAGCATTGATAGATGTATATGTTACTGGACTGGACATTATGTGATTTATCGTAAGTCACACATGCGCCATTGCTGTCCATTGAGTCAGGAATATCAGTGATCAGGAAAATACTACAATCACCGAAGAATCACAACAAAGGACGCAAATCAAGCATAGGTAATGGTAATAAGGGCTTCAGATTTCACACGTGAGAAAAACTTTTTCATTTAAAGAAAACATTGAAGAAGTGAGCAGTGGGTCAGTTATACTGGCCTAACTGTTAGCCTGTTACTGACTTTGATAACATTAGCAATTGCACTTTTTTGTGTGGGAAATGTTTGTTTTTTGGTGTTGATTAATTCCCCTGATTGGTAATTTCTGGTCTATCTGCTCTTTGAGCAACGGTCCGTAAAGCTGACACACAGAGCAAGAAAAGGCAGAATAAAAGTTGTTGGAGCTATTTTTTATTTCTTTTTCCTTTTTCCTTTTGAATTTTGTTATTTTATTCTTAAATTTCTATTTTTTGTATTATTTACAGTTTATTTGTAGGTTGATAATTGTTGATTTTATTTTATTTCTTGTTTTATTATTTTCTTGTTTATTTTCTAAATTTATACAGGAAGTAATGTGGGTCAGTCCACTTTCTAGAAGTGCAGGGGCCTTTTCCTGATCACTGATATTCCTGACTCAATGGACAGCAATGGCGCATGTGTGACTTACGATAAATCACATAATGTCCAGTCCAGTAACATATACATCTATCAATGCTGCTGCCTCGCGCTCTGTCCTTGTCTTGCACTTCCCGCTGCTTAGCAGTGGGTGTCAGGTTACATTGTGTTGCATTCAATGTTGTCGGGGGAAAAAAACAGTTTTATGGGCTTAATGTCGGATTTGCCATAACTATTTATTGAATTCATTGTCGCCAGTTGGGGTGGCAACAAGGGTGGCAAGGCTCTCGTTTGGAGTTTCAACTGCCACCCCGCTAGATCCGCCCCTGCCTATACCATAATATCTCTGTATCAAAAATCTATTTTTATTGGTCTTATTTAATATTTGAAATTTCTTGGAAAAATAATTTTCGATACAAGGTATTATAGCCGAATATAAGGTGCAAAAAAGACATATATTACTACCGTCAACATAATACATGAGTCTAAATTTTTAATGAACGACTGAAGTCAATTACATTTGAGATTATATTTTTAATCTGTGGACAACATTGATAGTGATTGATTGAGATCCTCTAGTGGTGATGTAATAACTCTTAAACGAACGTTTAGTACTGCTTATGTGTAACGAATATGTAAAGTTTAAGAGAAATATATTATGCTAAACCAAACATGAGAGTTTTAGCTTGCCACGCGCGCAGTCAGCGGGGAGCGTTGCCTCCACTACGTCGGCGCTGCCCGGTGTTCACCGCTCACCTACATCACTCCACCTCTGGCTGAAACTCCACGCATGCGAAGTGATTCTCATCTTTTGGTGTAAGCGACACAGAAGGTAAGCTAAGCAGACTTTCAATAACATGTTTTGACAGTAACTGCTCATTAAGCAACGTAATGGTTAGTGGTATTTAGCATAGCTTTGATAATAGGTGGGGTTCGTAATCAGCGGCGCTCCAGCAGTGATTTGTGCGAATGAAACGAGAGGGCGCTGCTTTAGCTAGCATCTGCAGCCAGGGTGGATGTGCAGCACCAGTGAGAAAGCTAGCAGGAGTAATTGTGAGATTGTAGTTTCTAGTTTATACTCCCTTGTCTAAATTACCACGTCGTTAATGGGTTTCCTAGCAGTGCTGTGGCTAATTTTATCATTTGTTTGTACTACTGAGAAAAGACTAATGTAATGGTCATTGTTCAAATGAACAGTGACTACAGTAAAACGGAGCAATTGGCATATTGCTGTACAAACGCATATCTATTGCAATAGGCTATTAGCTTATGGCCTGGGAGCCCAACACAGTCTTGGTTGCCCCTCCTGATTGGGATAAATAAAAGCTGAAACTTCCCTTGACTGAAAGGTGTTTATATCATCCTAAATTGCAGCTGAAAACTGACTTGACAACAGTGTAACTGTCCCAACGCCCTCCACAAGAATGCTGGTCAGATCAATTATGAAAAGTTAAGTGGAAGGAAACAAGTTGGGTAGGTGCACATTGATAGGAGTTTTGAAGCAAGTCCCATTCAAGGTTTTTGGGGGAGATTTGCAAGGTGTGGGATGCAGCAAGAGTTGGTGTAACATTTGAAGTAAAAAAAAAAAATTAAGATCACGTGGCTTGCATGAGGGAGGGAGATGTTTGACATGTTCCTCCATGTTGCTTTTATCCATTTTCCTGTGTTTAACACAGTCTCATCCACATTTACTAAAGCGGAAATTGTTACTGACATATTTAGTGGATTTCTCATGTTGCATAGCTTTCTATATGTGTTAAATATTTATACAGATGAGTTCTTATCCTTTGTTAGATGTAAAGAAACATACTAACTTCTTTTCCTTGGTGTGTGGAGCAGCCCCCGGCTCACTATGGCAGATGATGACTTCTCCACCGCAGATGCTGGGGCCTCAGCTACGTTCCCCATTCAGTGCTCTGCACTGAGGAAGAACGGCTTCGTTATGCTGAAAGGACGTCCCTGTAAGATAGTTGAGATGTCTACCTCCAAGACTGGAAAGCATGGGCATGCCAAGGTTAAACCTTTCTCCTTCATTGGCTTCAGAGTGAAAGGACATTTTTTTAATTTCTTTTTTTAATCCTTGTTTGTTCTCAGAATGTAATGTAAGACCCAGGTCTATTTCTTTAAACTTTTTTCTGAAAGTCATATTTTAACAAAGATGAGTTTTACTCTTAGGTGCATCTTACTGGAATCGACATTTTTACTGCGAAGAAGTATGAAGATATCTGCCCCTCCACGCATAACATGGATGTACCAAATGTGATAAGAAAGGACTATCAGGTGAGATAGCCCTTCTTTATGGTATTTATGAAATGTTTGTGTAAACCAGAAGTAGTTGCATCATTCAAATTGACATTAAATTCCAGTTCCTCTTCTCCAAATCAACACAGGCTCTGTGTCTTGATTTTAAAATGTATTTTAAATATCAGATCTTCGTGGAAATATGACGTAGACAAAGTTTTGTTATGTTTAATGTTAGGCCAATATATCAAGCTTGATGTATTGTTATTTCAGTGACACAATATGGATATTGTTATCAGTTTATCGCATCAGAACATGTTTGCCATATTGCTGAGAAAACTGTTTGAGAACTTTGAAAACCAGATTCATCTTTCTTCCACCTCCCAATTCTCTTCTTACGTCTGTTTTTGCGAATTTTTAACTTGAACTGCCGAAAATTAACCCCCAGATATATCGGCCAGTTTCATTTCATTTGTGCTCTCTGTTTTCTTGGGTCCTCTGCCTGGCGGCACATTTTAGGTACTTGATATCATAGACGGCTTCCTGACATTGATGGAAGACAACGGAGAAACCAGAGAGGATCTCAGGCTGCCAGACGGAGACATGGGCAAAGAAATTATGAAAAAACTAGAGAGTGGAGATCAGTTTCTGGTAACATTTCTTGGTTTTTTTTACACAAAGTTGTAGCTAATTAGGATCTGCAGCAGTCAGAGGTTAACATACAATCGTTATCAGCACGGATGTCACATTAGCGCTGAGCTTTTATCGAATGGGTCTACAGAACTGAAATGAAATCTAAACCTTACTCAAAATGGGTGGACTAGATACAAACGTCTGTCTCCATCATAAAAGTTTGTACCTTTCTAAATATCACTTTAAAATGTTCTTGAGTAGTAAAGTGGTTCTTGGTTGGCTTCTCAAAAATGATACGCAGCAGAAAAGCCGCGAGAAAGTGAAGCGACGTTTGCGGAAATCTCTCCTTAAAACTCTTATTGTTTCTTTCTTTTCAGGTGACTGTGTGGAGAGCTGTGGCTGAGGAGGCTGTGGTCGGCATTAAGAACATGACTCCTATTTAGACCATGGCTACAGCGGAGACCTCATATTCTTGTCTCCCTCTGTGGTTTTAAAGCTTCACCAAAGCTACTGGCCTTCACCACACATCTCAACCGGCGTCCGACTTCGTTCCTCCGCTGTCCTGCTGTAAGCTGAAATAGTGGAAACTGGACTCAGTCAGCTTCAGCTGCAGTTCACGCCATTGATTTCATAGCACCACTGTGTAGCACATGGCAGGTACTATAGGAGTCTTTGACCATGCTCCACAAAATCATATCATCCCTACTCGGGCGCCTTATTCGCACGCCAGCTAGCTAACTTCAGTTTCAGTTTAAAAAAATAAATAAATAAATCTCATCAGCTGTATTGAAGCTCCCCTCAGACGAAAATCTGTCTCTGTTTTCACTTTGCATAAACTCCGCATTAGTCTGCTGACTTGGGTGCTGCCTTTCCACGCAGTTGACTCACCCCGATGTTCAGGTTCACACGGCTCACGCTTTAGCACCCGTGGGTTTTTATGTAGATCACAGTGTTTCTTTCTTCTTCTCCACTCGCACTGCAGATCTGCAGGCAAGTTTTCTGCTGCATGTAACCCGGTCCCAAGGTCAGTGGGTTTTCCAGCTGACAACTGTGCTGTCTCAGCAACCCCAAGCAGTGCTGGAGCAGGCGGAGGTAGGCAGGGTGAGGCAGTTTTCTTCCTCTCTACGCTATGAAACTTAATGTTTTTGTTTGTTTGTTTTTTATCACTTGAGGCCTTCACAAGCTGGCAAATGTATCGAAACATAACAAATCGCTGTTAAAATTACACATAAATGCTAGCAAATCTTACCTAAAGCAAACTGCATCTGCAGAAAATAAGATTGGAATGTGTAGCCAAAAAAAAAGGAAATGACGTTTTTAGATTTGCATGATGCATCCATAGTTAAGGGGAAGCAAAGGAATATAACGTCTCTGCTTAGCGACACTATATTCATAGGAAACACTTAAGAGAGTTTGTGTGCAGAGTTTGCACTCTTAATATATATATGACTGCACAAAGACTCCTGGATTTGTATAAAAATAATGCTAGTTTTTTATTTTTTTTAAATTTTCATTTAATCTACCTACACCGTTAAGGGTGACAGTAGATAAATGCAGGACATTTGAGTCTCCTGCTGAACAGTGCTTTTGAGATATTTAAAGCTTTTTCACATTACAACCTCCAGGTTTAGTATGTTTTTTTGTTGTTTTTTGGACAGAGTGAGTGGTGTGTGGTTAAAATCTGGAGAGGACAAGGCCAGCTTAAAAAGTCACACCATTAAGACTTTTCCTTGTGGAGAATACATCATTTGTGTCGGTCTGTCGCATGAAACTGCAATAAAACAAAACGCTGAGGTCCGTAGTTGTAATGGGACAAAACTTTCAAAGGGTACATCAACTTTGGCGAGGTTACTTTGAGGTATTTCTAAGGTTTTCCACCATAACGCTGTTTTTAAATCCTCTTTAAACGTTTTGAGGTAACTGGTTTCTGTAGCAGAATCCCTCCATCCCTTAGAATGGGTGAGGAGAATGTTTACATGACGCTTATTGACATCAGCTCACTGCTCAAAAGTTAATCATAAATAGATTTTTTTTTATTTGTGTAAAGATGCAGATTGTAATGGGGCATTTGAAGGTATTCTGTTCAGTTTTTGTACACCAGCCGGTCTGTTGCTTTTGTCTGAGCTTCAGACATCCTAAAGTATTTGATTATAGTTTTTCTTTTTTTATTCCACCAAAATAGTTTGCTATATATGTATTTTTTTATTTGTGATCATTCTAGTTTAGTTTCTTTACTTGCATAACATTCTATGAGTAATCGGTTGTTTAAAAAGTGGCTTTTAGTTGTAAGCACCAGTTTGATATTTGTAAGTAAATCTGAGAAGTTATGTCTCTGAGCCCTCTTTCTAAACTTTGCAAGATGGATAACTTGTACAAATGTTAATTAAGCACTGTCTAGCACTTTGCTGTGTCCGATTTTAATTTATTTTAATTATTTGTTTTTTGTGTGTACGTGTGCCTGTACAAACATAAAAGTTTTGCCTCTTTAAAAATGTATTACAAATTCCTAATATCGAAGTAACTTCTATCTTCATGTCTTCCTCAACACATTTGTACTCATCTGTGTATGTGTAAGGAAGTAGATTTTTGTTTGTTTCATTGCTTTCATTTAGCCTCTTTTGCCAGACGGTTCCATTATTCAGCCGTAAGGACAAGCGTCTCGTTAAGCTGCCTCCAAGTAACTAAAAAACCAATCTGGACTTCCAGGAGTTAAGCTAACTTTGTGAATCATCTAGAACACTGCATCAAATTGATGTCTTTTAGTTGATAAAGCACAAAGGCGGCATATGACATCCTCTAAAAAAAAAATAAAAAATTGACTATTTGTTTACACATTTTTTAACAATCAAGACCGAAGACGCATTTCCTACAGAAAAAAACAAAAGCTCTTTCAGATCATTCATTCATTCTGATTAGCAGTTATTGCCATTCAGCTTTAAGGCCCCAACACAGAATGGAATGTTTTTTATTTGAAGCCCGGTGTGTCGAAAACGCCTGCATGGACATTGTGACATAAACTCGGCGGCGTTGCACGTCTTGCGTGTGGCTCAGGTGAAAGCTACGAGTTGCAAACCAAGGCTTTTGGGTAATCACAGAGGACGCTGTAAAAGGACACGGGCCCTGCAATCCTGACTGATGGACTTGCAGATTATTTCGCTTTGGATAGGGCTACTTCTCTTTGTCAAAGCAAAACTGGTTCATATCTACGTTTTGATCATTACATGCTGTATCTGAAAGTGGAGAATAGGCAACATGTGCTGGTGTGTTATAAATGTTTGCTGTTTCCAGTGGGGGAAATGGCCATTTGCCTGCTTTGGAAAATATTTGGATACCTATTTTCTCTATTCTGACTAATGTTTGGCTGCTGTCCTGAGAATACTCTCTTTTCGTTGTTTTGCAAAATAAAGTTCATTCAGATGTCCCAATCTTTGCTTCACTGACAAATTATTTCATTTGGTTTTATTACAATAGAGTTGCTCTCCATTCACCTCACTTCAAAATAACTCCATTGTCATGTAAAGTATGGATTCACTCCAGGTTCAGAATGGTTTTCTAGTGTGCAGTTGGAAGGTACTTCTAATACCGCAACTACTATGAAGGGAAGGGATTTATAAAATAAATCAAAATGTTACGAAAAAAGATTAGAGCCAGTGGGGAGGAAAAAAACTAAACAATTCTGACTTAAATTTTCTGAAATCAAAAGTCAGAATTGTTTTTGTTTCTCTTTCTAATTCTCTTTTGTAAAATGTAAAAAAAAATACTGTCCAAACTTCTCTTACATTCTCTGAGTTCAACAGCAGATGGCAGTAAAACATCACTTTCCATGCATTTACGATCTATAGCTATTGGTGGTAAAAGCGTTTGCACATCCTTCACGTGTGATTAAAGTTCTTCTCTTTTTTGTGGATAATTAGACACAATTTTAAACATTTTAGTGCAACTCTCATCCATCCATCCATCCATTTTTTTTACACCATTGTCCCTTAGTGGGGTCGGGAGCTGCTGGTGCTCATCTCCAGCTAACGTTCTGGGCGAGAGGTGGGGTCACCCTGGGCAGGTCGCCAGTCTGTCGCAGTGCAACTCTCAGTCACACCTAATTTTATCTGCGCTAAAGCCATGAAACTTATAGAGAAAATTGTCAAAAAGCGGTGATAATGTGTCTACAAACTGCCACAAACACTCTTTTAAGTGCATATAAACAGTAATCCTTCCCACAGGACGAGCCGCGTTGGATTACCTGTGAGGACGGCCTCAGTAACACAGGCTTCTTTTCTCGTTACAATAGAAACTCCTGCACTGCCAAGAATGTTTTACCGGGATACCGGGATATGCAGAACTCTTTCAAGGCTCATGTGGGAAGTGAAGCCGGGATTGCACAGAGGATTGGCCGAGTTATTATAGAACCCTGAACCTGTTTATGCAGACGGCAAAAGCTGCTGGATTCCCCTCTGATTTATGGGAGAGATGAACCGGACTGAAATGGCTCCGTATTTGATAGAGTTTTGTGGCACAGGGCTTGTCCTATAAGTCGGGGGAAAGAAGTGCTCTACACACATCGGCTGCTTACATCAACAGTGAGGTTGGGTCAAGCATAGGAAGGGCCCTTCCGTAACGGCGGGATCTGTTTCTCGAAACAGCGTGAAAAGGGGGAGGCAGAGGAGATCAAAGCCTGCGTGTGAACCGTGCTTTTATTGAAACTATGCGGGATTAACCAGACTTGTCTTTCTGCGTGCATGAAAGGGAATGCCCATAAAACACAAAGAGATTTTATATATATACTTTTTCTTTCACCTCTTTTCTGCTGGCAGATTGAAGCTGCTATAGGATTCCAAATGATCCAGATTTTCTTTTCTAATCAAATCAAATCGAGTGGAAACCCTGTCATCCTTGACAGCAATCAGGAGGATTGATTGAGGACAGGAGGAGGCATTTTGGGCTCCTTTCATGTGCCGTGTCCCACCGAGAGACAAACAGCTGGGGGAGGTTTGTGTGCCAGATGGGAGGAGAAACGAGCGTATTGGTGAGGTAGGAGCCTTTGATGGATGGTGATATTTTTACATAAGTGACCATTTATCACTCACTGGACAGCTTTTTCTCCAGCTCCAGTTTTCACGGCTCTCGAAGATTTTTGCGCGTTTTCTCACGATACGACGAACTTCTGCGCGTTTTGTCGAGGTGTTAAACGACAGGCCGACGCACTTTGGTGCGTCATCAGGAAGCGGAAGGATAATGACGCACAGTTTTCAAAATGTTGAGGAGTGTTAATAGGGAAAGCAGTTGAGAGGTTTGTCACTCTGGAGGGGCTGCAGAGAGCGCCAGCTCAGGTGGAAGACCTTTTTTTTTTTTTTGTTTTCATTTCGCAAATAGTTTAATTTGTGCTTAAAAATTTTGACCTAATAATCCTGCATGACCTGCATCTATGATGAGGGGGGGAAACCCCAGGCCGTCCCAAAATTGCAGGATAGGTCTGCTGAAAATCACATGAGGACTTGGAGTTGTAATTGCGAGAAAGATGACTTTTCAAATATCACCTTGGGAGGACAAATATAGATGCAGGACACTATTGAAAACCTTATATCTAGTTACTTTAATTTTGCTGGACCTGCTGTTTTCTTTTCAACCACGTCTGGGTATGAGTGGTGTGCAGGAGACTGTGATTGAGACCAGAAGGGAGCTTTTCATCAAAAATGGCCACGATAACAGATGTGTTCATTTGAGTAAGGGACTCACAGCATGCTTCCTGTTTTAATCGTACTCTCAAATAGCTGTGAAGATGTAGCAGTGAGGCGATGACTTCACTTTCGTGGGTAAAAACAGTTTAGGAAAGCTAAATGCTACATCTCAACAACTACTATTTGCCTCAAAGCCTTAATGCTAAGTTATCGCATATTGTTAATTTGTGCATTTTTTTCTTTTGCAATCACTTTTCTAGTTTACATTCAGCCTGGTTAACAATGAGGCTTGTGTTTCTGACTGGTTGTCTCGGTTGAGTCTAGTCTGATCCGGACTGTAGCCTCCCGCTGCTGCATGTTGTTCCTGGCACAGCTTTGAACTTCCCTGTGTGTCTGTACGGCGTATGTACTGTGTGTAAGCAGCACACAATGTATGAGTGTATATTTGTCAGAGCAGGTAGTAGACTTAGTAGCTGGAATGTTTGGAGCCGGCGTCCAACATCTGGAGGCCGACTCCAGAAGGAGCATAAAGAAGAGCTGGTGGGTCGAACAGATCATTATTCAAACCAGATGGGGTAACTTCTCATAAAAGTGGTATAAAAAGGAAAGAAAAACCACCACGCTGTATTTTCTTTCACTTTTATTTTGTTTCGTTTGGGAGAAAACGGCCATTCTTTTCTAATGAAGTGAGATATTTTAAGAAAAATAGTGAATATACTAGGAAAAACAGGACAAATCTGAATTCATTGTGAATTGTCTGATTTGGAGTTTATTCAAATAAGTTTTGTCATAAATTTGAATTTTAGTTTAGGGTTAGTCTATTACATTTGAGTTAGTGTGAGAAAATGCACAGGGAAAGTCAGATCAGAAAATATTTCTCCAGAAGCCATTTGTCAAATGCATGTGTCAACGGGCCATCAGGACTATTATATTATTATTATTATTATAATATAATATTATAATATAATATTATTTATGTCATTTACAACCTGTATAATTTTTATATTGCATTTGTGGATGTGCAGACACACAAGATACATTTCCCCCTGTTGACATACTGAATCAGGTGGTAATAAGGGCATCTGCTGCCCATAGTAGTAATGGTATCATTTTTTTTAAAAAAAAGTCCTAAAAACATTTCTATCCTTATCCAGCTCAGATACAGTTGGATCCACCAGAATTGCACTTTTAAAATTGACTTGTTTGCATTCAGGACAGTCTGATAAAATGTAGATGCAAAATAAAAGATTTCAATTCCTGCTTCCTTTCTGCGTGTGTGTTTGTTATTGGGATTTATGGTCTGCCAAGCCAGAAAAAAACAATCTCAAGGATGTCCAGTAACTTCCCATTCTCTGTTGAAACGAACCAATGTTGTTTTGTCTTGTCCCAAAGGAGAGCGCCGTGAGAAAACAGCGATGTAGCTAATGCAGAGCTCTTATCTGTGCTGTTGGAAGTAACTGTAATAGTGACTAATGCTATGTAGACACACATTTCTCTTCATCTGCACCTGTGGATAGAGCTGACGTTAACTCTAAAGAATGACAGAGAGGAAAAGCCCCGATTCCACACAATGACAGACAGTATTGTTTGTGTTTATGTGTCTTTCGGTGTTAAATTTGGAGGCGCACATTTTTTTTTTTGTTTTTTTTGTTTGGCATATGTGTATGCTGGAACTAACAAGAATCTAATTCGGTGCATATGTTCGGCGGTTGTGTATGTTTACGGACTGAGGGGATGGGAGCGCTTGTGAAAACAGGGATACTCAGGGTACAGTTCCACTGGATCACAGGTTACAGCCCCAGGGGATTGTGGGATAGGTCGGGCCACTGTAGGAAATGGATAGTGGTTATGTGTGTGGTGTGTGTGTGTGTGTGTGTGTGTGTGTGTGTTGTGCATGTGTGCGTATTTACGTAAGAATGTTTTACTGACCATAAGAGAGAGAGAGAGAGAGAGAGAGAGAGAGAAGAGGAGGTGAACATTAGTGACATCACGATAAACCAGATAAAGCTGCTCTCAATCTTTTCTGATATCCTTGCTCCTGTTCTTGTGTCCAAGCTGAAAAAGGCCATATTAACAAAAAGTATTTGCTGGCAAAGCTGCAGTTCAAAATTCCTCTGTCTATTTACAGTATTTGCTGTAGTAATTCTCTCTGGAGTGGCTTCCCGCTGAAATACACCGTATTCTGCCATGGATTAGATAGCAAGTATGCAGTATGAAGGCCATAAGTCCATTGCAGCGATTCCCTTTCATATCTCATGAGATATTAGCCAGTTTTAACAGAGAACAGATATCCATTGCAAATAAAAAGTTTTCCAGTTAACACTTGTGGTTCAAGAAATTTTGTCCTCTGGTGTGTTTTTGGGGATTTTGGGGAAACTAAATGTGGACGACGACAGAATTACTTGTTGTTTCACTCATTTTTAATGTCTCAAATACTTTTTTCTACTGTACTAAAATACACAAAATAGCTTCCTGAAGTCGTTGTCGCACCTACTCGTCCAGCAAACCTGGCATAAATGGCGACTTGGTTTGATAGTTGCCATGTTTTGCTTCTTCTACTGTTGAGGAGAATCAAATGTTCAGCCATTCAGCAGTAGAGCTTTATTTGAACGGGCAAAAATATGGTGACTGTTCCAGTCAGAGTCAGAATAGGAACTGTCAAATGTAATAAATAAAGGGGTGCTCCAAAACTTGATGTCTGCGTGCCATGTAAGCACTGTAGGCTGTGAAAGAGAAAGTGAAAATAGACATTTCCGTTGGTTCGGTACTTAACCTTGAACAGCAAATGCATTTTCCCCCCGTTTACTAGGAAACATGCCGTCTTGTTTCAAACACCAGGTGGTGCCACAGTGTCTGAGATAAGTCACATTATATCCACCCAAAATAATCCTGATATAACCATTATTCTGTTTAATTTTTCTTTTAAACTAACTCAGTTTAACTTCTGAAAAAATACATATCCTTTATCTCTGTCTTTTTGTTTCATCCATCCAGATGCTTTCATTGTCTTCTCTGATTCTCCTCCCGGTCTGTTTATCAAATCAACGACTCCTAGCATCTGGGATGCACCTGTCACGGTGCAACAGGGTTAAACACAGTATTTACCTGCATCAGTTAAAATGAACAGATTCTGGATCGATGCTTCGAACTATGATCTCAAGTTAATCTGCAAGGAAAGGAAGGAAAAAAAATACTTCCACACTTACTTCCATAATTCAGATACATCGGGAAGAATCAGACTGCGTTGTCCAGAGCCTCGTTTAATCCAGGTTATGAATGAACCTGGATTCTGGATTAACCTGGACATTCTGATTATGCCCTCTCAAAATCTATTCTCTGTCTCTGAGAAGTTCAAGTATTTGCAGCCCAGGGAAAGTGAACACACTGACATATAAACTAACAGTTTCCCATCCAGAATCCATCCATTCATTCTCATTCTTGCTCCTATCAAACGAGATCCCCCCTTGACTATCCATGCTTTCCACCAACTCAGACAACATGAAGGAAGTTCATTTCCACTGCTTGCGTTCTCTCCGTCCTGTGGACTTGACCCACAGCCCATACACAGTAAAAATACCAGTGTTGAATTAACACCCAAAAGTGTCTATATGTGTCCAAGTCAGCTGGTGTTAAAGTAACACTTTTGAAAGTGTTAAAAGATTGACACCCATTTTTTGTTAAATTAACTTTGGTCTATAATACTAAACTGGGTTTAAGAAAAGTTGAAACTTTCCATTTCTGTGTATTGTTTTGAATATTTTCCACTGGATTTGATTGATTTTGACACCTTGTGGGTCAATTTACTTTTTTAACACCAGATTATGTTTAGTGATCAACACTACACTGGTGTTACTTTTAATATATTTTAACGTTAACACCGTTGTAAATGTTAATGTGACACTCTGTATTGTTGAATTTAACACCAGCACATATAGACACTTTTGGGTGTTAATTCAACACCGCATTTTTACTGTGTAGTCTCTACGTTCGTTTTGGAACGTAAAACAACCGATAAATGACTCATTTCTCTCTGCAGACGTTTCGGTTTTGTTCTCGTATTTCCTTTCCTCCGCGGATCAAGAGTCAAAGGTTGAAAACCTCCATTTTGGAGGTGGGGACTCATTCTCAGCCCATTGCGACAAACATGTTGTCATAAAACTGAAACACAACACAAATGATATTATGTGTATCAAGAGACACTTTAAAACTCTCATCATAGTTACTTGCTAGCATTGGGCTGCACACAGTGAAGTATGGAGTTTTTATCTGCGGCTGTTGGTTTCTGTTTGCACAAAAAGGCTGGATCATCCTTGGGGCCTCTCTGAATCATTGTTTTCTAAATTGTGTTGCCGTGGCAGCGGGAGGACTGAGGGTTCTGCCACAATGAGTCACATAAATCTACACTTTAAAGGGAAGCAGCCCTGTGCTGCACTTGGTCAGGAACCATTCAAGTGGGATGTTCACACCTACAGGCTAAATGTGATTGGAAGATATAGTGATTGAATAAAAACAAAATTACTGTTAGACAATAATTTTGTATTTTTTTTAAGTAATCTTTCATTTTTGTTTTTTTTGACTGTAAGTATTATGAAAGTATTAGAGAGGCCCACCAGGGTCCTGACCTGACTTCTGTTAGCAAACCTACAGGTGGGGTTAAGGATTCAGGAGGTGACAAGACGTCTTTCAACTCATCACAAAAGACAATTGATCAAAATACCAAAAAAAAGAAAAGAGGTCAACAATTACAAGAAGGTGTTGCTGTTGTCAATATGCATTTTTTAATGGACTTTTGTGAAGAGTATCAGTAATTGTGAGCCTGCAATTTTCACTAGAATCACGTTTTGTCAAATGTGATACTTCATCTTTCGAGAGTCAGAAATGATGTCGTTTTTGAATGAAAGTTATTTTTAACGCATTTCTTCCAGGGCTACGGATCATTTCTGGGCTGACCTCCATTGAAATTGTGTAAAAGCTGAAGAAGCAAAAGCTCCCAACAAATAACACTTGATTTATCACACTTCCTTAAGTTTTAGCCTTACTTTTTATAAGCCCATGTTCATTTTCAGGCAATTGAATGAGTTCATGAAGTTATGGTAAATTGTTTTTGTAATCTGTCTCATTCTGATTCAGGACATTTTGTCATTCTGTTGCTCTTCCATCTCTCACAGTCAGACACAATATTTCAATCTCCTGTTTTCAGAGATGTTGAGTTGACTTTAAATCCAAAGATGTTATTAGTCTTTACTTCAGTTAAATAAAACAATGTTTCAAGTGTCAAAGTCACCCAAAACTTTGATAAAGAAGCTTGCAAAGTTTTAGATGCAAGAATTTTATATTCTGTCATTATGTTTGTAGAAAGTTACATATTTGTGGAAAAATTAGGAGAAAATGCAGTTTGCTACCTAATGGTAAAAAATAAATATTTTTACTGCACATCAGCATAGTCTTTGGTCAGATACTATGACATTGCTTTTTCATACATGAAATTAATACCATAACTAAAGAAACTTTTGTCTAAAACAGTGCTGGTTTTACTTTCAGATCGGTTTTCCTTGAAGCCAGGTCTCTCTTGAGAAGCTCCACAAGGTTCCTTTAGTTTGGACAACTTTTTTTTTTTGTCATTTGGCGCTCCTTTAAGAAAGCATGAATTTTATACGTACCTTTGATAACACATATTGGTTTAAAAAGCACAACCTTTTTTTTTTTTTTGCCAGACATCAAAACATTAAAGATGAAAAACTGAGTAAGTGCATATAAATCTGGGTAGCTTTTACTTTTATTTTACAAAATCTCCTGCCACAGACTTGGGTATAATTGAATGAATATCACAAGTATTTGCCAAGCGAGTACACAACTGCGCAATTAATAGAGACTAGAGGGTAGAGTGACTTTTGTTTTCCAGTTTTTAGAGGAAAAAGTCAAACCAGGAGGGGCTGGTTCCTCTGTTGAACGTGTGTTTGACCCCACACCTGTGATAGCCTCAGGCTGTTAGTGTGAAGGACATGGACGTTACGCATCAATTGGAAACTGGTTCCCTGTCTTCTATTGTTAAACTGCCGGTCTGTCTGCATCTAATAACAAACATAAGTTACAGTGTGTCTGTGTGTGAGCTGAAGGTCAGCGAGCAGCCTCTCCTTCGCTCAATTCAATAATAAACATTTAGGATGTACTTGAAACACCATCTTCTGCTCACTTGACGATTTTCTTCCACAGTTGGAAGAAAACGGCAGATGTGGGAGTAGAGCTGGAGTCGCTGATTAGACGCGTTTCGCTTATTCAAACATTGCAACATGTCATAACTTAGCGGTGAGATGTTACATCCTGTATCGTTCAGTGTTGTTATTTTTGAACAATATGTTTCGTTCAGCTGAATCAGCAGGATTTTAACGGTCGCTAATTTATTATCACCTCTGAGTAGTTTTTATCAGCGGGGAACATTTGCGGACTATCGCTAATATGAGCCTAATCAGCCCAATGTTCTGAAAATAAAAAAAAAGTCACTCTGGCCTGTTTACTGTGTTTGATGTACTGCTCCTCCTTTAAAGAAATTTTTTTTTTTACTCATTTGAGGATGTTGTCATCTCGTTTTTGCTTTTTTAATCATTTTTCATATTTAAAAGTGGAGCAGGAAGTGAAACATCTGAGTTTACATACCTTCCTGAAGATAATGGATTCTCTTTGAAGTGCTTCCCAAACTTTCAATGTTTAATTGTTTTGGAGTATGACTCTTTTATTACATTTAAACTGTCTAGATACAGTTAGGTTGGGAGGTAAAAAATAAAAATAATTATATATATGGGATGCTTGAGTAGTAGCATTCCAACAGATCCATGTTTTCACCTCTCGCCCATTTCTGTCTTGTTCCAGTAGCCCATTTTTCATCTAGGTGCTCTGGTTCCCCAGCACCTGACGCAGACCTTGTTTGGCCGGGTGACGTCTGAGCCGGCATGTCATGCTTATCAGTGTCTCTCATGGTCTGAGGTAGGCTACATAGCTCCAAGGGTCTTGCCTAAGGACCCACACTGACAGCTCAATTGACTGTTGTAACTTCAGCCAAAGCCTGGATTTGAACCCTGGTCTCCCAGGTGGTAGACTGGTGACTTACCCATTGAGCTATTCAGTCAGTCAGGATGTCATTCGGACTAGAAAAGTGTGGTCGGATGGTTACAAAAAGAGGGAAGGTCGTCCGCACAGAAGGGGTCTCACTCCCAGAAGGAACAATAGCAGACATAGAGCACAGTTACAAGTACCTGGGAATACCACAAACAAATGGCAACCTCGATGAGGTCACAAGGAAAGGAGCCACAGCCAAATACCTCCAACGAATAAGGCAAGTCCTGAGAAGCCAGCTCAATGGCAAGAACAATCTGCATAAACACATGCCTTACCAGTATCAATACCTCGAAAATACGGCATGAAAGATAAAGGCACGATGTTAGCTCGAAGTTAAACCCTGCTGAAGTTCCACCCCAAATCCAGCACCCTGAGACTATACACGAGCCGTAAGGAAGGAGGCAGAGGACTAGTGAGTGTGAGAGCCACTGTCCAGGATGAAACATCCAAGATTCCATAAATACATCAAGGACAAAGCCTCAACGGACGATATGCTCAGCGAATGTCTCAGGCAATGGGGAACAGAGGATGAGGGGCTAGAGGTTCCATCATGGGAGAACAAGCCCCTACATGGGATGTACCACCGACAAATAACCGAAGTGGCTGATATCAGGAAATCCTACCAATGGCTGGACAAAGCTGGACTCAAGGACAGCACAGAGGCTCTCATCCTGGCTGCACAGGAACAGGCCCTAAACACCAGAGCAATAGAGGCTCAGATCTACCACACCAGACAAGACCCAAGGTGTAGGTTGTGCAAGGAGGCCCCTGAGACAGTCCAGCACATAACAGCAGGGTGCAAGATGCTGGCAGGGAAAGCGTACATGGAACGATATAACCAGGTGGCGGGCATAGTGTACAGGAACATCTGTGCAGAATATGGACTGGAAGCCCCGAGATTGAAGTGGGAAACACCCCCAAAGGTGGTGGAGAATGACCGAGCTAAGGTCCTGTGGGACTTCCAGATCCAGACAGACAAGATGGTAATGGCGAACCAACCGGACATTGTGGAGGAAAGAACAGAGGAAAGCCGTTGTGGTGGATGTAGCTATACCAAGTGACTACAACATCAGGAAAAAGGAGCATGAGAAACTGGAGAAATACCAGGGCCTCAGGGAGGAACTGGAAAAGAACTGGAAGGTAAAGACCACAGTGGTGCCTGTGGTCATCGGGGCCCTCGGGGCAGAAACCCCCAAACTGGAGCAGTGGCTAAAACAGATCCCAGGAACAACATCAGACATCTCAGTCCAGAAATGTGCAGTACTAGGCACAGCCAAGATACTGCGCAGAACCCTCAAGCTCCCTGGTAGAGGACCCGAGCTCAGAGGATGAAAGAGACCACCGAGAGGGTGAGAAGGGAATTTTTTTTTTTTTTTTTGTATATATATATAATCTGGTTTTCTGGTTTAAACAAAATTGAAAAAAATAACAGCTTAGGGCCCAATTTTGTTTGTAGGTTTCTTACTGTCTCTGAATCCCAGTGGCAGCGTTAAACAGTCGAGCTAATAACTATCCATTTGCTACAAAACGAGAATGACAAAATCAGAGAAAGCAAGAAGACAAGAAGCTGTGCAGAAGGCGGATTACCAAACACTTTTCAGAAAGAGGAGGGTGTAAAGAGTGGGCTAAAGACCAGCAGCCTAACTGGTGCAGAGTCTTTGAGATTTATAGCACACTCTCATTATCCAGATAAAATTATGGGATTTTTTTTGTGGTTTTTTTGTAAAAGACAACTTTTCTTTTAGATTTCTGAAAACTGATAACGTTCACTCTGACCCTGTTTTCAGGTCATTAGAATCTTACTGAAAAGTCAAGTCACTAAGTAGAGCAGATAGTATGGATTAGCCTACTTACTGATGTTTTCAATCCTTTGATTTCTGTTCATTATGATGATTTTCTGCTTACTGCTAAAGAAAACATAATATTTAAGATTAGAATATGACACCAGAACAACAACTAAAAATACAGAAAAGTCATCTTAATTAAATGAATGTCAAATACTGTATCTGCTTAAATGTTGTTTTTTTAGTTTTGAGATATAATCCTAATTTGACAAGTGTGCCTTGCTAAATTGCATATTCTGATTTATGGAACACGTCAATCTCTGTTGTGACTGTTGCTAGGGTGACCAAGCCCCATTCAAATTTTATACCGACGTCCTGCGTGAGAAGACCATGTTGCAGACAGTGAACAGTGGGGGATTTACTGGGTTTGCGGAAAAATGACTAAGGATGAAAGAAAGAAAAGGAGGGTCTGTGGAGGATGGGAAAATGTCAAAAGGTTTGATTTTTGGTCTGTAAGGAGCCTAATCCAATTATGAGACATCTGAACTATCAAATCTGGAACATGCAATGGACGTTTAGATCTCTTGACTTTTCGCCAGAAAAGGATCGTTATGGGCAAAACATGAGTAAGTCTTTTTGAAATGCACTTGAACTGGACTTTGGTTCGAGTAATACTTAGTAGTGGACTCACTTAGAGAAATATTTAAAAACAGAAAAGGAACATAAAGCACAGGAGCTTATTAAAAGATCATCAAATATTTGGTTAAGTTTTAGAACTCCCTTTCTCTGAAGTTACAGCTCAAAATATTTTGGGGGGATGTTTCTGTCAGCTTTTGCACAACCTCAGACTAAAATACTTAGCCATTCTTCTTTGCTAAATAACTCAAATTTAGTCAAATTGGATTATGTGAACCTCAATTTCCAGCTTTTTCAACATATGCTAAGGCTGATTTGGCCGTGACATGAATATGACTCTATTTAAGCTATTCCACTGTAGCTCTGGCTGTACGTTTAGATTCACTGGAAGGCGCACAGCCTCCCTGATCTCAAAGGTTTTTAATTAATGAAGTCACACTTATCCAGTAATGTGAGCAAACAGGATAACAAGGCCTGCTGCGTGTGTAAAAACCTGAGTTACCCACTCATCCACAGAATGTAACCTCCACCTCAGGCTTGAGTCAAACAGATTTTCATCCTGGATTGTTTTTTATTTTTGCTGCACTCAGCAGAAGAAAAACAAAAGCAGAGATAAATAAAAAAACAACAACAACTTGAAGATTTTCTGTCATGCATCAGATTTTGATAAAAAACAAACAGTTATGCTTTGGCCTGATGTAACCAGAACATTTTCTTTCACATGCTAGAAACTCTTAAGTCCCTTTTTCTTTTTTTTTCTGTTTTAGTTTCTTTGCTTATGATCCACGAAGACCAGATTTTTTTTTCTTTTTTTTTTTTGAGTGAGGAAGAAAGTTAAACACACAACAGAGCCATGTAGTGTAGGGGTGGATCACCACAAAAATGAAAACCTGTTTTCCTCGGCAGGCTGTTTCACACAGCCAGGTTCTGGGTCTGAGAGATAATAACATGCAAAGTGTCAGTTCCAGGGGCTTTATTTGTGGAGCGGGGCTATCTCTTTGTGGCCGCGTGTGTTTGTAGAACAGCATGTGCATTCATTTTCATGCGTGTGCTTATCTCAACATGTTTGCCACAAATATACCAGTGAAAACACGCCTTCCACTACTGTGCACTGTTTACAAGTGGAAGAAAGCGTGGGATAGGAGCCAAGCACACGTCCAACACACAATAGCAAGTGGTGGACTATTCAGTCCTCTGGTTGTTTACTTTGGTTCCCATTACTTTTTCCTCTTTCCATCCCTTTATTCAGCTCATCATTTTGTCCTCACTTCATGTCCGAGTACTTTAATGATCAAAACCTGACCCCTCCCTTTTTGCTACAGTTTTTCATGTTACACCATAGAACAGAGGGACCATCAGCATCCTCACTCAGTCTGCCAACTTTCTCCAACTTTCACACTCTTTCATGGACATTCGGGACTTTTATTTGTCATATTTTCACACCAAGCAAAGACAGGTACACGTGCGAGCACCGAGAGTCTAAGAATGTTTCATTGCTATGGATTATCGCTTTTTGAACTAGCACAGAACAAAAAGTCCTCGGAGAAAATAAAAGGCGGTAATGCTTGAAATCTTGTCAATCCGCAACGCAAAAAAACCCAGCACAGATCTGAAACCGTTCCAGCTGCGTGTCCACGACGTCTCCATCTGTTGTTTTAGGAATGCAATTTATTAATATATTTGAGGTTTAGAGACATCAGCTATACTTTCATAGACAAAACGGCATATTGTTGTTGTGGTTATTGTAACAATCATCTAAATTGCTTTTGAATCTCCACAGTAAACACAAAACGTGGAACAGTATCCAAACCTTCTTTTGTCTTCACGAAGCAAAAGCTACAATAAAGATCTCAGCTTCTGCTACCAAACTTTTGTTGTTGTTGTTGTTGTGTGCTTGAATAGATATTCTTTTCTTTGCCAAACCTTCCTGGATTTAGAGCATTTAAAAGTTACTTGATCTTGGTAGGTGGACATCAGGTCTAGGCCTGAGCTGCAAGTTTAATAATGCTCCTTTGTCTGCAGACTGTGTGTGTGTGTGTGTGTGAAAGGAATATAACACTCCGCGGTGGTGATAGCATCTATACTTGGTGAGCCGTATAATATGATTCTCCTCAGTCTGAGTGCCTATCAGCGCCGGTGGAGGTATATTTTAATGATTTATATTCGTCCATTTAAATGCTTGTGCCAGGCGTCGCAGTAGTTTGGGAACGAGCGTAAAATAAATCATCAGGAATTACACGGCTGTGTTCGTTGTTTTTATTTTTATTTTTATTGTGTGTTTGTCTTGGTGTACTTACGTTGACAGCCTGCTTGCTATGCTAGTCTGGCTTCAGTGGTTTCTGATGTTTATCAGGCAGGCGGCCGCTTTGTCCACTGCCGAAAAGATCAAAAACTACAGATGTTATCCTACAGCAGAAGTAGTTATTCGGAGGCACCATTTTGCAAACTTATACACGTAGTGTGTTGTACATACGGCGTTATGCCAGTTGCTACTATTTCCAGCTCGTTTCCCCTCTCTCCGATGCATTCTTTGGTCTGTGCTGACCTTTCAGCCTGGAGATAGCATCTCGGGGGGATGTTCTCTGCTGGCTGAATTTTTCTTGAATTGTTGACTTAGTAATAGTAATTGGTTTGCATTTAACTTCACAGAGACATTTCACGGAGAGCTGTTCACCACAGATATTTCTGACATGGAGGCTTGGAGGATTTTACCGCCCAATATGTTTGTCTTATTCTTCGCCTCAGGCATTTTTAAAAGGAATAAAGATAAACACAACTTTTTTTTTCTTTTTCTCCCAAGTACAAGCAACACACTCTTGAAAACTAATTATCACAAGTGTGCACGTTGCAGTAATTAGAGCGTTAACCACACACAAACTCCTTTAAAGAGATAGAAAATCTATGGATGCAGCATTTTCAAACGGCAAAAACTCGCATGCAGAGGCTTTACGGAGATACACATGTGAAAACACAGTCTGAGCTGCAAGTCAAGTCTCAGCCAATGTAAGCCGATCCCTCTCATCTGCTTTTGGTTTAGACAGACCCCCATTTCAAGACTGATTTGATCAAAGTTCCCTGGTCTGAGACTCACTCTCTGCTTTTTTAAGAAATACAGCAAACACACACACACACACACACACGCGCACACACACACACACACACACACACACACACACACACATGAGTGCCTGCACCGGCAGTGAGACCAAAAAAAAGAGAGAGCTTTCCGGCACACTCACTTCTCAATTGACCCCATGTTCCAGGATGTTAATGATTTTCTGTATAATCAAATGAAGTGGGTGAATTCATTGACTTATTAGATTAGTGAAACTGATTTCATGTTGGAGACCTGAGCTACAGTGGCTATAGACTCAACATGACTCAAGTGGAAAATAAGTTTAATTACAACATTTCCTCATTTAATAAAACATATGTGATTGTTCCTAAGCCTCCATGGTAGGCATTATCCATCTGGGAAAGCATAATTTGAAAAAAAAAAAAAAAAAATTCACCAATACCAAGCCCTGGTCCAACATTTTTAGTAAAGTCAGTGCCATGTATGAACTCCAAAAACAACAGGGTTAAATATGCACAGAATTACAGTGTAATTTATCAGGATTCAAATTTTTACATTTTTATTTTGTGGTGGTGTTGATTTCATAACTTGGGACTTAAGTCAAGAGTTTGGTGACGTTAGACTTGGCTTCTTGGAATCACAAAAAACTTTTGACTCAACTTGGATTTTAATGCCAATGACTCGACTTTGCCCAAACTTAAACACTTTGACTTGTGGATATTTGATTATTAAATTGAGTTTGGTCAAGGATGGTCATACAACTATTTAAAAATACTCTAATTAAAACCCAGAGCTTATGCTTAGGTTCAAATCACAGTATTCTAGTTTAATAAAGCACTGTAAAAAAACAAAAACAAACAAAACTCTTAATTTACGGTAAAATACTGGCAGCTGTGGCTGCCAGAATTTTCCCGTATTTATGCAGTAAATTAGAGATGCTTTTTTTTTTTATTGTGCCATTTGCTAAATTTCATCCTCTTAATATCAGTGATACTAAAGTTCATAGTTGTCATTATAGCCATACAAGAAGTGATGGCGCTACTGGAGCCACGCTGCTTACCCAGACGAACAGCTCGATTATTTAGACCATTAAAAATATTGAGTTTTCATGAATTAGTGCAAGCAAAACCAGACCAACGACGAGTAGAAAAGCTCTGAAACATAATACTAAAAGCAGTTGGGCTCAGGAGGGACGAAGCAATTACTGATGGTGATCCTAACATCCATGTTTTGCTGCTTCCAGTTTGACCTCTGACCCTCGCAGGGCTGGAGTTCTAATTCCTTCCTCCTGCTCCCTAAACAACACTGGGTCAGTCATGACCCCCTTGGGGCAAAGATGACCAACTGGACATGTGGGTCACATTTGAAAACATTGAAACACCTACCAGAAGAGCAACATGTCTGTTGATGTGCCTAAAAGTGTTTTTTTTTTTTTTTTAACCATCAGGAAACTTTGGCTACCACGACTCTGCACTTCTGCATGAGTTTGCATGAGTAAAAGTAAATATAAATGAATCACCGCAACAAAATGTAGCCATATAAACCAGAAGATCATCTACAAGCAGAGGGGAAGAAAAAAAACAAAAGCAACAAAGATGGTTTACAAGAGCTGCTGAAAATAAGACAGGAGTAAAACTCTTTTTGTTTGGTTTCAGGGGTCGTAATGAGATCCTGATAGAATTGTTTATCCGTTCGCACCTGGCTTGGAAGCAGAGAAATGGGTCTGGGAGGCAGATGTTCAATGACCCAAACGCTTTGTGTGTGCGTGTGTGTGTGGGTGTTTGCTTTTGGTTGAGCATAAATGTGAGCATTTAACAAAGATCCCTCGCTATATGTGTCTTTCGTCGACTAAAGAACGTCTGCCTTCTGTATTTTGTAATGGAGGTTTAGTTTTTTCTTGTTCTCTCTTCAATGCGTGTCTCAAAGCAAATAAACAGAATAACATACAGCAGCACCATTCTCATTCTGACTCGGTTTGCTGTTGCAGTGCAGAGATATTTTTCGTCGGGTCAGAAACCTTGATAGCAACCTAACAAACTGACAGTCAGTCCAGGAAATTAAATGCAAGTATGGTGTCTCTTTAAATCACGACTGGCCACATGTGACCAAAACTGTGATCTAAAAAATAGACCTTTGGAGGCATTAATACTTCACTCTCTTTAACCACCGCGTCACTAAAATGCTTTATATTAGTAATTCATGCAGTGGTTGTGTTAAACTGTGGTTTGACCCAGATTTCCACTGAGCTGGTTAAAATAATAAATAATAAATAATTACAGTAAAAAAAATTTGTTTCTTTTTAAGATAATTAACTTTTTGCTTCTAAACAACGTCCATGGTGATCAGGTTACTCAGAGGAAATGAGGCACATGTGTACACGAAAGCAGGAGTCCATGCAGGATATGAAATCAGCCGGAGTAGAAGATAAGGCGGCGTACTACTGCAACTCCAAAAAGTGAACAGAGGAAACGGGGGAAATTAAGCAGAAATAAATTGACTGATGTCTAACAAGGAAGATCTGAGATAGAATCCTACCTAGACTTTGATATTCTTTTTGTGAAAAATCTCCCAGGTGTCTGGGAAGTTGTGCTGCACCAGTGCAGTATGAAAAAAGTAAACTTCTTAAGAACATATTACTCATTCTGCTGGGAATAGGATTAAACAGAGTATTATGAAAATGGAGCATAAAAAGTCCTACACGGTTCACTGTTGACTAATATCCATGTGTACTTGTCTCTGCTTAAGCATTTAATGCACTTCACAGCAAATTACTACAATTTATGGAGCTATTCACTAGACGATCTTACTCTAAAAAGATACATTTTAAATAAAATGGCTGTTTTAAAATAAAATTACAATTTCTGTTCCATTAATTCCTTAACGACAAACAGATAAACCAGTAGGTTCAACACTAAAACGATTTCAAAACATAGAAAACAGTAAAGGTCATGGGTTTAAAATGACCAGCGCGATCATCCATGTTTTATTACAAATCAAAGAAGTTCATCAGCGCTAAGATCTTGTTTACGTGTGCTTGTGTGCAAACATGATGCATGGAGACGAGCCCTTCCTTATCACTCAGGCTAAACACTGAACGAGTCACGTTTGCCTTCGGTGGATTTCATTAACGGGGCGAGCAGCGTCTATATTTATCTCAGCGATCTGAAAACAAGATGATGAGACAGAAGAGGGTACAACAGAAGGAGACTGGAGGATTAAATGTGGCAATGGAAACTGTGCACAAAGTGGGATGAGACAGAGACGTCAGGAAAAAAAAAGGAAAAGACGTGAACGACAGGAGGGGAGATTCCAGATGTGTTAAAAAGTGAACGATGGAATGGCACCAGCAATATTTTATCCACATTTTAATAAAATATAAAGCCCCCCCTCCCTCGTCCTTTGCCTACGTCTCCATGGTGATACGTAATTTGAGAGGGTGAAGATACTTAGAGACAAATGAAAACAAGCAAAAAATATTAGCAGGTTGAAATGGAAACTATAGAAAACAAACTAAGGTAAATGTATTGAAACATCATGTTTGCATTTTGAGTGTTTTAATCGTCTTCAGGCATGAAAAAATATTGAATTTGAAATTAATGTCTAAAAAAAAGAGACAAGAAAAAGTACTTTAACAAGTCCACTGGTGGACAACAAATGGAAATATATATGTGACAAGCTATTTATTATCTATTTTATTTATGTATTTTATTTGAGCAACTGTGACGACCATAAGCACTAAAATTAACAACAAATTTCCATAGAATATCATGCAATAAAGACTATACAATACTATAAATGAGCACCTTAGTCCATAGTCTTCCTTATCTCTGCTCTTAGGGATGCAGCCAATCAGAGCCTAGGAAAATGAGCGCCATTTATTTCAGCTTCCCAAATTGCATTTTCTTTTGAATATTTGAAATGAGCTCTACACAAAATCGCTCTACTCCAGTCTAATCTATCTAGTCTAGTGACCCCCACATATGAAAAATAATATTACCTCTTCAATAAACCATGCTAACCGCAGTCAGCATCAGTTCTTAAAAGTTAGTGGGTAACCAATATGTACACCAAAGGATACACAACATGAAGATTTCTGCTGTATCTCAACAAATGTGACACAAAACCAATCCCAGGGCCTTTAATTCAAAAATCATGTTTGTGTCACTCACACGTAATTTTTCTCTCCTGCTGACCGTACATCACGCAGCTGCCTGCACGCACTGTGTCAGCATCAAATCAATAGGAAGCTTGTCGGGAACATTGACCATTAGTCTTGTCCAAGTGAGATTAAACAGAGGACAGTACATGGAGAAATAATGCCCCAGATGAATGAGACACAGCCACACCCACGGACACTAATAAGCTGAAATCCAATTGAGCCATCCATTATATTGAAATGTTCCTGCATAAGGAGCAGCGGGCTCCGTGTTGCTGACTGCAGCTACAGGAAGTCCTAATGTTTTGTCATTTGCTGCTTTGAAAATGTAGAAAAAATAAAAACTAACATAGTTGGAACAAACTGATAAATCTTAATTATTCTTGTTTCCAATTCTGCTCTTTCTGTTTAAAAAGAAAATAACTTTTTAGAAATTAAAAAATTTGCATTTTAGTTAAATTGAAAACTAAATTCCCTGAACAATTTATTGAAAAATTAATCTATACCATTTTTTATAAAAAAAATCTATTTCATAACACATTTAAATTAATGAAAACATAACATTTTAAAGTTATTGTCACCAAAGCAGCTCATTATATGTCTCTACATTATAAAGTCAAGCTTCCATAACTCAGTCTAGATATCAAAAACATCAAAATTCCTGTTATGTGTTGAAACTTCAGATTTTTAAAGTGATGTGAATATGACTTTGGTATATATTTATACTGGTGAAAAATGCATGTGTTACATAAAACATGAATAGGTTGTTTGTTGACAAACTGTGCACACCCATGAATGCATTCATTTCCAACCCGCCTCACACACAGTTACCATGGCTACCCCCTCAACGTGCCCCGTATATGTCATTGTATCACTGATCATCAACCTTTCTCGAATGCTGAGGGCAATTAGAATGAACCTGACCTGACCGATGTGGACACTAGCACACAGACACACACCTGTCTCACATACACACACGTGCGCACACACAGCTGAATAATGATTCCCCTTAAAAGACAGAATCTGTCCTTATAGAAAATGTGAAGAGTTCATCAGCAGAGGAATAGTTCTAAAACCTGCCCAAGAGCACAGTTTGCAGATGAAGTTGTTTATTTGTCCTGTTTCATGTGTTTACATGTGTTTTTGCTTGACATTTTTACTCCAATAGCAGCAAATGCCATCGCTAATGGTCAGATGTGTGGCGTGAACACCTGTGGGTGGGTGAAAAACAACCTCAAAGACCGAAGAGGATCATGGGTTTGAGGTCACCACGCCTAAAAAAAAAAAGACCTGATTAAACGCAGTATTTAATGGCACCTCTGCATGTGAGCCTCCAGGCTTTTTTGTTTTGTTTTTGTTGGCCCTATAAAATTCAATTTGCACAGACTTAACAAGATCAGGGTTCAGCATGTTTGAGTGTTGACTGCAATTGCGTAGCCGAGCAAACCAGTGACGAAAACTTACTTTTAAAATAAATCTACGAAGGAACAGCATTGGTATCAACATGTTTATTAGTAACAAGGCTAACATGCTATTGTTAACGCGTTTACATTCACAATTTGCCCTGTATACAGTTGTATAGGTAGCCTGAAGGTCAGTTGACCACTTCCAGATAGATGCTCGTGGGGCATCAGGAAACAGTAGATAAAAAGACGGCAACCACCACAGGACCACAACATCACAACTCCTTAGTCCTATTTTGATGAAACAAGCAAACAAAATAAAAAACAAAAAAAAAATCTGTTTCTGTACTGTACAGATGGAAATAAATAAAAATAAATGTTCAAGTAAAGAGAGAACTGCTGTGTTCTTGTGCAGCCTCGCATCAAAGCGGTTCAAAAATACATAAGACTGTCACGCTATGTTTTTCCTTCCTTTATTCCTTTATTTTATCATCTGTTTTACATCTTGCTCTGTTTGTGCTGGTAGTTCTGTGACTTTTGACGCTGTCACTCTCTCTTATCGTTCTTGTCTCAACACCTTACCCATTTCTCCAACATTCACTTTTCACTTGGTGTCTGTCTGCGATCTGTCTTTTTTTTTTTTTTTTTTGCTTTGGCTCCTTTGTTCAAAAGCTTCTGTCTTCCTGGCTTCACTCGGCGAGTGTAGGAAGAGGACTTCTGGAGGTTTCAGTGAATAATACATGTCTGTTAAAGCAAACCAAAGCAGGCCGACGCAGATGGAGGAGAGAAGACTGAGCTGAATATAAAGTTTTCATAGCATGTGAGCGTGGAGGGTTTATTAGGATGAAATATGAGTAGGCAGTTTTATTATTTGGAAGAAACACGATAGTCTTTTAATCTACTGTAATATATTCACACTCAAAGAAGGAAAATGTAATAGAATCTCTTTTTTTTTACTCTTTTCTGTTCAAAATACTGTATTCCTATACATACCGTCAACATATATCTATTGTTTCACCCTTAAGAAATGGATTTGAACTGTTATATAATTGCCCAAATAACAAATTTCAAGGAATTTAAGACAAGAATTGGGTGCAGAAGCGCCAATTTTGAGGTCAAAGGTTCTACCGTATTATAAAAACATGGACAAAACTGTTGGATAGGGTTTCCCAAAATCTAAACTGCAGTTGAATTGAAAATCTGTGAAGTATTCTTAAAAGACAGGACAAGAAATCAATCGATTTAAATAAACTCCGTCATTTTTCAAATTAAGAGTGATTAGACATGAGGCCAGAACTGTGCAGAAAAGCATATTTAGATGCAAAAGGTGTGCAGCTTCTCTACAAATGTCTGATGGGTGGTAAATATTGGTGGGCTTATGGATACATACTTTTAACCACGGTTGCATGTAAAAAAAATAAAACAATTTCAACAAACTCAAACTTACAGATCAGATTCCTATTTTTGGATGTCATTTAAGATAGTCGTAGCCATCAATCAACCCTAAAAATAGATATATTTTGATGCATCAGTTAATGTAGGAGTCATTCCCATGATGAGACGTAATACACATTCATCAAGATGCTATTTATTTGCACCAAATCTGACAGAAATGAGGGTTCACTCCAGCCCTGCAGTCAAATGACCTCATCAAATTTCTCTGAATTATGGGTAGTGACACTTTGCTCACACGTCTGTCTCGCTGCTTAGGGCGCCGTGTCAGTGACTCATGGCTCCCTCTCTAATACGCAGACATGTGCTCTCGCAGAAAGCCCCAGACTCACACAGCAGCCGGACCACAGGGTAGCTGACATTTAGCAGTGAAAGAGAAAGCAGTGGGAGCTGAGGTGGGGAAAAAAAAATAAAAAATGGAAGCAGCAACCACAGCGGTGTTTATGACCTCAACACGCACAAAAGATTAAAGTCAAAATGTAACTCACCTCATTCTTAAGCATTTAAGCGAAACGTGTGCAGCTCAGGCAATACCTTAATCGGTTTGGTAGCACTTTATTTGTAGGGCTGTGCAACAGACTGACATGACAACATGTCATAGCACCTGCTAGGAACATGAAGGAGCCTTCATGAATATTTACAATTGTTGTCATGAAGTGTTTTTGGTAAATTATGACACTATTAATGCAAAGTTGCTCTGAAAGTTGCAACTTTGCTATTAAAAGTCAATTAAAAGTGTAAATGTTGCATTACTCAGACAATAATGATCATTTCAATGCAAAATTCTAGTAAAATTTGCTTTAAAAGTCCATTAAAATGCCAACTTTGCATTAAAAGTGTCTTAATTTTCAGAATAAAACTTCATGACAAGAGTCATAAACATTCATGAAAACTCCTTAATGTTCCTGACAGATGTTTTGTCATGTTTATGACAGTGTTGTGTCAGTCTTATGCACAAAGGGGTGTGCATATCCTGTATCCAGCTTCCGAATTGAATAAGTATAGGTTCCTTGATAAAAACTCTTTAAAGCTATGGAAAGTGACTTGTGTAACAGAATACATAGATATAAACATCCAATCATTTAAAACTTCAACAGATTTCAATCTCATGCACTTTAGTTTTAGTTTTTTTTTGGAGGCATAGTCATTTTTGTGCATTTAAGGTCCTTTTGTTTTTTTATATGACAATGGCAGAAATGGGCTTCAATATTTTCATTTAGGTTCTGAGCATAAATTATGAATATTGAGCAGAGTTTGTGGTTACGGTATTTTGCTTAAACTATCTTTGAATGTAAATCTTACCACCAGACACAATGGATCAAAGTAAATCCTTGTAGATTTTTTCCTCTACCTTTTCTCTCTGGATCCATGAATGCTCCCGTTGCAGCTGACATAAACAGGCTTTTTTCAAAAAAAAAGGAGAAACCCTCCTCTGCTGAATATTTGATCATTCACCAGCACAGGATAAATAATTTAGCAATTGGCCTTTGCATGTTTCTCTCTCTCTCTCTCTCTCTCTCTCTCTCTCTCTCTCTCTCTCTCTCTCTCTCTCTCTCTCTCTCTCTCTATCTCTTTCACTCTGACTCTGCCGTTGGAGACAAACAGTGAAGGTCTTTAACCATGGTGTATTAAACACCAGTGATGCACTTTAAGATGTCCTTAAGCTGCTTCTTCAGTGGAAAATGACCAGAAAATGCCTGATAACTTGTCCGACTGACCGGTTCCACCTCCCTTGCTTGGGCAAGGTGATTTAAAGGAAAGTCATTTGTGATGGTTTTACAATTTATTGATTTCTTCCCGACAAGTTCAAACAATAACATATTCACAGAGCAGCACCGCCTCAGTGGGAGCAAACAGATCCGATTCTTGGTAATTTAGGTTTAAACCTTACTACGTTCTGTCATGTTACAACTTGAAACTCTAATTTATTTTATCGCAATGCTATCTGTCAGACCAGCAGCACAACAAAATGTATGATTGGGAAGTGAAAGGAATCATTTGTACCTTATTCAATTGGCCATAAAACCAAAACAGACATGCAATATTTTTTATAAAGTGTGAGGAAAAAATACCTGCCTTTGCTGATATTATAGTGTCTTTATTCTGATACATGTTCTCATAGTGAAACCTGAAGAATGACTCTTTAACCCAAATATTTGGTTGGTATTTCAACTTTAGTCGTGTCATTTATAAATGTTTTTGACTTTAACCTGTTTTTAAATTATAAATAATATTGAAAACTTACTATATTATGCTGAATTAAATTTGTCAGCGTAAAAACTAACTTAAGGTTTTGCTAGGTTAGCAAAAAAAAACAAAAAAAAAAAAACAAAAACGTTGTTTTTAATCCTGGTCCAAATTATGACGACGTTACTTTGTGTCATTGCCGGATCTTCATAAAAATCACGGGATGGGGAAGAGGGAGGGGTGGGGCCGAAACTACGACATCCTGTCCGGACAGGAAAACAAACCGGATGCGTGTCGCGCCGCGTCTGCCTTCACGCGGCGTCCTGAATGATTTAAACCGTTTTACATCATCGGCCTCACCCTCCTCCCCTCCCCCCCCTCCTCCTCCTCCATCCTGCGCTGCCTCCCGCTGATGCGCCGCGCAAGCAGCCCGGAGATGCTGCTGCTGCTCCTGCTGCTGATGTTGGAGACCGACTGCAGCATCCGACATGGGCATCTGTTAATCCGGCCGCGGCACAGTGAGTGTTTAACCTCCACTTCTCTCCCGCACAGCCTCACCCAGCGACGACGCTTTTCCTAAACTTAGCTGCTATCTCAACCACCAATCTCCCCTCGTCGTCTCCCCTACACGGCTGTTTTCCCATCCTTCCTTTGTGCAGTTTTCCTTTTTTTTTCTTTCTTTCTTTTCATAAGGGGGGGGGGGGGGGTGGCGCATAAACTCGACGGAAACAGCGCGAGCTCGTACTGTTTAGCAGCAGGGAATTGTCCGGGAATTGTCCCTTCCCGTTACTACAACACCCCACCCAAAAGTGATGTTTCTTTGCGGAAGAGAAAGGAGGAAAGAGTTGAGGGTGGGTGTCGCTTCTCCCAGCGGACAGTAGCTGCAGCAGGCAGGCAGCTGTACTGCTTGTACAGCAAGATGCCCAACTTAAAATAAATAAAATAAAATAAAATAAAATAAAAAAAGGCTGACATAAATAATTAAAAACATTTTTGGTTGCAAGTGAGAATATGCAGTGGAGGAACGTGGAAAGTAGGAGAGAAAATCTATCTATCTATCTATCTATCTATCTATCTATCTATCTATCTATCTATCTATCTATCTATCTATCTATCTATCTATCTATCTATCTATCTATCTATCTATCTATCTATCTATCTGTAAGAAGGAAACGCTGTGCATCTGGATGCCTGCGTGTGTTTATTTGAGGACAAGAGCACTCAGACACTGACAGCCTCAAGCAGTCAAACTAGGCTAATCCCTAATGACATGGACAGATCTCTCTCTTTCTCTCTACCGCCCCCCCCCCTCCTCTCTCCCTCCATCTATCTGTGTGTTTTTTTTTATTTGCCATAAGGTCTTCTCTCTTTTCCCCCTTCCTCTCCGTTCTTTGTTTTACTCAGTTGTGACGACGTGCTGTCCGTGGTGCTGAAAGCAGGCGTCAGCAGATGGCTCGGCGATACGCTGTAGCCAGACGGGCCTGTCACTGCTCAACAGGTGCCACAGACAAGAGGCAGGGATTTTGAAGATGGCGAAGAACAAGGTCGCGTCGGGATACGTTTCGGTTGACGTCGTGCGTTTCGCCTTTCGTTCAGGAAAAGGGCTCGCTCTGGAGATGTACCAGGAATTCGCCAGTTGATTGGTGACAGTTTGATCAGGCGTGGCCAGCAAGCGGGCCAAAAGCGGGTCAAAGTCGCAATCTTTTTCCGATTAATGTACACAAAATGACAACATTTCCCGACGCTGACAGAACCCGGAGATTTAACTGAGCAACATTTGGATCTCGGGCCTTGCTCAAGCAAGCACCTTCAAACGATTCTCACTTAAATAAGAGGTGGTTCCAAGTCTATGACTGGTTACTTCAAAACTTTAAAAGGTTAACAAAACATGAACAATCAAAGAAACAGACAAATAAGTTAAAAAATATATATTTCAAATCACCTCATCTGAGAGGTACCAGTACCTTACTGTCTACATTTAGGGACAATGAATAAGCAGTTTTATAAATAAATAAACCGCTTAGATGCAGTTCTAGAAGTGTCTTTCCAAAAAATATATGTTAAGACTTAAGAAACATTCAAAAGTAGTTGTTTCTGAATCTGAGTTTGAAGAATAAAAATCAATACGCTTCAACCAAATTCTTGTTTTTTTTTTTTTGTAGTTTCCCAAAACAATGGTACCAGGTTGTGCTGACAGCAATACTCTTCGTTGTGGAAGTTGCTACTGAGGTCAGAAGGCTCTCAGTAGCAACTGAGAGCCTTCACCACCCAACACCAGAGAGATGGAGATAGAGAAAAGAAGACAGAGAGACGAGAGAGAGAGAGAGAGAGAGAGAGAGAGAGAGAGAGAGAGAGAGAGAGACTTAAGACAAATAACATGAAGGTTGAAAGATCTACATCAAAACTATTTTGTTGTTTTGTTTTTTAAACTCTCTTTCTGATGGAGAATGATGGATTCTGAGATGAGATGATGTCCTGCATTCTCCAGGGATGTTAGCTACACCACTCATTAAATTGTGTCAAGAACATGTCCAAAAACTCAAATTTGTGCCTCTCTTGTTGAGGACATTACAGGCACCTGTAAACTTAAGAAATTAAAAAGACACAGCCCGTTTCCTGTTAGGACTTCACCAAAACAAAAAGGATATGTCGCAGAAAGAAACGTAGAAATAGAAGATGCATTACAACCACTGCGTTGATGTGATGAGGATGAATTTGCTGAGGCAATGAGAGGCAGAAACAGATGATTACATAACCACCCAATTTAGCAACTGCAGTTTGTCTCCCTGAATATCTCTCACATAAAGTCCCAAACAGCCTCCGAGACACGCAGGTCTTCGCCAAGAAGGCACAATCCCACGGAGCGCTGGAGGTTTATGATTGTGTGCTTTCTAAGAGACGGTTTCAGTGCCTCATATGTGTGTGTGCCACAGTGTTGACATGAGTGTTGCACTAGTGTCTAGCAAAAGAATGGTGATGTGAAAACCAGATGATTGTATCTTGAAGTGTGTAATGATGCCTTTTGCGTCTCTAAATACATAAAGCAGAAAAGAAAGAGTATGGGATAACTTCCAACCTATGAAAGCTTGGCTGCCCACTTACACTTATACCAGCAGACCGGATATTGAGAACATTTGTTATAGAAGAGCAGTTTAGATGCTCATGGTAAGACAGGAAGTGTCGTGTTTCTTTGCCATGTGGGTTTCGGTTTTCTTTTTTGTGGTTTCGATCATATTCTTGTGGGTTATTAATGTTCCATTGGACTTGCTATATTCTGCCATTTTTTTGTTTATTATTGTTCTTTAGGAGCTGCCATACTAGGTCATTTCTTTATGCTTAGTTTTTTGTTTATTCTTGTACTTAGATTACTGTCTGGCTTTTTCTTTCTTGATCATTTGAGTCTTATTTTATCTTCTCTGTGTTAATTAGTCTCCTCCTTCAGTCTCCATGTTTTCTTGTTCCCACACTGTACCACCCTGATTCATTTACCTGCTTCTCTGGTCACTTTATAACCCGCCTCAGTATTTTAAGTTAGGATTTTTGTTCTGTGTTGAATTATTTTCTTATTTTCACCTGACTGTCTTTTCAGCTCTGTAAAGCTAAATATGACAGGGGAAAATTCAGAAATCCATGTCAGTCTTCAAATCTTTTAACAAATTAGCCACAACAAAACAACTTCCAAAGAAATTCCCACTTGCATTCTGCTTCAGAAAAGCAAAAATAAACCTATAGATAAAATGCTTTGTGGATACCAACACAACGCCAAACCCCAAACGTGAAACAGGGCAGGTAGCGTTAATTCATTTCTTATTTACCAGAGCTTATTAACATGCTCAAAACGAAGGAGGAAGCCTTTGCAGAGGATTGCTCTGTTCTGCCATACGCAGCTCCACACATGAAGTGATCTGCAGTCTGCTCTGAGGAAACCTCCGACCTTCAGACTCTGCTAGTCGTTGAGCCTCCATCCCATAAATAAGAATGTGTTTATCAAATCAAACCAAGCAAATCTGCAGAAGGCCAAGCCTTGAATTTACTGAAAGCATTTCAGACCGAAAACCTTTATTTTTCTTCATTAAAAAAAAAGAAAGTCAGTTGTATTTATAATAAAGCTGAAAATGTGGGGGTGGGGGAAAATGCATCTGGAAATATTCTGCTATACTGCTGGCTTGTATTTTTTTCTATCAGTCTGGTGGATTTTTTTTGTAAAAAAAAAATTGTTGTTTTTATATAAGATATGTAAAAACTGTAGAAAAGAAAATTGGACGTGCCGGTTTGGAATCAGAAATGATCAGCCCTTTTAAATTGCCTTGTTTTTGCCTTGTCTGACTCGATACGTGGCAGCTGCTACAGAGACACGTACACACATAAACTCATATTTATGAATGGCTGGCAGACGCCCTCTTCCTTTATTCCAATCAGAGACTGATTAGGACTGACGTCATAGGACCTGCTTGCACATAAAGGCGAGATACTCGCATTGTGTTTTTGCCTGTTTAATGTCTATAAGTGCACACAATGAAGCCTGCTGTTACAGTAAGGCTGCAGGACAAAAGCAATAGAAAGAAAAACAGAAATTAAAAAAGAATCCAGGATTTAACCCGGTGTGTCTGATGGATCTGAGAACTACCACAGCGTAGTAGTCTGAATATTATAGAATATTATGGTAACTCGTTTTAATTTTTAGCATGATAAAAAGTATATTTTTTGCTGGAGGTTTGCTCTGGCCTTCAAACGTAATGTTATTTTAATGACTGTGCAGCTGCATCTGAACTGTATCATGTGAAGAGCAATTCAGTCCAAACATTAACTGCCCTGATAATTAATAGTAATTGTATAAATTAAGTGTAAATGTAAAAAAAACCCCACATTTTATTACTATAATTTTCAAGCTGTAAAAATTCATCAGAGATTATAAACTTATGTTTAAAAAAAGATGATAAAAAAGTGAACCAGGGTGGAAAGACAGAGACAAGCACAAAGCCCTCAGCTGACAGCAGACTAAACACAGTAAGCAGGCCAAGCAGCAAGACCTCATTTGCTGGAAAGCTGTATGTAAGATGATAAACAACCCGCTGTCAGAGAAGGAGTGTGCAAAAGATTTGCAATTGAAATAAGAGAGACGTGCTGGTAGGTTAGAGAGCGTGATGATAGAGATGCTCTCTGACAGGCGGCTCGTCAGCGACAGCGACGAGGTGAGCGACGCTTCTGATTAAACAAAAGGGGATGAAAATTTGAAGAGAATATTCCTCATTTCCGTCATAAATTACGAGTCTTACGAGTAAACGCTGCACAGTGAGATTTACACTTAAGCAGTAAGTAGTGCTGTGTAGTCTTTTTAAGTGCTAAATGACCTTGGTGTTCATTTACCACTTGAGGGTAAATAGAGATGTCACCATTATGGCTGGTGAGCTTGGAGCCCCGGGGAGTGGCACTGTTGTTTCTATTTATCTTACAGTCAGGGAGGCAGATTTACTTTGCTTTAAGCTTCAAGCTGCCACTGTGCTGCAATAAGGGAAGACAGAGGAGGTTGTGGCAGCCCAAACTGTGATTAATCAGCTCTGGAGACAGAACATTCACATGGAACAACTGGTTTATTTCCTGGGATCATTGAAGTAGCCCTACTTAGTTGTTTTTTTTTTTTAATGAGTTCTGAACTGTGGCCATCGGAGATAAAAAGACAGGATGAAACATTTGATCTAATTAACAATCTCAGCAATTAGCCGAATTACAAAGATGATTTGCTTGGCATAAAATATGACTGTGTGCTTCACTGACAACAACGAGGAAAGGACGTTTTCAGTAGACTAAGCACTCGCAATTTTAACTGTTTTCTGCTCATCATGTGGTCATCTTTAGTGCACTGATTAAATGTATACTTTCATTTGGAATCAAAGTATACATTTGACGATTCCTCTCACAGAGCATCCCTGCCCAGTGCCTTTCCCCCACAGCCCCTCTAGACTAGCGGCAGCAGCAGTTGGCAAACACCTGATGGAGTCGTGTGTCTGCTGAGCTCTTCATGTGCAGTCCAACATTCCTGAGAACGGTTTTAAACAGCTCATTGTTGAGATGACACGCTGAAGGTGGAGTGTTGGAAAGACCAGGATCTTCTTAAAGAAACAGAGACCAATTTCAAGGCCGCAAACTGCAGCATCACATTTCTTTTGTTGTTTGATATAAACAGTGTTTAACTGAAGGTGACATAGTTACATCATTGTGTTATATAATGCCACTATGTGCCTTGAAAAAAAACCCACTGCCTCTTTAAAAGATAACAAAACGAGAAGTATTGGCCCATGTAGCACTTCATTAACTAATCTTTAAATGCCAGAGTAGAGGGAATGAACAGTATAAATAATGAAGATTTACCAAAAAAAAAAAAAAATAGCAAACTTTCTAAATTCACACTTCAAAAACTAAAATCCTGTCTTCAGAAAATGCCTATTTAGTGAAAAGAATCCAACTGGCTGAAACTAACAGAGGGGACAAGTTACAAATATACTCCTGCTTAATTTTTTTGGCACTTCACCACTGTGTGCTACTTCCTGCTGCAGCATCACATACAGTTCCAAGAAAACACTGATGTTCGATGTTAAAGTGTAGCAACATTTAAAAAAAAAAAAAGGACATTTATTCTTTCACAAGAGCTGTTAAAATTTAAAAGGATATTTACTGCAGTAAGGCCAGTTTCCATCTTGTTTACGCTGAAAAACATATATCAGAAACAACAGCAAAACTGTGATGGATTCATGGATCCTTCCTTGCTTCATTTATTTCTCAGAGGGATCATATACCTCTCGCATTGGAAAAGCCCTCAGTCCGTCTGACAGCCCGTTAATAAAACGGATACGAACGTCAAAATTCTTACAGAAAAATTAGTCTCCAGAGAATTTCGACTGACTTGAACAGTCGGAGCGTGGCCGATGAAGCAAACAATTGAATCAGTCTGACAGCCTGCAATTTTCCTTTTTTTTTTTTTTTTTTCCTATGTCAGATTCATTTGGCGTGTCACAAAGAGATACAGTGGTCAGCCTGCCAAGGCAGTAAATCAACCATACTGTAACAAATGTTGGTTCGGCTGAGGAAAATAAATGGGGAATGGCACACTCCGGTGATCTAACAAGCCAATTAACAATTGTGGTAACAAATCTAGAGTGACATGTTTCAGGAGGAAATTCCCTTTAAATACTTGCCTATGCGTATCTAACTGAGGAATATGGTCTTTGTTAACCAAAAATTGCGTTGCCAAACTATTTTACGTTTAAAAAAATGACAAATCTGTTCCATCGTTTCTTTTTTCAAAACAGTCTGCCTAAATGTAATTAAGTAAACGTGCATAATTCTATTATAGAGACTGATAGCCAAGGGATAAAGACATTTGTAGACAGATTGCAGGAAGCTCTAAGCGCTCATAAATCTTAACAGTGTAAGCAACCGACATCCAGCTGTACATTAAGGGACATGAATTATGCACGGTAATAGTTTCTGATTTAAATAAGCTGCCGTTTTGTTTTTCTCTCTCTGTGTATTCATTTGTCCAAAGTTCAATAGATCTGACATTATGCAATCATTTCAACTAACCTCTTACAGCAAATCTTTACCTTAAAAAATAAAGCATGTGTTTTTTTTTTTTAAAGAGAAGAGGGATATAGGTAACTTAAAAGGTTTAAATTCAAACTTGAGGATTCGTAGTAAACGCACAACAAGAAGGAACATTTTGTATTTCAATTTGTGGTGTAAAATTATGGAACAAGTTAAATGAGAAGTTAAAACAAAAGTCAAAATGTAATAAATTTAACAGGACATATAAGGAAGATATTTTCACAAGACATAGAAATACAGGTGAGAGATAGCACTAATATGAATATGCAAATTGAGGCTAATGCATATGAATGTGTATGGGTATTGATGTATGGATGACATATGTGTTTGGTGAGTCCAAGGCAAAAAAAAAAAGATAAAATGGAAAATTAATTAATCTATGTTTTTATTTTTGATTTGAGTTATTAATGAAGGTCCATCTGAAAACATGGTATGAGTTTATGGGGTAGGAGTTCATAAGTTTCTTACTTCCTCCTACTCCTTTTCGAGCATGTTAAGATCATTGCGGTACAAAATATGTGTCTTCTGCATTCCTTGTTTACGTCTGATATTTCATGCTGCTATTATGTTTGAAATAAATAAATATTCACACCGATGTTGAGTCATACCAAATCCTAAACAACACATTTCGTATTTTTTAATGAGACTTGTGGGGTTTTATCTGCATTCGGTGAGATTTGCGCCAGCGCTTTTAACACTGGCCAGTTTGCTTTCCCCGATCCATTAAATGCAAAGCAGGTTTCCAACTTTGGGTTTGAGTGATTAGAAGAGGTCTGGCCTTTATTAGGCAAATGCAGCTCTCATTTTAAACGTCAATGCGTTTGAGAGCTCAATCCAGTTATTCAACCGGCACTTTAGACTGCAGGAGAGACAGGCTTAGTCATTGCTGATGTGTCACAAGCATAGATGTTCCGACAGCTCTCTTATCTAAAGAGCAGACGCTCTAACACCAGTGGAGATGATTACGACGAAAAAATTCAATTATCAATTTCCTTGGGAAAGCACCATTGCTCTGCGTTTTGGTAAGGTATATCATTTTGTAATGACACTGTAGGAATAGACGGTGGGCCATTCTGCTGCACACGGAAGCGGCTTTCTGATGCACCTCAGAGAGGCTGTGATTTTTTCAATTCTCTCTAATCACACGCTTTGCGGTCAGTGGGGTTGTACCTCTGACCGTTTCCCTCTTATACTGGAAACTCTAGCACCCAAACAAGTTACAGTGAACAAGTGCAAAAATCAATGTTTTTCTTTTTTTCCCCAACAGTTCAACATTGATTAATAAAAACGCTTTTTTTTTTTTTCACTCTGTGCTACTCTCCTTGCAAACAGATGCGACGCGTACAAGACCGCACAATCATTATTTTCACATACTTTTTGTTTAAAGGTAATGTTCCACATGTTTTGTTTTAATAGACAAGAAAAAGAAGCAACTTATCTAAAATACCTCGCTGGCTGGATAAGATTTGACCCTTTTTGCATCAAGCAATTTGCGATTTGTGCTTGCATCCTAATGCAGTGCGATGCATTAGGATTGGGATTTTGCACAGTCATCATTTTAGTGTCCTTCATCAGTGTAACTCTGTGGAGTGACAGAAGTTTCTCAAAGTATTTCATCATTTATATGCTTACATAAGCTACAATAAATTATAGTGGGTTTTTTTTGTTCTTTTTTTAAGGCTGCCTTCTCAAGCATGGTAGATCACAGACTTTTCTAGCTGAAGAATTAAAATACATTTCAAACTTTTAGTAGAATTTTAGAATTTTGCTCATAGATTTTGCTAAAAATGTCCTCTGCCAAACTCTTGCTCTCCCAAGCCCGACCTGCATCGACTTAATAATCACGAGAGCTTATCTGATAGCTTTAAGCCCACTTGGCGCATTGCCTAGACATGAAGCGCTCCGGCCCTCGCGAAAACAAAACCTGGCTGACAGAAGGGGAAACGGCCTGTGGCAGAACACCAAAATCAGCAAAAAAATTTCTTGCACTTCTGTGAATTTGCTCGTGTTTTGCCATCCTTTCACTGACCCGTGTGCGCCGGTTTCAAGTTGAGACAAGTTTGCAGTGACTGGTTTGAAAGTATTCAAAGTATGAAAGTATTCAAACCAGTCATTTCCACAGTTTGTCAAACTACAGCCCGCAAACTTCATTGCATTTAATGGATGGGAGACCAAGACAAAGTCGTACTTCATGTAGAAGGGAATGGTGCATAATTTTCCTTAAAGTGAGCTGTTTCTTGAACTACAAAGGCTGTTTGGTCACTTTTTGCGTTGTGATGTTTCCAGTATTAATTACTGTCTATTAGGTTTAATCTAATATCTCAAGTGTTTGCAGATATGTTATGCTATTGCAACCACAAATCTTGATGTGTTTCATTGGATTTTTTTTTGTCAATTGATACATGGATTAAATCTGTATAAATAAAAATTTGAAAATGTTGGCACACATTTGTATCCTGCCTACTTTATTCTGATATTCCTAAATAAAATTGAGTTTACCCTGCTACTTTCAGAAGACACCTAATTGTTAAACTGGCACGGCTTCTCAATTGGTTTTTAGGTTTGAACTTTGACTAGGCCATTCAAACTAAACACTAATGTTCTCTAACAAACCTGTAAGATCTTCACATAACTAAGAGTGAGTGACGTTTAACTCTGCAGCTCGTATGCTTCATTTTGTTACAACAATAATAAATAATAACGCTGAAGCACTGAAGGTTTTAACTCGGCTCTTTTGGAAATGTTTTGCAGACATTCTCTCTTTGTAGCCTTTATTACAGTCTTTGCTGCAGTAGTGAACAGGTAGGGACACCTGCTGCCGTCCTCCTTTGTTCAGCTCTGTTTGGTTGGTGTGTGCTTGTTCAAATAATATACAATCAGCACGGGGCAGGTGGTGGTTACTGTAAAAGAAGCTGGGAGGGCAGAAAGGATGGGGTTGAAAGATGAACATGTAACAGGTGCTGTAAAAACTGAGCAGCTTGTGTGATTTGTTTTGAGATGTGACAGCCTGTAAGTGGTCCGCCTTATTCGTACCACACTCCTTTATTAGCTTTCGTCTGTGTTTTGGTGAAGGTGATTGCATTCGTGGGCGGCAGTCAGTGTTTCAGATTAAAGCTGCTGACGTCTGTGGAGGGTCTCGCTGTGTTACGCACTATATTATTGACAATGCCAATGTAGTTTCCAATATCACACACACACACACACACAAATCTGTTTACTATGTTTTTCACTGTGTTGATGGTGATCAGGTGCAGTAAAACCCTCTGTCTTGACCCCACTAGCTTGGAAATGTTCCACAATGACTGAGTCTTCAGTGTTGGCAGCGGATTGGTTGCATTGCAGGGTGGAGCCTTGGCGCCGCCGCCAGATGCTCCATCAAACTAGGATCTGGGTTTGCAGGCCAGTGCCTTGCTGACTCTGCGCCGCATTTATCAGGATCCTTCAGACTGGGGCTTTTTGCACTACTGTGTCGGAGGACATGTCTGGCAGGATGCAGTTCCTGCTTTCAGGGTGCGCCACTGCAAAGGTGGGCGAGACGCCAGTCTGCAACAATGTCTAGGTGGGTGTTTCTGTCACAGGCTGCTGAGATCTTTCCTGCTCTGCCTTTACAGATGTTGGTCAAGGAGATGAGATTAAGATTGATTTTGTGTTGGTCAATAAATACTCTAGGTGGGTTTGGTGAAAAAGCGTGAATGTGTGTAGCAAAACATCTCACGTGGATGTGCGATACTCATTAGAGTGCACTGCATCATTACTTCTTTAAGTACTTTGACTTTTAAAATCAAAATTTACTGCCATCTTTCAAACATATAAAATACATCTCATAAATCCTCTCAAACGCTTTTAGTGTGAGATTATGATATGCTGTTAAAAAATAAATTCATTTTAACACTTCACTTTGTATTTTTGCTGTGTAAGTATACTGACTTGGCTTGCTTTGCTGGCTCATGTTTATCTCAACATGTGCATACGTTGCCCTTGTGTCGGTTGAAGGGCCTCTACTCCACTCGTAACACTCACGTCTCGTCGCCCTCGGAGCCTTTTCCACCGCTTCACATCCCCCTGCTTCCACTGAGTGCAGCTCCAGTAGTGGCCCCCATTGTGATCCGGTTAAACAGCTGGATAATTGCAGTCATCGTTGCCGAGAGGCACCGTGGGAGTGCCGCACACGGAGTGTTTGTTCAGTTACTTTGCGTTTGCCGCCTAAAGTAGATGAGCGCTGATTGCCGGTCCAGCGCCGCTCAGAGGGGGGGAGAGAGAGAGACGAGGTTCTCCAATTGTTGAGGACTGTAATAGCTCTCCTTTCAGCAGTGAGCCTAATCTCATCATTATCCACAAAAAAAAAAAACATTGTGAGAGGAAGGAATTATAGAGCAGCGTTACTCAGCAGTATTTAATCGCGCCACTTGTTCGTTTACATGCCTTCTCATAAGTGTTAACACCCTGTGAACATTTTCGCATTTCGTCACTTCGACGCCATCGAAATACCGATAATAATTTCAGTTCGGTTTGTGCATTAAAGCGCAAAATATTGCATAACTGTGAAGTAAAAAAAAAACCCAAAAAACTTAAAATTGTGGTATATTCTAATTCTACCAAAATCCAATTGTTTTTTTTTTTTGGTTTGTTTTTCTTTTTCTTTTTGTAAATTAGTGTGTATATTTTAACCAAGAGGCCCAAGGTAACATTGAATGGGTTGCTAAGATGCAAAGCTCAGAGAGTTAATAGAGAATTCCCTTCCTAATCTGCTTAAAGTTGATCAAAACTCACATCAAGGATACAGAAAACGAATAGAAGAATGTCTTGCAAAAATAAAATTAAAGCTTTACTCTTTGGTGTGCATGCAAAGAGCTACGTGTAATGTCAAGATGGATGCTGCTACTTAAAGGGCAGTCACATTGAAGTCGCTTACTATTATTATTTGGAGAACGAGAAAAATTTAAAAGTTAAAGCAGATCCTCTGAAAGTCACTGAGCAATGCTTAGTTTTAATGGGATATGATGTCAATAATGTCCTACTGCTTGCTGCATAAACATTTTGGTGGCCCTGTGCAACCATCTGTTTGTTTAGAATCGTATTTAATTTGGGACATTTTTCAGATTTTATTAAAAAAAAAAGATACAAATAATTTAAAAAAACATTTAGTCTCTTAGTATCAATAAACGCAGTTTGAGATGGCTGGAGTTTGATTTTTTAAAAATAAATCTTCTCTTGCTTTTTGTTTTATTTGTGATTTAATCGTATTTGAATGTTCACACATATCTGCTTTCATATGTGTTAATGGAGCAGTTTCACCAAAAGTTATCAGCATGTGACAATTTTTATTTGTTGTTTTTTAGCAATCTGGGTTGTTTTTTTTTGTTTTTTGTCAATGACATCACTAAGAGTTTTCACTAACATTTTAATCTCGTCCTGCTCAGTAAACATTACACAAACATGTCCGTCTAAGTTCTTTGGTAACATCACAGCATGTAGCTACTGCTCTCTCTACCCAGCATAAACATTAAAAGGAAATGATGAACTGCGGTTGTCCTGGATGATCTTAGCTGCCATGGCAACAGAGCTACAGGGAATGGGCTTTTAATTTGGCTGCTCACTAATTAAGGTACAAATCATATGTGGTCAAAGTGAAAGTGCGCCTTAGTTATTAGGCTTGTGTTGTGAAAATATAAGCACTTCTCACACAGTGATAGATCTCTCTTTTGTCTTTCAGGTAACTTTCTTTGTCATCATGTGGGTAGAACCAAACAAGCCCTTCCACTAGACTGCTGAGAAAGCCACAGAAAGCGGTAGAAAATCCGATCCTCTTCCGTCACGTGGATGAAGAACAACTTTGCCCGTCTGTGGAGAATTTCCAGAACCTGAACTGAAGCGTCAAAGAACAACCGTCTCGCAGTCTTCCCCACAAGCTTCTCGCCCTTCGACGTCACGCCCTCGCTATGAGCGGACTGGTGGGGAAGCTGGACCCTCGCAGGATACAGTGGGGCTCGGCATGGAACACCTTCACGTCGCGTGTGCTGAGGACCAAGCCCGTGGAGTCCATGCTGGATTCGGCCGTGTCCGGCACCAGCTCCCACGGCACCAGACTGGCCCGGGTGTTGTCCACGGTGGATCTGGTGTCGCTCGGTGTGGGCAGCTGCGTCGGGACGGGGATGTATGTGGTCTCGGGGCTTGTTGCCAAGGAGATGGCTGGCCCTGGGGTCATTGTGTCCTTCATTATCGCAGCTGTGGCATCCATACTTTCAGGTGAGAGAGAATAAGCAGTCTTTTGGCATCTCTGTCTTTTACTTACACTTGCCTGATTAAAGCAGCAACAGGATGCAGACATTTATACCCATCATTAAACCTCTCTGTTTCACGAAGAGCCTTCAGTAAAGCGTGCATATTATTACAAGGTCAACACCATTATCGTTTTAATTTGACAGATCCTCAAGGGATGCTTCACTACAACCCTACAGTTCTAATCAGTTCCCTTAACTCGGCCTTTTACTCCTTGCAGTATATCAGAGAGGGTGCCTGTGTGTGTGTGTGTGTGTGTGTGTGTGTGTGTGTGTCTTCTTCTCTTTACTGAAGGAGTGTGTTATGCAGAGTTTGGGGTGCGTGTGCCTAAGACCACAGGTTCTGCCTACACATACAGCTACGTAACCGTGGGAGAGTGTGTGGCTTTTTTCATCGGCTGGAACTTAATCCTGGAGTATCTGATCGGCACGGCGGCGGGGGCGTCGGCTCTCAGCAGCATGGCGGACTCTCTGGCCAATCACAGCATCAGCAACTTCATGATTTCACATATCGGCACGCTCAACGGCTTGGGTAAGAGGCCACTTGTGGTTGGGCTTTATCTTTTTGTCAGTGTGTTGATTGGTTTTATTTCATGTTGGCTGATTCATGAATTTCATGAAATGGAAATGATAGTGACTGGTTGTGTTTTTAGCTTTGCCATGTCTGGGTAATCATAACAGTTAATGCCAGATGTTTCAAGGTTTCACCTTTTGGCTTGTTATCTTTGCTAACCCAGTTCTGAAAACGACACAGACCGATCCAACCCTGTGTTCGTTTGAAACAACAGGCTTGGTTTATAAAATATTTATCAAAGAGATGGTATTTTTTTTTGTCAAGGAATCAGAAAATAAGCCCTTGGAATGGCAGATAAAACAGTCCTGGTTGGATAGGTTTAGGAAACTCTCTCCCTTGGTGCCATTTGTATACTTAAAATCAGAAATTTCTTGGATTGGCCAAATTAAATATTTTGCATCCTGATGATGAAAAGCAAAAACTACACAAGCTGAGCTTTTTTTTTTTTACCCTAAATTTTGGCAGGAGTAGTTCTATGCCATCTTACTGCCAGTCATAGAAGCCAAGACCTAATGAAAAATAGCATCTGCTGCTCCATCTTGAATCATGAAAATAAATCTTCAAACATAGCTTTCCAGTTTGAAGCCATGTAAAGAAGGCTGCTCTCTTTGGTGCAGATAGCTTTGTTTCTGAGTTGTCGCTCCGTCAGCCTCACTGTCACTGACTTGTCAGATTCTTACTTTGATGAACACAGCCAGACTAAAGCAGTTTCACCATCTGACCCAAAGTAACCTCAGCTCAACAGCCAAACCATGAAGTGTCCTTCCCTTTGCACACGCCTCTGGCAGACCCAGCTGAATTTACCAGTGGACACCGACAACGTGGTGGGAGTGGTCACATGGCTTGCAGCGTGGCCAGCTGTTCCACGGTTTATTTGAAAAGTGTTGTTTCCCTTTCCAGCTGGTGAATTGTTCCTCCCCGCCCAGGGGGAGTCGTGGAATCTTGCTAAAAATACTCAGTTCTGGTGAAACGTGTGATCAGACTCCTCTTGTTCATGAACGTACCTTTAATTTTGGGCCTTTAAAATGTCTGTCCAACACAAACGTAAAGATTTGCGATACACATGAAGTAGTTACAAGCTGAAATTTTGTTTACTTTTTTTTGGTTTGTTTTTTACATGGAATCTTTATTCTAGTTGTTACCACAGCTGCTTAATGAAATACATTGATCATGCATCATAATGCTTTGGGGTGTGTGTGTGTGTTACTTCTAGGTAAAGGGGAGCAGTCATACCCAGATCTGCTGGCCCTGCTGATAGCCTTGCTGGTGACAGTGATCGTGGCTCTGGGAGTGAAGAACTCTGTCGGCTTCAACAACGCGCTGAACATCATCAACCTCATCGTCTGGGTTCTCATGATGATCGCCGGGCTGTTCTTTGTCAACGGAGAGAACTGGGACGAAGGGAGATTCCTACCCTTTGGCTGGTCAGGGGTATGCATGCACACTCGCAGCCGCACTTATCGGCATTGATGCATGGATTTTGATTCTGCAGTAAGACCTGATTTCATCATCAGATCTTTTTCACATGTTTACCACAGGCATACATGAATGCGAGTGACAATGTGTTATCTACGATACAAAGCGTCCAAGTGCATGCAGGGCCGGCCATCATTTTATGAGCTATGCTTTCGTTTTGTGTGGTGCAGGTGATGCAGGGTGCAGCCACCTGCTTCTATGCCTTCATCGGGTTTGACATCATCGCTACAACAGGAGAAGAGGCCAAAAGCCCCAACACCTCCATCCCCTACGCCATCACTGCCTCACTCATCACCTGCCTCACTGCCTACGTCTCCGTGAGTTACTTCAATTTGTAATTTTATAAGAGTATTTTGGACTCAATTTTTGCTTTGTTTTTCTTTATCAAGCATCATATATATTGTTTTCTGGATTTTTTCATTATTCCCTTCATCATTTTCTTCTGAAAACAACATTATAACTATGGTTGCCATTAATGACTACGCCAAATTCAATTAAGAAGTCTAAGTGCGGTTGTTCTGATCATCCTCACTTATGGTGTTATGTCTGTGTGTAGTTTTAAGTGAAATCAAAATGTGATAACCTAACTATTTTCCCCCACATCAGTTTTTAGAAGAAAAGAAAAGTCTTTATTTTTATTGCTTACTTATGTCACTTTAATCTGACTTGTACGCCTCAGTACAACATTAATACATATAGATATTATAGCAAAACATAAGGCTAGGGGTGTTCTGAGTTTTTCTCATTTCTGCATAGACAAAGCAATGTTTTACTTCCAGTTATAAATTCATATTTATTCCTGATCTTTACATCCTAAATTTACTTTACTGAAAGTAAAATTTCAACTTTTACTTTCAGTTCCCATGAATACAAACTGAGAAGGTCATCCCGAATGTCGCATTCCTGACAGAGAGAAGAAAAGAGCCAAATGTGGAAGAGTGCATCTCCACCACAGTCATGCATTCAGCTCAGACAACACAGGGTCGCCTTGTGTGTAGTGACTGGATGCTGCTGTGGGTTCTGGGGAATATCAGCCAATTAAAACGCAAGATTTTATTTTATTTTTTTCATATTTTACCTGAAGCAAAGATTACATCAGCTTTAGATCGCGTCTCCCTGTCACATCAGCTTCCACACGTTACCCCTACCATGGGCTCGGGAAATGTTTTCCCCCTATTTTTAACCTCTGCCTTTCTTTGATCTGTCTCACGCTGTCGGCATCCGGGAGAAATGTTCCTGCTCCCGCGAGGGTTACTGTAGATCTAGAGTGAAGTTACTGACTCATTTCTATGGTGACAAAGATTCTGAAATTTGCTGGAGTTACAGACAAGCAAACCTTTTTCATTTCTACGATGGTAGAAATTCTTATTTTTCACTTGTTTCTCCGATGAGTATTCCAGGTATATTTCTTAGTAATCATATTATTTGGTTGTTGTTATTAAATGACTCATAATGGCAATCAGGGACAAACTGTTCTTTTAAAAAAAAATGGATACAATTTGAGTTTATGCTTGACGGCTGAGGCATAAACCTTTTCTTGAAACACAGACAGGCTTTATTATAGTAAATACTTTGTAATATTGGTTGTTTTGTAAATATTAATTGGCTAATGGATAATATCTAGTGAAACAACCATAGCATAACATGATAGGTCAATACGTTTTCTTATGATGGAAGGTTTTTAGAATGGATCTTGATAAAAAATTATAAAATTATAAGATTTTAGGGAATAACTGATGATTTTATGCTTTAGAACCTTGATTGCACTGGCTAAGGAAAGTAAGATCCTACACAATCTGTGTTTAGTGGTGAGGACTTCACTGCTCCAGCTTGACTGAAGGATTAGTTGATCATTAGGGTCATTAATATTTAATAATAATGGTCAAAAACTGCACAGCTCCAAAGCGTTATCTCTAATTTTCTTTCCAATGAGTTACAGTTATCTTTAGCAACTATATTTTTTAGCAATTCCATCTGCATCTAATGCAAACCAGGAGAAAGGACTCTGTTGTGCTAATATTTACTATGTTCAACAGAATACAATCAATCACTAATAATAATTGTGTCGCCAGACTTGCAATAATAATAATTGTGTCGCCAGACTTGCTCACACGCTGCTAAAGACTCAGCAGGTTTCATTGCAGTAGAATAACGTCACGCTGAAAATGCTGGAATGTTTTTTACTTTTAAGTACATTTCTGATGTCATTTTCAGCCATAAAATGAAATGCATCACCCCTGCTGTTAATATTTTACAGCCATAACACCCAATAAGGTATCAGGCGCTTTTCTACATTTTAATTCTAGCATTATTAATTTATTTCATTTTAACCACCTCGACTTGTGTGGTGATGAGGTAAACATGTCGGTGTTCTGGTTGTTTTAAACTTTTTTTATTATTATTGCTCTGGCTGTGGATATAGGCAAGATTAATAAAGCACCTATTGTCATTCAACCAGTTTCTGACTTACTGTGGGCAACATAGATCTTCTTTAATTTTCTTTAATATTTACTGTTTTGGAGAATTGTTAGAAAAACATGCCTTTCTCCTACACAATATTTAATCTCCAGAGAAACAGAAAGCAACCATTTATTACTCTAGCCAACGTAAACAGCCAAGTAATATAAAAAAGTCAATAAAAACATGTAATAAATGCAAATAAGTAAAAAAAAATTACCAAAAGAATGTTTGTTTCTTTTTTTTTCCTGATTATATAAATTCCCTGAAACTAAAATAATTTTTAAAAAATAATGATTTCAGGGTGACATTAAGCCTGTTAACTTGTCTAACATATTTATCAGAGGTACCAATAAATGTGCTGTCATTTATAATCTAACGTGTATCCTCGCTGAGCTATTAGTAGTTTCCAAACAGAGCAGTGGTGAAAAAATGTGCAAATTAATGGCATTTCCTGCCAGGGGGGACTAAATCTTTAACTGAAACACATTTCTTTATTTCAGCTGTGTGGGGTTCATCTTTTTAATCACTCTCTCTTTTCTGTAGCAGTTATGCAAATCCAGCTCTTTTGCAGCACAGCAACTGTGACAGATGGCCCTGCGTGATTTCACACATCAGACGCAAAGACAAAAACATCCAGACACACACACAGAAAGAGAGTGAATAACCACTAATGAGCAATTTGCATGCGATGGGGCAAGCCGAGCACGATATTACTGTAAAGACAAACTGTAAGACTGTAGTTCTCATTCAGCAGCAGCTAGAGTCTAATAAAACGTCCTTCGACTGAATCAAGAAAGGACCTTGCAAAAATGTTCCTTTTTCATGAAAGGTTTTTGCTTCATATTGCAGTAAGAATTTGACGGTTTGTTGCTCTATTTTTGAGTATTTTTGTAAAATGGTTTAATGTCCTCATCTTTATCAAAAGCTAAAGGTCGTAGCATTCTCATGAACTATAGCAACACGATATTTGTGCCTTTCCTTCAGGTCTCTGTGATACTGACGCTTATGGTCCCGTACAATGAAATCGATGCAGACGCTCCGCTGATGGAGATGTTCTCCATGCATGGCTGCATGTTCGCAAAATACATAGTTGCTGTGGGGTCCATAGCTGGACTCACTGTGTCCCTCCTGGGCTCCCTGTTCCCCATGCCGAGGGTCATCTATGCTATGGCAGGGGATGGTCTTCTGTTTAAGTAAGTCTATGCTCTTACTGTATGTCGTTTAGTTTTCGTGTCTGGAGAAACGACACATCTTTACTGTGTGTGTAGGTTCCTGGCCAACGTTTCTTCATACACGGAGACCCCTGCTGTGGCCTGTGTGGTGTCTGGATTTCTGGCTGCCCTTCTGTCCCTTCTGGTCAGCCTCAGAGACCTGATAGAAATGATGTCCATTGGCACCTTGCTGGCCTATACTCTAGTGAGTGATAAGTACCGGTGCTGGGAATGTGTTTTTATATGTGTAATATCTAACCACACACACAAAAGAGGACGAGTTCTTTTTCTGCTTTTGTCCTTCTTAACTTTCAATTCTTTAGCTGCTTTGAATTCCCTAACTAAACTTTTGCCTTGTTTGCGTTGAGCTATATGGAGCCTGAGTTGGTGGGGGTTGCCATTTTATGGCCTGGCATATTCAAGGGAGCTTTCCACCGCCAGCAGGCAGGGTTAAACCCAAATACCTAACGCTGCATCATACTAGTACAACAACAAACCTAATGCACTGCATGTCTTGTACTTGCTGCAAGCAGTGGCGTTTCTCTGTCCTCCAATCAATGGACTGCATTGTATGATGCCAGTATCTCAGCACCAGTACAACGGTGCATTATAGGTCATTTCTATGAGCTACTTTAACAATGGAAGCAACAAAAATGCTTACTGAACCGCATTGACCACACAGAGATGAGGCATTATGATGTATTGCAGTATTTACTTGTACTTTTCTCACTTTTTGTAATCACACTATAGACTCAAATTTCATTGTATTTTACTGAAAATGTCTTGTGATAAGCCAACTCAAAGTTCCTTCAAAAAAGTGCGTTATTTTGCTTCCTCTTCACAATAATGTTCTACTTTGTTGGTCTAATACATAAAATCCCAATGGAAACAACAGAGGTTTGTCATTTTTAAGTGCTGAAATGTCTGAAGGTACAAGACACAATAACAGTATACAAATATAGTATGCAAATTGGACTGAGTTTAGCAATGGAGACATTAAGATCTGTGTGGGGCCAATAAAATGTCAGCAGAAAAAAGCAGATGCAATCATTTAAAACAAATGCAGGAGAGCTTCTTTATGTGTATGTTAACTTAAGAGGGAATAAAGAAAAAAACTTTGGTTTTAGTGCAACACAACTGCACAAAATGTGCACAAGACAGTTATCGTTTTAGATTTCTGGCTATGAGAGAAACAAACTTCTCTCTCTGCGCAGGTAAGCCTTTGCGTGCTCCTCTTGCGTTACCAACCCGAGGGCGACATCCACGGCTTCGTGAACTTTCTCTCCGAGGAGCAGAACAAGAAGAAAAAGGAAGGCATTCTGGCCGAGTGCGAGAAAGACGCTTGCTCGCCGACCAGCGAGGCCGACGAGTACGGCGGTCAGACCACGAACACCTGCGGGGCCAAAAACCTGCCGTCGCTGGGCGACAACGAGATGCTGATTGGGAAACCGGACAAAAATGCGTACAGCGCCAGCCATCCCAACTACGGCACGGTGGATATGACGACCGGCATCGAAGCAGAGGAGTCAGAAGGAGGGATGTCTCGACGGCTCAAGAAGCTGATCGGACCTCGCTACTACACGCTGAGAATCCGTCTAGGCCTCCCTGGGAAAATGGACAGGCCAACTCTGGTCACGGGGAAAACAGTCACCGTGTGCGTGCTGCTGCTGTTCGTCTTGTTCTTTGCTTTCTGCTCCTTCATCATTTTTGGTAGGAACAAATCAGCGATGCTTTAGTCCAAGGTACGAGGGTACCGCAACATCCAATCACAGTTTGCTCCCTATGTTTCAGGAGCGGACTTTATCACGGAGGGTCGTTGGTGGGCCTTGCTGCTACTAATTTTCCTCATCATCTTCATTGCCCTGCTGATCATCATCATCCTCCAGCAGCCAGAAAACCCCAAGCGGCTGCCTTACATGGCTCCCTGCGTGCCGTTTGTACCTGCTTCAGCCATGCTGGTCAACATCTACCTCATGCTTAAGCTCTCTGCCATCACCTGGATTCGATTTTCAATCTGGTGCCTCGTTGGTAAGCAGACCCTTTCACGAAGACTTTTGGTTTGCCAGGGAAAAAAAAAAAAAAGGTTTGATGCGGAGAGAATCCAGGTATTCTCCAGGACAGATAGGAACAATGTTTTGGTTTCAAGCAATAAATCTGCTCAGGTTACTTCCAATAACAGAAGAAATTATTCATTTAAGGGCTCAATTTGCCAAGAAACCCTAACGTTTATTTCTTAGCCGGAACAAAAGCGTATCGGGTTTTCTTTTCATTTCTTCCTTGGTTGTAAGCTAATTTTTTAAACTGTGCAGTTCCTCTTTCGATATTATTGAGAAAAACCCGTAGTTTTCTCTAGTGTTGTTTTTTTTTTGCAGATTTGATGATATTTTAGCCATAAACTAAAATTTATTTTATTGGCAGAGTACACAACCCAGTGGCAAGTTCACCAAATAAGGTGTGGAAAATGTGGCACTCATTGTAGAATCAAAGCCAACAATAATCTATTCTTTCTTATTATTCTTTGTAAATACGCTGAGCTCAGTTAGATTTAATGGGACCACCCATGAACAGAAATCTTTTAAGTCTTGCCACATATGCTTGATAAGATTTTGTTCTGGACTTAAACTAGACCGTCCCAACACAGGCGAACGATTTGATCTAAGCAATGTTGAGGTCGTCGTCCCGCTCGAGGCGAGCCACTGCCCAAATCACAATCATTTAGCAACTTTTTTCCAAAGTTTTCTTTCAGGATTCCCTTGTATTCCATTCAGTCCAACTTTGTATCAGTTTAGTTTACACCGGCTTTCCAGTTCTTCACGTTGTTTCACACAAACAGAAAGCAGTTGCTCCGGGTAATGCGCAGTGCAAATTATGCATTAATTAAGGTTAATTTGCGTTTTACCAAACCTCCTTGTTGCACTTGTTTGCTGTGCAGCCAATCTGGTTTGTACAAACTGCACATTTTGATATCACTTGTGTCGGAACATGAAATTCCATTTAAACACATTGAAGTTTGGGATTGTAATGTGACAAAAGGTGGTGAAGTACTATTTAAAAGATTTATACATGTAAGGAAAACTAGAACAAAGTGTTAAATATGTTTGAGCTGTTTACAAGTAAAGGTTAAAAGTAATGTAAAAAGAAATGATTGATTTTAATTTGCATTTCAGTTTTTGTGGCCATGACAGATCATGCTTATGTTCAGTAAAAATGAACAGCTCTTCATTGCGCATGAAACTTATATTTGCTTGACAATCTCAGATTATTTGTGCAAAATTTGATACTCAAACGTTTTAGACTTCAGTGGAAAAAGTCACTCCTCCTGCCTGCACTTTCATACTTTGTTTCTTCTGCGTTCAGTGAGATGTTTCCATGTATCCCTTCAAGGTGTGCTTATCTACTTCGGCTACGGCATGTGGAACAGCACTCTGGAGATCACGGCCAGAGAGAACGAGGTGCACGCCTCCACCTACCAGCGCTACGATCAGGGCGTGGACGAAGGCTTCTGTGGCTTCGACGACGACTTCTACCCGCCCGCCACTGACGCCTGGGTCGCACCCGGCGGGGGATCAGAGGCGACTCCACCTCCAAAGGCGAAATCTGAAAGTGACGGGATTTCGTCGAAAGGTGGAGGCAGAACCATTGCTAACAACGGCCTAGCGGAGGAGGATCCCATGGACTTCTGAAGGGGACTGACTTCTGTGTTACATTGAATGTACTGCCTTGTCTGCTGCCTGGGGGAGGGAGAAGGGGCCGTGTACGAGTGCATGACTGATTACGGGGTGCGCGAGTGTGTGTGTCTGAGTGTGTGTTTGCATGCTTGCACGAGTGTGTATTTGTTTTACGTATGAAACTCCCCCGGGCTAGATGCTTTTTGGTTAGTAGAACGGTTTGTCTTTTACCTTCGTCAACTTTGCTTGGGATGCTGCCCACCCCTCCCCACACACACACTCACACACACACACACAAATGTGGACATAAATGTCTTCACACTTTCACAAATCCAGACTCTTTAATCAACTTCCCAAATAAAGGAGGACATGTGAGAAAAGTGCGAACAAAGTGAGAGATTTGTGTTTTGGAGATGGAAGTGGAGAAACGACATGCTGTGCCGAGCAACTTTTTAACTGTGTAGTCAAGAACTTTGACACAGGAGAGAAATGAAGGATGATGAGAGGGTCGTAGATGAGTCAGCAACTGTCTTCCTGTTCCAGCACAGGCAGACAGACAGGAAACTGTCATGGCAGGGTGATTAATACAAAGGCCTTCCAATGGCAAAGTCTGACTATGTCTGTTTTCAGCTTTTGTACAAAAACCTGAAGAATTTGTCCAAAACACATTCTTAAACCTAAGCCGAACGTCTAGCCTGAGGGGGTTTCCACTGGGGGATTTGGGGTAAAGGGTGTCGATGTTTTCTGTGACGACTAGTACTTGGACTTTGCTTGTAATAGTGCCTTCATCAACTTTGTGTGTTTTTTCTGGTCGTGTCAGTTCTCTACTTTGATTTTTTTTTTCTTTGGCCTGTGTATGTGTGCGTTCTGTTGTACTGTGCCTTGCAAAAGTATTCACAAACCCTGAACTTTCCATACTTTTGATATGCTCCAATTATATGCTTCAGCCTATTTCATTTGGATTTTAAGTGACAGAGCAAAATAAAGTAGAATTTGTTGTCAAACCAATTATTTGCAGCTCTGGCTGGAATTGTTGGAAGATCTGGAATTGCTGGAAAGTCTTTCCCCGCTGTTTTGTGCTTGAAGGTTAACTTTCAGGTTTCCTTTTTTTTAACTCCACCCACTGTCCTTTAACTCTTTCTAGCTTATTCACTGTGGTCTGGTGGGAGGGGAGTAGAGGGCTGTTCAGACACTTTGGTGTCTCCTACAGCTGATGGCAAACTGCAAATGGGGCTTCCTACTGCTTACTACTTCTCTCCCCTTTTCCCCAAATCCCAGATTTGTGGACTCCACAGCTAATAGTTGCCATTTGAGCAGATTCTTATTCCTGAGGTGTGGGTCTGTGCGGCTCCTTCGTTGTTGCCACAAACCTCTTGGCTGCTTCTCTGATAATACTCCCCTGCTAGGTTAGATTTTTGGCCAAGTCGTCATATGTTTGCATTTGTGTCACTCTTCCCATTTTTGATTGATGGATTAAACAGAACTTTATGTAATCTTCAAATGCTTAAGACATTTTTTTTGGCTTTAGTCGTTCCTACAACTTCATTTCTGCCCCGACTGGCATTTTTCTTGCTCTTCATGATGCTGTTTGTTCTCTAATGTTTCCTAATGACGCACTACTTTATATTTGTCTATCACGCAAATTCTCAATACAGTACAGAAAGTTGAAGTTTGCAAAATGTAAAAAAAAAAAAAAGTGTACATACTTTTACAAGGCATTGTGTACTCAAATTTGAGTTTCATGTGAATTTCTCTGTCCGTGTTTGCACCGAGTGGGCTATTCAGGATTTTTAATTTTCAAAGTACGTTTTGTTGTTCCCTCGAATGGAAGTGAAATCCATCCACCTGCTACCAAAAACAAAATGTGCAATGTGAATTGCCAATCAAGTTGTAGAGATTAGACCCAGTAGACATACACAGGCAGAGAAAATAAGTTGAATCCTAGTTGGCGACCTGCAGTGTTTTCTGTGTGCTTTTTGTATTTGAGCTTATGAGGTTCTCTCTCTTTGTCAGACCTGTAAGTAATTCATTCTCTCTTTAGTTTTTGGAAAGTTTTTTTTTTTTTTTTTACTTTTTTATCCGTGAGGAGAAAAAACAAGCTGAAATCGAATCCTTCCTATTTATATAATCTTTTCTCTCCTTCTCCTTCATGGGTTTTCCATCACTTTATCTTTGCAAATTTCCATCTGAAGTTTTCTTCTCTAGCCCAGTTCTTTCATCTTTCATTTACCATCTCACTCCCCTCTTGATATCAATCGGGCCAAGTCGGCAGAAAGTAACCTCTCCGAGTCGCAAGTAATAGGCCACCAAAGATCGACTTGCACTCTGGAAACGTAACAGCAATCTGCTTATGGTCTGTCGATTCGATCGCTACGTTTTCATTTAGTAGTCTCCACTATCCGTCATCTGATTCGTAACCAGCACTCATTTTGCTGCTGGCGGTTCGGCTCTAGTGTTGTCCTGAACTACAGTGAATGAGCTACACTTTTATGCTTTATATTCAGTTTTTTTTATATGTGTTGCATATACAGACAGTTGTCTCTACGTCCCAAAGAGATTTAATTATTGCATTCAAAACGCGGGCTTGTTGTTGCAGTTAAAAATAAAAGACAAGCACTTGTTGGAGAAAGAGCTTTACATCAAAAAAAGAAACATATGCAGAGATATTTCTTTATACAGTAAGTGGGATTTTTACAAACAACCAAATAGCACACTGTTATGCTATGATGCTGAGGGTGGGGGGGGGGGGGGGGGGATGTTCCTTCAATTGCTTCTGGTGCTGCTGTCTGCCCCAATTGTTGCCCCTCTACCTTTTCCACGTGCCCCCCTGTTGCTGCATTGGTCCCTTTCAGGGAAGCCTTATTTGTCTGATGCACTAAATCTAAGGATGCCACGCTAAACCCCTCCCAGCTGTCCTCCTTTCCCCCCCATCGTAATCATCGAAAGCTTGAAAAACAAAAAATAATTTGTTTGCTGTTCTGGAAATGTTAGGGAACGTTCTTATGCAAATGAAGACACCTCTGTGTGTCGTATTTAACTAGGGTTTGTAAAAGGTAAGAATTTGAACATCACAATGATCTGGTTTATCGTAAGGACTGAATTTTCTCATCAATTTTCCTTTTTAAAGGAAATTAAAATTAAGCAATCAGAGCTGAAGATAACTGTAAAATACCACCGGTTGTCTAGTTTTAAGCAAGTTTGCATCAGAAATGAACATTCAGAGATCCTGGAGAGTTAGCAACTATTTCTGCTTTGCAAGTATTGGGATTTGCACACATTGAAACGTGCAGTTTATTGTCCTTTATATCGCTAAGCTAGGGGCGTACAATATAACAACGTCAAATTGTGAAGATTTAGCATTGTAATACCAAATTCAATGTCAGTTTTTAGACCCAACCTGCACTTCTAGATGCTTTCATTCTATATTGTTGGAAAAAAGTGAATGTCTACAGTTTATTAGACTGTCAGGAAAACTATAAAACCAATAGAAGTTAGTAGGTGTGCTCCACCAACATTAATGTCATTAACATTGACATTAATGACTTCGAAGTTTGACAGAAGAAACGTTTGAGAGGCTACAGCCAAAGAATCTCTCTAAAATAATTCCCCTTTGCCGCTGCTTGGTTTGATGCCGTTTTACCAATTCAGATTGTGTTCAGACCGAATCATCACGAATCATGATATATTTACATACCATCACATCACGAATGAGTAGAAAAAGTGCTTTTTATTTGAGTTGTTATTTTGTCTTTGAAATTAGGTTTTAAGGTAAACTGAAAAAATATCTTTGTAGTAATGTTCTCTGACCTAAATGTGTTTTTTTTAACTGCATTTGCATAGAAATTTTTTGCTCTCGATTTTACTATTAAAAAAAGAAGAAGATATTTTGACTATATCGTCCAGCCCTATGCTCAGTTGGAATATCTTACATGACCACATCAGTTTTCTCCCCATCTCTGTTCAAAATTTTCAAAAGCTTTACAGTCAGAGCCAAAAACAAACATGCAGATTCATTTGATTCCACGTCTCAGATTCTGGACTGTACAATCATCTTTTTTATTTATTCATTTATGTATTTATTTTTTGTTCTGTATATTTGAATCAAAGATTGCGTGAACGCATGTGCAGACGTATGTGTCTGTGTGTTCTGACGTCCGCTCGTGGTCCACGCCTGCGCCTAAATGTGACCGTCTGCTGAATGTCCAGCATGTTTCTTGTGCACAAGGTTCAGTTTCTAAATATTGTACTTGCATGTGGCTATGGATCTCAACGGGACACGACAGACATTTGGCGAAACCAAATTCAGGCTTAGTTCTTCTCTGTTTTGGAGCCCTGGTTTGATTCAGAGGATGAAACACAGTTTTTTTGTTTGGTTGTTGTTTTTTGTTTTATTTTAAAAAATAATAATTAGCTACCAAAAGCACTGCCTAGGATTCTTCTCTTGTTCATTCTAATCTCTCTCATTTTAAATATATATATATATATATATATATATATATATATATATATATATATATATATATATATATATATATATATATATATATATATATATATATATACACACATTTATTCCAACCTAAAATTTAAAAACCCACTTGTTCACTCCACTAGATATGGAAACCATGGCTCCATTTGACAGAACTATGTAGCAAACAGTCTGATTTCCTGACTGACTTCCTTCACACTCTTTGTCACACATCTATAATATACACACTAAAAACTGCTGGGTTTAAAAACAGAACAATTAGGGTCCTTTTACAAAGTCAAACATGGACCAACTCACCACAATCTGGCTGTGGGTTTCCACCATACTCAGTGGCATTGCAGAGATTGTGTAAAACAATGTGGTAGTGAATGGACGTAGCTGAAAATCCCACTTTTCTGCACGTGATCAGTTTTGTTTGGCTCTAAAAGTCACATCAAACCAATGCTACAGATGTGACTGGAAGGAAAGTCGAACTGAACTATGGATTCACAGTCTGCCATTCATTTGGCTCAGACACATAGAAAAGATAAGTCACATCTTACTAGCTTTTATTTTGTCCTCTTGAAGAAGTTTTATTCAGTTCTTTGTGTAGTTCAGAAATTATCTCACTCAAAACAAAACAAAAAACAGTTTGTTTGCCCACCTATTTTGAACTACTAAACAGCATTGTTCTAGAATTTTGATTAAAGAAACAACCCAGCAGTTTTTGTTTTTGTTTTTTTATGTGAATTTCTCCTCTCAACCACAACCAAGCCAAAGTACTTTTTTTCACTTTTAATTTACAGAAATCAAGTTTCCTTATCTGCAGTAGTGCCGACTTCCTTGGTATGATCAGCTTAGAAGCTATTTTACAACAAACACCCATGATTTCTTTTATTAGGAATGTCACGAGACAATATTGCAATGTTTTTTCTGAGTCACCAGCTACAAGCAAAAGCTACGATCCAGACACAAAATACAGTGCTAAAGAAGAGTGGTCGACGAAAAAAAAAAAAAAAAAAGATTATTTTTCTACAGCTGTTTCCCATCTACACGACCTCCTCGGGTGGGTGTGCCGAGCCGAACTAGGTGGGGTTATTGGTCTGTGCTTCATGAGCGTTTCTTTAATCACAAGGAGGCCTGATATAAGCTGCTAAAATCTATTTTTTGAATAAACGTAGACTCTAGAAATGTAGAGCTAATTTCTTTAATTATCTTTGAATTGGTTGCTGTAGATGTCGATAGGGCTTCAGATGGTTTAGGCAAACAGAAGAGAAAAACAATGCTGGAAGTTATTTTATTATCAGGCTATAAGAGCTAAACTACATAAAAAAATTATATAATCTAGACTTTAGCCACTGTTGCTTTTCAAGTCAGCTACTCTGTGTTGATTTTGTGCTGGAGAAGGAATGCCATGTTCTGCACATGTTCAGTGTTTGCGGCCAAGTGTCCAGTCAGTGTGTGTAAGACTTGTTGAGATTGGCTTCCCTCGCATTGGCTAAATATTCTGTTGCTCTTCTGTAAATTTGCCACAAAGCTGTATATTATTGTTGTGTTTGTTTCTTTCAAATTTGTGATTACTTTTTATCCTAGGTGGACAATTTTTTTCTTTTTTTTTGCTGAACTGTTAATATTGCTTCCATATATTAATGAAAAGTTATTTATTGCAAAGATTAAACAGAGGTTTGTTCATTTATTAACATATGCAATAAATAGAGACATGCAGTCACGGAATATAAAGTGCACACACGTTCAGTCTCTTGCATGCAGTGCAAACCAGATGGTTGCATTGCACCGACGTTGATTCAGACTAACATTTTCCTGTTTTAGTTCATACAGGGTTACTGTTTTTTTCTAGTAGCTAGACTATGTCACGTTTGCATGACGAGCGAGACGAACATTTTTTTCTACCAATCTTTATTTTAACTCTTCAAATTCAGACACCAAATTTGAAGAGTGAGTTCCTACAAGATTTCTGTTGTTGCCTTTAGGTTAATAGCTTTTGTTTCCACTTTTCATACAAGTGTTCTACATCAAAACATGTTCAGGTCTGCATGCTCAAAGTAAAGGAGACCAAGGAGATTTTGGTCTCTATTTCCAGGAGAAATGGAAATGAGAAATGAGATTCTAAGACAAAGTCAGGATATTAAACCATATTATGAGTTTTGAATCTCTCAAGAAGGAGTGTTCAGTCTATTATCTGAATATGGAAGGATAATTAAAAAACATAAATCTTACCGAAATGTGCAACTCGCCTGCATTAACACATAAGAATAGCTAAGAAGCTATTATATAACTAGCAACTTATTATGTAAGTTAAGTAAGTTGTTTTCCACAAGTCATTTGGCTTGTTATCTTACAGGAATAACGCTACAGTATATGTGAAGGAAAACAAGTCTCTCCACAAAACAAAGAGGTGGCGTTGTCATGCTGTGGGAGTCATTTTCTTCCAACTGTAGTTGTGAAATTATTTGCTCTGTTTTAATTGGGCCTCTTACTGCAATGCATAAAAAGTATAATTTTTGTACTTCTTTCATTAGTTTCGGAATCAAGAGGAGGTTATCAGTGGTTCCCGATGCTATGCAGTTAACCGACCGCTCATGAATCCGAGAAACTCAAGCATAAAGTTAAATAAGCATAAAGAGCTGGGGAGTTTTGGCATGTGTTTAATCATAGTGTATTAAATATCATTATTCCGTCAACACAGGACAGCTTATTTGCTCAGGATCCTTCCATCTGTCACTTCTGAAGTCGATGGCTCTGTACCAGGAATGGCTTCCCCTTTCAGGGAGCGCATGCTCAGATGCTGTGATGACATACCGGCAACCGCAGACATGCCAAGAAATCACAGAAGAAGTAAAAATGAAACAGTAACCGAGTGAAGATCAGTGATGTGCGCTCGCGTTTGTATCCGTTAAAAGATAAGCTGACGACAAAGAGAAATCACACAATGTTCTCGTCTGTGCAGTGACTCAGCGACCTTGATTTGGGCAAAGGAGTAGACGCATCGGGCACAGTTATCACCCACTGTGCGCGTGTGTGTGTGTGTGTGTGTTGGTTACCAGAAGAGACTGGGAGGCTGAGTCTGTGGGACAGATTCTTCTGTGCTTATCTCAGTCAAGGTCACAGAGATTACAGAAATACACCACAAATTGCTAATGTTGTTCGCACAAAGACTTGGATATGCCAAGACAGTCGATGTGAGTCACCGATCTGCAGCTGAAATCGTACCATGCCAGACACGTTATCACTTATCTCAGTGCATGCGGGATTTTAAGTATGCAAGCAAATTTCTATTACTGTTTAAAACATAACGAGTGAGATAAAAAAAAAACACAGAAGTATCAAATCAGAAAACCGCAAATGAGAGAATTGCACTCTTAAAAAAGAAATGCTGAGTTCAGAAGAAACCAGTCTGGAAATAGAACCAGACCTGGTTTAATTTAACACTGATAAAGTTTTGTTATGTTTAGTATTCAGATGTCTGGTTTGTCTTTAAAAGAGCCTGGAAGAAGCCTCCAATTTCGACAATTCAGGAACTTAGCTGTTATATTTTAGTGATGGGGTTCCATTCAGAAATCACATCCATTGGTGTAACAGTTTTAAGAAATAAATAAATTAATAAAAGTATTTGTAAACAGAAATAGCAGCTCGACACTAGGACGTGTGGTTAAGAAATGTTTTAATGCCGCATGTGTTTATGTCAAACAAGTGTTCATTACACCTAAAACAACAAAATTAGTTTTTAAAAAAAAGTGTATATGTAAAACGTGACATTTAATTGTTGCTCTTTGTTGACCGTGAAAACAACAAAAAAATACATTTACTCTGTAAATTCCGATTATTTTACAGAGATATAAACACTGCTTAGTAAACCTCCACGTCAGGTCTAGCTGAACGCAGCGCTAAATCATTTGAATCAAGTCCATCACTCAGGAGTTAGTAATACTGTCCCAAAAAAAATCCATGTACAGAAAAAGAACAATTTAGCAAAAAAAAAAAAAAAAATTAACACAACCACACCCATATTTGATCCAAACAAAAATATTAAACAGTTTGTACTCAGTAACAACGAACCTGATGAGATTCTGTCACCAGGGTACTCATTAGACAAGCCTTTGTTATTATGAGATTGTACATTTATGTAACAGTGGGGTGAGTCTGCGCCACACCTCTTTGTGTGGAGGTTGGAAAATTGGCACTTTAGGACAATAACAAGGATCAAACTGTTTGTAATTAAATGTTCTATCTCTGTGCTGTTTGCGTCTACATCCCTCCACATCGTACGGTAAAACACGGACGTCGTAAATGTTTGCCTTTTGTGAAAATGTCTCTATGTACAAGAATCCCCGCGGGACCGCCGGCGTCTCCAACCTTAGACGTGGGCACTTTTGGCATGATGGTTGGAGGAGGCTACTGGCACGCTGCCGCCTCCGTGTTTGGAGTAGTAATAGTGGCTGTTGTCCTGGTAGCTGCGTGGAGAAGAGGTGGAGGAGTCCGACGAGCACATGAGCATCACGCCGCCCAGCAGGCAGAAAGCGGTGCCCACCCATCCGGCGTAGAGGGAGAAGCCGAAAGACATGAGGCCGAGCTCTTGGTTGGCACCGATGGGGAACCAGATGGTTGGCACCAAAGCGCACAATGCTAAAGAGGCAGAGAGGAAATTGTCCTTGTTAGGCATTCATACAGTGCAGACGGATACACTCAAAGACCTTGTGCTTAACAGCACCAAAAGAAACTAAAGGGGGTTTGGGGTGCGAGGTGGTGCAGGGGTTAAATACAACCCACATAAGGAGGTCTCGCTGTCGCAGGCTCGATTCCCAGCCTGGTGACCTTTGGCGTGTGTGCCCTATCACCTTCAAATAAAGGCCACTTGAGTCAAAAAAAAATCTTAAAGAAAAAGAAACTAAATGAGTAAAATTGTTTAAATGTATTCATTAATGTACCAAGTTGTTGTTTTAAAAGGCCTGTTTTTTTAAATATATATACATATATGAGCACATAAACACAAAAAACTTGGTTATTTTATGACCCAAAGTGCTTTGGTTTATGTTGTTGGTACAGAATGTGGGTAGTTTTAGCCAAAAAGTGGTCCAAAAAATGTTACACAGAGTTTAGTACAAGCCTGATTCTTCACATATCGTGTGTAAGTTACAAGGTAAACTAGGAAATTACATGAAGGTCAGTTCAATATTGTCGATGTGGTGATAATCACTATAGTCCATTCTGGGGAACAACTTTTCACTTTGGGTAATCCTCTTATCTAGACTCAAACTTTGACTAAAGAATTGGTCAAAAAGTCTGCAAAATATTTTGCGGTGTTGTATACTGATGCAGAATCAGTAAAAAATCATCAGTGGTTTTAATGGTTTTGTTCCATCAAAACCAAATATCATTTTTGGTCTATTTTAACTAACAGTATGTACAATGTAACAATTTTTTGGCTTTGATAAAAAAGACATACTTTATGCGTAAACAGGCATTTTCTTAAAAGCCCTAATCTTTTCAGTCGAATGCAAAACTGTTGCCTTTAATGGGCAGCTCTGAAAGTCTTATTAGTGCAAGTCTATTTTTAACCCATTAGTTTTTAGAGTGCAGTCAGTGCAAATAAGCTTTATTCAAGGGCTGCACAGCTCCTAAAAATACTCTTGCTTTAGGAAATCTCAAAGGTATAAGAGGTAGTAGGTGTTTACCACATTCCTAGCATGCTGCTTAAAGCTCTGTGAAGGTGTGGAAGGACCTGACACAGTGGGTAAGGTTATAAGAACCAAAATACGCATAGAAAATCAACCCTCAAACACATTACGCAAAAATCAAACATATGTCTAGGTTGCATTTTTATGGAGGAGCTGTGGAGACATCAGTCGGGGGTTGGCAAGAGTTTTGTTGTTTTTTTTTTGTGAAAATGTAGGCGTTGGAAAAGAAATGGTTGGGAAACAGGTGCTAAAGTTGCTTTCCAGGGAAGCAGGGCTGTGGAAAAAAAAACGCTGTAGCAACAGTCCCATATTAATAATCTCGGTAAAGATGACCCCCTGGGGAAATTTTCATGTGGCTCAGGACAAAAGCAGGGTGTGGATAAGAGTAGGTGGATTGTAGGAATGTCTTTTTTTTTGAGGTGAGATAGGAGATTTTTTTTTTTTTTACAAACTCTTTAACCTCAACACTTTGTAAGCATTCAAATTCAGGTTCAAACAGGTCAAAATGAGGAAAATTCAGAGATGTGCAGCTCATCATGCTTACAGTGTTCATTGTGGCATCTTATTAACATCACTGCATCTAAAGAAGTGAACAAAAACAATGATGTCTCTCACCAACAACAACCATCAGCACTCCTCCCAGGATGGCCCGCTTGTTCTTGGCGCTCTGCTCGTCGTTTCCAATGCTGATGCAAGGCATAGACATGAGAAGGAGAATCACCGCAGGGAGACCCATGATCGACCCCAGGATCATTAGGGCTCGAGTGGTCTGGATGTAGGCTGTGGAACAAAATCCTCTTTTAATTTAGACATTTTGTTTTCTATCTATACCAAGTTATGAACAAAAATGACTTCATCTGCGTTAGTTGAAGTGAAGAGTTTGAACGGTGGCTACCTGGCAGCTCCAGGATCTGCGTAAAGGCGACGCAGTGGTAGAGTGCCGTGGAGATGACGCACTCCTCCCAGGGCCCCTTGGACTGCAGCTCATCCATCTTCTTACAGGTGGTCACGCCGTACTTACACATGGTCACCCAGTCATTGGTGGAGGTGGCGATCACGACCCCGAGCCAGCCCAGGCTGCTCAGGAGAAAGCCGCACAGCTGGAGGCAAGAGTTTGCCATGGCACAGAGTTTGCGTCGAGAGTGCTTGTTCCAAAGTCACAAACCGTTTCTGGGAAGGTTTTGAGTGGATTTGATAAAAATGTGGCGGAAGGTGGAAAAGTATCTTATCAAGAGTTGATATTCCAATAAAAAAAGGTTAAATCCAGTTAAATATGTGGGGAGTGGGGATCCACCAAATCAGGTCTGCTGCAAATGTCAAAAGAATAAAAGTCGAGCAGTATTAGAAGGTTTTTAAGGACTGCCTCAGTGAGAGGGTGGGGGGGAAAAAACATCCCAAAAACTTTTATCCAATCAGAGGCTATGCATGAGAATAACTTTTTTTCCACTTCTCTGAAACTGCACTGCCCCTTTCTTAAAATAAATTATGCATGCAGCCTCAGTGTGCCGGTCGCTTTCCTAGGAGATGAGAATATTTAATAGGAAAGATGCTGCCATCTGCTGGTTGCAAAGTATTTCTGCAAGTGATACACATATGCACAGTGCTAAGATTTTAAAGTGTGAAAAAATACTAATGAAATAATTTAGTTTCACTTAAACCACAAGTTTTGAGTTTTACAACACGACTGAAAACAAAGTAAAAATATTTTCAGTCCAAAATTAAGTAAAGAAAACAAAAGCAGAGTACCTTGCCAAAGCACCTTTAGACTTGATTTTAGTTTTATTACCGCACTTTCAAGACTGTTTCTTACGTCTTGTGGAAATGTGTCAGCAATGTCTAGTCACTGTTAGGTGTTTAGAATCTGTGAGTTGGCTCTGGTGTCCTTTGTCCGCATTCTTCTTCACATCATAAACAGAGAGACTGTCAAGCACATTTAGGTTTTTCTTTTGGCTCGGCTGCTCAAAAATTTTGACTTTTAGTTGGTCTAACCATTTTTTTTTTTTGATCACCTTCAGGGTCACGAATTCAACGTTATTCCTTCGGTATTAAATAACGTCTCAGTTTCTCCTGATACTTTTGTTACAACGCCTCACAATTTCCCACAATGGTTTTAGGATTGTGTTTTGTAAACTTCAGCCAGGGTTGCACGTGTTTTATTGTAATTAAAAGGCTCATGTTAGCTCCGCCACTGCAGAGAATAGGTTCTGTTTTGCATCCCTAAATTGCTATTTAATTTTTACTACACAGTCCAGTCACATTAATGTGACCACCACGTACTTTCCACTTCAGAGTTAAATAACCAATCACAGAAGGCAGGTGGCAGCACAGTGCAGTTGAGCGTATATAAAGGGTGTGTGTGGGCTTCGGAAAACATTTCAATCGTTGGCGTAATGCAGAAACGAAGCGATTTATCCGACGTCCAAAAGGGCATGATCATTGGCTTTCGGGCCAAGGGTGGAAGCATTTCCGAAACGGCTGAGTTTGTGAACTGTTCGCGTGCCGCCGTGGTAAAAGTGTACCGTGCATGGCAAAATGGGACTGTCCAAAATCAACGACGTGGCAAATGTGGTGCACCACGGGCCATAGATGACAGAGGCGAACGACGGTTGCGGAGATGCGTTCGGGCAGATAGACGGGCTACCGTTGAGCAACTGACCACTAAAATGAACCAAGGGGCTACCACAAGTGTCTCCCAAACCACTATTCAGCGAACATTGCTGCGTCTGGGCCTCCGAAGCAGACGCCTGGTTCGTGCACCTATGCTGACTGGTGTTCATCGACGACGAAGGCTAGAATTTGCACGCCAGTACAGCAGCTGGACGTCCACTGAGTGGCGACAGGTAGCGTTTTCAGATGAATCGCGTTTTATGCTCCATCGGACAGATGGACGTTGGCGTATAAGGCGTGAAACCTCTGAAAGGAACCACCCTGCAACCATTGCAGGAACGGTCCAAGCTGGAGGCGGGAGCATTATGGTCTGGGGAATGTTTTCCTGGCATTCTCTGGGTTCACTGATTATTGTGGAAGGCACGATGGATCAATACAAGTACGCATCTGTCCTTGCGGACCATGTCCACCCCTACATGCGCATTGTTTTTCCTCAGGATGATGGCATCTTCCAGCAGGACAATGCGAGGTGCCATACAGCTGCCAGTGTACGTGCGTGGTTCGAAGAGCACCAGGATGAGTTTACCGTCCTCCCCTGGCCAGCAAACTCACCTGACTTAAACCCAATCGAGCATCTGTGGGACCATCTCGATCGAGTTGTTCGCGCCATGGATCCTCAACCGCGTAATCTAGCGCAGCTGGCCACGGCATTAGAGTCGGCATGGCTCAACATCCCAGAGAAGACCTTCAGGGACCTAAGTGACTCTCTTCCTGCACGTCTCGTAGCAGTTCGCTCTGCGAAAGGTGGTTATTCTGGCTTTTGACAGATGGTCACATTAATGTGACTGGACTGTGTATTATTCCTGCTGGAGTTCATATCTCAGAACTAATTATTAGATGCCATATATCACAGCAGGGGGCGATAGAAGACAGCTGCAAAACACAGAAGACTTATTTGTTTCCTCCCACTTGCCCCTGTTGGATGGAGTCAAGTCGTATTCCATCAGTTACATCAGGACGGCGTAAAGCCGCAGCAGCATAACAATCAGTCTAAAATGTATGTGGACTGAAAACATCTGAGGAGCTTCGGCCAACTCTCGGCCCTCAGGTCTCCAGCGGCGCCGGCTCAAATTGGGTTTGACTCTCTGCATCTGTTACTTTCAGGGCTATTTTGTGCTTCAGCACGAAAGCCACGAATATTAGAACGACTGCATTTTCTTAATGTATGACTCTGTCGATAATTTATCGCTTGTCTGGAATTTACTGGAAACACTTTTCTTTTTTTTTCACTTCCAGTGATGTATCTCCTGCAGGTTTTTTGTGTGTGTGCATTTTCAGACTAATGGCACTACACCTCGTTAGTACATTAATATTTCTTGCTGCTGCTTCAAAGGGAAAAAATCTTGCACTGAAGATAATCAATTAAGGCTTTCAACCTGGTTCCGCTGCAAGAGGGGAAATTGAGGTGGAGCCACTCGGTGTACCTTTATAATCTCTTAAAAGATATACAAGTTGTTCACTGTGTCCAGCAGCCGTAGAGCAGCAGACGACTTTTACTCAAGATTAGAAGGAGAGCTGCAGGCTCTTCGCAGAGTTTAGGCAATTACAGCTCTCCCTTAAGAAAAAAAAAAAGAAGTATAGAAGCTTCCAGCTCCACTCTGATCGGCCGCCAGCGCCAATGTGACCTCCAGCTGACACTCAAGTAGGGATTATGTGTCTTTCTGCAGCCGTTGCAGGTGGTTGTTCTTTTACCGTGGTTTAGGCTTGTGGCCGACATTTATTGGGGAAAAAAAATAAAGTTTAAAGGAAAAGGTCGATCAGATAGAAAGACACATAAGAGCACAAGTTTCAATAGAGTTGAAATCTTATATTAACGTTGTGAAAGACCCATAGGCTTTTTTTTTTCTTCAGTGACTCAAATGAAATTTAACTCCTCTTTTTTAGAGTCATTTTAGGTTATCAAAGTTATTATGTTTGCTAAATGATCAAGTAATGAGGCATTTTATCTCTTCCTAAAAGAGTTCAATGAAGCTTAGATCAAGGCTCGGTGATGATGAACATTGAATTTGTTAACCTCAGAGCACTTTGTTGCTAATTTGATTTGGATCCTCGACCATCTGGATACATCTTTGCTCCAGCAGGTCTTTGGCACATAATGCATTTGCAAAGTGGAATCTGTCTTTTCTACATGTGCTTTAAAAACATTGTAGAAATTACTTCTTCCACTGTCTGTGCGTATCAGCGTTGGTTAAGTAGGCAAGAATTATTTGAAAAATACACATTTTAGGCACTAATGACTGGCTGCCACCAGTGACTGCAGAATTTCTCTGTGACCCTTTATTGGAAGGGGGTGTGGCATAAGACTGACATGACACTGTCATAAACATGACATAGCATCTGTCATGAACATGGAGGATCCTTTATGAATGTTTACCACTGTTCTCGCAAAGAGTCACTCGGTAAATAATGACACCATTAATGAAAGGTTGCACTAAAAGTTGTATTAGAAGTCCACTAAAAGTGTAAGCTCTATTAAAATTTGCATTAAAAGTCCATTAAAAGTCTCATTATTTCCTGAATGACACTTCATGACAACAGTCATAAACATTCATAACGACTTTTTTATGTTCATAATAAGTGCTATGTCATGTTTATGACAGTGTCATGTCAGTCCTATGCAAAGCCCTTCAAATAAAGTGCTACCGATTTCTCAACACATATGGAAGAATCAAAGCAACACTCCATGTATGGTTTTGATGAGAAAATTACATTATAACATGAAATAAAGCTTTGAAAAAGGTCTATTTTACCTAGTCGTCTTTTAAATAAATTAATAAAGAACAGATTAATATCAATTACTCCTTATATTCGACAGTTTACATAATTGTAAAGTCATAATAACAATCAAGTCAAGATTCAACTTTTCTGTACTAAAAGCAACAAAAACAAACTATTAGTTATCTTAACTTGCCTATTTTTTAATTATCATTGCTTGTGTATGTATACCACTTTGTTATACTTCTGTTATTTTATTGTACCTTATTAATAAAGAAGGATTAAAGAGTGAAAATGTTTGAGTAGTTACGTCTAGATGCTTACAGTGGTAGTTTGTTTTGTTTTGCGATAAAGACCCATTTCAGTGTTTTATTTCTCTATTTTTCATTGTTTTCAAAATTAATGGTGGACGGTCTTAAAACAAGCCTCATCGATTTAGCAATTATTCCCTCATTATATGAATCATAGTGTACTGGAAGAAAGAACATCTGTGCTGTTTCTCATCACTATTAAAAAAGAGTAATTCTCTAAAAAAAAAACCAAAGATGTCACAAATTAGTTTAAAAAATTTCTCCTGAGTGCATGTGTGTGTGTGCATGAGGAAATAAGAGCATGATCAGCAAAGTAAGAAAGAAGAAATCCGAGCATGAGCAAAAGATACCCTTCTGTGACTCCCAGTCTCTCATCTGACACGTATGAGGAGCGAGGCAGGAGAATGGGAATGATATGATAATGAGGCGAGGATTAGCTTTTACGACGCTGACACTGAGGGATGATGGGACGAATTCCTGTGCTTCTGGGAGAAAAAAAAAATGGAAGCATGTGTATTGTGCAAGCGAGAAATCATGGTAGGGAGAAGTGAAGGCAGGACACAGTTACTCCTCTTTCCCCTAATGCTGTCAGACCTGCCTGACAGTCAGGTGGAAGAAATGAAGAGCAATGATTGGCTCTTCTTCCTGACAAACCATGAGCAGCGGGCTGAAGCTCAGAAGGGGCCCTGAAGTTGGAGGTGGGGGGTGAATTACATATGACGAGGTGAAGAGGAGAATCGGGAGAGAATGATGCAGGCGAGAGTGAAGCGTTTTGGGGGCCGGCCCTCTGTGATTGAGTGACAGCCATGCTGGATGAGTCATCCCGGCCCGTGCTGATGACTATTTTTCAAATAGTTGTCAAGGCACATTCTATGATTAACAGGCGCTGAAGCCAAGCGGCGTCGATCGGTCTGAGCCTCGAATGAATGACGTGCCTCAGAGTGATAAGGTTTCAATCAAATCTCTGAGGCTGATTCTATAAGAAAGACAAAGTAGAAACATTTAACAAAAATAATTCGGAAATGCGAGACTGTCTAGGACAAAGTGGTGAGCTGCATTTTTTTGTAAAGCCCAATGTTTAAGAAAAACCTATTTAAATTCTTCCTAAAGTTGGGCGCTCTGACATACAGGCACCAGCCAGCCGCCTTTCTGAAAGTTGGAAAACTTGCAGAATCTCATTGGGATGTTCTACAGAAGCTGTCTCCATTGAGCTTTTGCGGGTCTGGCAATTGTGGCATAACTCATGATCCTCTTGGTTCTCCTCAGGTTCTGTTACAATTCTCTACAGCATTGAGAGGTCAGTTTGTTTCCTGAACTTTACCCTGTGTGGTAAAGATTTACTAAATGTTTTATGCATATATTAAATTAAAATCAATTGTACCTGCAGTTCTTTGCATTAGTGTTCACACTTTTTCACATTGTGTCACGCCATGTCAAAAGGTTTTTGCTCGTTCTTCTTTGCAAAATGACACAAAATCAGTCAAAATGCATAAAGAACATCTGTGAAAATCAACTGTAAACTGTATTTAGATGTGAACTTCTTCTCAACCATTCTAATGCAGCAGTATGCTTTGATCCGGGCCATTCTGCTGCAGCTTTTTCTGCGTGTTTAGGTCTGCTGTCCTGCTGGAAGTGACCTCATCATGGCTGCTTCTTCTTCTTCTTCTTCTTCTTGCTCACTGCACTCGCTCCACGACCTGCCGGTTTCGGTGGACGTCTGTCTCTTGGCAGGTTTGCAGTTTCTTTGCACGTTTGGACGGCTGAACGTTGCTCGGTACAACGTTTAAAGTTTTTAAATACAGTTCTGTGATCCACCTGCAGCAAACATTTCTTCAGCTTGGTCCCTGGCCCGTCTGCTGCGTTCCGTTGAGTTTGCGATGCTGTTTATTTAATTGTGCTGTGTAGCACAAACCTCCAAGGCATTCACAGAACAACAGCACTTATCCATCCATTTTCCTACACCCTTGTCCCTTAATGGGGTCGGGAGGTGCTGGTGCCTATCTCCAGCCGGCGTTCCGGGCGAGAGGCGGGGTTCACCCTGGACAGGTCGCCAGTCTGTCGCAGGGCAACACAGAGACACACAGGACAAACAACCATGCACACCTAGGGGCAATTTAGACAGACCAATTAACCTGACAGTCATGTTTTTGGACTGTGGGAGGAAACCGGAGTACCCGGAGAAAACCCACCATGCACAGGGAGAACATGCAAGCTCCATGCAGAAAGGCCGGGGCCGGAATCGAACCCAGAACCTTCTTGCTGCAAGGCAACAGCTCTACCAACTGCGCCACTGTGCAGCCTCAACAGCACTTATACCGAGATTAAATTACACCCAAACATGAGAAGACGTCATTAATCTTTTTAGGGACACTTTTTTTTCCCTTCCACTTTAGCAAAGAAACATAAGCGTCGACACATAAACACCACGAAGGACAATGTGGCTGTGAGGATCCTGATGTGTGTGTGTGTGTGTGTGTGTGTGTGTGTGTGTGTGTGTGTGTGTGTGTGTGCGTGTGTGTGTGTGTGTGTGCATGTGTGTGTGTGTGTGTGTGTGTGTGTGCGTGTGTTTTTTAAAGCGTGTGTGAGGCTCTTTCCTGGACTGAAGGATTTCTGGAGTTGTGCTAGTTGTGTCGCTGTGACTGCACAGCGGGCTGCAGAAATCTCATCCGCCAACTTGAGGTTTAAGGAGCGGCTGATCAATGAGTCTTCACCTAATGGTCAACGTCTCCGGTGGCGTTAAGCCCCGAGTTAAAATCTCCTGGAGTATTTGCGGGTCTTGTGAGATATGTAAATGACTTCAACCATAAAGCAGCGTTCGGCTTCTGTGCGCCACAAATCCGGAGCAAACAAAACCAGAAAGCGCAAAACAGCTGAAACACTGTTGTTCCATTTACATCAAGACTACCTGATTAGAGGAGTTACATTTGATTATTAGTAAATGGAACATTTGCTAACATATTGATGTGTATTGGTGATTTTGATGATGATGTATGACAAAATGTAATGTTTATTGCCTACTTCAGAATTGGTAACTGATGTTTTTTAAAATGTAAAAAAAATACCTTGTCGCTGAATGTGATATGCAAACAAACTTGACTTGTTTTTATTATTATTTATATTAATGAGTGTTTAAGTTATAAAATACCTTGTGTTGGTTCAACAGAAAACATCCCCATAAAAAAAGAAAATCGCAATTTGTGTTCGTAACGTGATGAAATAAAAAAAAAAAATGGGACAAACACTTTTATGAGGTATTGCAACTTTATGCAATGCCTCACAAAAAGGAATTTCCTTTTTATTTCTGTCTGTACCATTTTGGATAAAATATTATTTTCCAACAGCTGTTGAACCTATTTTTTTTAGCAGGTATGAGTTGATACTATAACTTTCCCCTTCATCCCCCACAAAAAAAAAAAATCTTCCTATACAGTCCATCTGCAGCTTTAGGTTATCCTTTATGCATCGTGCGTCTCAGTTGGATCTCTGTCTCATATTTCAGACTGTCCATTGTACCGCCGACCAGATGGAGCTTGTTTCTGAGGCGCAGTCCCAACTTGATTTGTGTCTGGTCCTCCCGTGTGTCTGCAGTGTAGCAGCCATCACTCACCGCTAACTGTGTTAGCCATTAGTATCAATTAATCTAAACAAACGCTGCTGGCCATTAGGCTCAGTACCTAACCACAGACTCCGCTAACGACACACCACACAGAGCAGAACGGAGCGGCGCAGCTCTGTCTCTCCGTGGGAGGAGATGAGAGATACATATGTCAGTCCCCATATGGCTGAAGAAGTGGGAGAGGAGAACGTTACAACTCTGAACAAGCAGGAGACAGGAAGAGGAGGAGGGAATGGGAAGAGCAGAGAAAACAAAGGTGATTTATAATTCTTTTTAGCCCTCTGGGACTGAGGAGCACAGACTCTGTCAACGCAGTAAATATACTCTTGGTATTTGTCATAATGGCTCATTATTACTGGGAAGAGATTTACTCCTGTGGCAGAGCTGAGGAGACTGGATTAGGAAAGGTGCCTTCTTCCTCTTCCCCCAAACACATTCAAAACAATGCCATGAAAACTTGTTTTCATTGGCTTGGCAGCATTTTTTTTTCTCCCTCTTCTTCAACATTTCACTCCGTTTACAGCAGTTTGAAACTGCTTAAATTAGCCTGCTCATCATTCTGCTTTTCGTAATCCCCCCCATCCCCTCTTCTTTTCCTGCTTCTCTGTTGTCACTAAGAATAGAGAATAATCTATTGCTTTTTACACAGTGGGATGTGCATTATCCAATATAGGAGATGGGAACGTGTCGGACGATGGGACTGAGACCATGAGGGAGAGATGGAGAGAGATAAAGAGAGAGAGAGGAGGGCCGTGTCATGACTCGTATATCATTTTTGATGAGAGGCTCCGCAGCACTGGGCCGAGCTGAACTGGGCTGTATGGGAACCGAGGGATCGCAAAGTATAATTTAGAGAGACGCTTCAACGTGAAAGCGCACATTTGACTATTTTCTTCCAACCTTTTCTCACTTTCTCTATTATTCCTCCATTTTACGAGAGAACCAACATTAAGAATCTACAACTGTATGAATGTCACGTTGAGCTTTAAATAATTCATTTGAACTCATCTCTCCACACACACAGCACACAATCAGGTGCTTAAACTAGAACTGTTTTTTTACTGTATTTCCTCTAACCTCTAACAGTTTGTTTGTATAATTTCCCAGTAAAACGAATTTGCTGTGGGGATTGAATAATTGTCGGTGTAATTACGCGTTGCAATAGATTATATGCTTAAATGCTTACTCGGTACTTGAGTAGGTTTTGAACAAATACTTTTTACTCTTGAGTAATTAAGCCGCAGGACTCTAACGGAAATTTTCTAGCCGCTCTGCCTTCCTCCGCTGACCAGTAATGAAGCATTTCTTTGTGATGGCGATAAGAAAGCAATGTGTCGGTCCCCATGTGGCTGAACAAGACAGAGGATGCTGTTGCAGGGACAATGGCTTTGCCTGTGTGAAATTAGTGGGTAAAATCATTATGAATCTCCTCCACTATATGACCAAGTCACCAATTGACCTAAGAACTCTGTGGAGCTTTGAGTTACCGGAGATATTCCTACCAAATATGTGCTCTAACTAATTCAAAAGTCTGAAGTTGTGTTCACTGGATCATCAAAAAACACACATACACACAACTCCAAAGGCTTTGTGTTTGCTGAACATCAGTTTTTCTATATAAACTTTATACGATATGGCAGTGCTGTGTACTGTTGAACCCAATGGGCTAAAAAAGAATCGATACCGGCTGAAAGACACGCTGACAGGGAAACAGGCAACGCTGCATTGGAGTAGGATTCCTCAGTCAGTCTGGCGTTTGAAGCGCCTGTAACTGATCCATGGGAATCATCTGGCTTTTCAAGAAGGCAGACCATTGACACTTCCCAGTGTGATAGCTGACGAGAATGTCGATCACCTCGGAGGTGAATTTCATTATTCATTCGACGGATTGGATTAGAAATAAAAGGCAAGGAGGTTGCGACCTCCGGAAGATGAGTGCTTATCATCTGTTTCAGACACGGGCCTGCACATCAGTAATCTGCAGCTACCGCCTGACGGACAGACATCCTGAAACGGGGTCAAACTTGAAGCCAAAAAAATCCCCCCATGTGTAGAAGGCTAAATCTCCCTTCACTCACCCCACTAGCCCACGCCAGGACTCCCCGGGGAACGTGGAAGAGATTGAGTGCTCCATTGTTTCAGCTAATGCGGCTTAGCTGCCTGTCAAAGAGGCAGTTTGGGAAGTACTCCAGCTGTAACCACCAGCCTACGTCTGACCGTGGCTGTGTGAGGACTCTATTTGTGTGCGTGTGAGCTTGACCGATTTACATGGGCAAACTTGCAGCTGCTTGCAAAAGTTTTTGTACCCCATTGATTTGGATGCAACTCAAAAGGATCCCATTTAACAGACATTTTAAGGACGGACCAAGACGTAATTAGTGTCATGTAATTGTGAACAGGTGCGTGAGGAGAGGCGGCTTGGTGATCATTTCGGAAGCTTTTATTGAAACATGGAAAGTGTAGCGTTAGCTTGGAGAAACGAAGAGAGCGACACGCTGTGCTCTCTCAACTTTACCCTAAAATTATTAAGCAAGCAATAAACATATTTTGTCAAATGCCATCATTAAAATAATCAAGCAAAATATACATCAAATATATTGATGAACGTCCCAGTTATTAGGATTTAAGTCAACTCTAAGCAGGTGGGTTTCAAAGGAACTCGTGCTTAATCAGTTTTCTGGAAATTTCTTCCAGTTTTGTGGCACGTAGAAGCTGAATGTTGTTCTAGTTCTGGGGATGCAGAGTGAACTGTAGAAGACTTTAATGGTTTGGCAAATTGAAACTCTTACAACAGAGCTTCAATTTATTTTCGTGCAACATCATTCAGTGATTCATAAACTAAGAGGAGAATTTTAAAATCAAGGAGATGGTGCAGGGACTTTAAAACTGGGCTGATGCGCTCCAGCCTCCTAGTTTTTGTGAGAACACGAGCAGCAGCATTCTGGACCAGCTGCAGCTGGAGGATTGATCTTTTATGTTTAATATTTTTTTGTAGGTTGACCTGTGACAACATTGTTGCAATAATCAAGCAATCCTGGAAACATTTTTCAGATGACAGAAGGTTGACCTTTTAATTCTCTCTCTGCGTCCGTCACTCAGTCTTTGGGCCTGGTCATTAGTGCACATGATGAAATCTAAAAAGGGTCATTAGTGCACATGATGAATTCTAAAAAGATTGACGAGTTTCAAGTTTTAAACTAACTTTAAATATACATGTTTATATATATTGAATTACTCATTTCACAATGATGGATTTTTTTTTATTCTCTAAAAACTTGTTAGAAAGAAATTCCTTAAAGACTTCTTTTAGTTTTTTGCCAGCTGCAACTCCAACTCACACAAGTGCATCCCAACCAACCATATAAATGCATTTAAATGCATTTACCCCCTATCTGCCTTTACTCTCTGACTGCCAGTCCAGCTTCCCCCGTCTTTAATAAGCCAATTTAATCATGGAGACTTTGTCGCCCTTGTGTGCCGCTGTGTGTTTGTGTGCAGGGAGTCACAGGGTGTGTATTTGTGCACGTTTGATAGCGTGCTGGAGAAATCCCCACAGGCTTGTGTGGGTGCATGAAAATATGCACGTCTATCCTCTACCTCCCCTGTCGGCGCCTGGTTCAGTGATGCCCAGCATACTCATCCCAAATCGGTGTGCCCTTGCCAGTCAGCTACTCAGCCAGCCATGGAAGGGCATCTCGTACACCTACTCCTCTGATGCTGTTTGCTGGTCTGCATCCAGTGCTGGATCTGTGTTTGAAGAGAACATTGTCCCCCTGCCTTCTTGTCTTATTTATGTATCATCAGTGGGAACACGACAAACCGAGACCCCGTTTTGTCCCCGAAGATGAGCTGATTAGCATCTGATTGGGCCTTTAATCCTAATGACTTTTTCCAGCACACGCTTTCAGACCATGCCGGCTTTGTCGCAAAGTTTCAGCCCGTCAAATTTGGCCTGTGATTTTGGGCGGTTCAGGATTCAAACCGAGGTTCTGGTGAAAAAAAAGATGCAGACAGTTTAAAGAGTTAACATGTCATCCTCTCTTGGTTTCGTCATTATAAATCTGGACTTGTTGGTCCTAGAAGAGGACTAACAGACATAAGTCAAGGTCAAAGCCAACTTCTTTTGCTTTACAGCTTTAATATAAAAAATGTCACAGCAAACAATGGTAATGCTACTTCATGAACCTAAAGTGTTGCCATATTTGCACCTGGCAACACGTTAGGTAGTCGGAGGTTGCGACAATGACCTTCCTGTGTCAAACGCAAACTTAAAATGGAACATGTTAAGCATTTCCAATCAAAATAATTGTTTGGTATAAATTGTATGATTGTGTTTTTCATGGATGAACCATTCCAAGTGATCTGCACAAACTTTACTCACAAAATTTGTTCATGAGTGTCAGTTTTAAGTATTTTCAGAAATACTTTACCTTTGGCAACTAGCCAAAACCTAGAGTACACACCCCATCTGGACATGGCTCAAATGGTAAATTTATGTTGCAAGATGCTGATAGAAAGGACAGAGGTCACGGTGGGTACAAAGTAGTAGGCAAACTCCTAAACCAATTAATCTGGATTCTACCAAGTAAGAAATCCAGTGCTTAGAATCTTCGGTTGTACAAAACCGTTCTCCAAAATACCAAACTGTCCCTCCAAATCTGACGGCAGATATGGAGGGAGGCATTAGATGTTTCACCTTTGTCGCACATCTAACTGAAACGAACGGGAGATTAGCAGGCTTCTGCAGAACTGGTGGGCATTCAGAGGAGGTAATGCAACCATTTGAATCAGGTGTGATGGAGCAGAGACACATCTAAAACATGCAGAAGATTGGGCCTTAAGGACTGAGCTTCAGAACCTTTACTCTACAGTGATTGCATAATGTCACATCTCAAGTGTGGCAAATTACAGTTAAGCATACTCAGCCAGAGGGGCGGGGGGAATGCCCAAAAGTCATTTAAATGAATGTCCAAACTCATCCAGCATTTATCAGATGCTTATTCACTTTCTGCTTCATAAGAAACTGCTCAGCAGCTGACACATCGGTCTCCAAAATGCTCTTGAAAATGCCTAGATGGTAATGTTTTTAACTAGATAGAAATGAAAAGCAAAACATGCAGCAAAAAATAGCCTAAGTGCTGAGCAAACCCTTAGTGGATAAATAAAGATTAGAAACATGCACTCACACACACACATACACACACATACATTGAGTCCCCATAGTATAGTGCTTGCTGGAAAAATGGGCATTACAATGCGAGCAATGCTAAAACACACACCCACACCTACATACATCACACACCCTCACACACTTTGGACAGCCAGGTTTTTATGAAATTCAAGGCAAGAAAGCGAAAAACACAACAATGATCCTCCCATTTCAAGTCAGGCCACCGCAAATAAACCAAAGGAAATTCTGACCATGCATCTCATCAATCATTTCTCCACTAACAACTCCGTGACTTTTGTTTTGATTCTATGTATTTATTTATTTATCTATTTTTGCAAACTTCCTGTCTTCCTGCACTGCAGGCTGGACAGAGCCTAATTCTTTTCTCCAAACAGGCCGTCTAGCCGTGGGCCTTTCTGTAGGATACCAGAGCAGAGTCTCCATCATGTAGATGTTGAAACGGTGCACATCCTTTCTGTGAACCCTTCATCTGATCTGACTGGCTCGCTGCAGGGGCTCATTGTCACACAAATAACTTCTCATATGAAAGTGGGTGTTGACGTCGGTCCACCAGGCTGGAGACAAAGTGCGAGTAAAGAGTATGGCCCGGGAAATAAGTAATTACGACATGTGATGGTCTTGTGTGAATATTGTTGTCGGAGTTCCAAGTGAAAGACTAAACTTTGTTTTATAAAGTCTCATCCCACTGAGAGTTTGTCTCCACTTGTGTGTGAAACAATTGGTGCTGGTTTTATTTTTGTCCTGAGGGATGAAACAAGATTGAAAAGCAGCACGATGTCGGGTCTGAAGAGACGTCCTTTAACTTCTCTGCCTCAAACCTCTATCGGGATTTTTGATGCACTAAAAATAAAATGTGCATAATTGTGGAAGTGGAAAAGAAATCTTAAAATCTTTCATGAATTCTGGTCTGTTTACTCCAACACCCTTAAAAAGCAGAAATTCTTTTGACTGACCAAACAATTTCCTTAAGCAGAATTCTCCTGTGCGTAATTTAACCTCAGCATGAGCCCATGAGCCCCATGAAAGCCTCACAGGAGTGAGAGCATCGGTGAACAAAAAAGAAACGTCATGAGGACCAAGGAAAACACCGGACCGGTCAGGGGTAAAAGTTATGGAGTAGTTAAAAAGCAGAGTTAGGCTATAAAACAAAAATCCAAAGCTTTCAACATCTCACAGAGTCCTGCTCGATCCATCATCTCTGAAATGGGAAGAGTTTGCAACAACAGCAAATCTACCAAGACGTGACTCTCCACCTGAACTGACAGGCCGGACAAGGAGAGGAACAATCTGAAAAGCAGTCAACAATAAAAAAGGCCCAGGGTAACTCTGGAATAGCTGCAAACATCCACTGCTATTAGTCATGTACTCCACAACTGTTACCTTAATGAATAAGTGATGAGGTTGTTTAATTGTTGAAATTAAGCTGAATTTGCATGAAAAGGATGTTATTCTTCATCAGGGACAGTCAACCTGGTCAGATAGATGGATAGAGATATACTTTGTTGCTCCCCAGGGGAAAATTGTCTTGGACATCCATACATTAAGCAACTCTGCTTCCACAATTAAATACACTACAAACAATAAAAGTTGATGAGAAAGCGGAGGAGCTAAACACACGGCAATTCAGGAAGAAAATCTGCGAAAGGTTGGGAAAGATTTGAGAGTTCGTTCACATTAAAGCTGGAAAACTGACGTTAGAGCTACAGTGCAATGGTTTAGATCAAAGTATATCAAAGACCTAAATCTAATGAATATATATGTGGCAAAACTTTTTTTTTTAAATTTGCTTACTGATCCTCCTCATCCAGTCTCACTGAGATTCAACCACTTCGCAAAGAATGTCTAGAAATTAAAATCTGTAGCAACACGGTACAGACCTACCCCTACAGGCTGAAAGTTGCAATTACAGTGGAAAGTAGTTCTACAGATTATTGATTCAGGGTTGTAAAATACAAATGCACACCAATCTTTTCAGTTTTTCTTTTAAATATTGTGAAAACAATGGATTATTTACCCTAAACCTTTCTGCTCATTCAATACCTTGTGTTGTTCTGTCAATAAAATACTTTGGACTTTGTGGCGTCATGGTGACGAGATATGAATACCATTGCACAACACTGTAAATGTGTACATATGATTTGCCCAATTCACCTCTACTGGAGAGCTGAATTGGGTCACATCGTTTATTCATCGCACTTGTATTTATGTCGACACATACGGACATGAACTCACTTGTGAGGACTAAGAGTTACAATCGGAAGAGAGTAAGAAACTTCTAAAGCACAACAGTCTCAGAGACTCAGCCTTTCTCTCTGTATTGACGTGCATTTTAAAGCCTTTCAGTAGCTCAAAAGTCATTACATGTAGAAGGTGAATGTGTTGTTGGGCAAGACATGAGATTTTTTTTTATTTTTTTTTACACATTCCTTTCCTGAAAGACGTAATCTCAACTGAACTTGCTGAAGCCAGGGAATTTTTGAAAACTAATTACCCCGGACGTCTTTTTCGATTGACATTCAAGTCAAACGCTGCATCTGTCCTACCGGGACTGCTGCGTCCTGCTGGCTCGCCTAAGTGTTACAGATGTGCTCCACGTCACTGCGCTATTAGAAAATGCTCAGTAACAGGAGGCTGAAAAATGAAACTTTTTCATTTTGTTTATAGGAAGTGCAAATGAAACTGAATTGTGCGTAGCCGTGTAGAATCTTAAAGAACTGGAAATGGGCTCGGATGATCCCCCGTGTTTTAGCTGAGAATCTTTTCTTTTTTTTTCTTACTTTGCTCAGTATTTCTTCTCTTTCACCTCCTGCAGGCAGAGATAACTGCTGGAGTGATTTAGTATCAGTATAGCAGGTAGGGAGGAGGAAGAGAAGCAGGGTTGTCTAAAGAGAAGTAATTGATGGACAGGCAAGTATCACGAGGGGATGCTGGAGGGCTGTGCAGCTGACATGGAATTGTCTGAATCAGGGTTTCTCAAGGACTTTAGTAATTCATATTTTGAACTTGGCCTGGAGGGTCACAGGGGTTGTGTAGGAGGAAGTGAGATGAGGAAGCCTGGTGCGGAGGGGTGGGAGGAAAATGGAAGGGAGTTAGTGAGTGAGAGAGAAAGTTTGATGGAAATGAGAGCTCACGGTGCATGAATACGAAACCTCGCCGGGCTGGGATCATCTATTGATGGGGCAATTACCAGTTGTTCACTTCACACAGCCGCAGGACTTTATGGAGGGATGGTAAGAATAAAGTCACTTCTGAAAGAAAGCAATCGTTTGCAGTTTGCTACAAGCTTCATGTCGCAGGAGGCATGTGGGATGATGTGTTCTAGTCAGATAAGACCAGAACTCTCCTTATTTTGTTGTCGTTTTTTGTTGGCTTCTATGCATGCAAAAAGCTGCATGATACAGCACTTCATCCTAAACACATAACCACAGTGAAACACGGTGGTGTGAACATTATGCTGCGGAGATTATTTAATTTTTTTTCAGTGTAAACAGGGAAATTGGTCAGATTGTGATTTTAGAGTTTGTTGCCATTCGAACGCTGCATAAACACCAAACATTACCAAGTACTTTAGTCTCATTTCTAGTGCATATGTCTTATTACATAAGATAAGTATCTTTTCAGAAAGTTATAGGAGCTTGTTTTAAGTAAATAATTCCTTAATATTGATGGAAAACGTACTAGTTTTCATGGCAGGTACATTTACTTATACCAAGACAATTTTCCCATGTTATAAGTGAAGCAATCTGCCAATGAAACTAATCATCAATATTAAGGAAGCATTTACTTAAAACAACCTGTACTTGGTAAGATTGCGTGTTTTTGAAAATGTTTATTTTTTGTGTTGCATACCAGCAGATTGTATTTAATTCTCCAATAAGTGGACTGATGAAGTACTCATTCATGCTAATTTGATTCAACGATGGCGTAAACGCTGGAAGCAAACATGCTAAAGGCTGTAAAACAGGAGGACAACAGGGAGGAACTTCAATTACTTCACAGTCAGAGCTCTAATGAGTATTCAGCTGACTGAGTTTGAGCTACTTTAAAAAAGAAAAAAGAACGGGGAGAAAGAATATGGAAAGGTTATTCTACAACGTAGCAGGCTGTCTGAGAAAATTAAAAAAAATATATGTTAGAGATGGATTTTGTGATATAATAAAACAGGGAAAAGTTCAGGAGAAATTGAAACATTTGAAAGGCACATTGGGCAGTGAAGACAGACTGCCACTCTGCTAATCAAAAGGCCCACAGAGAGCAGCTTGTACGATAAAAGTGCACAAAGAAAAGGCTACAATTAATGAGACTTGGGAGATTGCTCAACACTGAAGATTAATGTTTCGGAATACGTTCTGGGATTGGATAAATCGGGCTTCCCACCACCAGTTTAAACCTTACGTTGCCGCACGCAACACGTGACTCAATCAAAATTAGCCTTGTTGTCACTTGGCACACCTGTTATAACAACAACAAAAAAAAGGAGTTGCAGTAAAAGCTCGTGGAGACGATAAGTGACCCGTGCTCTCATTAATTCAATAGAATCCTCCGTTGAAACTGCGCCGTTGAAAACTTTATTGATTGTAAAACAGCAGAGCGCTAATTGTCTCTGCAGTTTTCTGTGTATTTAAGTCTTGAGAGAACCACGTCCTTATCAGCACTCTGCCAGGCACCAGGAAATGGTGCTTAAGTCGCACACAAAAGCTCACAGCGATGGGTGGCGACCGAATGGGCCAACGCAAGCCTGGGCCTCTGCGTAAGAAGACACAAAAATGTACACACGGCACGGGGACCCAGAGACAAACTCTTACCTGTGAGCGAATCGGACACATTAGTGTATGTTTGTTAGGATGCCTCACTCACCAGCTTGCTCTGCAGCCCTAAGCTGCAAGAGGCAGAAGAAAGGGGATTTGTGAGTTCACAACCGGCTGCTAAAATGACTGTGATGCTTTGGCAAGTTCTGCCCGTGTGGGATTTAAGTGGTTGAGAAATTTGAGGACAGTTTTATATATTTATATATATATATTCAATCCACTGACTGATCTGTCTTTGACAAACTTAATACACCAATGAAAAATTCAAATTCAAACCACCGTGGCGACGCGAGCTCTTGACGACTTGACTTCCCTTTGCAGCAATTTGCAATAAAGCGTAGCCGAGAGGGAAAATATAATTCCACAGCAATTTAGGACATGTTTGGCTTTCATGAACCGCGAACAAACAAGCCAATCCGGACGGGAGTTTGACGCTGCATAAGAGGAAAATCTGTAAACTGATTCCCAGTTTCAGAGTGAAACTATTTCCCTTTACTTCCTACGACCGGCAGTAGAGCCTATGCGAGTCTTAATTTTCCATTTTGACAAGCTTCCATGACCCCGTTGAAGAAAATCCTCTCCACAGCATGAAGCTCGCAACTCCACGTTTCCCTGTGGAGACGGTGTGTTCAGGGTGAAGTGGAGTAAATTTTCTGCCATGCGGTGTTTTGCATACATGCCAAAAAGTTTTTCTTTTTGTTTGGTCTCATCTGACCGCAAGAGTCGTCTTCTGCATGGTTTGTGGTAATCTGTAGGTGGAACCTCTTCTTAGAAGGGCTTTCCTCTTGAGAGTCTTCCATTAAAGGCAAAATTTGAGGAGTGCACACATAACACCAGCGTTAATTCATCACGTTAAACACCATTACGAGGCATAAAAGTTTTTGGTTGTGTAAAAACACTTGATCAGTGAACACTTTTATGAAGTACTGTAGCCTGTTCAGTCTGTTTCCCCGAGTCCTTATGAAAATGTTTGCCCTGGCAAGAGTCTGAATTCCATGAAAGAATTTTTTAATTGATCATTTGCATATCAAAACATAATTTGCAAGAGAAGTAATGCGACACGAAAACCCAGTCTCCGCCGAACGTGAAGCTGAAACAAGTGGAGAGAGCTAAAAAATGTTTATTCACAATTTTTTAGTTGGGGAATCATGAATGAGAAACCCTTTTAGGGTTCAGAGCAAATGAGAGGAACTGAGGAGAAAGAAAAGATTTTTCAGCAGCATGCTTAAATCTTTCATAATGCATTATTTGAAAGGTAAATTGCACATATTGATTACGAGCAGATGTGTTTTGCCAGGCAGAAAAAAAAATCCAAGCTTTTATAATAAATTCAAACTATATGGAATTGGGGAGAAGCGGCAGCAAAAAAAAAAAAAAAAACCCAGCAACTACACTGTGTTGCTTGAGATAAAGGTCAATATTTGTCTTGGAGCAAGTGCGGCGAAGGTAAATTCTCACCTTCTGTGTAAAATCTGAGTGAAAAACGTTCATAAACAGGGTTCTTAATTGTTTGCTTTTTATGCATGCAGTTCTAAACTTAGAAAGAAAGCACAGTTACCTAGTTGAAACCAAAATATATGCAGCATTATATTATTTTCTAAATCTATCCAAAGTGTAAATTCCGGGGTTTTTTTTCCCTTTTGCTTATCCTTAAGGCAGGAGCAGCTTAGTCTGATAAGTAGAGTTAGCCGAGGGTCAACGGCTCCTTAGCCTATGTGAGCCTGCGTGTGAAAGCGCGCGTGTGTATGTGGTTCCATATATAGATGTGCATTCTCGCATTGCAGAGTGTGTGAATGTTTTGGTTGTGTGCATGTTTATGTGGCAGCGTTCATTATGTGTCACTCCTCTTTGGTGTGTGTGTGTGTGTGTGTGTGTGTGTGTGTGTGTGTGTGTGTGTGTGTGTGTGTGTGTTTTGTCAGCAGCACAGATATGCAGAGGCATTCAGAAAGCCCAGGGATCTTCTTTATCTCAGCTTTCGGCTGCTGTCTAAGAATTTTCTGACTACAATCAGGGGTCGGTGCCACATGCACTTCCCTCCACCTGCTCTTCTTCATATAGAGATATAATATTGTGGCTTATTCAGTATCCTGAAATACACTGATGTGTGCATCTATATCCATTCCCTACGTTGCAGTACCTCAGAAACAGTATTCACAACCCTGCATTCATTTCCCGTGAGTTTGCCACATTACAACCATAAACTTTATTGTGTTTCATTGGGATTTTATGCTGGAGAGCAAGTGCTTAATTTTAAGTCCTTTATGGAAAAAGGAGATTTTTTATTTTTAACTTATGCAGTACATCACCCTGAACATTATCCCCAAGATGAAACACGGAAGATGCAGCAGCATCGTGCTGTGGGAGCTGGTCAGAGGTGATGGAAAGATGGATGGCACTAAAGAACAGGAAAAACCTAGAAGAGAATTTATTAGAGGCTGAGCATTTTTCAGAAGTTCACCTTAAAGCCTGCAGCCAGAGATACGTTGCAATAATTTAAACCGAAGTCTTAAGTCTAGACCTGAATCAACATAGCAGTAATTCACTACAAGTTATTTTGTTGTTGACTTAATAAACAAAGGAATTGTTTATAAGTTTGTTGCTGCAGCTCGTGTAGCTCATGCAAATCTAAATCCTCAATTTTTCTCTGCCTTCTTTTCTCATTTTCAATTTTCTTCATGTTTCCCCCTGCATATTATTACATTTGAGATCATATGCAGCTGATCTCAAATGTTGTGTTCTGTTGTCTGCTTGTATTTTGCTTCTTTTTTTTAAATCACATTTTATTTCCTCAGTAGAGTTCTGAGGAGGCGGGGGAAAGTTCGACAAAAAGTTTGAAAAGGGCAATGGCAGTGTTAGTTATCTTAATCCCTCACTGGGAAAAAAAAACCCCATCAAGAAAACAACTTATTTTCTACAGGATAAACAACCACAGTGCACACTTCAGCAAAAATGTTTCAAGCAGAAGCTTTCTTTAGAGCAACAGTTGGGTCACTCAGCAGGTCCAGTCTCATTATTTCTTTTATTCAATGTGCATTTGTTTGCCGCCTGTTGTGTATATAGTCATTAGGTACAGTCCATTTTTCTCTTCAAGTAAAGACCGGTGGATGTTTTCGGCTTCGGTATTATGATAATTGATGTAAAGTAATAGACTGTGAAGGCTGCTACATAATCGGCCTGTGATGGAAGCTGCAAGTACAGTAAATGTTTCTTCAAAGCACAGAAGACACAAAGCTGCTCTCTGTTTTGTTCTATTTCGCTCTGATCTACTAAATTGAATTTCAATCTGCTTTACTCTCCTCTGGCATTTGCTGCAAAGCACAACTCCTTGCCTGCCAGTTCCAGTTCAGTTTGAAACATTTGCATGAGTGTAAAATTAAGTCGGCTTGCGTAACATTTACACTGTAAAAATGAATTCTGGACACAAGTTGGTTAAACAAGTAGATTTGTTTTGATAGCAAATCCTACCACTTTCTTTTGAGTACATTTTGATTCAGTGTGATGAAGTTTTATGAGGCAAAGAAGTTCAGGATAATGTGTTCATTTAGGTTGTATTAGAAGTTACTATATCAAAAACATAGTGACTATGTGTTCCAGTTGAAAATGTTTTGTAAGACTGAACATTAAATTTACATCCAGTTTAGTGACAGTGCTGACGTTAAACTATCTGTCACTGATATCGACTGGAGCTGCTGTTACCATTGAAACAGTTTACATGTCATCTTGGTACGAAGGATTTAGTGCAATCAAAGCGATATGGTGTGAGAAAGTTAGTACTGGTTTACTCCCAAAAAGGACCAAGAAAGTGTTTATTTGTATTTTTGTATGGCTATTTACTTCATAATGGAGAAATGTATGACTGTTGTAAAGTATATTGTAGATGTCAATATTAGAAAGAAAAGTTCTAACCTAAAATATATATTTGAGTAAAACAACCAGGCTTTATTTCTGAGCAGAAATCATACATTTGGAGATTTTATTACTATATATATATTTGAAATAAATTTGAACTAATAACTCAAATTATTCAAATTCTAATACTTAGGATATTGTCCTTCCATGTTACAAAGAAAACAAAAAATAAAGTTGGTATTAAGGACTCATATGTAAAGTATGTGCAAACCTTTTAAATCTTTTCAAATACTCGCTAAAGCATATACAAATTTTGTATATGATTCTTAACTGTTGCTGCAGCACAACTTTCTCAGCCCCACCTTGTCTGACAATTATTATATTCACTAAGGTGATATGTTCTCAAAACAACCCCACACAATAAACATCTAAACAAACATCTTCAGTTAAATTCTTATTAATGTGTTTGGCATAGAATATGCAAAAACAACGTTGCATCATTGAACATTATGTTTAAACAATTTAGTACTATTTACTACCCCTCCAAAATTCAGTTTTGAAGTGTAAAATCTTACAAATTTTTCTTTAGCATTCACTTTTTTCCTAATTTTGTGTAACCAGTATACTTATATGCTTCTCTTTAAAAATATGTAAATCAGAGAGCTTTAGTTTTAAATAGTTTGAATTCGGAAGCTTTTCACCAGCCCTAAGTACACACTCACCTCTCTTCCTGTCTTTCAGCTGAGCAACGCCCTCTAAGGCTGCAGCCTTTAACACACAGTAAGTTGGACTAACTGAGTGAGATTTAATAAAATATATGGAAGTGAATTGCAGTGCTACAGGAAAAAAAAAAAAAACAGAAGAGAGAAAGAAAGGAGACTTTCGTAATCAAATTGAAAGCAGCAGAGAAGAGAGGCGGCACAGGCTGTACAGACATTACACGGCTTTTAGAAGATTTAGAGTTTTACTTTTATTGTATTTCAGGGCAATCAGATGTTGTGTAAAAGTTATTACTGCACCCTTGTGAATCTTGTTCCTCTATTTTCAGATTATTTACTGTGCAAGTTCATCTTAAGACTCAAAAAATATATATAAAACCTTGTTCTAACAAGAGTTCAATTTACTTATTTTGATGACTGAGTAGTCATGCATTTGGAAGAGCAGCAATTTACCCAACAAGTATCATCGGATGAGAGAAAAAAACAGGATCCTGTCCGTTAATATGCTCGGAACTATTAATTTTTCTCACGGAAACTGAGTGAAAACTGAATAATAACTGGATATCAGCATTATAGGTCTGGTAGTTTGGGGAATTTCTGCCTTTGATGTCAGAATTTCCTCCGTGGCATCATCAATTCCTTTTAAATCCTGCTGTGAATTGTGACCGGCGAGGATGAATCCCCTCAAATGGAATAAGCAGAACTTCGGGTTATCTACAAACCCATCTTTTATTCAGTTACAATATTCACCTCGACGCATTTCTTACGAGATGACAAATCGAGTTTTCGTCGTCAAGTGGAATCTCTAAATTAGATTTACTAACTCCCAATCACGTTTCTCATTAGATCCTGGTTTTGGAGACCCTCCCCCCCCCCAGTCTCTCCTCTTCCTCCTCTTTTCTTCCTCCTCATCTGTCTATCTGAGAGACTTCGCATGAGTGGATCAATAGACAGCTTTGTTTACTTTCTGAAACAAACACACCCAGCAGGTCATTACTCTGCGTCCCAATGTGATAGTAGAGATGCATCATAACCATCTTCCGGCTGGCTTGATGCCTAGAAATCGATTATTGTTTTATTGATACTTGCTGTGGCACATCAGCAGTGAACATGACACATGGATTATTATACAACTGACTGAAGTCAAAAAGCGGCAAATTTCGTCTCTTTACGAAATTCTGACCTTGAGTAAACGGGTCACGGCACCTGAAGCCCGTGATATTGATCTCAGAACTAATCAAGCGAGTCTCAACGTTTAGTAGGTGATCTATATTCATTAGTTGACACTCTAGAGCTCAGTAATGAATGGTTATAATTAACAACCTGCTTATATGATGAATGGTTGTCATTGTACTGGGTGGCACATTGTCCCAGCAGCAACAGCAGTTAACAATATTATTCCTCCTCTGAGTCTTTTGCGCCATCTCACCCCTCTTGCCCTGCGCATCGACTGCTGACTGGCAGGTAATCAATGAAGTTATTGAACAGCCAATGGAGACGATGCGTCGCTAACAGTATCAACTTCTGCAAGTTGATACTGTTTTTCTCTTTTTCTTTTTGCCATGGGCAAAACATGAAGCATCTAAAATGAGGTTCAAAAATGTTACCACTTAAATTTCCAGCCAGTGTAGAAATATATATATGTAAATATCAATGGCATTTTTTAAGAAGATAAATAAATAAATGGTAAGATGTCTTCTCTCTGGAGCATTTGGCAGCATTCTGTGCACATTCTGCAGATGATGTGTTGCTCTGAGGTCACACAGGTCCTGGGCACGGTTTAGTGTTGCTTTGTCCTTTGAATTGAGTGCGACGCTTTCAGTATGTATGCCTAATAGCTTTCTTGAGAAGGGCAAAGACAAATAACCTCTATATGCCTTTTTAAAATTTTTTTGCTTTAAATCATTTCGTGTTGTAATTCACTCCAATTTTCCAATCTGATATTTCTTAAAAGGCATAATATATGTTAGAACCACAAAACCTACAGAGGAAATATCAAAGCACAGTTGAGTGCTAAAGCAACTTTTACTAGCCATAAGCCTTTGTAGCCACTCTGCTCCTCAAAACAGGAAATGAGCGATGTGATATGGGTGTGCATCTATCTAATCTACTGTAGGTGTACACAGGATAGTTTCTTGATAAAAAGATACCTTTTTTGATGGGATTACAAAAAAAATGTGTGTATGCTTCCTGGCAACGCAAAAAACATGAAGGAGGGCATTTCTTTGAGGGTGACCTCTGTGAAAGTGAATGTGTGACCTACCAGAATAGTCTCTATTGATAACAGGAAGTCTAATCTCGTTGAAAAACTTCTGTCCTGGAAAAAGAAATGCAACTATTCTGAGTTATGAACCTCAAGCCAACCAAACAGAAAAAGCTGTACAACTTATTATGTAAGGATTTTAGGTTTTAAATCGTTGAGATATTTGAAGAAAAATGATGATTCAATGTTTTTCCAACATCCTGAACTGATCGTAAAATGTTGCCAACCAGGCTCACTGGTGTCAGTTTGTGGCTGGTTTTACTGGTTTTAGATATTGTGTTCTTGCAGATGGAAATGAGTCTCGCTCTTTGAAGAGTCAGTTTTAATTAAGAACATTGCAAAGAATACTATGTGTACAACTTCAGTACACCTTTATGCAGACACCACCATGCTCTACTCAGTTAGCCTCTAGAGTTCATGTCGAACTTTAGAGAGCAGAAAATTAGACTGGATTTTCTTTTCTTTTTTTTAAAAGAGGGCCTGTTTTCATTTATCCAAAAAAAATCCCATAAATGTTCCCGACTTCTGGAGCATTATTATTCTGCTATTTAGTGTCTTTTTATGTTTTATGACACCTATTTTGTAAAGATCACACAATTCTGTATGTTAAAATCTGGCTTAATGGTCTTTGTAAAGCCAACACAGCAGCACGAATGTTTTTGTCAATGTACAATGCTACACTGAATGGACTCCTGTCTTATTTTAGTACATCGATATGTTCTTTAAAACTCTTGATGTGATGCGTGGTCCTTGAAATGACTTTTCTTTCGAGCACAATCTTAACATTTGTACTTTGATCACAGAACAATCTTCACAGTTTAATGATTGTCTCTCTTTGAGGCTTTGAAGCTCTCATAGACTTCGGCGTCTTAAGAGTGAAACAACTTATAAGCTAGATCCTATTATTTGTTGACACGTGTTTACTATGTCATGCTTAAAGTCAATTTTAACTTGATCTCCATTCTAAAAGAGATGCTAATCTCAAGGGAGCTCCTGGTAAATAAAGGTTGAATAAAACTAAACACATAAAACCAGGGGTACATGATGCATACCAAATGGGATGGAGGGATTGGTCTGCTAAATTAAAGCATCCTTTGGAGGGAAATTAACTGAATCAGCAAATGTAAATTATGCATCCTTCCCAGTAGGTGCTCTCACCACCCAATTCGGAGGGTTTAGGAGTTACAGCTTCGATCTTCCAAACCTCTTTTTCACCGACTTCGATGTAAATTGGATAATTAGCCGAACACCTGTTCTACGGTTATGTGTCGTCTATCTCTTTATAAGTTTCTTTTTTTTTATGAAGTAAGCAAACGACATTTGGAGAAAGGAGCCAACACTGAAATGAAACAAGCCATTTCGAGTTGGCTAAACAAGCTGATTTTGATCGAGCAGCATTCCATTTGCTTTAGAGAAAATTGTGAAAAATGTATTCCATCAATTAAAAAGTTGTGTTCTTATCTGCCTTCTCATTTAAAAATTAAACATTGGAGTTACATTAGTTAATTACAGGTGTTACGTAATGTGTAACGGTAAAGTCTTTACATATGTCAGAGTGATTATGATAGAGAAGTAGCTAAAGATCCAATGGCTCTTCTTTAGTGCATGTTTTATTGGCTTCGTACTCGATCTGATCAGTGTACCGGCCCATTTGGGCGCAACTGGCAAAAGACACCATGCTTACCACCTGTATTGTCTGATGCGTGGGTTCTGAAACTAACAACAACTCATGGATACAAAAGACAAACCTTATTGATTTTGTCTGTCTGCGAGACACCTGGCAGCTCATCCCAGTCCCGCTCTGTGGATTGACTTCTGCAGACCATTCAGAAATAATAAGCCGACGCAAATCGCTCAAGTAGTTGTGATGATCAGGTAGTCTGACAAACATGTGGTGTAAAGCTACCTCTTCATGTTGTGTGCAGCCTAGAAACCTGTTTCTTACTAAAGGTATTGGTTGTTTTTGTGTACTTTCCGAGCACCTCTTGTTGAAATTCTCATTACATGAACTGTGTATGGTGTACCCTCATAGATGGTGTTGCAAATAAGGACATTGTTTGCTGCCTTCACTGTGTTATTTCACATTCTTTTTCTTTCATTTTTTTTGAGTGTTGGATCACATTTTCTTTGTGTAACTGACTCTCGCACTCTTTGAGACATTACATTACCTTTCCTCCTTTGACAGACGCCTCCTCTGAGAAGTTCAAGAGAAGGATCGTTTCAAAGCTTCAGTTCAGTAGGAAATATTACATGCTCAACAAGATAAACTGCATTATTTCATCCAGCCGTCCCTCTGTTGTCTTTTGCTCATCCATTATTGGGTCGGAGGGGGAATGCATGGTCCTGGGGGGAAAACTGAGATATTCCTCTCCCTGGTGACAGCCTCCAGCTCATTCTAGGGTGAAAGCCAAGGACTTCCCAGGTATTTTACCCCTCTAGTGAATTCTGGCTCTTCTCCAGAGTCTTCTCCCAGTGGGACATACTGAGAAAACCCCCAACTGTAGGCACCCACAGAATAACTTCTGATGGCAGAACAACCTCAACTGACTTGTTTTGATGCAGAGAAGCAGTGGATTTACTTTGAGCTCCCCCTCCGAATGCAAGCACTATTCCTTAAGTTAAGCCATCCTCCAGAGGAGGGTTGTTTTGGCCGCTTGTATCCTGATTCCATGTCTCAAGACCATAAGTGAGGGTCAGAATGTAGATTGGTCAGCAAATCAAGAGATGTGCTCTTTATCTCAAGATTTTCTTCACCCCAACAGAACAGAGTAGCGCCCGCTTTACGGCAGATGAAGCCCAAATCCATCTGTGCATCTTCTGTTTCATCCCACCGTCACTAGTGAACAAGATACCAAGAAATTTAAACTCCTCTGGTGGTGGTGAGGATGGCAAGTCAAGAAACCGTACCCCGGTCACTGAAAAGAGGATAACCAGACCTCAAATCTATTCTTATTAAGTGACATTTCTCTGTTGCTGATAAACATCCAAATCAAGGTGCCTGGAGAAGTTTGAATACTTATTTATTGTCGTCTCCCAAATCCTTCTTCCTTTAGATTTACCATAAAATTCTACAGCTAAAACATGAACAAAAACTCTTTTTAGACTCCATGGAGACATATAGAAGAAAAAAAAGTTAAGCTTTTAATCAGCTTAGATTATTTTTGAAGATTCATTTCTCATAAAAATTCTTTTCCATCTTTTCCCCTTAATATTGCATTAGTGTTTATGTTATATTTAGTTTTTTTTATTTTAAAATAATATGAAACTTGAAGATGAATATTATCCTTCATTATATTCATTCATGTTCGTTAATTAAATCTTGCCTTCGGTCCTTTAGGCGTGATGGGGTGACTGTGGCTCTGTGGGTAGAATAGTCATCTTGCTATCGGAAGGTTGTGGGTTCAATTCCAGCTTCCTCCTGCCACATGTCAATGTGCCCCTGGGCAAGGCACCCAACCCCAAATTGCCTACCGAGCTGCGTATTGGTGTATAAATGTGTGAGTGCTTGTGAGTGCAAATGGGTGAATGTGGTTCTAGTGTAAAGCACTTTGAGTGGTCACAAAATGATCGGATATATAAGTTGTATGGTATATAAGTTATATTTTTATTATTTTTATTGTTTTTTATTGTATATAAGTTATATATAAGTCCGGATCGCTATATAAGTTCAGTACATTACCATTTGCTGGGATAGGCAAAACAATTCTTCCTTCAGGGCAGATTTTTGACTGATATTGACAGATTATTAGAATAACTGAGTTGTACAAATAATAATTTAGCATAAAGCAGCTCTCAACCTGCAGCCATGGCATAGATGGGTTCAAAATGTAGGTAATCCTATTAAAACATGCTTATGTCACCACAAAATCTCTAATATTCTAAATCTGTGTGATTTTCTGTATCAGCGAAATGCAAACTCACGGTTTCCTTGCAAGTTTGTTGAACTTTCAGCAAGCAAGCGGAGGTAGCAATATGTTCTTGATGTTATTTGCAATAAGGAGTCGCATCTCAGTGATGAAGAAAGCAAAAGTAAAAGTGGCTAGATGTTGAAATACATTTCTGCTATATTTCATTATGCAATAAAGGAAAATAAAACGTTTGCGTGGCTTCTGATTTGAAGGTTTGGCTATACACATACATTATATATATATATATATATATATATATATATATATATATATATATATATATATATATATATATATACGTCTGAGAGGTAAACAAGTTAATGGAATGAAATGGGAGCAGCACCCAGGGGTGTTGGTTCAATTCAAGAGCGACATGCTACCTTCTCGTTTCCCTGCTTTAACATTCAGCTACGGCTTTAACAGAGGATTCCTGAGCGTCTGCTGTCTTGTTTCAAAGTGTATGAAATTCTAGTTTCGGAGCACGGAGCTTATCCCTAGAAATTCCCGGGAGATTTCTACACCTTTTAAGGTTGGATGAAACCACTGGTCTTTAAATGAACTCTGACATTTCGGATTATTCCCTCACCTTTCGGCGTATCAGTCACCATCAGCTGCGCCGACAGGCATCGGGGGACTTGGAGGAGGGGGGGAGGCGGTTTTATTGGATCTGTTGCATGTGTGTGAGCATTGGCAGTTATTGACACCAGCAGAAGGACAGAGACGCCCTCGGGTTGAGAGAAGATGTGACATTCTAGTCGTTTATTTTCATTTCGGTCCATACCTCATAGGAGCCACCTTACAAACACTCATGTTTATTTACAGTGAAAGTCGCACACTTCCACACACACATACGCACACACACACAGCACGCTGAAAACATAAACGTTCAACCATCTCACAAATCCGAGGATTTAAAGCCCTCTGTTTGCTTACAAATTAAATGCATGTGACTTTATGTGTGTGCATCAGAGAGTTGGTTTGTGTGCTGGTACTCTTTGATGAGAAAAAGGAGTTTTTTTTTTTTTTGGCAGAATGCTGAGCAGAGAGATGGCTCAAAGCTGTGGGATTTTTTTTTTCCAGTGTCCCTGCTTTCAGCATGTGCACCACCAATGACCTCAATTAGCTCCCTGTCTGATAGATACACACAGAGTGTCCTTAGATCATACACATACATGGCAAATGCTGAGAAATGGCATAATGAGGAGGCGGGGGAGAGGCTCTGCAGTGACGAGGGGATTAGAGGAAAAAGAGGGCCTTTTGAATATTCTGCTCCAATATGTTTGTGAATGTCTGTTTCATCACGGGGAAGGAAGCCTGCTGCCTGTTGATCGGCATGCAGAACAAGTGGCTTTCTAAGCGATCGGAGAGCGATGGAAAAAGAGAAGGGGAATGAGAGCGAAAGAACAATTAACAATAACGGAGGCGACAGTGATGAAGAAGTTTGTTACAGATCAATGAGAGTTGAGAAGAAAGAATTTTTCAGTTGCATTCGGATCTGTTAGCTAAAACTGAACTTTGGTGAAAAAAAAAGGAAAAACATTTTCACATGTGAATGTGATAAATTTTTAAAACTTACATGTAGCTGTGTGTGTTTGTCAAACACACTTCGCTGTGTGCCGGGCATTTTCTACCGCACTCAAAAAGACAGATGGGTTACAGCTTTAGACTAAGTCGGGTTGTTTAACTGAACACTCAAGAAAGACCAGAAGGTGCCATCCTTATAAGCCACACATGGGCCTAAATATTGAGTGTATATATAATTTTAAAATGGGGAGAGATATGCTTGGTCTAAGTGGGATTTACAATTAGACATAAATATGCATGAGGTATCAAAACCAAAACTCAAAATCAGTTTTATTTGATTTAATATGAATAAAATAATTTAATCAGTTCTTTATTAGTTGTGACATTGTGGAAATAACATTAGTGTCTGGAAATAAATTGAAATAACAGTAGTAAAATAAAGATGGCGACATCTTAATATGTTCAGTCTGTAGTTGTAATAGTGAATGGAAACAACAGCAAGACACTTTCTCAATATCACCAGAAATAAATGTTTGTTGTTTGTTTTCATAAAGGGGCTAGTATCTGTTATCCAGCATCATTCATAGCATTAACAAGCTTTACACTCACAATGCAGAGGCAGCAACTGTGACTGAGTTGCTCATAACCCAAAGTAGATGAATTACTAGCAGAGTATCTCTGAGGCAGGTAAGGATGTGGTTGTTGTAGGAATTTAATTGTTGTGGCTGTCTAAGTTGCCAGAAGGTTTTCCATTCAGGTTCTCTCCATAGTTTCTGTGATTCTCCATCCTGCTGTGTACAGTCATGGTTTGGTTTCGGGACGTTTTGACGCATTTCATGTTTCTTTGTATGTGACTGTGCCTCTTTGGGTGCAGATGTGGTGAGAGTCTTATTTCTTACACTTGTAGCTAATAGCTACAGCTAATCTTCTTAAAACCACATTATATGCCCCCGCCCCGTAACCTAGGGTTAGGGTTAGGATGACTGGTGTGATGCTACAGCACGGTGGGTTCTCTGGGGGTGTTTTAGCAAAGCTGTGGGCAACCAGAACACTAATCTTGGCTCTGCTTGAAATCCCTTCCTCTTGGTTTCTCTGGGGCTGTCTCGCCAGACGGCATGGCACTTTGCCCCCCCATCGGTTGTTCTGAGTTCCAGCCACCTTGCCGGGCTCCTGGCTGCCTGGCTGTTTGGAGGCTCTGGGGGGTTTCTCCTCCGCTGTGCTGTTTGTTATTGCTGCTGGGGGCTTTTGCAGGCAATTAAGAAACCTGTGCTGCTGCTCCCTTACTTTGCAGCTGACCTACATCTGCGTTTGGTTATTTCTGTAGGGGTGCCTGTTCTCTTGCTACCTGTGACCACTGTGGCCTGCAGGTAATAACGGCTACCAGCCCATTGCTGATCTTGGACCCAAAGTGTTGCAATGTTTCTCCCCTTCTCAGCATTCTAACAACTTTGCACCTCGAGGTGACAAATTCACATGCGCACACCTACCTACTCCACATGCTGACAGCAAATCTAAACACACAGGGAAAAAAAAACAAAAAAAAACAACACCCAGGCACCCATACAAATAATCCAGATGGTTTAAAGGCAGGAAAACACAGATTCTTGTTTTATTAAAAGTCAATCACGCATTTAGGATGTCCTCTTGAGATTTTATTTTCTACATTGAGGCACATTGAGGGGACCAGTTTCTACATATGAGATTTCTGAAATGCTGAGAGGACGCACACACACATGCACACACACACAAAATAATCAAATAATAACTTACTTAAATAGGCTATTTCGGGACACTCGACATATTAGGCAGTAAAGTAGGTAATATCCCAAAGCAGCACACAATAAATTTACTCACTTTAAAGACTGATTTTTGCTGCCCTCATGGTAAAAATAGAGAAAGAAATGGAAAAACCAACAGTCCCTATAATACTTTTTGATTTTTGGTTTGTTAGGATCATCATGAAGAAGTTGTCATTGTAATAATAAATCTGAATTCTTATGATTTACTATACGAACTCAGTTTTCTATCCTTAATAATAAAACAAAATGCATCCGTCTTTTCTGTGTGCCATTACATGACAGTTTTAGTAAGTTCCCCAAGTGTTTTAGCATCTTTTGGAACTTATGTCTTTAAGTTGTGCATTTTTTTCAAAATAAATATCCAAAGTTGTCTACAGATGACAGCAACGAAACGAGGAGCAGAAATGAGAAATTCTAAAAAGTACTCCAGCAAAATCTGCACAATGTTGTGCAGAAGCATCACTGTAGAGAAAAGTAAGGAAGACAAAGATGAAGAAATGGGCTGTTCACAGATGTAGACAAAGAGAGCAGGAATCTGTCAAACTGCGGGTACACCGCTCTGACCTTCATGGGACACACTGTTACGACTGACAAGAATTTATGCATCATTTCACTTTACTTTATTGGCCAGGTACAGTAAGAAGATGGAAGAGTGCAGAGCACAGATGCATGCATGTATTTGCACAGTTGCATAGCGTGGTCTCACGTTGTTGGACTGAGGATTTTGGGGTTGGAACAATTTCAAGAACATGCAGAAAAAGGAGCGAGCAGATTGTGTGTGTGTGTGTGTGGCCTGTGCCAACCCCAGCATGAGTAAAGTCAAGATTGAGGATATCCCATTTATTACACCTTGTCTGTCCTTGTCTTCTGTTTTTGCTCGCTCCTTTACTTTCTGGGCAGCTCCAGTTTCTACCCCCACCCTCCTTGCTCTGTGGGAACTCCATCAGACGCCGCACCACGTTATGTTCTCCAGGAAAAATAGCCGCACCGCCTGCAGTTCGGAGCAATTATGGAACACCGTATCTCAGGAGAGGTTACAAATTAAACGTGGCTTGAGCTATGCACGTTAAGCTTTAAGCAACACAATAACAAAGAAAAGCTAATATTGGAACATTTGACTATATCCCTCATCACAAAAGACACATAGAGACTCACTCGCTTTGGAATGGCTTGAAGGAAATGGACTTCAATGTGAAATTAGAAAAAAAAGGAATAAAGATTATCTTCTGCCAGAAGAATTAATGTGGTTCACCGTAAACGTATATTGCCACATACACACACCAGAGGAAGCATTGATGGCCTTCAGAAGAGATTTTTTTTTTTTTACTTCGAAACTCCTGAAGCTTTTATATTTTGTCCTCAGAGTTGGCCTGAATAATGAGCAACTGAATTATTTATGAGCTAATGGGTCTCATGGTTTTCTAAAAAGACATAAAGTGGCTGCAGGCGTAGCTGTGAACTCTTCAGCTGTCAAAAATGATTTTAAGCTCCAGACCACCAGCTAGGATATCCACACCTCTTTTTATGCCACGTATCCTCATTATTTTAGTGTTGAATATGATGTTTGAATTAATTAGATTCACTTGTAATAGCAACATTATAAAAAGAAAAAGTGTTCACTCTGGCTTGTAGCTTTCAAACCAGTGAGTACGTCCCACAGAAGGTTTGGGAATGACATTATATTTCTCCAAATGTTCAACAATTTTCTAAACACTAATGTTTTTTTTTTTTTTTTTTTAGTTTTTTGGTGACTTTTGTGAATGTTGCTAGTTGAAGATCATTGTTTAGCATATATGAGAACATCATTGCATTATGGAATAAATGAAATTGTGTGTGCAAATTTTAAATCAGTCAGTTTGTGTTACATCTAATCTTTATCACTCCAAAGGACTTTAATGTCCATAAATCAGTCGGTGGGGTTTATCAAAAATCAGCCTAAAAGGATGAACCCTTCCTTACGTTTCCCTTTAAGAAATCCAGTGATTATTTATTATAAAGAAACAAACTGGAAAATAAAATGTCTAAATTACTTGACATCCACTCCTTATTGATTATCTGGTACTGAAACAAGACAGATTGAATATAGTCTACACACCATCAATAGAAGGGTAAAAATAAAAGACACGGACCCAGATTATGGTTATTGAAAAGTTAAAATCTCATACTTATCACAAGAATATCAGACCTGAAGAAAGAGATTTTAAAACCTAGTGCTATAAATGTGTTTCCTTTAAGACATTTAAGAAGAAGGGGAAGTAGTGGCTGGAGGAAGCCAGGTTTTCTAGAACCTATTTGGACTTTAAACTTGCACTGACACAGTTGTCCACGGCAAGTTAAAAAAAAAGGGCACTGCTTTTGGACTCTCCGTAAAAGAAGCTGAGTCTAGATGGCAAATTCAGACTATATTCTTCAATAAGGATGAATAATTTAACATTTCTATGCAAGTCTTAATAAATAAGTTTAAGTTAAAGGGTAAAAAAAATAAAGTTATATTGTGATGGCTTATTGAAGAATAATCAGTCTCAACTAACAAGTAAATCATTTCTCAGATTAACTCTTAGCATTTCCTTTATTTTTAATGTTCTCAATTTTCCGCAATAAAGCGTTTTCTTGCTTACTCGACGAATGTTCTGGGTGTTTATATGGGTCTGGGAGTCTGTGAATAATTGACGTCTCGACATTATGCAAACAAATTAAATGCATCCCATGATAAGAAATAAAGGCAAAGTGGAAAAAAACACATTTTACATAATTTCCGCACCATTGCAATACTTACTTGGAATCCTGTAACCAAAACAAATTGCTTCCTTGTAGTTCTCCTGCAGTACTAATGCGGGATAGCTGCGTGCAAGGCAGATTTTCTACAACAGGCACAACAGGGGGGGGGGGGGGGGGGGTTCATTTTCAATGAACTGAATAAAAAGCTGCTGTGCAGCTCAAAATGTCAGGGAACTTAAATGTACACCAAGAGGGAAAAGTGAGTTTGCAGACTGTGCTTGTTTTATTGTTTATTCTTTACCTTTTCTGATCTAGGTTTGCATATAACTCCTGAATTTGTATCTAGCCTCAGTGTGTCTGCGTGTGTGTGTGTAATGATGTGGGTCCCTGCATGTGTTTAACCGTGTGGTTCTTCTGAACGCTGAGCGTTTGCACACAATCTGGTGATTTTTTTCTTTTTTTTAGGAAGCTTCAGCATCTGTGCCATCCACCTGTTGTGCAAGCAAACTGTGCAGACGGCTGTCCAAGATTTTGAGAAGTTGGGTGGAGAAGGGGGCTCTAATGTTTGGCCATGAGAATGGTAGGAGACTTGTAGCACCACAATGGGATAAAAATAAAAACACGAAGGATAAAAACATGTTTGTCAAAATAAACCCCACTGTGGGAAAGGGAGAGGAAGAGTACAGTTCCTTGTATTCAAACCCACAACAGTTTCTGGGTTGTTTTTTTTAAAGATTTTGTCACATCATAACCCCAAAATTCAAACTGTATTTTATTGGGATATTATCTGAAAAGGCCAAACGAAAGTAGAGTTTTTCTTTCAGGATTACTCTGCAATAAGTTAATCCATCTCCACCATCAATGCTCATTAGCTTTCCTGTCTCGGATAAAGAAAAGCATCCCAACAACACGGTGATGAGGGTAGAGCTATGAAGTACTTGTTTTCCTGTATACATTGTGAAAATCTAGGTTTTTTTTTAACAATGCCTGTCTTTTTTTGAGGTCATTAATGGGAAAACTCAAATCAGAAACTGACTCGTTGACAGTTTCTGCAGCCGGAGCTGTGCTCTGTGTAGGGATGTCAGCATGGAGAAATGTTAAACTTTAAAATTATATTTAGAAAAATATTGCATATCAGTTTTTATATGGAGGCAACTATTTTTTTAGGAAGCATAGGGTTCTGTTGTAATAAAGACCAGAAAATTATCACTGTGAAAATATTTTCACCGGTATTTCATTGACTATGTAATAAAATCTGAAAGGAATTTTTTTTCCCTCAATAGAAAGAAGATAAAGGTAACATTTATATCAAAGTGTTCATATCCTTTATGAAAGTATGTCTCTTGGTTTTAGCTATAAAAAAACAAATATTTTTACAGTGTGAACAATAATGTGGTCCATATTAAGTTGCTTTATTTTTTTCACAAGGCAATCTAGAATATAAAGTAGCGGCATCTCTGTTCAGTTTCTTTGGTGGTTTTGTACAATGTTTTATTTTGGCGATCAGCTTCAAGGTACATTGCTGCTGGTTCTGACTGGTTTCTGTTGAAATGGTCAACTTCAAGTCTTAGTCAACTGCTTACTGTCTACACTTTTTATTAGTCACCTCACCAGGAGCTAATTTCATAACAGGCGTAATGGAGAGGGGGTTCACTTGTCACCACTTTGTAGTCGGGAGAGCTGTCTGCTGCTGGATGTGTCCCTGTGTCAATTTGTCCAATTCACAAGTTTTAAATATTTAAACAGGTCGAGCTAGCTTACACATGTTTATCACCCTGCTGTTGTTGCAGACGAGCTTTTCGAACGTTTTTAAAATCGTTCTCAAACATCAGATTGGCAGGGTTTCTAAAAATCCTTTGGCTTTTTCTAACCTCGTAGACAAAATTTCTCAGAACAGAACTTTACTGAGAAGAGTCACAAATGGTCTCTTCCAGACATATTGGTTGAGTTGTAAACTTCATAACAGCTCAGGTCACCCTGTTTTCCAGGAGGGGAAGGACAAGATGCCTGCTTGTCTGCAGCACTGCTGTGCACAGCTTTGCACCTACCTGAGGAGATAACGGGGGTCTGAGTGTCATTTTTTTAATGCAAATTAGTGTATACTTTTAGTACAGATTGTGTCATAAAAGCTATACTTTGTGTTGGTTTGTGATGTTACAATAAACTACGCTGCTGTTTCTGTTGTAAGGTAACAAAATGTGAACAAATTTACATACAGCTGCATTAAGTTCCTTTTTTTTTTTTTTTTTTTACTGTTGCACAAGCAACATATTCCCCAGTGACACCCAAGTGTACCACACACGCAAACAGACTGATAAGTTAAAGAGGTGTTCTGCCCCGTGGTCGTCCTTGGGCCAAATAATCAGAGAGAATCAATAGAGCTATTGCTCAGAGTGAACAGAAAGGAGAAGACGGAAAGTCATTGAGAAATATACGAGACTGGGGAGCAGAGAGATGAAGCGGGAGGAAGAATAATAGACGTGCAGCTGATAGGAAAAGACAGAAGGGAAGGAGAGGGAGGAATAGAAAAAGTGAGCTCTAGAGTGCATCATTAGAGAGAAAAGAAAAGTAGAGTATCACTGTAGGATAAGAGAAGTGAGGAGCCGGCAAGAATATGAAAAGCAAAAGCGCACAGTAAAGAGCAAGAGACAAAGTGAAACAGGGGATAGTAGGAAACAAGTAAAATGAAGAGGGATAATTTAGAAAATGTATATGATCAAATAGTGAATGAAAGGAAAGAAAGCTAAGAGGTATAGGCTGATGAGAGTGAAATCACTCCTGGAGCGAAATAAAGAAGTAAAGAACACATGGAGAGAGGACTAAGAGGTGTAAATGTGGATGGGAAGACATGCAGGGAATTACAACTGAGAAAAAAAGAGAACGATTAAGCCCTTGAGTGAGTCTGTGATTAAGTGAGACAAAAAAGTGACCGTGCAATCAAGTTTTGGCAGATTTGTGGCATGCTGTACACAGATGACACGTTTTTATGTCTGAGGATCAAACCGCCATGTAATAGTTCTTGTCAGTGTGGCTGAACAGAGCACATGATTTCTGCTTGAACAGTAACACATTTTCCACTTCATAGCAACAATGGAATCTACAAAAATGTTTCAGCACTTATTCGTGTAAAAATTGGGCAATACCAAATGTCCATCTATGTTGCTTTTGACAGAATATGACTAAACAGTTCAGCCTTCACATCCTAGTAGTGATGTAGTGAGACATCATGTCACATTGACATAAAGTCTGTCTCACTCGCAATGCCCTGATTGCTGGCTTTCGAATGCACCTGGAGCCTTAAATTTAAGCTTAAAGAGCAAGAGTAGAAAGCGTCTGTTTAAAATTTAATTTTCTGTACTTATGTTTGAGACTTGAAGCAAAAAAAAATTAATCATTCTTAAGTTATTCAGTTGTCTTATCCTGTTGTATTGTCTTAGGTAAGAGGCAAAGAGTTAGATAGCAACACTTCTTCAATTGTTACTTAATCACTTATCACAGATTGAGATTTTTGAAATCCATCTATTCTTGCATAATCGCAGAGAGGTTGTCAGAAGTCATGGAGTGAGAGGGTACACCCTAGACCGGTATTTCTCAATGCTGCATGTTTTAGGTATTCCCCTTCTGCCACACACCTGAATTGTATCTCTGGGTGATTGCCAGGCTTCTGCAGTACTTGATGGCCATGCAATCTTTTGATTCAGCTGTTCTGGAATAGAGGCACATCTAAAACATGCAGAGCAGGGGGACGGTGAGGACCAGGGTTGAGAAACACTGCCCTAGACTAATTAATTAATGAAATCTTTACAAAGGGATTCTTAGTCTTCCAAAAAATACTCTACTCTGTTTCTCATCAATCATGTATTGTCTCAAGCTTTTGAGTTGGGTGTATTATTACATCGCCACAAGCTCTCTGTGGGTGTCCGTAAGTAGCTCAAATTTTTGTGAGTTTTTGCCATTGCCTTCAAACGCTTTTCCACTTGATTCAAATCTCGCTTCACAGCTCAGCCTGGGCTTCCTCCCCTTCACCTGGATTCACTCTGGTGAAGGAGGTTCAATCAACAAACAGAAGGACAAGTTGTGAACTATAACATCAATTTTTGGTGCCGTTTCAAAATTGTAGTCTACTTGTTGTTTTAGCAATGGCTAATGCAATTAGCGATTGGGTCAAATTTAAAACCTCGACAGAATCCACGCCTTCAGGAAGCAATCGTTTCTCAATAGCGTAGAGAGCCCAGTCCCTCCGGATGAAGCAAAGCATATTACAAGAGACTGGTTTTTACCACACTGTGTGCTAACAGTGACAATAAACCTCCAAACCAGAAGGTGGAACTGTAGCAGTCAAGAGACTCGGATTAGGAGCAGAAGAAGAAAAAACACTAATGGTACTTTAATAGTTTTAAAGACCATGAGCATATCAAAACTTGATTGCTATCCTATTAAGAAATGACATTAATGCGTCTTTCAAGAATTTTCTATGGTTTTGTCTGAGAAAACGGAATACACACCATGATTACCATGATTTTTCTGGCTCTAGATCAGAGGTGGGCAATCCTGGTCCTCGGGGGCCAGTGTCTTGCAACTCTTAGATGTCTCCCTGATCCAACCCACTTGAATCCAATAGCTGAATCGCCTCAGGTTCTCCAGAGTCCTGCTAACGACCTCATTATTTGACTCAGGTGTGTTGATTGAGATACATCTAAAAGTTGCAGGAGACCGGCCCTTGAGGCCTGGAGTTGCCCACCCCTGGTCTAGACTAAACTGAGTGAAAGTGGCAGCTCAGCTGAGCTAGAAATAGTGTGAATACGGTCATGTGCTTGTGAGGTTTAAGTCGCTCACATTCATGCAGTTAAATACTGCAGGTTATTAATTATTAACTATTCATAAACTTCCACTAGAAACTATTTTGAAGCTACTTAATCTTTTAAAAGCAGAGCTTTTTTTCTTTTAATCTAATTTCTTTGATAATTTTACAACATAAGGTAATAAGGTTGGAGCTTTTTCCACGGACCACTGTTTTATACAAACCACACTAAAAATGACAAATTGTCTTGCGTGATCGAATTGATTTTATTCAATGTGACAAGTCTTACAACCACCATTCATTATGCTGCAAAATTATGTCTGATATTGCTAAAATGTTCTAATTTCACCTCGGTATTGATGCAAAGTTTTATGAAATGAGAACAAGACGACAAATTGGTTTCTGTTTGTATTTGCACACTCAGACATGCTCTGTTTACCTTTTCAGTCAGCAATAAAAAAAAACAGCTACATGTAATTAAAGTTGTAATACAAAAGCGGCAAGTATTCATACTCCAGCTGGCAGAGCAGGTTTTCTTTTTCAATTCTTTGTGTTGACAAAATTATGGTGGAAAATAATTGCCATATTTACCTCATTAGCCATCCTGTTGTGTGCTGTTTCACTGTATTGCTATACACACGCTGTCATAGCTTTCTACAAACATTTGTTTCTATTACGATCAAAAGAGTAACAAGTGAGTCATATGTGAAATCGTATTAATTTCCTCCTCTGTTAGTCACTGTTGTAGTGGAAGGGGTTGCACATGAGTAATGCCACTGGAAAGGAACAAGAACATGTTGGATAGTTTTCAAATGGCAGAAGCCTAAAATGATAGCATGCCTTAAATTTTAATTAGAACCATGATTTAATTAGAAAATACATACATACACAGGAAAAAAATCTGAATATAAACTATTCCACCTGTCTTTTTTTAATAAACCTAGCTATAAAAAAAAGTCTGCTTGTGTCAACATACCAGTGCCAATTAATGCCACATGAATTAAAAGGGGGTGACTAACATTTTTGTGGAGTAGGTCAGATAGCGGCAAACAGAAGAAGTGGAGCAAATCTCTATGGGGAACCTCCTTCACACAGAGAGCTATGCCACAAAGATACTCGACATGTGTCAGCTTATGGTTTATGCTTGACAGCTTGTATCTTTACCAGTTTCATTGACTCGCTGGCTGTGTCTGTCAGCATGTTTCTAGCTGCAGCAGCCAGCTGCTGCTAGCAAAATGGCTGTGCGCATTCTCATGATGTCACGTCAACCCCTTTGAGTGTTTCAGGGAGTTCTTCTCAGAAGACAATCCAGATTGTCCTTACCGATCAGTCAGGCGTCCATGCTGTACAATGCGACCCAAACAGGCCACTGACCTCACCGCAAAATAATTGGAGCAGTTCCTAGGTATTGTGATATGTCATTCAGTCCACTGACATATTTCTAGGGTACAGCAAGCTCACTATTGAGCTGAATATGTCATTATTCGGTTTACTGACATATTTTTAAGGACCACCAAGCTTACAAAAAATGAGGTAAAATATAAGTCATGCCAGGGGCTAAATGTGTTAATCTTTAATTTCAAATTGCATTTCTTTAAAGCTTCTCTTATCTTAGTAGTGAAAATAAAAAATCAACAGGGTAGTCCTTTATTGCCCTCTTGATCTTTGAATAAAATAAATTCAATTGAGTAGGTTATGGATTTGGTCGTCTCACTTTGTCTAATTAAAAGATCATGCATTTTTAGAATTGAACCCAGACAAAACATTTGGTTTCAGAAGTTAAATTGTCTCTTTATGTGGAGAAATTCAGGGAAACAGGAGGACACTTTGCACAGCATTTCTACCAACAAACACTAAGATTTGACATCACACAACACTGCAGCATGTCACTCTGACTCAAAGTCTGGTCAGAGACATTCTGGATGGACATGGCAGCATACTCTACTGATAAAAAAAAATCATTCCACTACTTATCTTCAACTACGGCAATCGCATTTACACATTAATATTCTTCAAAATAAATTTAATGAGCTACAGAAAAACCCCTAGATTTTCCAGAATACAAAAGTTATCATGCCAGGGGCTAAATGGCCCTTGGGTCAGGGCTGGTAAACATTCGAGGGCTCCCTTGTCCCACAGACGGCTGTGGATACAGCAGCTCACGCCTCGACACCCATCTTTCTTCAGATACGGGCCATCCGGAGATGGAGGCGGGCGAGGTGACGAAGGTCGTCCATGACGTCAAAAGAAACTGGACGGTGAAGCAGCTGCAGGAGCTTCGAAAGACAAATCCAACTCCCATCATGATGTCCTCCCTAGACATAGACTCCGACGAGGAGGACATTAGGGAACCAAGGCCCTCCAAGCTCTCCACCTGCCACATGCCCAAACTGTAAAAGGGTGGAGGCACACCTGCAAGAACTTCAGAAGTTCCACATCCAGACCAAAACCCTAAAGAAGAAACAAAATCGAATCAAATTTCTGGAGAAGGTTATGTAAAAATCATTCCCACTTTCAATGACCTACCTGTGTTTTCCTTTCCAGCGGGACTGACTTTCGGCAGTGACTCCTTCCGGCAGTGAGCCACCTCGCAGCAGTGAGCCCTGCTGGAGAATGGCAGCACCTAAAAATGCTTTTAATCTTCAGCAGGCTGCAGGTGTCTCGGCTCCTCCCTCCAGCCACCAACAGACAGAGATTTAGGTTCATTGTAAAGAGTTAAGATGTCACTGCCAAGTGAAAAGGGACTTTCTACTGAAGATGTGTGTACTGAAGTAAAGCCTAAATGTGTTACCTTTTGTTCCAGGGACCGAGTAGCAGGCCTGAAGCCTCGTTTTTAAAAAGATAAATGTTTTAAGGAAATTGTTTAATAAAATATTGTGCACTGCTCAGTCTGTGTTGGGGTGCATCTTGTAACTTTTTTTAAAAAAAAGATCTCCACCTGCTGGTCACAATTGGTTTGCAGTGTTTTGTATTGGTTTGTATTTTAAAGTTTTAATATAGTGTTGATCATGTATATTGTTGATAATGTTTGAATAAATCCTTTCATAAATTTCTGCCTTCATTATCTCCTGAGTGTCTGACAAAGAATCATGCTCCCTAATGGCAGGTATGAGAGTCAAGTGGGCTTTAGAGAATGTTGTGCCTGGTTCTGTTTATTCCTCCCAGTGTATGGGATGGTCCAAGCACACATTTGCTCCAATAAATGCATGGGAGCCCCCCATTAAGCCCCTGTGACTGTCAGTCTCCTCATGTCAAAAATCCCATTTAAAATGTTACCCAGATTTCAAATTCCAACCCTAACCCTACATGTCATTTACAGTGTTAATGACATTCACACTGCAACTTGAAATGATCCAATTCCTATTTTTTGTAAAATCTGATTTTTTTTTTTTTTTTTGCTGTGGCCATTTATATTTCCAAATAAAAACGAACTGTATGTGTTCTGCAGTGTGAACGGGTAAACGCCCTGAAAGTGTCGTGCATGCGCAGTAGAAGGCGCAATAGCGTCAGTGTTCTGCCAACCACCATAAAAAGAAGTGCTCGGTGTTTGCAGAAGTAAACGTGGATGCTAAAGGTGGATCATAGCTTAAACATTGGAAGTTGTCTGACTGGAGCAGCATATTAACAACTTAATCCTCATTATAGTCCATCATAGTGGTCATTTTCTTCCCGCTTGATCTATTAGTATGCAGAATAGGGACGTTTAGGATGTAGTATAAAAATACGTGTGCGTATGTAATACTGGACTTGTGTTAGCATCTTTGTGTGTAACTTTGAATAGTCGTATCTGTGAAAGATTATTTGTAAACCATAAAAAAGAACATTTATGCGCAACTCTGGGTACTTGTAAGTATACGCATACACAAATATTAAGAAATTGTGAATACAAAATAAAAGTGCACACACACATTACAATTTCTACAAACATTACATTTCTAGACACTTTTTTTATCTTCAACCTCACAAATCTGATAATTACCAATTCAAACCTTTTTCTATGCCTTGTTAAATAAGTATGCATGAGTAGCCTGATACACAGACAAAACTGCATTTATGCACAGATGCGGTTAAGAATGCACAAGTATTTTTGAGACTCATTTTATGCTTCCGGAGAGTTCACAGATATTTGTGTAGATGGTGCGTTTTCATGCTAGTAGAAAGCTGGGTCATCTGACTTTATTTCGGAGATTTTTTTTCGTTCAACATATATTGTCTCGAATTTTTGAGAGAGAAAAAATGTCTCATTACACCCACATCTAGTTTTAAATATTCTAAGATTGTTTATTTATGAATCTGCATTTGTGAGCTGTCCAACTAATTACATGGGTAAAAAATTTGACTACTAGGTGGTGGATCTGCTCTGGCTGGGAAAAGCATTCAGTCGCACTGAGATGCAAGAAGAGAAGACGTTGTGATGGGGCATCCCCCAGTGGTCATCATCTACACTCAGAAGTAAGTGAATGTTAAAACCTACACGTTTTAGATTATGTTTTGTGTCAAGAAGTTTGTGTCAAGACAGCCATGTCTACATTTATCACCAGGAGCTATTTTTATGATGCCGACAAGCATGTAGTCTTGGGTAATGCAATTATATGAAACACAATTAATACAATATCCCATCTTCAACTATGCATCCCAAAACGTTAGCAACTCGGGTGTAGATCTAAATAATTGAGATGCATTTGCTATCTCAACAGCAGATTGTTGGAAATATGGCTCAGGCATTAGCCACAGCTCTCACAAAAGAGAACTTGCTGGAAATGTAAGCTCTCCTGCAGTTTCTCCTCTGAAAACATAAGTTCAACTACAAGAGTCAACCAGCCTTTAAAACGGTATGGTTTGATCGTTTTCCTTTTAAATCGGAAACAAAGTATAGGTTGCAATTACGTGTACATTTCGTGTAGTTTTTTTCCCCCCATTGTTTTTTGGTCATTTTATGGAATCTGCCTTGACTGGATCTTTTGTTTTAAACCATTATTCTTATCTTTTTTCTCAAAGGTAGTATCCTAATCTTTTTCACAAATCTGATGCAAAGAAAGGCAAAGGGAGGATTAGCAGCCCAACTGGTCCTAGAAAAATCACAAACATTGGCATATATGTTCTGCCATGCCCCACCGACGTCACCCACAAGAAGCCCATACAGGGTTAGGGAAAAGAGTGCTTGCTTTTTCAGAAGACAGCAGATACAAAGAGGTTACAAATTACAATAATTATCATGTACTTATAATATTTCATGTATGATTTACTTTGTATTGGGTTTCTTATAGTACTGTACATTATATGTAACAGATGGAGGACAAGTTTATAAAACTCAAAAACCTGCATCCAATAATGGTAAAAATCATGCTCTGCCTGTTGCCCCTCCAAGAAGAGATGGACAACAATCTACTTCCATTTGATGCAGAAGAGTTCTCAAAAATGCTCCGGGTGCCCTGTGTGGCTTGCAATACAACAATGCCACTACAGATGCTGGCACTGGAAGCTGGAACTTGCAAACCAGTGATAAAAGCAAGTTGTTTTTTCTCTCTCCATAGCTAGAGAGGTTTAGGAATGCCATCTCAGAACGGTTGACCGCTCCACTCAGCGTTATGTTTGACAGGCACAACAAAGTATCAGTGCATTTAATCGATCATAGCTCGCTAAATACTAATCAAATTTTCACGATTCTTTTGCTGTAAACCTTATTCAAACAGCTATTATAGCTACATTACAAGGAATTTTTTTTTTTTTGTATTTTTAAAATTATAACCGCAATATGTCCATCTTACTTGTGAAACATTATCCCCTTAGATGTCAAGTCAATAGTCCGTTAATCTGAACAAAAATATCCGACAGTCCTAAGGCTTTGTTTGCTGTTGTGGTTTAGTGAAATAGGAGCGACAACCTCTCCAAAATGGCTGCTGTATTTCCTTCGCCAGAGTAACCAATGCGGGATCTACTCTTTATATTAGGACTGTGGGTGGCGCAGGTTGCTACAATCGATAGTAGTCATACAGGCAAACACGAGTGGAAGAAAACAAATGCATCCAGAACAACACTTTAATTTTATTGGCTCAGAGTTTGCTAGACTGGGCCAAAAGACTTTGCAAGCGTGCAGAGTCCGAGCAGAGACTAAGTGTGAGCGCGAGGAGACATTTTGAGTACAAGTGTTACAAGTTTTAAGAAAGACACAAAGTCCTGCTTTCAAAATGAAAATGTAAGCAAAAGTATTAAAAGTTTTGAAAACAAAAGACAAAAAAATCCTGTTTTCATAATGAAAATGTGTGTTCTTGGACTATGGCAGGAAAATTCTCCCTCAGTTTAGGAATTGATAAGACTGAAAGTTTTTTTTAGATGTTTTGTTTTTGCACATATTGTATTTCTGTAAAAGTTTCACTCAAATCAGGTTGCACTTATGAGGAAATTTTGCCCCCAGGATATATTAAGTATTTTAACTTTTATTCATTTATTCATCGTTGTCAGTTCAGGGCATCATGTGAAGCTTTATTGTTAAAAACTGGTACCTTTCTAGATAACAGATGCTAAACTACACTGAGAACACAGCGAGCAATGCAGAGGATCCCACAATGATCTAGGGACACAGGTGAACTTAAATATGCTGGTGAATACACAATCGGGAAAACAAAACAGCTGTGTTAATTACGCCCAGGTGGAAGGGATGAAGGGAACAACTAACTATGACAGAACCCATCATGACAATTGTCTAATGAAGAGGGTAGTATTTTTCTATACTACAAGAAAATGGAGATTTGTGATTCAAATAAATAATGTAGTCAACCATTTAGGATTTGAACAGGTGTCTTAATTTACCATTTTTTGAGTTGTAGAGTATAAACATGAAGGAAAGCTGAAATAAAAGTAAATATCACATCTAAAATATGAGTTTAAATTTTGTAATTGAATCACAGAAATAGACTGTTCAGAAATATCTGTTTTTTTGTTTTTTTTGTCTTTTTTAGATGCACTGTTCAGAGGTGGGCAGAGCAGATGTACTACTGACATGACACAATTATAATGGGTCAGTCCTCGCCAGTAAGGCAGCCTGTCTATCATCAAGTTGATTAGCGAGTCCCATGTTAATGCAGTGACAAATGGCCCTGCACTGGACACAGGCTGATTAAATTCAAATGGATCAGAAAGGACCCAGATTAGCACGTTAGCTCCACACAGGAGCTGTCATTATTACCCAGCTGGACTGCGCCACTGCTCTGAGCTTGGACTCCCAAGCACCTTCTCCTCTTCCGCATACGGTTCTTCATCCTCCTCTCTCCAACTCAACACATTGCAAATTGCTGTGAATACCTAGGGAGAGGCATCGCAGCCTATATTAATGTAATCCTCTACACCTAGCACTGCCAGCTCAGCACAGTGCAGCCTCTCTTACAACAATAGAAGTAATGGGTGCAGCTCTTACCTATTATCACAGCTCACCGTTAGCCGGGGGACATTAACCTGTAGAACTCAACATGTACATCTTGCTCTCTACGACAGTCTGCCGCAGTCTGATTTCACTCTCTCTCCCTCCCTCCCTGTCTGTCTCTCTCTTTTTAACATAGCGTGAAGAAAATGATCCACCAATACTTAATGAAAGCTGCATCCATACTGCTGTTCTGGGGGAAATCTCTATCTCAGAGAAAAGTGTTGGGATCATTTTTTTTTTCCACAGCTGAGAAAATTGAATTCGAGAAAACACTTCCAAGGTACAGCTAATCTTTCTAGCATGTAAATGTGCAAAAAATGTAATTAACCCACACATCCTTGAGGCATGAAATGAAAACACACTTTATTCACACGTACCAGTTTTATTCCCTTGGACCTTATAGATTTTAAGTCTCCCAACACAGGGCGAAAACTTTACTTCAATCTAAAGTCATGACAACAACACAAATAAACCCTGTGATTATAGACTTGGGTATTGGTAATTTAAAAATATGTAATCCATTTTCCATCTGAAAAATGTGTTATACAGATTCTTCATAAGGAACTGGTTCGTAGGCCATATATCATTGTCACGTTATCCCTAAACCCTGTTGGAATTACCTCAAGAAAATAAAGATATACTTCAATTTTTACAGATAATCTGTAATGTTTTTATATTAAATCTGTCTCTTGTTAAAACTATAGAACTTACTCCAGGAAAGAAGTGTTGAATCTCAACATAGCTCCTTGTACAATTTGATTTAATGTTTGAATACACTGCGAAAAAAGTAGCACCCAATTAAGAATTTCTTCTCACTTAGGATTTTAAAAATTAAACTTAACCTGAATACATACAAGTCAATTATTATTTTTAAAAGGGGGAAAAAAACAAGAAACTCCTCAATCTGCCATGTTCCATTATGTGAAAAAAAAATTGCCACTGAACATAACTTGTGTCACTCTGGGTAGCAAGCATTACCAAGTACCTGTGATGACTGATGAGTCTTTCATAAAATGTACTTAACTGAGTCCTATTAAAGGATTTTTGAGCCATAATGGCCTGCTTATGGTCATACTTAATCATATCCATAAAACGTTCATCACTTCAAAATCTTTGTTTTGTGTGTGTTTTTTAATCCATTTAGCTGTAGACTTGGCGGTGTATTTTGGATTACTGTCCATAATTTATCAAATGGAGTTTGAGTGTAAGGTCATCAATAGATGGGCAGACATTCTCTTTTTTGTTTTAGTTTTACACCAGATATAAGAACTCCACACAATATTTTCACAAAGGTCTATGGGATAATCAAATGTATTTCAGCAGGTCTTTTTATTTTCCGTTTTTTGGTCAAAGTTGGATTTCCTCCTCGGAACTCAATTACTGTTTCCACAATGGCCTTGGTACTTTCTCTTGGCATATTCTATAACTCTATCTATGAAATTAAATGCAAATTTGAAAACTGCTTTTGGTATTTACCCAGTTGGATCTTTGCCTGATTCTGAAATGCTGACAATTTAAATGAAGAGCAATAAAGTGAGATGTTTGTGTTGGCATTTTTAAAGCACACTTTGCATTTTTTTATGTCATTATAATCAGTTAATCTCAACAAAACAAAAATGACTGTTGCTGTTCATAAAACATTTAGGACAATATTAAAGCTCCCATTAGGTTTGAGATAAAGCAACCATTTCAACAAGATACTTCGAAGTGACGTTCGATGTAAGTTTTATGGACAGTGTAGGGTCTGCTAAGGGAGATAGCCACATAATTATAATGGTCAACATGTGGAAAGGTAAAACAACATGACAACATAAGGGTGAATAATAGGTCAGTGCAAATATAATTAATGTTTAAGACCACAAACAGACTCGCATAGGACTGTGTGAGTAATCCGCAGTAGCTGAAAACAACCTTGCTTGTACTTGTAAGTAGTAAATGCATTGATGGCCCACAAAAGGATCACAACAGTTATTGTTTAGGTAATAATGATTTTGGGATATATCTGACATGATGTGTGGTGTGTAGAATCACAGGGGCCTGGAAGAAAGAGGAGCTTCTTTTGTGACCATAAATAATATGGAGCTTCATTGTGAGATTCATAAAAAGAAAGGGTGTGTGTTTTACGTAGTTGTCTAAAGGATTTAGGAGCAGTCATACATCCTGATGTTTTTCACATTGCAACAACAAACTGTATTATTTTTTTTTTATTTTTTAGAAATAAAACTCTGAAAAGTTGTATCCAGCCAGTTGCAATAACTAATATCCCCCAAATACAATCAGTGGTCTTTAGAACTCGTCTAAAATTGAATCTTTGTGAAGTTTAATTTTGGTAAATGTTCTGTTAGACGTACCAGGTTGGTTAGAGAATATTAGTCAAAAAAACAGCATCATGAAGACAATGAAACTCAGCAGAAAGGTCAAAGATGAAGTAGTGGAGAAAACAAAAGCAGGTTTAGGTTTAAATAAAGAATGTGTCCAGCTATGATAATCCAAAAAAAAAAATGGATGTACATATCAGAGGTTTTAGATTTTCTGCATGTATAAAGGTTTGAAAATAGTCACCATCACCAATTTACAGTTCTTGTTGCATGACAAACTGCGTAGCAGTTCGTTATGAGTACCACTTTCTTAAAAGCACGTAAAACTTTGTCATCGGTTTACATTAACGTTTTATTTACTACCTTCACATTGCCACCATTTCCCTCAGTGAAATTTGTCTTCTGTAATTAGGTAATAATTCATACAGCTGGTTACATTATTCTTTCCAAGAGAGGACAGATAAATTAATCATTTTATTTTGCATACCCACGACAAAAAGAAAAAAGACTCGGTTTATGTGTGTGATTTATTCCTCAATACACTTGATAGGAAGGGGATTGTAATAGCAAGCGCAATATATCAAACGATGTAAAATGTGGTTAGAAAAGACCTCATCAGATTGTGGCTGTGACCTTTACAGACAAGTGACTTGGCAGGAAACAACTGCCATAAGATTAATGACATCTACTTCAGAGTTTGTCTCTTTTATTTAATACATGTAAAAGTGTATACACTTAACATGATTGTTAAAATAAAGTCAGCAGAACAACTTACCTGGGTTGCATCTGACAGGTATCCTGTTTGAGAAAGTTCAAGAAATAACCCATTTACTCAAAGAAAATGAGTCATGCACAAGACTCTCATTTTCAGAGTAAAAGAGCATTCTGAGCGGAGACCTCTCAAACTGAAATCGGATGTGCATGACTCAAAACAAGAAGGCATCCGAGGTAGGCAATTAAAATCTGTGCAGAACGTCTCCGGTACCCATCTACAAAGCAGAATATCTGTGCGGTAAGGAGTCTGTGGAGCCCAAAGGATACTGGTGGGGAGAAACAGCTTGAGTCAGTTCAGCCTGCTGCTGTCTGACAACAAAAACATCTGCTGCCTCACCGGCAGACCTGGGCAGATTTTCTCAGCTCAGGAAACAGAATTTGTCATTCACATATAAAAACTGACTATTCATTTTGGGGGTGGTTTATGTTTGTCGATTTCTCTAAGATGATTCAACTAAATGCAGCTTAATTTTGGATTAAATTCAAGAATTTCTTAATCTACTTTTTTGAATAGTAGCAAACCGGATCTGTGATGCCTAGCAACCTGTTTAGCGCCAAACAGAGCAATGTACACACCCTTATTGAATTAGCCTTAGTTTGCTACATATCTGGTGTAATCTGACAGGACAACCAGCATATTGATGACTCTACTATAAGAGCTAACAACACAATTACATCCAAATAGACAATTTAAAGTTTTGGGGGATTTAGACAAAATTCGTTCAAACAGACTTTTAAAAAAATAAAACCTTTTAACTCGCTCCTGATGATCACTGAAAAAAAAATCCATCCTTTTCCTTTGACTGAACCTGCCAATAATCCAATTACCAAAGGTGGCAGTGATTGTCGCCCTGACACCATCTGATAGGGTTTCAGCATGTCTTTCTGCTTTTTGCTAAACAGTGATTTGTATTGCAGCTTTTCCATTTTCTCAGAGCCTTATATGCCCAAAACTCCTATCAGCAGAACCTCTAGAAGCAAGGAAATCCAAGTGTTTTTTTTCCAGTTGCTAACTTAAAACCAGCTATCAAATGAAGGGTTAGAACAGGGTAAATAGTTTTAATAATCAAACAGTCATCATGAAAAGGGGAGCAATAATCCAAAGCTGTTTGGAATATGGCCAATATGGCTCTTTGTAGATAGCACAACAGCATGCATGTTCAAACATAAAAATGATCAACAAATGGTGCCCCAAGAGAGTTTTCTATGACTTACTGGCATATCCAGCTAAAGGGGGATGGGTTACGTACCCATGTATTTTGTGTATGGTGCGTAAACACACAGCTTTATACCGCAGCCAGCCATTGATGCCGAAATGTACTGTATTTCCAAGTCAAAATTTTGACTCAATGTGCTAGACAGAGATGGCGACTCAAATTAAAACTCTCCGAGTTGAAATGTATTTGCGATGCACATTAAAAGACTTATGCCCGAAGGACTTGACTTGGACTGCTGGTCTGTAAGTAACGGGCATATGAGCTACTTGTTGCAGCGACATTGGTGGATTATCATGGAATGTTAATGTCCCATTAAAATTTGATTTGATGAAAACATGTTCTTCTCAGGCATTAAGAGATTTGTATGAAAGGCAAGTTTTTAAGTCTGACCAAATTTTCATCTTCCCTTGACTTGTGCATGTAAAAAACTGAATATTAAAATATTTAAGTGGTTTCCATCAGGTTGCAGGCTAACGGAATGAAACTCCAAAATCCTTTGCCTCCCATCTCTTCGTTCTGGGGGATCTCAAGGTGTTTGCATGTCAGATAAGTTCTTGGATGAGTTGCGGGGCTGCTTTCAGTGGGACATGCCTGCAAAACCTCCAAAGGGAGGCACCCAGGTGGGATCCTAATCACATGCTTGCATCATCTCAGCTGGAGCTTCAGTGCAGATAAACCACAGATCTACTTTGAGCTCCCAGGTGAAAGAGCTCTTCACCTTATCTCTAAGGAATCCGGCCACCCTATGGAAGAAACTAATTTTAGCGCCTACTATTCTGGATCTTATGCTTTCACTTATGGTATCTACCTCATGTACATAAGTGAGGATGTAACAGTAGATAGAGTAGTAAATTAAGAGGTTTGTTTTCTGGCTGATCGCTACAGAAGAGGCGCTAATCCTTGAAAATGTCCATTGGAGACGACCACTAACCCTCAACCTGGAGTTAACCTTCCTTTTTCCTTGGTAAAGGATCTCACTGTTTCACTGGCCATGTCAAACTCAGCTCTGAATCGCGTCAGTGAATCCTGAAAGTGATGGCTTGAAGATGCCAACAGGGTCACGCCATGTTCAAAAAGCAAATTGAACACCTTGATGTTGCCTAACATCCTCCTTTCCATCTATTGACCATCTTAACATCTTGTCAATAAACACCACACATAAACTGATGTCATGTGCTGAGAACAAGCTCGACGTTATGCTAAGAATGCAGTTAGTTCATGGTTTGGAATAGCCCTGAAAAAAATCAACACCCCATATTCCATATTTTTGTTTTTATGCAAGTAACATGACTTTGTTTTTATATGTTTTTTCCCATTCATGGATGAGTATAAATCTGCTTTTCTTTTACATCTGCAAACTATAATTTTTACCAAAAATTTACCTCCCCTTGAAGGTTCAGGGTGTGTTTAAAGACAATTTTTCTAAGCTTTTTCGCTCACAATCAAAATTGTAACCATTTGCACATTTTCTCTTTGTGTTACTTGTCCAAGAAAATGACAGTGAAAACTGCAACAAGCTGTGCAACAGCTGAAGAACCAACAAATTACATCCACCGTCCTTTTGCTTCCACTGGCAACAGATGCACTTTTACACCCGAGATTTGTGTTTGATCAAACGAAGGTGAAAATCTTTAACAATACATCAATGATTGATTGATTTAAAAAAATAAATACATTTTTTTAGCTTAGAAAGTGCAAGAGATCATTTTCTGGATTCTTTGTGGTAATCACAGATCAAGAAAAGACCCCAAAGAAGACTACAAGCTAATTCAAGTTTCCACCTTGGGAAAGATTAAATGATTAACAAGCTCCCCGTTCTTCTCCCTCCACAATCCTTCTGCTCATTATGCATCGTGTACCAGTATTGGACCTCATCATTTTCTATAATTGCCTCCCCTGCCTGGATTCCCATTTGACCTATTTTGTATCATTCTGTTGAGAAATTAAGGCATTCCTCTTGCAACCCTGACCTGTCCCAGGCCTTGTCACTTGACTGACAGCCCATTAGCGGCCCATTGATTGGTCGAATCTCAAATTGTGTGAGCCAACCTAATTAGGACCGAGTCCCACCTCTCTGAATGTCAATTGGGACCCTCTGTGGGGAACAAAAGTAGAGGGAAATTAGGCCTTTCTAATCCTTTGCTGTTTCTACACATGCAGATTAGTGTAGTTTTCAACACAATCTTGAAGTACCCGAGTAGAAGTGTTGAACAATATGCACATATTAATCAGTCATGTCCAAGAGTGGACATGTGAACAGACTCACTTGGGTAATAAATTCGTATTTTGTCTTTTGTACAGATATATGTTCATTAAAATCTCTCCTAAGGACTTGATTAAGACTTCATCTCACTTACATGCAAAAATCCCTTTGTCTCTGAGGGAGTTGATTAAGCAGACTAGCACCCAAACAAACAATTAGGCATGACTTTGTAATGACACTGCTGTTTGTATTGGCCCTTATTCTCTATCACACACACTGACTTTGTTTTGCTGTTTGAAACTTTGCTTTACCATACTTTTTGTTTGCCTTTTTTTCCCCCATTTACCATATTTAAACCCACAAACACGCAACCTACAACAGTCACAGTGATTAGATATGTGTGTACACAATTTCCAGGCAATGCCTTATGCCTACAGCATTTCTGGAGACTGCTTAGGCTAATCAGTGCTGCTTTCCACCACAGATGTTCCCTGACTGAATCTACTACTATCGGGCCATTAGTCATCTTGCATTCTGCTTGTTATTCATGAAGCGCAACAATGTATTTCTTCAACAATTTACCTTGACAGTTTGGACTTTAATGGGTTTGTGAATTTAATCCTGAAAATGGGCCCACTTTTGTGGCCACAGTAGGGGGGCTCAGTCTTTCTCTTTTTCTTTTCTTTTTTTTTTGTAGTGTGGGTCAGATCCTGATGAGATGTATCACTAGCAATTTTTTTTCTGCCACAAAGAACTGGAGGCAGTATAGATATGAAACTGACTCCTGATGTCTTTGTTTGAGAGCAAGGGGAACCAGTAAAATTTCACCTTGTTTTATTGTAGTACTGTGTTACAGTGGATATATATAAAGTGTGTCCCCTTGTTAAAATGTTGAAAAGGTTGAGCTGTTCTCATTCGCTGTTCCTGAGAGTTGCGTCTGGCGGCAAAAGCCGTGGTTGACTGAGAGTTTCTAAAACGAATCAGGTGAGGAGAAGGGTGTAGAACATTTTTCATGGCAGTGGGTAGAGCTTGGAATACAGGAAGACGTTCATCACGAAGTGGAAAAATATTGCGTTGCAAAAACATAACAAACAGGAGCTGGAGGTGTTGCCAATGTTTATGAAAAGACTGATTGACATTGCCAACACCTTCACTCCTGACTCTGATTGGTTGTTTCTGACCAGGAGCAGTTTGTTTCTGACAGGGTGGCCACTGGGAGGAGACGGTTTATTGTAGCTCTGCTAAGAATGGAGTGAACTTTCCCATATTTTTGTCAAATATCATCAAGATGATCTATTTTTGTAGCTTTCAGGTTATTCAGTTGTTTGCATCAATCTGCCACCAGTAAAGCAGATTGATACAACAAACATGTGGCTAAATTTTTTTTTTAGTTGTCCATCAGTGATAATCATTGTAATTATTGTCGCTTTTTAACAAGTTCACAGAAATGTGACATCTTTATACCGCAGATAAGAGAAATATTGCTAAATTCTAACAATTGTGTACCCTTCATGGCTGCAAACGCATCATATTCGATTTTTCTTTTGTGCTCTTCATAACAGCTTAATTTGAATTGTAGGAGTTATTTACTACAATAAAGCAGGAAAAAGATCAGATATATTTTACCTTGGTTGCATTTTTTCCACATAAAAAAAATAAAAGTATTTCAGCTGTGGTTTGTAAGGTTTTTATAACCACTGTACAAGCTCTATGCCTTGGCTACAGGATGTAAAACCAGACTGAGCTATTCAGTCGAATGTAGTTTGCTCAGTCGGTTTTCAATTACAAAGTGACATCAAACATTCACCTCCCATCTAAAAAATACATAGAACACAAAAGTAGGTGCATACTTTATTCTCAACCTGAATTGGTAAAAAGCTTCATCGTGAAATAATTTACCTCTTAATTGCATTTCTTTGTTATGACATTTGCTGCATTATAACCTGAGGTTACACAAATCTACGCTGGTCAAGGTTTTGCGGCTTGAGTGTTGTAAAAATGTCAGTAAGAAAACATGGGAGTGGAAACAGCCCAAATTATTACAACAATGAATCAAGGAAAATATGGATTCACCAGCATGAAACTGAATATAGTGATTTTTAGCCTTTTCTGTGCTGAAGAACTCCACATCCAATGCAGTGTTGATCCTGAATTGCCCCACTGTGGTGCAATAAAGGATAGTTCAATTATATTGTATTGTATTTTATTGTCACACTTACGACAGAAAAACGTTATACACCACAACTCTGCAAGGCTCAGTGGGTAGAGTGGATGGATGGATGGACAGACAAATGGAAAAGGTTTACATGAAAAGCTGCAAAGTCGATCATAATCGTGGTTTGGTTTTAATTTTTTGTATTGTCTCTGTCCTTCTGCTGTCCTTCCAAGGCGTTGCCAGGTTGTCCATTGGCTCATGGTATCGCAGTCCTCCTAGCTTTGTTTGACATGTTCGAGCAAAACTTATTCATTACCTTCCAACTTACTTTGAGCCTCTGTTAGAGCTTCCTTCCTGATCTCCTTCCTATTTCTATGTTCTGAGATACCAGTGCAATACTTTATAAGTGGCATGCAGCTGAAAAATAAGAGAGATCAATGATATTGACCAAATTTGAATTTCCTTGGACTGTGGCGTGTTATTCGGGTAGGTTTTGCTACAGATTCAACACTGGTACAGATTCAACACTGGCATTATGTTCCCAGTGGAGTAAAAAAAAAAAAATATATATATATATATATATATATATATATAATATGAAAAAGGTAAAAGTAAAACCCTATGAGGTGGTTTGCAATCAATGTCAACTGTTATTGAGTGACATCTATGTGGGTCCTTTCAGGAGAGGCTAAAGAAGAGACTCAGGTGAGTCAAAAGCACAACTGAGCCTTTCATCACTTATGAAGATCGTTAGCCAGAAACAGAAGGAAGTAGAGAGAGGTAGGAAGAGGCACCAGAAAAAAACAAAACCACATCAGGATTATTATCAATAGTTACCTGGGAAACTCAACTCTCCATCAGGAGAGTTGAGCTGGTGTCCTTCAGCAACAGTAAAACAGAGGCATAGTTATGCTGGTTTTCAATGCTGCAAACAAACTACTCAACAACATTAAGGCATCATTGTGTAAACCAGAGATGCTCTAGTTGTAACATTCATTTTCTGATCTTTACTTTTATGAAGCTTCGACCCATTAATTATTGTCGATTCCAATGTGTTAAAAACAGCTTTATTTTGTTTTTCTACAGCAAACTAATCTTTTCAACATGGTTATGTAAAGTCTGACAATTGATTTTCAGCTTAAATTTTCATAGGCGATTTTTTTCAAGGTGGTAATTAACAGTGCATTCACACTATCTACTTATTAGTCATTTCTTTTGTGTAGTTTATGAGCCAAAATATCATGCATCATGTATCTCTCACATGTCTGAGTGATATTCATGTTCAATGCAACATAATTCAAAATCAAAAATGATCTATCAAACCCAATTGGATATGAAGCATCCATCATGTTAAAGTAAACTATTTCACTTTCTTCACAGCAAAGGACTCTGGGAATCTAAGCGCTCAAACCCATCGAGATTTATTTGAGCTTTCAGTGTTGTTCTTTTGTACCAACCTTTAAAAATCCATAACAGCACAACCTGTTATGAGGGCTTCCTCGGCGCTGACAGGGAGAATGTTGGCAGCAAATGAAACGCACATACGCTCGCATGCTCTCATGCTCACAAGGGGTGCTGTCTGCCAGACACATGCCTGTCACCATACATTTGCACATGTGCTAAACACAATACACCAAAAAACACACTCGAAAACACATGTTCGGCACACACACACTAGCAGACTGCTGCTGCTCCCAGATAAGTCTCCCTTCATAGACCGCCGTCTTTGTTCAGCGGTGTGTCTAAGGAACTTTGACTCTGCAAACCACGACACACACAAAGTCCAAATCTTCACAAAACCTTCCCTCTTTTTCCAGACATGTTTGCCTTGTCATGCAGTCGGGAAACCCTTCCAGGCCCCCCGCCCTTCCCGATTGTCTTTCCTCTTTTGATTTCTTTCTTTCCTTTCTTTATTCTTCTCCTGTGCTTCTTCTCTTGCTCCATGCTACTGAGCATTGTGCTAAAAGGTGATATTATAGTGCCTTTAGTGCTGTGCCAGGAATACTAACTCGCAGCTCCCTGGCATTTAAAAAAAGCCTGTGTGCAACCTGGGCTCGTCCTGCCAGATTACTTAGGATTACACACAGACACACGCGCAGCGAACACACATGCTTAGGCATAAACTACCCCCCACCCAGTCCTCACTTCTTCCAAAATTGGCAAGTGTTATTGGCTCACCCCTCAGCTGAACCCCTGTGTTCTCCTGCAGTCTTTTACCTGTGTAATTGCAGTTTGGACTCAGGAATGAATCACTGATGCGATTTAATAGAGCGGGCCACGTGTTTCAGTACAAACTGCAAAATTGCAGTCTACCTTGAAGCGACATCAAAAAAAGAAAGAAAAAAAAGAAATATATATATTTATATATATTACATATATAAAAGGCAAGAATTAGACGTGGGAGGAGAAGATCGGATCCAGAAGGGATGAAGGTGAAAGGGGAGGGCTGCGTTGATAAACCAAAACGAATCACGCGAAGAATTTTCAAACGCTTTCATGAAGGTATGATAGCGTAGAAGGAGGGCCCAGAACAAAACGGAGGGCAGGAGGCAGCGAAGCGGGGATCGCACACGGCGGAAAACAACAGGCTCGGCCCGCTTGGAAAAGATGAAGGGCTACTTTAATTAGGTTTCTGATGCCTGCCTAATCCCATTCTCCATAATAATCCCCCGCAATGTACATAATCAAAACAAATACACCCAAAGGAGAGAGGCTGGTAATAAGAAACACTATTACAGAGAAAGTATGCATGTGGGACACCTGCATGGTACCTTCGGGGATGCGCTGAGGACGTGTCCCAGTCATCGCTCTCCCTGTGCAACCATCTGAGCACCAGAAGGGCTTTGCTGCTACACTGGAGACTCTTAAGAAGCTTCACACTCCTGGAATGCATTGTGCTGCTGAACTGGAAATGTACCACTATTATATTGTTGAATGCAGCTTTGGTTTAATAGAAGAGAGCAACAAGTGGAAGCAAGTCACACTGGCCAAAGGTAAAATGACATTGCCATGTGCCTGTATTGGATCTCCTGCTTGTTCCAGCTCAATGTAAGATATGCTGAAATTACACTGCGATAGCTGAGCCATACTTCATAATGAAGTGTATGATTTATAAAGTAATGAGCAATCCAAATACTGTTTGCTACAAACCTTTTAACTGAAGTATATTTTACATTTAAGCAATGCTGAGACTATTCTAAGGACTTAGAGGGATGGAAAGAAAAAAAGTAACTCCTGTTCCATTACAAATAGAAATTAAATACTCAAATTTGCTGTAATTTAGCGTTCCTGTTATTTGCCGAAGCTCCACTTCATTTTAAGTAGCAGCTAGTCTGAAATGTCTCTGTGGAAAATACATTTTCTTTTCAAATATCTTGCAAATTGTTTTATGTTTCCTCTGATTTCATTTTGAAGTGAATTCTTCACTCTAAAAATGATTAACTACACATCTTCTTTTTTCAGTAACAACTTCTACACTGAAATGTGTTAGTGTGACTTTGTTGCTTTTTTCAATTTTTTTTACATTACTTAGTTTTTAAGTGACTGAAACCGTGAAGAACTTTCAGCACATTCTCTCTTCTCCAAAGCAAGAATCACATCACAACATCACTGACAGCATAGTGGCAGCATCATGGTTAGGATATGTTTCACTATTCAGTGAACATTTTGATGAGGTCATGAAAATAAGCAACAAATACAGAGCATGTAAAAGACAGATGCTTTTTTTTATTAGTTCCATTATATAATCTGTCCTTTCAGTAGGAGGAAAAAACCTGCTATTTTCAAATTTTTCACCTGACTGCAAGGCCAATTTTTAGTGTCAGTGTAATAGTTATGCCGACACTGGTGTCAGTGAACAGCATCAAGTTGATAAAATAATGGTGACAGAGAAACTACCTTCAAATTCGTCTTCAAAACTGCGTATCAAATTTAAATTTAGATATTTGAAACTAGGAAACAAGTGAGTGCTTATGAAAGAAAAATGACCCCAAAATCTATTATTATAAATCTATCAAATCGTACATTTGATGACTAGTGTTAAGTTTTGCCTTCCAAATTGTATTTAGAAAATTAACTGACTCAATTCTGCTAAGGAAATTGGTTAAATTTCCAGCTAGAGGTGTGACAGAAGCTTGTTGATGGTAACAATTGTGTGGCAGAGGTGCAATTTGCTAAGGGACTTTTGGCCAAATAATAATGGTTGACATTCTGTGTAGATTAAACCAAAACCCATAATAAATTAAACATTTGCATCCAATTCTGTTTATCAAAGTTTGTTAAAGATGTAAATTGTGAAATTATTCCACACTGATAATAGTACTAAGACATCCCTAAAAGCCAAAAAATGTATCTAAATTTACCATAAATGTCTGACCAAAGTTGTGAAGTCACAGTTTTTCTTCTCAGAGCATTTAAGCCAAAATAAGATACTTTTTTATGTTATTATTCAGGTGTTGCACAAGAAAAATTCAAAAGATTACAATTATAAATGTGCATTAACATCAATAACATTAAGATCAATAACATAATGCAAACCAGATAATTGTGTCAAATTAATGTAACATTAAA